>CM060388.1:81557896-82757896 GCA_030545235.1 Helianthus tuberosus
TTGCTCGGTTTGCCTCTCAAAATAGCTAACAGTCAAGGTCGATCAATCACGTCTACTAGCTTAAAGCTAGGGATGATTCTTAGTGAAGAGATGGAGAGGATGATGGTGAAAAGCAAGAAACAAGCTCCTTTGAAAGCCCTTCAAAAAGCAACCTCCATGGATGAACTTCAAAGCTTTGAATGGAACTTGTAAGTGGAGAAGATGAAGATGTTGAGGGGTGGTGTGGTTCGGTTATGGGGGAGCCGAAAGTGAGAGAAAGAGTTGAGGGATGTGGAGTGGTGAAGTGTAGAAGTGATATGGAGTGATTCTTGTAGGATATGGTCCATACTTATAAGATTACTTGTCATATTATGTCCACTTCAATAAGTAAGCAATCTCATAAAATATTAAGATTAAATCAGGAAGTAAGGTGTGAAGATGTGGTGGGTCCACATAGGACCGAAAATTCGGTTTGGGGGGGGGGGTCTTGTTGCAATATTTCCAACTAAAATGTAACCATAAGTTAAATTGTAAGTACTTGATGTTATATGTTAGTTATAGGGTTTTTAGTGGGTGTTATGGCAAACGGGGATCATGGGCTAGCCAGAATAGTAAAACAATGTCATTGACAAAAATTGAGTGTCCCGGGTAATGTCCGGTTGTTCGGTCGGATACTGTTCCGTTAAATTGTTAATTGTTCCGTAAGGTGTCTTATATATATATATATATATATATATATATATATATATATATAGGATAAGGATCATTACAGAACACTAATTATTGCGAGAACAAAAAGAACAACTCTAAATCACTAAATTTTGGGATTTATAGGTTTATATTTATTAAATTTTATTTTCTTACATCATATGGGTATTATATATACATAAAAAATCATATATTTTTTCCTACACATAGTCTATATACATGTAGGTAATTTAGCCTACACAAAACCTACATGTATGTAGGTTTTTTAAAAATTAAAGATTTTTCATATTTTATTTATAAATTCTATTGTGAGAAACAATAAATCTTACATTTATAACATTTTCATTTACTTTTTAGGTTTTTTAGGATTCAAAAAATGAGTAATTCATTTTGTTCTGCGTGTTCTCGCAATATTTAGTGTTCTGCATAGAACCTTCCCCTATATATATATATATATATATATATAGGGAGGGGCTCATGCGAGAACCACCCTTATTGTGAGAACCTTGAGAACCAATGTGAACACAACCTAAAATAGCTAAAAAAACCTAAAAAAAACCCTAAAAAAAACCTAACCCCCACCCCCCCCCCCACCCAAAAACCTAAACCCCCCACCCCCCCCCCCCCAAAAAAAACCTAACCCCCCCCAAGCTAAAAAAAACCTAAAAAAACCTAACCCCACCCCCCCCCCAAAAAAAAAACCTAAACCCCCCTCCCCCACCCCCCAAAAACCTAAACCCCCCCCCCACCCCCCCCCCCCCAAGCTAAAATGCTAAAAACTAAACCCCCCAAAAACCTAAAAAAAATCTAAAAAAATCAAAAAAAAAATCCAAAATTTTTTTTTGATTTTTTAATATTTTTTAGGTTAAAATCGCTACTTTTCGCACCCAAAAAAAAATTTAATATTTTTTAGGTTAAAATCGCTACTTTTAGAAGCCAAAAAAAAAAATTTTTTTTTTTTTGGGTGCGAAAAGTAGCGATTTTAACCTAAAAATATTAAAAAAAATCAACAAAAAAATTTGTGTGATTTTTAGCTATTTTAGGCATTTTTGGTGTGTTCACATTGGTTCTCGCGGTTCTCGCAATAAGAGGTGGTTCTCGCATGATCTTCTCCCTATATATATATATATATATATATATATATATATATTGTAACATAATTAATTCTCAACACATCGGGAAAGCATACCGGACTATTTAGTGACTTTTCTGTATACTACTAGTATGCTAACACGCACATGTAAGTATGACACAGTAATCAGGAAACAGTTAAGTAATTCAACACAATCACCAAGCACTTTAATTATCATAATAAATTGTATGGATACATGGAATTACGAGGGTTGTCACAATATATGTGAACGCATATATATATATATATATATATATTCACATCAACATAATAAAAAAATAATAACTTTTCGAGAAATCTCAAGTTGTGTCAAAATTCTAAGTATCGGAGAAACTTAGGTACTTTTGTGAGTTTTTGATTATTAAATCGTTCTTATTTAATTTAGGACGAATAGACAAATTTGAGGGATTGTGTTAGCACATAAAAATGCACCCAAAGGTGAGTACATAGTTTTCCTATTTTACGTTTTCAAATGTTTTGGGGTGAAGCATATGTGCATAACTTTACTTTTCGTTTTCATGACATTATACATGTTTTATTACAGATTACATATAGTACATTATTTCAAAGACATTTTACTTGGCATATTACATGGTTTTACAAAGACATTTTCATGACATGCTTACATTGAAAAAGACATTTGGTATGTTTAACGAAGTAGTACATTCATTAACATTGATCACGCCGCTCGGTAGTACGTAATAGCGCTATAGGACTTGACAAATCCCGTTCCCGCTTTCTAGGTATTTCCTTAGGGGAATGACAGAATCCGAATACATTTTTGATAAACCTTGATCCTGATAAGGGTTTATCCGACAGTCTCAAGGCTTTAGTGTATACAATAGACAGACCGTATAAATGTTCATATCGATAAAAGCAATGGTTTTCAAAACATAACTTTTGATTTAAACTTTTGGTTATTCAAAGACCTTGTTTTGCACATGGTATTAGATTTCATAAGACATTTGTTTATACTTGACATTAGAAATTGTTTACACATGACATTTGAAATTTAAACAAGACATTATTTGATGGTTATTGATAAGTGCTTTTATTATGTTACAAATCATAGCATTTTCTAAACCATTTCAACAAGGACAAGACATGACATATTTGTACATATTATTTTCATTTGGTTATTTATTTAACCGTACATTAATCTTTTACATCATTCAATTTTCATATTGATTTTCTTATGATTTTATAAAAGAAAACATTTTCAAAGGTTCATGACTACTTTACGTTTAACATTTCTTTAAACATTCAAAGTCATGAATCCTCAACACAAAACCTATGTTACTCACAGGCATTTTTATGCTGACGTATTTACTTTCACATATGTTTCGGGTTTTATTACGTGACGACTGTTGATTGCTTTACATAGGATGGACATGGGCCTTAGTAATTATAAAAAATGAACGGCAATTGTACTGTTTGTTAATCTAATTCCAAGACAATGTAACTTATTATGAAATAAAACAATATTCTAAATTCCATGTGTTGTGAAACAATGATTCTGTGACACGACTCCCCGACGTTTCCGCCGCGGTTTGTTGTATTACGCGGTCGGGGTGTGACAGAAAAGTTGGTATCAGAGCTCATGGTTATAGGGAATTAGGTTATTAGTAAAATTTTGACCTAGTCTATAACCTTTGTAGGACCCTAACACAAGTTATCTTGTGATTAGATTCCTAATACAATACTATCACCTATCCTTAGGTGATTACCAAAAACATATACATAAATTTCAACTTCATTTGAAAATCAATCATCTATCCTTAGATGATTTGTTTTTAGGCCTTATGCCTTTAAAGTTTTCAAATCTCGTCAAATTCTGGGTCTTAATAATGTGAACACGTGCAATCTGGAAGGGTGGGTGCCTGTACCCTGAGTTTTCTGTCTAAGGCTAGAGTGTTCGTATAAATCCACATAATTGGACCAGTCACTCTTACCTGGGAACTCTTGGGGTGAGTGTCCACTTATAGGCTAAAGCATGTCTTCGCGATACATTATAAAGACCCATTTACTTTGATTAGTCACTGTGTCATTTGTTTGTTTTAGGTAACGAACAAATGACCACAATCCCTATGCTTCGTTGATATTTCTTATAACATTCAGTTTTGATTATCCAATATCATCTCACTTGTTCCCTTTCTTGATTTTTCCACTCTCTTTAGATGCCTCCTCATCGCAGTAATACTCAAAGGTCTGAACTGGCTGCTACCATCGCCCAACAAATAAGCGCAATACTCTGTGGTACCATTGGGTTAGCTGTCTCCATGTCTCATCTCAATGACGAGACTACTCATGAGGCACCTAAGAAGACCAAAGTCAAGCCTTCAAGAAAACCAAGGAAGCGTAAAGCTTCAAAGAAACTTACAATGATTGCTCCAAATCTGCCTAACCAAGTGGGACCTAGCCAGGTGACCGCGCCACCAGCTAAGAAGCCATACAAAGGAAAGGCTCCTATGTGCAATCATTGCAACCACCATCATCCGAATCAAACACCGTGTCACAAATGTACCCACTGTGGACGATTGGGACATCTGGTAAATGCATGCCGTCTCGCTACCCAAAAGCAAACTGTTGCAAACCCTGCTGCTGCTCAAGCACCATATCCACCTGGATCGTGCTACAACTGTGGTGAGCTTACTCACTATCAAAACAATTGCCCAAAACTTGTTAATGCAAATCCAGCCTGTGGACGAGTATTTAAACATAAATGAGGCTCATGCAGATGACAATGCAGCAGTGAACAATTAAACTTTTATATTTTCCTTGTTGTTATCTATGAAACTCGAAACATTTCAGTTTGTATATAAATAAATTTGTTATTTCAATTTTATTTACAAAACCAATGTGGTTACGTGTATGTGTGACATACCCCTACAATACCAACACCAAGGAACCATATTCCTTGCAAATCAAACTACTCTCGTAAGTTTCTTCCATTTCGTAATCACTCGCGATCTCCATAAAAATCCTAAGTACTCGTTTCTCCTAAAGAAAACAAAGTACAAGGTGCAAGTTATAACTCTTAACAAATACTCGAAATACCACTTTAAATCCCTAAGGGTATTTTCATGAGTCCTTAATTAGACCTATGTAATATATCTATGTGCTTATTATATGATTTTAAAACGACATCTTACATGATTTCAAGGGCGTTTCACATGGTTTTAAAACATCTTATAAACATATCTACATAAAATACCTACTGCATGACTTCAAAAATATTATCCATGTTTTCCAAAAATCCCATACATAATTTTAAAGACATTTCACTTAATCTCAAAATATTTCAACATGGCATATTTACCTAATATATCTAGTGCATGATTTCAAGAACATTATATATGATTTCAAAAACATTAAGCATGTTTTCAAGGATCCAATGCATTGTTTTCAAAGACATTCTGCTTCGTATGCTTACCTAACATATCTAGCACATTGATTTCACATACACTTTTTCTTCGTACGTTTACTTAGCATACCTAGTGCGAGGTTTTCAAAACGATTTCGCTACACAATCCCAAATCCTTATAAGATCTTCCTATCTTTATGATTAGATTCTTGAGGATGTTTAAAGTACTAATTGAAGTCCTTAATTGGATTCCTTGTGTACTTTAAATGCATATGTGCAGCTGATGAACAAGTTAATAACCAAGTTGACGACCAAATTGACGATTATGCGACTATGTGTTTACGTGTTTAGATGATTCAAATGCTCGTTATCCAAATCCTTGTAAAATCTTACATATTTTCATATGCTAGATTTCTCATAGGGATATCCAAAGTATTATCTTGAATCCTTAAGGGACTTTTCTAGGTAAATAGTCAGACTCTTGGATTCCAAAGTGCTTTTCCTAAACAATTATTTGATACAAAGTTAAAGCGACCCTTTGGTGGTTCATCCAAAGAGATCGTTCGTCGATCTAGTTAAAGAGATCGGTCATTGATCTAGTTAAAGAAACCACCTAGTGGTCTAGTCAAGTCATTTCATGTTTGTTGGTTTGATATTTTTTCTTTCCCCTACACATCATAAAATGAACTGTGCGGACTGTGCAAGGAATTACGTAATTATGGATGCATACATAATTATGGAATTCAGTGCATAGAAACCACAACAAGTTTTGTCACGTGTTGAAACCTATAGTAAAAAGGATAACGAAACGGGAACAATGTAATAAGGACATGGTGGATACGCCGCTGGTACTTCCTATATATAAGTTTTCCTTATTACATTGTAAGCGTGGCGTTATTTAAGTTGCTAGAAGTTCTGGACCTGGACCAATGTTGTTTTATCTTACATTCTCCGACTTCAACTTCGAGCACACACAAGTTTCCTATAATAGTCTTCATGGGAAACGTTCTTCCATCAGTTGTTCGAAACTCCAAAGTTCACACTCTTTTCGAGTTATTTTACAACAAAGAATGCCACTTTGGCATTTACATGACTCTCTTGAGGCTTGGTACCATCTTACATCTGTCAATTGGATTGAAGTTTAAATCTTCTGATCTGAACTCATTCCTATAGACAACAGATGAGTACTGATAACAAATTTTCGCTGGTAATCCAAACGTGGTCAGAGTGTTACTCAGGAAACGAAGGATTTATTTAAAAGCGAAACATCCGCACCTTTCCCACAAGTTTCCTCTAATTAAATTTCAGGACGAAATTTCCAAAAGTAGGGGAGACTGTGACATCTGTGTATTTTAACCCTTGTACTGTTCCGAACAACTTTGTGTTTAATGAAATATGTCATTTTAATTTCAATATTTGTTTAATTATTTGTGACATTAGTACGTTTTCAATCATTGTTCAATTCCGAACTCTCAAACCTGTTCTGGAAGTAAAATCATAAACCGTGACGTAAACATAATCAGTTTAATGCGACGTACACTCCGGAACTGTGACATGAGCCAAACATACCCTAAATACCCTTTACATAACTTAGAAATAAGTTTCGAAGGATTCGGTATGGCAAAAACATGTTTATTCAAACTTTAGAACTATTTGCGACAAAACTGTGAAACGAACGTTGGTGACCGCCCGGATAATATTTAGATCCTTAAAATATCCTGTTATGATTAAAATTTTATTTTTAATCATGTTCGTGTTGAAAAATAAATTAAAACGCTTAAAAACATTATTTTTCAAAGTTTAAGCGCGTACCGCGTGTTACGGCATAACACAGTGCTTCTACTGCAAAACTCAGACAACGCAGCCAGTCTCGGCAACTGATATTTATTTCAGTAATATTTTGGCGAGTTTATTTTTATAGAATAACAAAAATAATTTAGAACGCCATAAACCGGGATTTAAACGCTAGATAAAATACCCGGTACCCAGTTAAATACCTGTTTTTATCTAATTTACCAATCAAAATTACATTTAACCCCCCCCCCCCTTTCAAATTTACGGTCACCTTATGTGGCCCCCACCAAAATATTTCTTAGATCTTGCAATATCATATTTGATCTTTCTTGGATACACTTGGAGATTTTGTAATCTTGGAGATTTGATTTAGATCATGGCCTATATATATATACACCATACTTACACTCAACACTACACTCTCCTTCTCTCCTCTCTCCCAAAACCGTAACCTCACCACCACTCCCATCTTCATCTTCTTCAACCTTGTTCTTGAAAATCAAGCTCCATTCCAAGCTAATTTCAAGTTGGTGTGAAGATCCAAAGGAGTTTTCAAGGTGTTTTCAAGTGATTTCAAGCTCCATATCATCAAAATCTCATCAACAACTTACTTGAATCTTGAAGGTATAAAGTTTATGTTTAAATCATACTCTTGATTCTTGGTTTTTCTTGATGATTTGAAGTTTCTCTTGAATCTTGGAATTTTTCACAAACTTGAAATCTAAAAAGAAATGGGTCTTGATACAAAATAAAAATGGTGGTATATATGCGTGTATATGAACCGTATATATATATGTGTATGTGTATGAAATTTGAGCTTGATCTTTGGTAAATACTTGTTTAAGATGTTTGCTTGCATGAACAAGATTATATGCAAATATGTAGAGATATAAAGGAATGATTGAATCATGAGTTGTAAATTTGAAGTAATGTTAGTATTTTGACATGTAAATGGCCAAAAATTTATTAGATATATTTGAGAATTTTTAAAATGTTGCTTGTCCTTGAATGATAGTTAAAATGCAAGTGTTTGATGATTTGTGGATGATATGATGAATGTTCAAACAAATCAGTAAATAAACATGAATAAATTACATATTTGATGCATTTTAATATATATGAAATGATGATAATATGATAGTGTGCTTTAGACACTTGTACATGAGAATACATGTTGATTTAAAGCTCAAGAAATTGTAAAAAATGATTGTATGACAAAAATGATTTAGAACAGATTATAAACACCAAAAATAACATTATTTGGTATATTATAACGGCATGAAACTTTGTCATAGGTTTGATAGCTTTGCATGTTGTACATATAGCTTAGAAAGTGGTAAAATATGTGAAATTTGCATGATTTATGTGCTTTATGTGAGACCTGCACTATCATGAGTATAACCACTAATTTATTCAGTAAATAACATGGGTTATGTTAAAATATCAAGTCGTTACTATTTTGGATGGTTAGGCTAACGTTTGATGCAAAACTATGCGGTAAAACGGTTAAAAATCGGCTTTTTGGAGGATTTTTATAAAACTGTTTTAGACCAGAAAGTAAACTGATATTTTTAATATAAAAATAAGTATTTTAACTTATATTAAGTTTACTTGGTGTTTGGTTAGTCATACGTGACTTCCGGCGCCCGAAAACGTTACCGAATCACTAAAATACGTGTTTTTCAACATACACTATAATGGGTTGTTCATGGGTAAATTTTATGTGTTACAATGTGTTTTATAATATGTGTATGATGACATACTAATACTTGACAAAATTATGTGTATTACGATATTTATTTATGTCACGTTTGAGTATATATATTACGACGCGCAAATTGTAGATATATTGCTTATAACATGATAAGGGTCACCAATAAAATCGTTCAAGTCACAAAGTTTTTTAAATATATATGTGAACGCATATATATATATATATATATATATATATATATATATATATATATATATATATATATTCACATCAACATAATAAAAAATAATAACTTTTCGAGAAAATCTCAAAGTTATGTGAAAATTCTAAGTATCGGAGAAACTTAGGTACTTTTGTGAGTTTTTGATTATTAAATCGTTCTTATTTAATTTAGGACGAATAGACAAATTCGAGGGATTGTGTTAACACATAAAAATGCACCCAAAGGTGAGTACATAGTTCCCCTATTTTACGTTTTCAATGTTTTGGGGTGAAGCATATGTGCATAACTTTACTTTTCGTTTTCATGGCATTATACATGTTTTATTACATATTACATATAGTACATTATTTCAAAGACATTTTACTTGGCATATTACATGGTTTTACAAAGACATTTTCATGACATGCTTACATTGAAAAAGACATTTGGTATGTTTAACAAAGTAGTACATTCGTTAACATTGATCATGCCGCTCGGCAGTACGTAATAGCGCTATAGGACTTGACAAATCCCGTTCCCGCTTTCTAGGTATTTCCTTAGGGGAATGACAGAATCCGAATACATTTTTGATAAACCTTGATCCTGATAATGGTTTATCCGACAGTCTCAAGGCTGGAGTGTATACGATAGACAAACCGTATAAATGTTCATATCGATAAAAGCAACGGTTTTCAAAACATAACTTTTGATTTAAACTTTTGGTTATTCAAAGACCTTGTTTTGCACATGATATTAGATTTCATAAGACATTTGTTTATCCTTGACATTAGAAATTGTTTACACATGACATTTGACATTTAAACAAGACATTATTTGATTGTTATTGATAAGTGCTTTTATTATGTTACATATCATAGCATTTTCTAAACCATTTCAACAAGGACAAGACATGACATATTTGTACATATTATTTTCATTTAGTTATTTATTTAACCGTACATTAATCTTTTACATCATTCGATTTTCATATTGATTTTCTTATGATTTTATAAAAGAAAACATTTTCAAAGGTTCATGACTACTTTACGTTTAACATTTCTTTAAACATTCAAAGTCATGAATCCTCAACACAAAACCTATGTTACTCACAGGCATTTTTATGCTGACGTATTTACTTTCACATATGTTTCAGGTTTTATTACGTGACGACTGTTGATTGCTTTACATAGGATGGACATGGGCCTTAGTAATTATACAAAAATGAACGGCAATTGTACTGTTTGTTAATCTAATTCCAAGACAATGTAACTTATTATGAAATAAAACAATATTCTAAATTCCATGTGTTGTGAAACAATGATTCTGTGACACGACTCCCTGACGTTTCCGCCACGGTTTGTTGTATTACGCGGTCGGGGTGTGACATGAATGATTTAAAATGGTTTTGACCCGTTACGCCTAGTTTATGCGAACTAGGTTCGCATAATTAGTTATGCACATACAAACGGGTTCGGAAGGTCGGACAAGCTTATGACAAGTCTTAGTGTCAAAACATATTTTAAGTTGAAGTATCTATTGATATAAAGTCAGATTGTAGCTTAGATTGATTTAAAATCATTTGATTAGCTTATTTGACCACATAATGGCATTGTGGTCATTTACAAATATAATTTCAAGACTTGTTAATAAACCTATCAAATGGACTGACCAAGTAGCATAACTTCAGTGTCTTATACTTAACAATAACATGGTCCCAAAACAACTTTAAAACAACCCTAAATGTTGGCCAAACGGGTCAGAATCAAAAGTCAAAGCAAAAACTGTTTGACTTTTGACATACAATAAGACCCTAAACTTAATTGGACAAGTTGAGCATGTTATGATCAGCTTATATTAGTTATAAAACTTGAATAAGTGATAAAAGAACTGAGTTTTAATTTGTAGAAACCATTTATGCAATTTAGTCGTAAAATTCAAGTTTTACAGAAAAATGCTCAACTTAAAATTCGACTAGTAAACGAGATCGTTTGAAGGTATGATCGCAGAGGGATCATACCAACGTTATTATAATCACGTAGTAAAGTTTTACTTTGACCGAAATTGTCAGAAGCTAAAGTCAAACAGAAAGTCAACTGTTTGACTTTAAACTCAAAAATAACTAAAATAAAAGAACTTGCACTAAAGTAACACTTACTTGGAAGTGTTTAGCAACAAAAAAACATTTGAAGGGAGTCCTCTTATGCAGAGGAAAGCTCCAAGCAGTTGTAGAAGGAAAGAATGAGAAATGAGCAATTCTGAATGAAGAATTGAAGCCTATTTATACTTGGAGATGTTGAACAAGATTAGTCCAAGTGTCATGGTCAGTTGTAAGATGTCCCCAAGTGTCTTAGGATGTGTAAGCAATGTTTTCACGCCCGGACCGGACCGGCCGGTCGAACCGGTCGTACCGGGAACCACAGACTACGCCGGTCCGGTTTAGGGTGTCAAGCCGTTTTGAAGGTGGCCGGCCGGTCTAACCGGCGGCCGGAGGTCAAACCGGAGATTCACAGGTCGAACCGGTGGCCGTTATTTGAGATGGAGACGTAGAATGGAACGAAAATGGAGAATCTATACTTCTTTTTGCAGATCTGAATCTAGGCTTGAAAAGACACCTTACTTTCATAACGAGAATCTTCGACATAACAGAGGGTGAGTCGGGACGAGAAAGTTCTTTTAGGGTATCATCTTTCAAATGTTGGTTTATAGAATAAGAACTTTCAAATGTTGGGGAAAGCTCTTTGACGGCGGCAGATAAAGAATGAGATAACCCTAAGAAAAGGTTGAAAAATAAATGAAGGTTGGTGGAATGAGGTTTAAAAAAAACATAAAAATCTATTCACTTTTGATAAGTGCAGACGAGGACAAGAAGAATAGGTTTTTTAAATGTAAATGTATTGACCATTGACTTTAGTATAAGTAAATGTAAGTTACTTGTAAAAAAGGTTATTTTTAATATAATGTTAGAAAAATGTAAATCTAGTCTATTTTTAATATATTATAAATATATATTTTAAGTTAACCGGTTCTTGAATCCGGTCCGACCGATCCGACCGGTCCGACCAGTGAACCGATGAGATTTCCGGTTCGATGTCCCGTCCGGTTATGAAAACATTGTGTGTAAGGATCAGAGGAAAGTGGCATAATTTGGAAATAGGTGTCACCATGGCAGAAATCCTTGTTCTCCTAGCAAAATTCTGACTCTGGTTACAGACCGTAAGGGTTAAAGCCTTGCGGTCCGTAACGACCTAAGGCGCTCAGGAAGTTAACAAGCTTACGGACCATAAGCCTTATGGCTTTGCAGTCTGAATATGACCGTCAGAAGAGGAATTTTGAGAATTTTGCATATTTAGCCCCTGGACTTTACATATTTGGCCATTTGGTACATTTAGTCCCTCTCCTTCCTCGTATTTGGGATTAGTTGAAGATCTGGGATGCCTTTTAGCTAATGCACAATAATATTTCTGTTTCTCCTTCGCAGATTCAGGATTAGTTGGAGATTTAAAGATACGTTTCAGTTAACGTTCAATTTACATCCTTCCCCATTCCACAGTCGGATTAGTCGGAGGTTTCTCCCTCCACTTAGACATGATTAGTTGGAGAATTGGACATGTGTCGTTACATAATTGTACGGAATTTTCATGGTGTTACATCCTCACCCCCTTAAGTCCACAAGGATGATGCTTTCCAATTGTTCCTACAAGATGATTAAAAAGAAAAAAAAAAATGCATATTTACAATAAATTTTTGACCGTTTTACCGATCATGTACCTACCTCTTGAAGATCCATTTCAATTTCCTCCTCCTCATTGAAGCCTCGGTAGAGTTTAAGCCTTTGCCCGTTTCCCTTGTAAGGCTCACCGTTTGGAGGCTTGATTTACCGCTCCATGTGGAAAGATTTGGGTGATGGAAAAAGGTCCCGTCCATCTTGACTTAAGTTTCCCGGAAATAATCGAAACCTCGAATTAAAAAAATAGCACTTGATCTCCCTCTCGAAATTCTTTAGGTTTGCTTACTTTATCATGTATATTTTCATGCGTTCCTTATAAATTTCGAAGTTAGAATATGCTTGGTTTCTCAATTCATCTAATTCGTTTAATTGATAGAATCGATTTTTAACGGCGAGTTCTTGGCCTAGATTTACGTTTTTAACGCCCAATAGGCCTTGTGAGCAATTTCTACCGGGAGGTGACAATTTTTCCCAAAGACGACCTTGTATGGGGTGGTGCCTATTTGTGACAACTGGCACGAAACCGGTAATTTCCGTACACTTTAATTATTGCTTAATGACTGCAATTATGTGCTTAAATGTCATCATTGACTGATTACATGCTAAACAAGTGAATTCATGCACGTTGTATACTACAAAATATTGCTTTATGCATAAACGAGAGCGTTGCGTCAGTAATACTAGTAAACTCACCGGTAAGACACTTTGTGTCAACAGAACTGCAGAAAGCAGTCATACATTAAAATTGGAGCCTAGGTGTAGGTCCGACAACAAGAATACATTAAAACCCAAGAGTACATACAAGGGTTTAATATATATACTTTCCGAAAGCAAAAATAAGCACTAAAAAGCACCCGAAACGCACTTTAAGTGCAGAATTTTAGTAAATTCAGCTATAATCAGCATTATGGCACTGAAATTTTATGCAGAAATTTCGTTTTGTCATCCAGAATACTTCCCTAAGTGTCGGGAATCGAAAGTATTGCAAAAGGGTACTTAAAAGACACTAAGAGGTGCAATTTAGCACTTTAACGAACCGGTATATAACCAAACAACCGGATATTACCCGGAACACCAAAATAATGCTAAAAGCATTGTTTTTATTTTCCTAAGCTAGTTAGGGTCCCCGAACACCCTAACGCACTATGTATTCCTTAACGTACAATAAACCACTAATTATTTCATTTAGATCCTAACTAAATCTTAACTAAATCCATTACAACCCAACCCCACCTTACCCCCCCCCCCCTCATTGACGGTCACATGTGGGGTGGACACCCCCACATTTCTTTTGATTATTAAATTGTTGTTGTTGGATATCAAGAGAACATAATACATGGTCGTTAATGAGGAATTGGATTATAAGTTAACATGAGAGTTTAAGACTTTCATTTCATCAAATCACACAACAAACCACTACTCTCTTTCTCTCCCTTGTGTCTTCGGCCGAACACCATCACCACTACACACCCATCATCAAGCTTTGATCCAACCATTTTACATACATACAAGTGTGCAAGGGATCGTACAAGAAGGCCCGGTGCACTCGGAAGCTCAAGAACCCCTCTAGATTTCTTTTATCCACCTCGTTTACGTTTTGTTTCTTCCCTAGCCTTGAGCTAGTAGTAAGTGCCTCTAAACATCATCTTGTTCTTGTTTAGAGTGGTTAATAAGTGATTTAACGGTTTAAAATCAAGAACGCACAAGATCATAACTTAAAGTCTTGAAAGTAAGATGAAAATGTTGGATAAAAAGAAACTAGTGGTGTAAATCATGAAAATCTTGGTTAGTTGTGATTATTTTATGTTGTTTGTTGCTAGAAGTGGGATGCATCATCATCTAACCATACTAGATCATGTTCAAGAACATGAACTAGTAGTATGTTAGTGCTAGAGATGTGAAAGATGATGAACCATTCCACTCATGAAACATGAACTTGAGTAAAAGTAATTTTTCTTGTAAAATAAGACTCTAAACATGTGGATCTAAAGATCTACGAGTGGTTTTTCGGAAGAACCAAGCGGAAAATGCTAGTTTTTTTAAAACCCGGACCTTACATAAACAAAAAGCATTTTAGTGAATAAACAAGTGTGTAAACACTTGTGTCACAAGAAAAATTTAACAAGAAATATGTTTGGTAAATCATGACTAGAAGTTGTGAAACTTCAGGATCTTTAAAAATAAAGTTTTTAAGAAACTAAACTTATTTTTAAAGATAACGAGACCCACTAAATATGTTAATAACTTACTACATATTTTTACAAACTTTCAAGTTCATAAGTTGTGGTATATACTTGTTTTGACAAGTTTGATAAATAACTTACTACATATTGTGTTGTTGAGATTGTTGTTGATTTAAAAGAAAATAAACACATGTTTTGAAAACATGGGAAACCTCCATTTTTAGGGGAAACTCTGTCAAAATTTTTATAAATTTTGACACTTAGAAAAATATAAGTTTTTGAGAAACGTATTCCCTAAAAATGTATCTAAAAATGTTACCAAGGTTTCCCTAATTTTTGGTGATAAGAAATAATGATTTCTTCAAGAATAAAAATGGATATTAAGTATATATATTTTTGAGAGAAAAATATATATTATTTGATCACCAACTTTTGTGCTAAGTGTAGATAGTATGTGTTATACGTGCTAGTGTATTAAGACTTAAAAGTACACTAAATACTCATGAGGAGTATAAACATAAAAATACACATACAACATACAAGATACATAATTCGGGTGCAAAGTGCAAAACATGAGATACTTATATTAATTTTTGAGAAAATAATATAAGTAAGATACTTAGTTAAAAATATAAAATATTTTTAACACAACAAAACATATACAAAAGATAGTGAATGTACTTGTGCGATACAAGTCTAGTGACTAACGTTAAGAAAACGCGTATAGGTCACGACGTTAATTAAGCAAATCCGGTGAAGTTTACGACGCAAGGAACGCAAAGTTGTGAGTTCATGCTCCCCCTTTTCTTTAACTGTTTTCAGTTTTTATAACTTCGGGGGTGAAATACATGTACAAATATTATTATGTTTACAAATGGTATGATAACAAGAAGCACACTTGGTGAGAACGAGTACCAAGTGTGATGAGATGTAAGAATATAAGAAGTGCACTTGGTGAGGACGAGTACCAAGTATGATGCGTTATGAGAAATGATACGAGAAATCATGTCACGAATAGGGTACATAAGCACCATTAATCAACAATATACCAAGACCGCATAACAAAAGGTTAGATCTAACGGGTGCCAGGCAGCCACACTCTCGGTGAGGGCGAGTATCGAGTAGTGCTTTTGTGTCTCAGAATATGCCAACTAGAAAAATGCCTAAGGTTTGGTGACTTCCTATGTCGTGTCACATGTTAATGGCCTTGCAACCCATTAACAAATCCTGATACTTACAGGAATACTTTATTTACATAAAATTCATACCATACTAAAACTTGAATTATACTTGAAGTACGTGGGGTACTCAAGAAAACGGGAATTATACTTGAGTACGTGGGGTACTCAAGAAAAACTTGAATTATACTTGAAGTACGTGGGGTACTCAAGAAAACGGGAATTATACTTGAGTACGTGGGGTACACAAGAAAAACTTGAATTATACTTGAAGTACGTGGGGTACTCAAGAAAACGGGAATTATACTTGAGTACGTGGGGTACACAAGAAAAACTTGAATTATACATGAGTACGTGGTGTACACATGGATACTTGATTTATATATGAAAACTTGATTTATACATGACACAAACTATGTTTTCATACAAAGTATACAAACGTGAAATACAAAAACTGCATGAATTCACACCAACATTATGTTGACGTTTTCCCAAAACTCACATGTATTTCAGGTAACTAGGATGGATGTGCGCGTGGTCTTACTCATGCTCGTGGATGTCGCTTTGTTTATCGTTAAATAAAGTTGTGACTTTTAAGACAATATGCTATCTCGTGTTGTAAACACTTGACATATGTTTTCAGTAATGTAATGTTTGAAGTTATTTTTGAGCATGTAGTATGTTTACCTTTCGTATGCAATGAGAACCTTTCATGATCACACCTCGTGCTTCCGCCGCAGAAAGGGGTGTGACAGATTGGTATCAGAGCTGCGATTGTAGTGAACCAGGATTCCTTCTCGAGTCTAGTCTACAATCTCTAGGATCCTTTCACGAAAACAATTTTCCAAAGAGTTTTCATTGCATAAAACGTCCCGCGACATCCACTACCTGAAACTGTTTACATGAGTCTAGAAAAGACACTACGAGACTTAGGGTGCACATGAGTAGCACTTGTCTTTAACTAAGAAGCTACTTGCAATTATGTGTGATAATTAGCATAAACTAGAAGTAGAACGTCACAATTATACGTGACTCTATCTGAAAGCGATGGCCCATCTGAAGGAAGAAATTCGAGGATGAAACGAACTGTGCGGACTGTGCAAGGAGTTACGTAATTATGGATGCATACATAATTATGGGATTCAGTGCACAGAAACCACAACAAGTCTTGTCACGTATAGATTCCCTCAGTGCAAGCCTACTAAATACTCTGCTAGAGTAATAATTTTTTGACGTCACTTATGTGGTATATATATACTACTACTGTCTAGTATGACGATATCAAACAAATGCCTAAACCTATTGGGTTGTGTTCGTCAGAACAAGGCACCCAGAAGAGCTGTGAACGCTCGTGACCAACCTCCTCCTCCCCCACTGCCAAGAACTGCTAAAAAGCTGAACGCTCTACTGGAAGAAAGGATATCCGCTGCTATCGTCCAATACGAGGCAAACCGTACTCAAGACAGCGGAGGACCAAGCAACGCTAGACGTAACGGGCATGGAGATTCATCTGGAGGCGACGCAGTTCAAGGCTGCACTTTCAAGCAGTTTCTCGACTGCAAGCCGATGAACTATGACGGCACAGGAGGTGCAGTAGCATTTGTACGCTGGACGAAGAAGACTGAAGCTACTATCCGCATGAGCAAGTGTACCGCGGATCAGCAAGTCACCTTCGCTACTGGGCTGTTTGTCGATGAAGCTCTGACTTGGTGGAACTTGCAAGTCCAAACATTGGGCGATGATGCCGCTTATGGCCTAACTTGGGATGAACTGAAGGAAAGAACAGAAATGGAAATGGTTCTGGAAACAAGAATGGTAACGGGAAGGGGCAGAACCAAGGATGCTTCAGATGTGGAAGCAATGATCATTTCATGAAGGACTGCCCAGAGGGAAACAATGCTCAGGCTCGAGCATTTGTGATTGGAGCAAAGAACGCACGCGAGGACCCTAACGTGGTCACCGGTACGTTTCTCATTAACAATCACTTTGCATCCATATTATTTGACACTGGCGCCGATTATAGCTTCATGTCTGTGGAATTTAAACGCATGCTTGGAATAGAATCTAGTAGATTAGAAATTCCGTATTCCATAGAGCTAGCCAATGGTAAACTTGTTGAATCGGGCGAAGTTGTTAGAGGCTGCACACTAGAACTTGGTGAACGAAGATTTAGCATCGACCTCTTACCTATTCAATTGGGTAGCTTCGATGTAGTGGTCGGAATGGACTGGCTGTCCAAGAACAAAGCTGAAGTTGTATGTCATGAGAAAATCATTCGCATCCCTCTGGCGAATGATGAAACTCTCATCGTGCATGGAGAAAAACGAGACGCGCCTCTTCGAATCATCAGTTGTATGAAGGCACAGAAGTGCTTAAGGAAAGGATGTGTTGCCTTCCTAGCACACGTGGTAGACAAGAAGGTTGTGGAGCCAAAACTCGAAGGCATTCCTGTGGTGAAGGAATTCCCTGATGTTTTTCCCGAAGATCTGCCAGGACTACCTCCGCAACGACAAGTCGAATTCCGTATAGACTTGGTTCCAGGAGCCACTCCTGTAGCCAAGGCACCCTATCGACTGGCACCATCCGAAATGCAGGAATTATCTACACAACTCCAGGAGTTGTTGGATAAGGGATTCATAAGGCCAAGCTTCTCGCCCTGGGGAGCTCCAGTATTATTCGTGAAGAAGAAGGATGGAACACTGCGGATGTGTGTCGACTACAGGGAACTGAACAAGCTCCCTATCAAGAATCGTTACCCGCTACCGAGGATTGATGACTTATTTGATCAACTGCAAGGATCAAGCTACTATTCCAAGATCGACCTTTGATCTGGATACCATCAGTTAAGAATCCAAGAAGAAAGCGTACCAAAGACTGCATTCAGAACACGCTATGGGCACTACGAATTTCTGGTGATGCCATTCGGGCTGACGAATGCACCAGCGGTCTTTATGGATCTGATGAACCGCGTATGCAATCCATATCTCGATAAATTCGTGATTGTATTTATCGATGATATCCTGATTTACTCGCAAACCAAAGAAGAACACGAGCAACATCTCAGATACATCTTGGAACTACTGAAGAAAGAGAAGCTTTATGCAAAGTTCTCAAAATGCGAATTCTGGATTCGCGAAGTACAATTTCTTGGTGACGTTGTGAATGAGAAGGGCATTCATGTAGACCCGTCCAAGATAGAAGCAATAAAGAATTGGGAAGCTCCCAAGACCCCAACTGAAGTTCGACAATTTTTGGGCTTAGCGGGCTATTATCGGCGATTCATCGAGAATTTCTCAAAGATAGCTCAACCGCTAACTGCCCTTACGTAGAAAGATAAGAAATACGACTGGGGTTACAAACAGGAAGAAGCCTTTCAGCTACTTAAGAACAAGCTATGCGATGCACCGATACTATCATTACCCGAAGGCACTGATGACTTCGTGGTATACTGTGACGCTTCACGACAAGGCTTGGGTTGCGTGCTCATGCAACGCCAGAAAGTTATCGCGTACATTTCGAGAAAATTGAAAGTTCATGAAAGAAACTACACCACTCACGACCTGGAGCTGGGAGCAGTGGTATTCGCCTCGAAGATCTGGCGACACTATCTATTTGGTACTCGATGTACAATTTTCACAGATCACAAAAGCTTACAACACATATTTGATCAGAAGGAATTGAATATGCGCCAGCGGCGATGGGTTGAGCTGCTAAATGATTACGACTGTGAGATTAAGTACCATCCTGGAAGGGCAAACGTTGTAGCGGACGCGCTAAGTCGAAAAGAAAGGGTTAAGACCCTAAGGGTTCGAGCGTTGGAAATGACCATTCGAACGAACCTCACTGCACACATTCGTGATGCACAATAAGAAGCTCTTAAAGGAGAGAACCGTAAAGCTGAATACCTTCGGGGTATGTTGAAATACATGATGCCAAATGAAGAAGGAGCCTTATACTTTAAGAAGCGTATTTGGGTTCCGCTCTATGGTGGCATACGAGAAGTCATTCTTGACGAAGCGCACAAATCAAGATACTCGATCCATCCAGGATTAGATAAAATGTATCAAGATTTGAAAGAATACTATTGGTGGCCGAGACTCAAAAGCGACGTTGCTGTTTATGTTGGAAAATGCCTAACTTGTGCCAAGGTTAAGGCTGAATATCAGAAACCGGCCGGCCTACTACAACAACCAGAGATACCCATGTGGAAGTGGGAGCAAATCTCGATGGACTTCATAACAAAATTACCCAGAACCCCGAGAGGGCACGATATGATATGGGTAATAGTTGATCGATTAACGAAGTCTGCGCACTTCCTACCGATCCGAGAAAAAGACAGCACTGGAAAGCTTGCTGAGATATACTTAAGGGAAATTGTGGCACGTCATGGAGTGCCTACCTCAATCATTTCAGACAGAGATGGACGCTTTGTCTCAAGAATCTGGCAATAATTTCAGGAAGCCTTTGGATCTCAGTTAGATCTAAGCACGACATTCCATCCACAAACAGACGGCCAGAGCGAACGGACTATACAAATGTTAGAAGATATGCTTCGCGCATGTGTCATGGATCTAGGCGGCAGCTGGGATACTCACCTACCTTTAGTTGAGTTTTCCTACAATAACAGTTATCACACGAGCATAAAAGTCGCACCGTTCGAAGCTCTGTATGGCCACAAGTGCCGATCGCCCTTATGTTGGGTAGACGCTGGAGATAAACGTATGGTTGGTCCTAAACTTGTGCGAGAGACAACCGACAAGATTGCGCAGATCCGAGAGCGCATTAAGGCGGCTCGAGATCAACAAAAGAGCTACGCTGATCTGAAAAGAAAACCAGTAGAATTCGAGGTGGGAGACAAAGTGCTGTTAAAGGTCTCACCTTGGAAGGGCGTAGTCAAATTCTGAAAACGTGGGAAGCTGAATCCACGATACATCGGACCATTCAGAATATTGGAAAGAATTGGTACCGTGGCATACAAATTGGAATTACCGGAAGAACTTAATGGAGTACATGATACGTTCCATGTGTCCAATCTCAAGAAGAGTCCAACACAAGAAAACCTGATCATCCCGATGGATGATGTGCATATTGATGATGCCCTCCGATTTACAGAACAACCCGTTGAGGTTACCGACTGGAAAGTCAACAAGACCAGGAGGAGCAGTGTGAAACTTGTCAAAGTACGTTGGAGCTCTAAACATGGACCCGAGTATACGTGGGAACGCGAAGACCAGTTCAAAGAAAAGTATCCCCACCTATTCAAGAAGGCACCTGTGAGAGTTAGTTCAGCCTGAATTTCGGGACGAAATTCTTTTAACGGGGGGAGACTGTGACAACTGGCACGAAACCGGTAATTTCCGTACACTTTAATTATTGCTTAATGACTGCAATTATGTGCTTAAATGTCATCATTGACTGATTACATGCTAAACAAGTGAATTCATGCACGTTGTATACTACAAAATATTGCTTTATGCATAAACGAGAGTGTTGCGTCAGTAATACTAGTAAACTCACCGGTAAGACACTTTGTGTCAACAGAACTGCAGAAAGCAGTCATACATTAAAATTGGCGCCTAGGTGTGGGTCCGAAAACAAGAATACATTAAAACCCAAGAGTACATACAAGGGTTTAATATATATACTCTCCAGAAGCAAAAATAAGCACTAAAAAGCACCCGAAACGCACTTTAAGTGCAGAATTTTAGTAAATTCAGCTATAATCAGCATTATGGCACTGAAATTTTATGCAGAAATTTTGTTTTGTCATCCAGAATACTTCCCTAAGTGTCGGGAATCGAAAGTATTGCAAAAGGGTACTTAAAAGACACTAAAAGGTGCAATTTAGCACTTTAACGAACCGGTATATAACCGAACAACCGGATATTACCCGGAACACCAAAATAATGCTAGAAGCATTGTTTTTATTTTCCTAAGCTAGTTAGGGTCCCCGAACACCCTAACGCACTATGTATTCCTTAACGTACAATAAACCACTAATTATTTCATTTAGATCCTAACTAAATCTTAACTAAATCCATTACAACCCAACCCCCCCTTACCCCCCCCCCCCCATCATTGACGGTCACATGTGGGGTGGACACCCCCACATTTCTTTTGATTATTAAATTGTTGTTGTTGGATATCAAGAGAACATAATGCATGGTGGTTAATGAGGAATTGGATTATAAGTTAACATGAGAGTTTAAGACTTTCATTTCATCAAATCACACAACAAACCACTACTCTCTTTCTCTCCCTTGTGTCTTCGGCCGAACACCATCACCACTACACACCCATCATCAAGCTTTGATCCAACCATTTTACATACATACAAGTGTGCAAGGGATCGTACAAGAAGGCCCGGTGCACTCGGAAGCTCAAGAACCCCTCTAGATTTCTTTTATCCACCTCGTTTACGTCTTGTTTCTTCCCTAGCCTTGAGCTAGTAGTAAGTGCCTCTAAACATCATCTTGTTCTTGTTTAGAGTGGTTAATAAGTGATTTAACGGTTAAAAATCAAGAACACACAAGATCATAACTTAAAGTCTTGAAAGTAAGATGAAAATGTTGGATAAAAAGAAACTAGTGGTGTAAATCATGAAAATCTTGGTTAGTTGTGATTATTTTATGTTGTTTGTTGCTAGAAGTGGGATGGATCATCATCTAACCATACTAGATCATGTTCAAGAACATGAACTAGTAGTATGTTAGTGCTAGAGATGTGAAAGATGATGAACCCTTCCACTCATGAAACATGAACTTGAGTAAAAGTAAATTTTCTTGTAAAATAAGACACTAAACATGTGGATCTAAAGATCTACGAGTGGTTTTTCGGAAGAACCAAGCGGAAAATGCTAGTTTTGTTAAAACCCGGACCTTACATAAACTAAAAGCATTTTAGTGAATAAACAAGTGTGTAAACACTTGTGTCACAAGAAAAATTTAACAAGAAATATGTTTGGTAAATCATGACTAGAAGTTGTGAAACTTCAGGATCTTTAAAAATAAAGTTTTTAAGAAACTAAACTTATTTTTAAAGATAACGAGACCCACTAAATATGTTAATAACTTACTACATATTTTTACAAACTTTCAAGTTCATAAGTTGTGGTATATACTTGTTTTGACAAGTTTGATAAATAAAGATTGTGTTGTTGAGATTGTTGTTGATTTAAAAGAAAATAAACACATGTTTTGAAAACATGGGAAACCTCCATTTTTAGGGGAAACTCTGTCAAAATTTTTATAAATTTTGACACTTAGAAAAATATAAGTTTTTAGGAAACTTATTCCCTAAAAATGTATCAAAAAATGTTACCAAGGTTTCCCTAATTTTTGGTGATAAGAAATAAGGATTTCTTCAAGAATAAAAATGGATATTAAGTATATATATTTTTGAGAGAAAAATATATATTATTTGATCACCAACTTTTGTGCTAAGTGTAGATAGTATGTGTTATACATGCTAGTGTATTAAGAGTTAAAAGTACACTAAATACTCATGAGGAGTATAAACATAAAAATACACATACAACATACAAGATACATAATTCGGGTGCAAAGTGCAAAACACGGGATACTTATATTAATTTTTGAGAAAATAATATAAGTAAGATACTTAGTTAAAAATATAAAATATTTTTAACACAACAAAACATATACAAAAGATAGTGACTGTACTTGTGCGATACAAGTCTAGTGACTAACGTTAAGAAAACGCGTATAGGTCACGACGTTAATTAAGCAAATCCGGTGAAGTTTACGACGCAAGGAACGCTAAGTTGTGAGTTCATGCTCCCCCTTTTCTTTAACTGTTTTCAGTTTTTATAACTTCGGGGGTTAAATACACGTACAAATATTATTATGTTTACAAATGGTATGATAACAAGAAGCACACTTGGTGAGAACGAGTACCAAGTGTGACGAGATGTAAGAATATAAGAAGCGCACTTGGTGAGGACGAGTACCAAGTATGATGCGTTACGAGAAATGATACGAGAAATCGTGTCACGAATAGGGTACATAAGCACCATTAATCAACAATATATCTAGACCGCAGAACAAAAGGTTAGATCTAACGGGTGCCGGGCAGCAACATTTTCGGTGAGGGCGAGTATCGAGTAGTGCTTTTGTGTCTCAGAATATGCCAACTAGAAAAATGCCTAAGGTTTGGTGACTTCCTATGTCGTGTCACATGTTAATGGCCTTGCAACCCATTAACAAATCCTGATACTTACATGAATACTTTATTTACATAAAATTCATACCATACTAAAACTTGAATTATACTTGAAGTACGTGGGGTACTCAAGAAAACGGGAATTATACTTGAGTACGTGGGGTACTCAAGAAAAACTTGAATTATACTTGAAGTACGTGGGGTACTCAAGAAAACGGGAATTATACTTGAGTACGTGGGGTACACAAGAAAAACTTGAATTATACTTGAAGTACGTGGGGTACTCAAGAAAACGGGAATTATACTTGAGTACGTGGGGGTACACAAGAAAAACTTGAATTATACATGAGTACGTGGTGTACACATGGATACTTGATTTATATATGAAAACTTGATTTATACATGACACAAACTATGTTTTCATACAAAGTATACAAACGTGAAATACAAAAACTGCATGAATTCACACCAACATTATGTTGACGTTTTCCCAAAACTCACATGTATTTCAGGTAACTAGGATGGATGTGCGCGTGGTCTTACTCATGCTCGTGGATGTCGCTTTGTTTATCGTTAAATAAAGTTGTGACTTTTAAGACAATATGCTATCTCGTGTTGTAAACACTTGACATATGTTTTCAGTAATGTAATGTTTGAAGTTATTTTTGAGCATGTAGTATGTTTACCTTTCGTATGCAATGAGAACCTTTCATGATCACACCTCGTGCTTCCGCCGCAGAAAGGGGTGTGACACTATTGGTGTTTTGTAGGCGGTTTGGAAGGCCCGTAAAGCATCGTCTAGTTTATCCGCCCAACCTTTTTTGTTGTGACCAACGGTCTTTTCTAAGATTCTTTTTAGACCTCGATTTGTTACTTTGGATTGACCGTTGGTTTAAGGATGGTAGGCAGTTGAAACGCAGTGATAGACCCCATATTTTGTTAAAATTTTATATAATTGATGATTAGAAAAATGGGTACCTATATCACTAATTATTGGTTTTGGAGTACCGAAATGAGAAAATAATCGTTTTAAGAATTTTCCCACAACTCTTCCATCGTTTGTTGGAAGTGCTTCAGCCTCAGCCCACTTGGACATGTAATCTACCGCTACAAGAATGTATTGGTTACCTTTTGACGGTGTGAAAGGTCCCATAAAATCCATACCCCAAACATCAAAAATTTCACAAATAAGAATGCCATTTTGAGGCATTTCATTTCTTGTTGAGACATTACCTGTTCGTTGGCATGCATAACATGTTTTAATTAAATGGTATGCATCCTTATGGATGGTTGGCCAATAAAATCCGGAATCGAGTACCTTTCTTGTGGTGCTTGCAACTCCATGCTTTCCTCCATACGATCCCTCATGACAATGGCGAATAATTTTTCTTGCTTCTTGACCATGGACACATCTTCGAATGAGTTGATCGGCACAAATTTTAAAAAGATATGGGTCTTCCCAAAAGTAGTGTTTAACATCGGCAAAGAATTTTGTTCTTTGTTGATGTGATCAACCTTTGACTATAATGCCACTAGCGAGGTAGTTAGCATAGTCGGCGTACCACGGTTCTTCTTGATATTCTACCATCTCCAAGGATTCGATGGGGAACATTTCATTGATGAGTTCCTCTCAAGTTGACTCCAAAGCGGGATCTTCTAAGCGAGATAGATGATCGCCGGCGGTGTTTTTGGCTCCTCGTTTATCTTTTATTTCAATGTCAAATTCTTGTAGGAGAAGAATCCACCGGATCAAATGTGGTTTGGCATCTTGTTTCTTCAAGAGGTATCGAATGGCGGCATGATCCACATAGACTATTGTTTTAGAAAGAACACGATAGGAACATAATTTATCAAAAGCAAATACTACGGCTAGTAACTCTTTTTCGGCTGTTGTAAAATTTTCTTGAGCCTCATTAAGAGTTTTACTTGCATAGTATATTGGGTGAAAATATTTTCTTTTCATTAACATAAGACGACTCCAACCACAAAGTCACTTGCGTCGCACATGATTTCAAAAGGTAGTTTCCAATCGGGCGCTATCATGATTGGTTCATTGACTAGCATTTCTTTTAAGGTAAGTGTAGGATCGAATCGTGACCCAAATGAGTCGTTCAGAAGAGTTCGTATCTATACGAAAGGCGGAAACAGACGTATAGACAAAGAAACAACTTGATTCACACTTTAAACGTCTTGTATATTGATATTACACTGTTTACAATCAGAGGAAAAACCAGCAGCACCTCGGTATCACTCTCTAATTCCGTTTCTAATGACAAACATGAACCACCTATTTATAGAGCCATAATTCCGCACGAACTTAGACCTTTGACAATTCATACGAAATTACTTAAAGTAATTCCGTACGGAATTACACCTCACCAATACGTACGAAATTATAAAATACATACAGAATTAAAGTTCTGTCTCATGTGTGCATGTTGTTTCACGTGAAGTTTCAATATCATGATGTCATCTTTATGATGTCACATGATGTCATATTGATGATGTCATGCTTGTTCAAATCCACAACGAATCCAAAACTCGATATTAAGACGAAGTCGACAGATGAATGCACCAACAGACTCCCCCTCAGATGTTGACGAGTCTTAAGTGCCGAGTCTTTTCAATCTTCAGTCTTTATCAGTCTTTGTGATCTTTCCATAATATTGATCTCACTCTTGCCTCACTCTAACATTCCTCAACTAATCTCCTCCTCGAATGATGTAACTCTCTCATGTATTCTTCAGGATCAACAGCTGGCTCTAGCAACTTCCGACTTTCTTTCTCTAACAGACTCCTCCTCAAATTGTACTGGGATCGTAGTCTGGCTTTCACAGGTTCAGGTATCGTAACCTGACTCACCTGCATATTCTCTACCTCAAAATAAGATTTACAAATATAACAAAATTTTAATCTTTGATTACCACTTGTAAAAACATTATTCATTTTCAGAACAATTTACTTTCAAAAGACTCCTTTTCACTTAAAAACTTTTCAATCACATTCTCCCAAACCTGTTCATCATGTTCAGCGCTCGGAATTTTGAAAATCAGCTTTTCAACATCAGTCGTCTAAAATCTTTTTGTATTTTTCAAAAATTTATGCTAAAACACCCCGAAAATCTTTTTGAATTTTTAATAAAACAGAAATGAGATGCAGTAAAGAAATATTTACAAACAATATTTTTGTGAGTTTATGTAAGAGGATCATATCAGTTTCTTAGACAAATCACCAACACCATTAAGCTTTAAACATTTTAAGTTCTAAACGATTCACTTAGATTGTCAGTATACTGATCCACTTAAATTTTCACACAAAGTTCAACTGTTTCGAGATACGAGATTAATATTTTAGAGACTTAAACTTATTCACGTGTCCCACCTCAGAATATACTCCCATATCCAGATCCCAATATTCAGTCTTACAGGTGAGTATACCTAGATGATATCTGTAAGGGATTAAATTACGAAGGCCGTGAGAGCTCAGGTCAGAACTTCCGTTCAGCAGAGAGATGACGGCTTCGACTTTTGGTGGGTCCCCTTTAGTGGATCTTTTTTTACAACAGCAATGATTATCAATTTTATTGTTTCATCATTTTTGCTGAGGGCGGTGCTATATTTCAAGCAAGTGTATAGTATTCTCCGGGGACTAGGCCATTGCTTCCGCAAAATCAGAAGTCCCGAGATAATACCCCAGATATCACTAAGCATAAAGACCTAGTAACTCAGAAAGAGGGGTCCTTCAAACAAGATTTCGGGGGTTACCCATATATCCGAGAGATGTTACCCACAATATAAGCCAGTTTGAATTTAGGTTTATATCTCGTCACAATCTACTAAATGTGCAAAAACCTACTGGCACATCATCAGTGAGACCGTTTATCACTATTTAACTTTCCAATTCTTTAGCATGCCGTGATCGTCCACTGATGTACTATCATTTCCTCTTTTCATACACCAAAACTCATTTTTGATTTTATCATGTTTTTGACTTTTTCAAATTTTCTAATGTTTTTGGATTTTCTGAAATTTTACTCTCCCTAAAATGCAAACACATTAAAGGAAATTTGAAAACCAACTGTACAAAAAAAGTGACAACTGATATCGAATTACTTCACTTCGCCATCCTCTTGGCATAAACAATCAGAACTCCCCCTCACAACAAACTATTTTCCCATTGTGATTTCAAAACACTTGAGTTTGTTTTAATCAAATGGTTTTTTCCGGAAAATTAGTTTTGTTGATTTTCAAACCACTTGTAGGTTAGGGGATAAACTCATCATTTTGTTCTCGAAAATACCACTTGTAAGTATGGTCCAATCAAGTTCAACTTAATGACCTTGATTAACCATTTGAAGATGAAAACCTTCTCCAACCACTTGCAGGTTCACTCACCAACCATCCCATTTGTAAATAAAAATATAACAATATAAAGATATCACCTGTAGATTTACCAACCAAACAATTCAAGAATGATGCCGATTCCTGCTCCATTCTTACCAACCTAGGAGCTCCGGCAAGTCAGGAATTTATGGTGAAAATGCTGTCACCCAAGCCTGACCAGCCTTGGGTGATTTTGGTGGCAAACATCTGTCCCACCAACATTTTGATTTGTAAAATTCTTGAGCACCCTTCACTTTCCTGTCAACCATCTTTCCAAAAATATATTTAACATTTCCATTAAACACCTTTTCAGCATCAAATTCTTTCTTATCAGCAAAGAATTGACCTGATATCTTAAATCTACCTTTTGATTTTAGATTATCTTTCGAAAATGGCGGAAAATTTTCCTCGTTCAACTCGGGAACTGAATTATCAACCTTTTTCTCAACACATGACTCCTCCGATTTTATAGAATCAGATTCATTGTCAGAACTTCTTTCAGATTTTACAACCCATTTTTGTTTTGTTAAATCAACTCTTCTTTTGTAAAACCGTTTTGAACTTTCACCTTCTTCAGAAGTTGAATTTTCAAAAACTTTCGATTTTTCAGTTGGTTGATTCTTTTTATCAACAACTTTCTTGTCTGTTTCAAAGTGAGAAGAAACTCCCTGTTTAGAATAAATGGACTCTTGGCAGTTCCAAGCAATATGTCCAGTCTTTTGACACTTGAAACAGGTTCTTCTATCAACTCTCTGAGCAAACTTTTTCACATTTTTCTTGACTTCAGCAAGAAACTCTTGATTTGATTGTTTCCAGAATGGTTTCTTCTGCTCTTCTTCAGAACTTCCTCCTGAAACAAATTTTGTTTTTGGTTTATAATGTTTCTCATTTTTATAGTTTTTCGGGGGAATGAAACCAAGACCTTGCTTTTTGAAATTACCGTTGTGGTTTGGTTTCTTTAGATAACCATAACCAGAACAGTAACCCTTTTTCTTGTTAAATCTCTGTTGAACTCTTGAAGTGTACTTTTTAGGTTTTTCATGAAGATTTAAATTTTTTATTTCAGAAATATTAATTTCTGTTAATTTGAAAACGATTGCCTTTAATATCCATGAGCCTCCACACGATTGCTTTTTTATGTTTTTTCAAAAGTTTTATTATTTTTTCTTTTTCATAAAGTTTTAGTTTAGAAGAAATAATGACGGGGAACTTACCATGTTCGTCTAAAATGCGTATTCTAGACCTTTAGGTAGTTCCTTGAGTTCAAGTGGTGGTGGGTCTTCAAGATACCGCTTATTTTCTTCTTTATTAAGTTTGATGGCCGAAAAGGTTTGTTCTATGGCTACTTCCTCTTCGACGAATTCTTCTTCTTCCGTATCGGGTGGCTCTGCTTCATCTTCAATTAGGGGGTCGTCAGCATGAATTGGATATTTCATTGATTGGTCAAGATTGACATACCTTTTGTCGGCCCCTAATTGAAGTGGTAGGTTGTTTTGCTTACGTTGGGTCAAGGCTTGGTGGGATTTTAGAAATGGTTGTCACAACACGAGGGGGTATCATATAGGATGACAAAGTTGGTTTGGACTACAGCTTGGCTTGTTTGAATTAAGACATCTTCAACCATTCCAGTGGTATTAATCGCTTTACCATTTGAGAGAACAATAGGAACTTTAAGAGGAGAAAAATCACCAGTACCCAATTTTTCAAAAATATAGTTTGACATTAAGTTAACGCAAAGATCTTTATTAATTAGCACATTACTAACAAAGATGTTTTGAAAAAAACATGGTACCGGTTTTATGTTCATTTCATGATATTCATCTTTTATTAGCGAAGTTTGATCATTTGTTAACGTGACGCTTACTAATTCTTTGATTTTTAGTAGAAGTGTTTAACTTTTTTAAAAACTTAACATGTGGACAAACTAAACAATGATTTTCAAAAAGAAGGTTGTAAAACGTGAATTTCTGAAAAAGTTTGTTCTAGTTTAGGATCGTCAGTTTTAGACTTACCTTCCTCTTGTTTGGTTTATGCGTGAGTTTTTCATTTTGTTCTTCTATTTTTACCTTTTCAATTATTACCTCCTTAGTACAAATAGCCTCTTCTTTTTCACGAGATCTCTTAATTAAGAGTTCTAGATTTTTGAGACCTTGTACTCTTTCGGCTTCGGGAGTGATAGTTGGTGGTGTGTCGTAGGTTTCAAACGGATTGGCATCCCAGTCAAAGTCTGACTTTGGAAGCTCAAACCTTGGTTCTTCATAAGTGGTACATGAAGAACTTGGTGTGGTATATGAAGTTGATGGTTTGAAAAGGTAACAATGTTGTACCGAATGGGATTCACAGCAAATGGTATAATAAGGTTCCTCATAATCATCCTCAATATAGTAGGTGTAGTCTTCTGAGTAGTAATCCGTTGTATTTGAAGTTACCCAGAAGAATAACGAGCCACGGGATCAGAAAATAGAAGTTAAGAAATTAACATAATGTTGACCAAGGCCCCGTGCTGAACTGGCACGGACCCGTGGGCAGTTCTGTATCTGGGTATCTAAAAAGTTTTTAAGAAAAAATTGAAGCATGGGGGCGTGGCCCAGTAACATGGCCCCGTGTTAAACCTACTGTAAATAGAAAAAAATTTAAAAACGGGCGCGCAGTTTTGAAAAATGTTAGAATTTAATTAGGCCGCTAATTTTAAGCATTCTTAAAAACCATGTGTCCCCGGCAACGACGCCAAAAACTTGACGTGTGCGGGTGTGTGTATATTTTTTTTTCTTTTTACTCGCCAATTCAAGTTTTAAATTTATAAAACACGATATTCTACTATAACTCTACACACACGTTAGGGCAAGTGCACCCATCGCGGATGTAGTATAGTGATGGCAAGATACTGAGGTCGTCCAAGGACACAAGAGATTTTAATACCGGCTTATCGTCAACGTCTAATCGAACCAAACTTTGAAGGAAAGATTTTTTAAAGCTATAAAAAGATAAACTAAAAAGTAAAAAAATAAAATATAAGGAAAAACAGATAGACAAGACGGAATCACTTGGTTCCGACTCCTCTCTCATGTATCCTTTTAATGATTTCCGTACTTTGGGCATTTTAAGAGATTATAGTGGTAGGCCCCTCTTGTGAAGGCGATGTTACCCTCAACCTATTGGTCTCAGTCAGTAGTGATACAGTCCCACAAGGTCGGATTATTGAAAGATAGTTAAGTAACTTATTAATGCAAAAAGTGGTGGGCCCCCTTCCAGGCAGCGATCACCCTTAAGCCTTTGGTCTAAGTCATCAGGGATACAGTCCTCGGAGTGTTGGTTTAAAGTTTTAATAGTAGTTTCTAGATAAGGGGTTCAAGCGGTTTGCACTTCTCACATGGTGGGTAAAGCCCGCTCCGACTCGTGAAGTCTTACAAAGCTTGAACCAGGTTCTCACAGGATCTATACGCTCAACGAGACATAAAATTTACCCAACCACCCTTCTAACTCCCTTCCAGGCAATTAACGTGCCTTATATAGACCGTAAAGACACGAATATGTGAACCAACAACATATGAAGAATGATTAGATAAATTTTTCCTTCAATATAAAAAACTAGTTAATAAAGTGATTAATGCATACCCAATTAAAAAGTTGCCAAAGATTGGAAATCAAAACGTAATACATAAAAGATTTGTCTTCGCCAAGTGATGTAAGAGTTTAGCCAAGCATGGCCTTTGTTTGACAAAGACTCTTACTATCGATCTTGGATCCCGAGCTTACTACACACACTCTAAATGATAGAAGATGGATGATGGTGTTGTAGTAGTGGTGGAGTGGTGGCAAGTGAGAGAGAAGTGGTTTTCCAAGGGATCGATTGGAATGAAACCAAGCACCCCTATTTATAGCTGAAAACAGAACACCCACCACGGCCCGTGTCCACCTGGCACAGCCCCGTGGCCACCAGTCTCTCTCCTCTTCATTAACTGCAGTTGTTAGGGATAGAATTTCTAAGCATATGGATCACGGATCCTCAAGTGCAGCCAGGATCACGGATCCTCAGTTCAGTTTGAATTAAGGATCATCAGAAGACGTTGCAGGACTAAGGATCTAGGATCCTCATTATTATCCTAATACTAGCAATTGTTTCCATTATATTTGAACTTGTTTTGCAGGAGTATTCGAGTAGGACTTGGTCTAACCGAGATTCCAGGGGAATATGCCTTCTAATTCTTCACGTGCATGAGCTCTTCGACCGTTGTGGTGATCGTGGGAGAGCTTGCACCTTTTTCGGATTGTTAGTTAGCTAGCTAGTTTCTTTTTTTTTAAATGGGGATAACAAGCTTGATTAGATTATTATTAGCAACACACACTACTCTCGAGAACTCTCTGCAAGTTATTGGCGATTATACACTTTTTGCACACTATTGATCCTTGTAACAAGCTTTTTATCATCCGGATTTGTAAACATTGTTTGTTTAATATACTTGGTGATCGGTAGTTTCCATCACCCGAGGTTTTTTATGCCGGAGATCATACATTGATCAAGGGCTTTTTCCTCGTATAAATCCTTGTGTTCAACATTCATTTCATTCATTCATTGTTTATACATTTGTTCATTCAACCAAGCATCATACCTCACAAAATCGTATTTGGTTGCATTATTCTTGTGAGATTTTTGACCAAAATAGTTTGGCGCCCACCGTGGGGTAATTGGTGCTTCAATTCTGAGAAATTTTGTTCATTTCATTCATTTCGGTTCATTACCTTCAACCACATGGCTTCCCAAGTGAAGAACACTTCAAGCTCCATGCCGGCGATCACCTCTTCACAGGGCATTCCACCTTTGCCTCCTGTTTCTTCTGGATCCCAGAAGAATGCTGAGAATGCTGCGAAGAAACCAACCCCTGTTTTCTCAAAACCAACCTCTGTTGTTACTTCTGGCCCTACTAACAATGATCTTTATTCTTTGATTTTGTAGATGAGGGACTACATGCAACAGCAGGACAAAACTAATGACAGGATCCTTCGAGAGATTGACGACCTCAAGAAATTGAAGAGATCAGCGGAGGATCACTCTCCTTTGATGCCGAGATCACTGAATTTCGACACTCCAGTCACAACCGCCCAGCACTCTACAGGATCAGATGTCCAGTACCAGGGTGGATCCTTGGGAATGCGTTATGGATCATCGGCAATGACTCAGGTTCAAGGATCCTACTTTCAGCCTTCAGGATACTCTCTTCAGCCTCAAGGATGCTTCTTCCAGTATCAAGGATCCTTCACTAGTTCAGGAGGATAGATGGGGACGCAGACAGTTCAGGGATCCTACTCTCAGTATCCAGGACCTCATCTCAGGTTCAAGGATCCTCGTCTCAGGGTCAAGGATCCTCATCTCAGGGTCAAGGATCCTCATCTCAGGCTCATGGATCCATTGATTATCCTCCAAGACCCCAAGCTTCGGTGTATCAAGGATCCAACATCTTTCAGAATCAAGGATCCTTAAGAAGTGCAGAACCCAGAAGTTCAGAGATTCATTTGGGAGACTTCATACCCATGCAAACTATTGCTTCATCCGGTCCCTCAATTATACCAGAATCTCGCCAATATGGATTCACATTGGGGATCCCAAACTTGAACCCATCAGGAGGTAACACTTTGAATACTTCTTATAATGCTAACCATGGCTTTGTGCAGGATACAGGAATCAACCAAGCTATCGCTAGAGAGTTACAAAAGCTCAAGGATATGATATCCAGTGTTCCAGGAGTGGTTAAGCCCATTCCTGAAATTCCAGATGGAAGTTACAAGATATCTCGCTTTGCACCACCTATTTGTGATGCATAGATACCAAAGAGGTTTCAAACGCCAAACATGAAGCTGTATGATGGCTCAAGTGATCCAGAAGAGCATGTAGCTCAGTACAGAGAAAGGATGGAGATCAATCCCATTCCTGAGAGGTTAAAAGAAACATGTCTATGCAAGGGTTTCAGATCCACACTAACAGGATTAGCTCTTAAATGGCTGCTAAGTCTTCCCCCTTACTCTATTACTTCATTTGCTAATCTAGTTAATTTGTTTAATAGCCAATTTTCATGCAGTAGGAGATTTAAACGATTAACTAGTGATCTATATAGGGTAACACAAGGCCAAAATGAATCACTTAGAGATTATATCACTAAATTCAGTAGAGAATCCTTAGAGATTCCTAATTTGGATATTGCTACGGCTGTGGAAGCCTTCAAAATGGGTTTACTTAAGGATTCACTGTTCTATGATGATCTTGTCATGCCCCTTACAGGAATATTGATGAAGTAAGAACCAGGGCCCTTAGATTCATCCGCCTAGAGGATGATAAAAGGATCCAGGAAAGACTGGCATGATCCTCAAAGCTGGAAAAGCAAGGATCCTACTTCAGGAACAACAAGTCCAAATCATACAACAAGTCTGATAATCAGAACATGCATGCTGTGGAGCAAGAAGAGGATGATGAGGATTATCCTCCCGTTTCTGAATATTGATTTTCTGTTGATAATAATGAACTAATCCTTGCAATGAAGAATCTAGGTGAAAAAGCAAGATGGCCCAGAAAGAGTGATAAGCCAGCTGCAACAAAAGACAAATCCAAATGGTGTGCATATCATGAAGATTTCGGCCATCTCAATGACGAATGCATAGCACTCAAGAAAGAGATTGGGTATTTGTTAAGCAAAGGGCATTTAAAGGAGCTGTTTGGAAGGAAAAAGTCAAGGATCCAGGATCCTGAAAAGGTTCCAGAAAGAGCTCCTGCTCCTCCTGCCGATGCACAGATTATCAACTTCATATCTGGTGGATCAGACATATGTAGAACTTCCTTTTCAGCAGCCAAAAGGCATGCCAAAGAGACAAAGATGGATAATGGGGACAGACCCATTCGAACCTCGATCCTTACTCAGGAGAAAGTTATATAATTTGATGAGGATGATCGTATGGATATTCAGGATCCTCATCATGATGGTCTTGTTATTACTTTGTTTATATCTAATCATTTTATTCGCAGGATTCTGATAGATGGAGGAAGCTCAATGAAAATCATTCAACTTGATGTCCTCAAGAAGATGAACATCCCTGAATCAGAAATTATCCCAAGATCATCAGTTCTTGTGGGATTCAGTGGAGAAGCCAAGAACACTTTGGGGGACATTAAACTTCCCATTTACATAGAGGGAGTTAATTCTTTTCAAAAATTTTGTGTTATAGATTGCTTATCCTATTGCAATGTTATCCTTGGCAGGCCATGGATACATGACATGAAAGCGGTTCCATCTACATACCGTCAATGTGTTAAACTCCCTACTCTATGGGGGGTAGTGAAGATTGAAAGTGACCAACAAGAAGCCAAGAATTGCTATACTTCATCAATGAAGCTAGCCTCGAGACCCAGGGAGCAATAGCAATTAAAGTATCCTCCAAGAGATGTCCTAGAGACAAGAGAACAAGATGTGAAAGATATCCTGATGGATCCTCAGGATCCTGAATCCAAAGTCGTTATAGGATCCGGGATCCTCAATGACATCAAACAGGATTTAGTATCCTTCCTCAAGAAGAGAAAAACTACCTTTGCCTGGAAGCATGAGGACATGACAGGTATTTCCAAAGATATTATAAGCTTGGCATTGACAGGTCATTCAAACCCATACATCAAAAGAGGAGAAAGTTTGCACCTGAGAGGAATGCCATCATCTAGGAAGAGGTAGATAAACTGCTCAGAGCAGGTATGATTAGAGAGGTTAAGTATCCAAAATGGTTAGCCAATGATTAGAGAGGTTAACTATCTAAAATGGAAAGTGGAGGGTATGTGTCGATTTCACTGATTTAAACAAGGCATGTCCCAAGGATCCTTTTCCATTACCCCACATTGACTCCATGGTGGATGTTACCGTGGGTCATGAGTTGTTGACTTTCATGGATGCTTCATCTGGATTTCAACAAATTCAGGTGGAACCATCTGATCAGGAGGATACAGCCTACCAAAGGCTAGTCAATATGATGTTTAAAGAACAAATTGGACACACGATGGAAGTCTATATAGATGACATGGTGGTTAAGTCCAAGAGAGCTGAGGATCACCTTAGAGATTTGGAGGAAGCATTTGATATCCTTGATAAATTCAATATGAAATTGAATCCGTCCAAGTGTCACTTTGGTGTAAAAGCAGGCAAGTTCCTAGGTTACATGGTGACAAAAAGAGGCATAGAGGCAAGTCTAGAGCAAATCAAGGCGATTATGAATGTTAAGTCTCCTGCCAATGCCAAGGATGTGCAAAGGTTGACAGGGAGGATCGCAACCTTGAACAGGTTCATCTCAAAGTCATCAGAGAAATGCAAGGAATTCTATGACATCCTGAGAAAGAACAAGAAATTTGAGTGGACTGAAAAGCATGAGAATGCTCTCAAATCCCTTAAGGATTACCTATCCTCAGCTCCAGCCTTAATGAAACAAGAAAAAGGGGATATATTATCCTTATATTTGGCAGTCTCTTCTAAGGCAGTAAGTGCAGTCCTTGTTAAGGATCATGAAGGTACACAACATCCTGTATATTATGTAAGTAAAAGTTTGCTTGATGCTGAATCCAGGTATTCACATTTAGAAAAACTTATCCTTGCTTTAATTATGGCCTCTACTAAATTACGCCATTATTTTGAAACTCATGCTATTATTGTTAAAACTAACTTTCCAATTAAGAATGTTCTCAGGAAACCTGAAATGTCAGGAAGGATGGCAAAATAGGCAGTCAAGCTCAGTGCTTACGATATTAGATATGAACCAAGAACTGCCATTAAATCCCAAGCCTTAGCTGACTTTGTGGCTGATTTCAGTAGTGATCTACAAAGGGAAGCTACGTTAGAAGTGTGACAACTTTGTTCTGTAATCGATGTACGATGTAAAAAAATGATGATTATTAATAAAACAATGTACTTTGGTGTTATTATATGTGTTTTGGTTTTATTATATGTTTAATTGTGTTTAGTGATTTTACAATTTGATTCGATTCCAATTTCAAGCTCTAAATCGCTTTCTAGAAGGTTATACGCAAACTGGTGCTTAAACGCAGTCAGTATAACGCGAAAAACACTCCAGAATAGTGACATAGGCTTAACATACCTTAAATAACCTCCACATAACTTAGAAATAAGTTTTGAATGGTTTGGTGTGTCGAAATCAACTTTGTTTGATCGTAGGGACTATTTGTGTCAAACTGCGAAACTATGCTGATTTGTATAGTAACGAACATTCCGAAACTTGATCATAAGTTAAACATACCCTAAATAACCTTTACATAGCTTAGAAATAGGCTTTGAGGGGTTCGGTATGCTAAAATAAACTTTATGCTCATTCAGGGACTAAAAGCGTCAAAAAGTGCATAAGTTTGCATTTTCGCGCATAACTTACGTTCTGAATACATTCGGACATCCAAAAAAATTTATGTAAGCATTAAAATATTTTATCTTAGTGTTTGGCATGAAAAAATTCCATTCGTCGCTTAATTTGGATCGTTTTTGCGTTCGTTACGACTTCCGTCGTAATTAAGCGGATAACGCAACCGTACGACCAAACGAACCGACATCCGTGATATTTTTGAGCATATTTTAAGTTCCCTATACTTTAACTTTATTTTAGAGCCTTGAAATGGGGTTAACGGGGCTTAAAAGTGCAAAAAAAAAATAAAGTTTTACAAGTGCAGGGACCATTTTTGAAATTTCTGGCAGATTCAATGAACCTAGTCCATTTTGAAATGTTGATGGTTTTAACCCATGGTTTTGCAAAACCATGGGCTGGTATTCAATGAAAATAGTCCATATTAGGGGCTCCCATGGTTTTAGAAAACCATGGGCACACATGTAAGGTCCAGATCAAAGCTCAGTTTTCGAGTTACGATCTTAACGATTCTAGAAATCCTATATATACCCCATCCATTTCACTTCAAAACCCACAATTTGAAATCTGATTTATGCTCTCTAAGTTGAAGTATATGCTTCCTACCTGAGAGAAAAATCGGAATCAAATCTTGTGGGGACCTTCTGTAAGTGTTCTTTCGTTCTTTTCATTCGTTTTAGCGTTAAAGTCAAACTGCGTTTGACTTTCTGCATTGACTAGTTTATGGTCAATGTGAAGTTCGTTTGAACTTCATAACGTGAGTGTAATCATGATGGTTATAGCCCCTAGTGACTATACCTACTGATTACCACGTTATCTAGGCTCAGTGACGAGTCGAAGTTTCGGCCAAAATGCGCATTTACGCGTATTTTGTAACCAAACTACTTTAGGATATCAAAACCGTTTATTTTGATATCAAAACCTGTTTTCTAACTTAGTTAAGCATGTTAACATGCTTAGCTCGTCACTTTTAGTTTACTGCTTATATAGGGTCGTAAAGGTAAGCGATCTAATCAATCGCTTATATTTCGAACCCGACCCGTTTGGTTGATTATTAGGATCCGACCAAACACGTTAGGTGACCATAGTAGCATAGGGAATAACCTTCCGAGGTTAAACCTTATGGTCACCTAGTTTATATGGTTGTGTGATAAGTAGTTTATATGCCTTAGGTAAATGACCAAAATGCCCTTTTCATGCATAATTGGTAATTAAGCATATGTAACCTAAACTTTTGTCACATAACTGATTATACAACATGATTAAACTTGTATAGGCATATAATACTTGTCATAGGACTAGTTAGACGTCTCGAACGCGCGTTTGCGCGCACGACGTGTTAAAGTAGCATAAGCTACCTTAATGGGTCGCGATGGGTCGAAAGCACTTAGGTTAGGTTTCATTTAGGATGTAGGCTTTTTTAAACCATATCACATGAGTTCCAACACTCATTTGGTTTACAAGACCTCATTATGTCCGATCTTCCGATTTAGGCGTCTATTGTTTGACTAGTGATTCGATTACTAGGTGCTACTTGATTTCTCTGGTTTACTCGAGTTTGTTGAAGTACTATTGATTGAGGATACCTTGCACTACATGTGAGTACATAGTTCCCCTATTTTACTGTTTTTAAATGTTTTGGGGTTATTCATATGTACATAATGTTTTCAAGGTGTTAACGATAATTTCAAAAAACGATTAAAATGATTTATACTAAACTAATAACGATTTCGATAATGTGAACGAACTTGTTGGTTGTAGTTACATAACGAATGACATTCATTAATTTTGGCCGAACCGACCAGTATTAGGTTATGGTACCATAGGATCTGACAAATCCCGTTATTTCACTATACCCATGGTTATGTGTGGGTGTTGTTGGGTAACGACTGAATCTGTAATTATTAACTTATCCTTTGGGGGTTTGTTAATACGAGAAGCGAGGAACGAGTAAACGATTTGGAAACGATGTTAAACGATTTGGGTAAACGATTGGTTTTTGGCTAGCGTTTAGATAACGGGACGAGTGTAATGTGGTGAAAACATGGTAGATACATCGCTGGTACTTCTTATATATAAGTGTTTTCAACATATTATATACCGTGGCGTTATTTAGTTCACTTGGGTAAACAATATTGAAACGATGTCACTCAACGATGTTTTCGAAATAATATACGAGTTTTATTAACGAGTTTTTACTAGATATTTTACAAAATGGTTTTTCTAAAACAAAAGTGTTTTTGGGTTAAGAATCATGGCTACGAGATTTTATAAACGATAACCCATTTGGTTTGAGTTGGTTAATTATGTTGCAATACGCTTTTCAAAACGAGGTTTGTATTTTGACTCTTGAAGTCTAATAAAGTACTGCAACATGTAAACGAAGCCACGATTCCGATACTCTTATAAAACCTATGTACTCGCCAGCATTTCTTTGCTGACTTTGTTTTTACATATGTTTCAGGTGTTGTTGCTTGATTGACGTTCTAGGATGCATGCGTCACATAGGATCTGGAAGAGGCCTTAGTGACATAAAAGGATGATAGTTGATATAAAACTTGTTCGTTATGTGTTAAAACAATGTTAATGCTTAATATTATCAATAAAATGAAACACTTTTTGTATCCATGGTTATGAAACGATAATTCTGTTACAACACTCCCCGACGTTTCCGCCACGCTTTGTTGTTTTACGTGGTCGGGGTGTGACAGAAAAGTTGGTATCAGAGCCAATGGTTATTGGGAATTAGGTTATTAGTAATGCTTTGACCTAGACTATAACTTTAGGACCCTAACACAAGTTTACATGTGTTTAGATTTTAAAACAAAACCGTCACCTATCCTTAGGTGATAACCACAATAAGAACGCTAAGTTCGAATCCGCTTTGAAAACTAATCATCCATTCTAGGATGATTGATTTCTAGGTTTTGAACCCTCTATTGTAAGGTTTTGAGCCCTACCAGTTTAACTCATTTTTAGCTTAGTGCCTTCTGAGTTTTCAAAATCTCGTCAAAGTTTGGGTCTAAATAATGTGAACACGTGCAAACTGGAAGAGTGAATGCCTGTACCCTGGGTTTTCTGTCTAAGGCTAGAGTGTTCGTACAAATCCACTTAATCGGACCAGTCACTCTTACCTGGGAACTCTTGGGGTGAGTGTTCACTTATAGGCGAGCATGTCTTCGGCGATACATTACATTGACCCATTTACTTTGATTAGTCACTGTGTGTCGTTTGTTTGTTCGAGGTAACGAACAAATGATCGCCTTCCTTGTGTTTTGTCGATGTTTTCAATACCTCTTTGTTTTTCCAATTGTCGATCCCACTCGTGGGCGAGCGTACAATCTGAATGCAAACGAGGCTCGAGCTGACAACCTCGTTGTCAGAGGTACCTTTGTTGTCAATGGTACGTTTCTTGTTAACAATCAACCTGCATCTATTCTTTTTTATTCTGGTGCCGATAGAAGTTTTGTTTCATTGTCATTTGAGCCCTTGCTTGCGATACCTAGAACTAAACTGAGGAAACCCTTATCTGTTGAAGTTGCCACTGGTAAACCTCTTGTTCTCGATTCTATTATTCATAATTGTCAGTTGAACCTTGATAACCATCTTTTTCCTATTGACCTCACACCGATGCAACTTGGGAGTTTCGATATTATCATTGGTATGGATTGGTTAACCAAACACCACGTTGAGGTAGTTTGTTTCGATAAGATTGTTCGTATTCCTTTGTCTTCTGGCGATGTTCTGGAGATTCGTGGTGAGAAACCTTCAGGTGGATTGAAGCTTATGTCATGTATGGAAGCCGAAAGGTATTTGAGAAAAGGATATGTTGCTTTTCTTGCACATGTCACCGAGGAGAAAGACAAGAGCAAGAGTATTCAGGACATTCCGATTGTTCGGGATTATCCGGAGGTGTTTCCTGATGAACTGCCTGGTTTGCCTCCAGTTCGTCAAGTCGAGTTTCATATTGACCTTGTCCCCAATGCCAACCCGATTGCAAAAGCACCTTATCGTCTTGCACCGTCGGAGATGCAAGAGTTATCGAAACAGCTTCAAGAGTTATCTGATAAAGGATTCATCCGACCGAGCTTTTCACCTTGGGGAGCTCCTGTCCTCTTCATGAAAAAGAAAGACGGATCTTTTTGAATGTGTATCGATTATCGTGAGCTTAATAAGCTCACCATCAAGAATTGATATCCCCTACCTCGAATTGATGATCTCTTCGACCAGCTGCAGGGTGCTTCATGCTTTTCCAAGATCGACCTGCGTTCTGGGTATCATCAACTTCGTGTTCTCGAAGAAAATATTCCCAAAACTGCTTTCCGCACAAGATATGGGCATTACGAGTTCACAGTCATGCCTTTTGGTTTGACGAATGCTCCAGCTATCTTTATGGACTTAATGAATAGGGTCTGCAAACCTTATTTGGACAAGTTCATTATTGTGTTCATCGACGATATTCTCATTTATTCAAAATCTCGAGCCGAGCACGAGTAACACCTTCGCTTAACATTGGAACTCCTGAAGAAGGAACAACTTTTTGCTAAATTCTCCAAGTGTGAATTCTGGCTTAAAGAAGTTCAATTCTTGGGTCATATAGTCAATGAGCAGGGTATTCATGTGGATCCATCCATGATTGCTGCTATTAAGGACTGGAATACACCAACGACGCCTACAGAGGTTCGATCTTTTTTTGGTCTTGCTGGTTATTATCGTCGATTCATTTCAAATTTCTCAAAGATTGCGGTTCCACTCACTGCTTTTACTCAGAAAAATAAGCCTTTTGAGTGGGGACCCAAGCAAGAAGAAGCGTTCCAAACGCTGAAGAAGAAGTTATGTAATGCTCCTGTTCTATCTCTGCCCGAGGGAAGCGATGATTTCGTTGTCTATTGCGATGCGTCCAACTTAGGCCTTGGTTGCGTCCTTATGCAACGAGGTATAGTTATTGCATATGCATCTAGGCAGCTGAAAGTTCACGAGAAGAACTACACGACTCATGATCTTGAGTTAGCAGCTGTGGTTTTCGCGCTTAAAATCTGGAGACACTACCTCTATGGAACGAAGTGTGTGGTTTTCACAGACCACAAAAGTCTCCAGCACATTCTTAATCAGAAAGAGCTGAACATGAGGCAACGACGTTGGGTTGAACTCTTAAACGATTATGACTGCGAGATTCGCTACCACCCTGGTAAGGCGAATGTTGTAGCCGATGCGCTTAGTCGAAAGGAGCGAGTCAAGCTTCATTCTGTTCAAACACTATCTGATCTTCAAACTCGTGTCCTTCAAGCTCAACAATTTTGTGTTTCACAAAATTTGATAGGTAATGAATTACCACGTCAACTTGAGCTTAAGCTCGAAGCGAAAGACGATGGTTTGCTCTATTTTAAGGATCGATTGTGGATTCCAAAATAAGACGATCTTCGTACTTTAGCGATGGGTGAATCACATAAGTCTCGATATTCTGTCCATCCTGGTGCTGATAAAATGTACAAGGATCTTCGTACTAAGATCTGGTGGCCTGGTATGAAGAAAGATCTTGCCTTTTATGTGTTAAAATGCCTAACTTGTCCCAAAGTCAAGGCAGAACATCAACGTCCTTCTGGTTTACTTGTACAACCAGAGATACCGGTTTGGAAATGGGAAAACATTGCCATGGATCTCATTACTAAGTTACCGCGTACGTCTAAAGGTCACGATGCTATTTGGGTTGTAGTTGATCGTTTGACAAAATCTGCTCACTTCTTACCAATCCGTGAGGATTTCTCTGATGAGAAGCTTGCCAAGATCTATGTAGACGAGATTGTATCACGACATGGTGTTCCTTTAGATATCATTTCCGATCGTGATGCTCGATTTTCATCTCATTTTTGGAAGGCCATGCAATCTGCTTTGGGAACCCAACTGAATCTAAGTACTGCTTATCATCCCCAAACAGATGGCCAATCTGAGAGAACAATTCAAACTTTGGAGGATATGCTTAGAGCATGCATGATAGACTTTGGTGGTAATTGGGATTCTCATCTGCCACTGATCGAGTTCTCTTACAACAATAGCTATCATGCTAGCATTAAAATGGCACCATTCGAAGCTCTCTATGGTCGAAAATGTCGTTCACCTGTCTGTTGGAACGAGACCGGTGAAGCTCAACTTACTGGACCTGAGCTCGTTCTAGAAACAACAGACAAAATCAAGAGAATCCGCGATAATCTTGTGACAGCGCAAAACTGTCAAAAGAGATATGCGGATCTGTGACGCAAGCCCTTAGAATTTCAAATCGGAGACCGTGTCCTACTCAAGGTGTCACCTTGGAAGGGAGTGGTGAGATTTGGAAAGAAAGGAAAACTTGCACCTCGATATGTGGGACCATTTAAGATTGTGGAAAGAATTGGAAAGGTTGCCTATCGTCTAGAGCTACCTCCAGAGCTTGGAAATATTCACCCGACTTTTCACGTGTCCAATCTGCGAAAGTGTTTAGCTGACACTGATCTACACATTCCTCTCGACGAGATCCAAATCGATGAAACAATGCACTTTGTCGAGAAGCCTGTGGAGATCGTGGACCGTGCTTTCAAACAGTTGAAGAACAATCGGATTCGATTGGTCAAAGTTCACTGGGAATCCAAACATGGCCCAGAGTTTACTTGGGAATGTGAGGACCAGATGAAAACGAAATATCCGCATTTGTTTTCACAAGCTTCCTCTAGTTAAAATTTCGGGACGAAATTTCCAGAAGTAGGGGAGACTGTGAAAACTGTGTTCTGTAATCGATGTACGATGTAAAAAAATGATGATTATTAATAAAAAAAATGTAATTTGGGGTTATTATATGTGTGTTGGTTTTATTATATGTGTAATTGTGTTTAGTGATTTTACAATTTGATTCGATTCCAATTTCAAGCTCTAAATCGCTTTCTGGAAGGTTATACGCAAACTGGTGCTTAAACGCAGTCAGTATAACGCGAAAAACACTCCGGAATAGTGAAATAGGCTTAACATACCTTAAATAACCTCCACATAACTTAGATATAAGTTTTGAATGGTTTGGTGTGTTGAAATCAACTTTGTTCGATCGCAGGGACTGTTTGTGTCAAACTGTGAAACTATGCCGATTTGTATGGTAACGAACATTCCGGAACTTGATCATAAGTTAAACATACCCTAAATAACCTTTACATAGCTTAGAAATAGGATTTGAGGGGTTCGGTGTGCTAAAATAAACTTTATGCTCATTCAGGGACTAAAAGCGTCAAAAAGTGCATAAGTTTGCATTTTCGCGCATAACTTACGTTCTGAATACATCCAGACATCCAAAAAAAATTTATGTAAGCATTAAAATATTTTATTTTAGTGTTTGGCATGATAAAATTCCATTCGTCGCTTAATTTGGATCGTTTTTGCGTTCCTTACGACTTCCGTCGTAATTAAGCGAATAACGCAACTGTACGACCAAACGAACCGACATCCGTGATGTTTTTGAGCATATTTTAAGTTCCCTATACTTTAAATTTATTTTAGAGCCTTGAAATGGGGTTAACGGGGCTTAAAAGTGCAAAAAAAAAAATCAAGTTTTACAAGTGCAGGGACCATTTTTGAAATTTCTGGCAGATTCAATGAACCTAGTCCGTTTTGAAGTGTTGATGGTTTTAACCCATGGTTTTGCAAAACCATGGGCTGGTATTCAATGAACATAGTCCATATTAGGGGCTCCCATGGTTTTAGAAAACCATGGGCACATATGTAAGGTCCAGATCAAAGCTCAGTTTTCGAGGAACGATCTTAACGGTTCTAGAAATCATATATATACCCCATTCATTTCACTTCAAAACCCACAATTTGAAATCTGATTTATGCTCTCTAAGTGGAAGTATATGCTTCCTACCTGAGAGAAAAATCGGAATCAAATCTTGCGGGGACCTTCTGTAAGTGTTCTTTCGTTCTTTTCATTCGTTTTAGCGTTAAAGTCAAACTACGTTTGACTTTCTGCATTGACCAGTTTATGGTCAATGTGAAGTTCGTTTGAACTTCATAACGTGAGTGTAATCATGATGGTTATAGCCCCTAGTGACTATACCTACTGATTACCACGTTATCTAGGCTCAGTGACGAGTCGAAGTTTCGGCCAAAATGCGCATTTACGCGTATTTTGTAACCAAACTACTTTAGGATATCAAAACCATTTGTTTTGATATCAAAACCTGTTTTCTAACTTAGTTAAGCATGTTAACATGCTTAGCTCGTCACTTTTAGTTTAGTGCTTATATAGGGTCGTAAAGGTAAGCGATCTAATCAATCGCTTATATTTCGAACCCGACCCGTTTGGTCGATCATTAGGATCCGACCAAACACGTTAGCTGACCATAGTAGCATAGGGAATAACATTCCGAGGTTATACCTTATGGTCACCTAGTTTAGATGGTTGTATGATAAGTAGTTTATATGCCTTAGGTAGATAACCAAAATGCCCTTTTCATGCATAATTGGTAATTAAGCATATGTAACCTAAAATTTTGTCACATAACTGATTATACAACATGATTAAACTTGTATAGGCATATAATACTTGTCATAGGACTAGTTAGACGTCTCGAACGCGCGTTTGCGCGCACGACGTGTTAAAGTAGCATAAGCTACCTTAATGGGTCGCGATGGGTCGAAAGCACTTAGGTTAGGTTTCATTTAGGATGTAGGATTTTTTAAACCATATCACATGAGTTCCAACACTCATTTGGTTTACAAGACCTCATTGTGTCCGATCTTCCGATTTAGGCGTCTATTGTTTGACTAGTGATTCGATTACTAGGTGCTACTTGATTTCTCTGGTTTACTCGAGTTTGTTGAAGTACTATTGATTGAGGATACCTTGCACAACATGTGAGTACATAGTTCCCCTATTTTACTGTTTTTAAATGTTTTGGGGTTATTCATATGTACATAATGTTTTCAAGGTGTTAACGATAATTTCAAAAAACGATTAAAACGATTTATACTAAACTAATAACGATTTCGATAATGTGAACGAACTTGTTGGTTGTAGTTACATAACGAATGACATTCATTAATTTTGGCCGAACCGACCAGTATTAGGTTATGGTACCATAGGATCTGACAAATCCCATTATTTCACTATGCCCATGGTTATGTGTGGGTGTTGTTGGGTAACGACTGAATCTGTAATTATTAACTTATCCTTTGGGGGTTTGTTAATACGAGAAGCGAGGAACGAGGTAGTCGAGTCATGAAGGTTTGAATGTTATTAGCGAGACGACTATGTATAAGTTTTCACAATTAAAACGAGGATGATTTAAACGATTTAAACGAGTAAACGATTTGGAAACGATGTTAAACGACTTGGGTAAACGATTGGTTTTTGGCTAGTGTTTAGATAACGGGACGGGTGTAATGTGGTGAAAACATGGTAGATACGCCGCTGGTACTTCTTATATATAAGTGTTTTCAACATATTACATACCGTGGCGTTATTTAGTTCACTTAGGTAAACGATATTGAAACGATGTCACTCAACGATGTTTTCGAAATAATATACGAGTTTTATTAACGAGTTTTTACGAGATGTTTTACAAAATGGTTTTTCTAAAACAAAAGTGTTTTTGGGTTAAGAATCATGGCTACGAGATTTTATAAACGATAACCCATTTGGTTTGAGTTGGTTAATTATGTTGCAATACGCTTTTCAAAACGAGGTTGGTATTTTGACTCTTGAAGTCTAATAAAGTACTGCAACATGTAAACGAAGCCACGATTCCGATACTCTTATAAAACCTATGTACTCGCCAGCATTTCTTTGATGACTTTGTTTTTACATATGTTTCAGGTGTTGTTGCTTGATTGACGTTATAGGATGCATGCGTCACATAGGATCTGGAAGAGGCCTTAGTGACTTAAAACGATGATAGTTGATATAAAACTTGTTCGTTATGTGTTAAAACAATGTTAATGCTTAATATTATCAATAAAACGAAACACTTTTTGTATCCATGGTTATGAAACGATAATTCTGTTACAACACTCCCCGACGTTTCCGCCACGCTTTGTTGTTTTACGTGGTGGGGGTGTGACAAGAAGTTCAACAGCTTGAAGAGACTAAGGATCCTTGGATACTCTTCACAGATGGGGCTTCAAATATCAAGGGAACTGGAGTGGGAGTACTACTAAAATCGCCAGAGGGCGACATAATACCCCACTCAATTGCTTGTGAGTTTCAAACTACTAATATTGAGGCTGAGTATGAAGCCTTGATAGCTGGTTTGCAAATAGCCAAGCACATGAGGATCAAGTATCTTGAGGTACATGTAGATTCATTGTTAATTACGAATCACTTTAATGGTTCTTATGCTGTTAAAGGTGAAAGACTAATCAAATATCTAGAGATAGTCAAGAAATTGGCACACTCTTTTGCTTCTTTTAGTTTGACACAGGTACCCAGGGAAGAAAATGTAGAAGCTGATGCTTTGGCCAACCTTGGATCATCATTGAAGATTCCAGAGGATATTAAAATTCCCATAATCCATATCTTGACTCCTGCTATTGAGGAACACACAGCTATGGAAATAATAGAGGATTCTGCAATCATACCTAGTGATGGTGCACAATCACATTCAGGATCCTGGATCCTCCCAATCATGAGATATATACAACATGGAGAGATTCCTACAGGAGAAAACCCCAGAGCTTTCAAAGTTAATGTATCTCAATTCAAAATATTAAATAACATGTTATATAAACGATCTCTTGCAGGTCCATATCTAAGGTGCAATGAGGATCCTGAAATTCAAGAAGTCCTAAAGGATTTTCATGAAGGAGATTGTGGAAACCACACTGGGGGTAGAGCACTATTCTCAAGGATCCTTAGGATAGGATATTATTAGTCTACTATGAAGAAGGATGTTGTGGATTATGCTAAGAAATGTGATGCTTGTCAAAGACATAGCAATATCCTTCATCAACCAGCAGAGCTCCTGCATCCCATATCCTCTTCTTGGCCATTCATGAGATGGAGAATGGATATAGTTGGCAAACTTCCCAAGGAATCAGGAGGAAAAGTGTTTATGCTTGCTATGACTTATTACTTTTCCAAGTGGATAGAAGCTGGAGCCTTTGCTCAACTCAGAGAAAAAGAAGTGATATCCTTTATTAAAAGAAACATTATTACCAGATTTGGTATCCCTTCTGAAATTGTTTGTGACAATGGATCCCAATTTATTGGGAATAGAACTACTAACTTTTGTGACAGCTGGGGGATTAAGATGATAACATCAACCCCAGTCCACCCACAAGCTAATGGTCAAGCAGAATCATCTAACAAGATTATCATCAACAACTTGAAGAAGAAGCTTGGATCCAAAAAGGGAAAATGGGCAGAAGAGCTACCTTATGTGTTATGGGCTGATAGAACAACTCCCAAGAATGCTATTGGCTAGACTCCATTTTCTTTAGTGTTTGGAGCAGAATCAGTGATCCTTACAGAGATGGTGGTTACTACTCCAAGAACAAGCATCCGTGATCCTGAAGGAAATGCTGAAAACTTGATTCAAGACTTAGATACTATAGAAGAGCTCAGGGATTTGGCAAGGATAAGATTGGCTAGTTATCAACAAAGGATGGTTGGAGCTTATAACAAGAATGTCAGGATCAGAAAGTTTCAAATTGGTGATATGGTGTTGAGGAAAGCATTCGAAAATACCATAAATCCTGCTGATGGCAAGTTAGCACCAAAGTGGGAAGGCCCCTATCTTATTGAAGCTAAGGCAGGAAAGGGGGCATATCGTTTATTAACAATGGAAGGTGATTTGCTACCAAGAGCTTGGAATGCTATCCATTTGAAGAGATACTTCATATAAGAAGGATCTAGGATCCTTAGTCATCCTCATATCTGGTATACATAAAGGAACCTTAGAGGATATGTGATCCTCAATCTGGTAATGATCTGATTCTAATTTATCTAATCCTTTAATTTAATTTATTATAAGGGGAAGGATCCAGGATCCTTTATCCTTTTTTACTAAGTTCTAATTTTGCAGAAGTGGGTGCATCTTTGACAAAGGATCAAGTATCCATAGAAGTCTCCTAAGTTTTATGGGCCTGTCCCCAGTTTTATGGGTTTATCCCTAGTTTTTGGGCTCGTCCCCAGTTTAAGGTATCTACTACCTTCGCCAGTAGCCCACGATTATCCTGGTGCAGTTAAAGGCAATGGGACCAGTACCCGCTTTAGGGGATGACAATTTCATTGTACTGGCTGTATTCAGGATCCTAAGTATAATGGTAGACGTACCATACATCCGTTCCTAAGGTTTCTAACGTTTTCACGTTAGCTAAGGTTTTGGCATTTTCATGTCACTAAGTTTGGATAGTCACCAGTAAGGGCCATACTCCAGTTTACACAAGATCCTTTGGGCTTGTCCCCAGTTTTTGGGCTTGTCCCCAGTTTTTGAGCTTGTCCCCATTTTTTTGGGCCTGTCCCCAGTTTTTTGGGCTTGTCCCCAGTTTATTGGGCTTGTCCCCATATTGTTGGGCTTATCCCCAGATACTAACTCTTCCTTTTACAGTTGGCTTAGTCCCAAGTTATGTCTCATTTAAGGTTTCTAAAGCTAAATAGTTAAGGATCCTGGATCCTAACTTTCTGTTTTGGTCAAAAATCAGACAAGGATAATGGAACCAAATCTTATTTTGTGAGGTGTGATGCTTGAATGGATGAACAAATGTATGAACACTTTGTAAATGAAATGAGCAATAGACACAAGGATTTATACGAGGAAAAAGCCCTTGATCAATGTTTGATCTCCGGCACAAAAAACCTCGGGTGATGGAAACTACCGATCACCAATTATATTAAACAAATGATATTACAAATCGGGATGATAACAAGCTTGTTACAAAGATCACTAGTGTGCAAAAAGTATGAAATCGCCAATGAGTTGCAGAGAGTTTTTCGAGTAGTGTGTGTTGCTAACTTGTTCTAACTAATCAAGCTTGTTATCCCCTTATAAAAATGGAAATAATCTAACTAACTAACTGTTAGGGGAGGATTTTCCAATCCTAAGGATCAAGGATCCTCAAGTACTGCCAGGATCACGGATCCTTAATTCTCTTTGAATTTAGGATCCTCAGAATGTGTTGCAGGACCAGGATTCAGGATCCTCATTGTTATCCTTACACTAACGGTTGTCTACCTTGTATGTGAGCTCATTTTGCAAGAGTATGTGCATGGACTTGGTCTTGCCAATATTCGTGGAGCATATTCCTTCAATATTCCGCACGTGCTTGGCCCTTGTGAACGTTATGGAGATCGTGGGAAGCTAGCATGATTTGCGGATAGTTAGTTAGTTTAGTTATTTCTAATTTTAAAAAGGGTATAACAAGCTTGAGTTAGAACAGTTAGCGAATTTTAGCAAACACACACTCTCGAAACAGCTCTCGACAGTTTACTTGGCGATTTCATACATTTTTTGCACATTACACACTAGTGATCCTTGTAACAAGCTTGTTATCATCCCGAGTTGTAACATTTTTTTGTTTAATCTTAGTTGGTGATCGGTAGTTTCCATCACCCGAGGTTTTTTATGACGGAGATCAACTCTTGAACAAGGGCTTTTTCCTCGTATAAATCCTTGTGTCACCTCTTTGTTTGATTTGCAAGTTGTTCGAATAAGTATTCATAGATTCAAGCATCACACCTCACAACAAAAGATTTGGTTACATTATCCTTGCTTGATTTTTGACCAAAACAGTTTGGCGCCCACCGTGGGGCAATTGGTGCTTCATTCCTAAGAAATTCTTGTTTTTGTGATCATTTCGGTTCATTACAACCAAGCAGATGGCTTCTTCAGCAAAGAGCACTTCAAGTTCAATGCCGACAATGAGTTCTTCACAAGGCGTTCCACCTTTGCCTCCACCACCTTCTGGATCTCAGAAGAATGCTAAAAATGCTGCAAAGAGACCAAGCCCCATTTTTCCAAAACCACCAACTTCTGCTGTTTCTTCTAACCCTACTACTAGTGATCTTTTTACTTTGATTTTGCAGATGAGGGATCACATACAAGAGCAGGACAAGACTAACGAAAGGATCCTCCGGGAGATTGGTGATATCAAGAAACAGAAGAGATCAGGGGAGGATCACTCTCCTCCAATACCAAGGTCACTGGATTTCGACACTCCAGCTGTAACTGCCCAGCAACCTACAGCCTTAGATATCCAGTACCAAACTGAACCATTGGGAAGGCGTTATGGAACAACAACAATGAGTCAGGCTTTTGGGTCTCACTTTCAGCCTTTGGGATCCTCTTTCCAGCATCCGGAATCCTTCGTCAGCTCAGGAGGATATATGGGAACACACACAGTCCAAGGATCCTTACAGGTTCAAGGATCCTCTCAGGTTCAAGGATCCTCCCAGGTCCAAGGATCCTCACAGGTTCAAGGATCCTCACAGGTTCAAGGATCCTCTCAGGTTCAAGGATCCCCCTGCCAGGTTCATGGATCCAACATCTTTCAGGATCAAGGATTCCTAAGAAGTGTACAACCCTCAAGCACAGATGTTCATCAAGAAGACTTCATTCCAATGCAGACCATTGCCTCTTTTGGTCCTTCAATCATACCAGAATCCCGTCAATATGGATTCACATCTGGAATTCCAAACTTGAATCCTCCGGGAGGTAACACTTTTAATAATTCTTATAACACTAACCATGGCTCTATGCAGGATACAGGTATCAATCAAGCTATGGCTAGAGAATTACAGAAACTGAAGGATATGATATCCAGCGTTCCAAGGGTGGTTAAGCCCATTCCTGAAATCGCAGATGGCAGCCATAGGATATCTCGTTTTGCACCACCTATTTGTGATGCTGAGATACCCAAAAGGTTCCAGATACCAACTATGAAGATGTATGATGGTTCGACGGATCCAGAGGAGCATGTAGCTCAATACAGAGAAAGGATGGAGATCAATCCAATTCCTGAGAGGTTAAAGGAAGCATGTCTATGCAAGGGTTTTGGATCCACACTCACAGGATCAGCTCTTAAATGGCTGCTAAGTCTTCCCCCTTACTCTATTAGTTCTTTTGCTAATCTAGTTAACCTGTTTAATAGCCAATTCTCATGTAGCAGAAAATTTGAACGTTTAACTAGTGATCTATATAGGGTAACACAAGGTCAAAATGAATCACTTAGAGATTACATCACTAAGTTTAGTAAAGAATCCTTAGATATTCCTAATCTGGATATAGCTACGGCTGTGGAAGCCTTTAAAATGGGATTGCTTAGGGATTCATTATTCTATGACGATCTTGTTATGACCCCATGCAGGAATCTTGATGAAGTGAGAACCAGGGCCCTTAGATTCAACCGATTAGAGGATGATAAAAGGATCCAGGAAAGACTAGTAGGATCCTCGAAGCAGGAAAAACAAGGATCCTACTTCAGGAACAACAAGTCCAAACCTTACAACAAGTCTGACAACCAGAACGTGCATGCAGTAGAACAGTAAGAGGATGATGAGGATTATCCTCCCATTTCTGAATACTGTTTTTCTGTTGATAACAACGAACTAATTCTTGCAATGCAGAATTTAGGTGAGAAAGCTAGGTGGCCAAGGAAAAGTAATAAACCAGCCGCAACAAAAGACAAGTCCAAATGGTGTGCATACCATGAGGATTTCGGACTTCTCACTAAAGAGTGTATTGCACTTAGAAAAGAAATTGGTTACTTGTTAAGCAAGGGGCACTTAAAGGAACTTTTGGGAAGGAAGAAGTCAAGGATCCAGGATCCTGAGAAGATCCCAGAAAGAGCTCCTGCTCCTCCAGCAGATGCACAAGTTATAAAATTTATATCCGGTGGATCAGACATTTGTGGCACTTCCTTTTCAGCAGCCAAAAGACATGTCAAGGAGACCAAGATGGATAATGGAGATAGACCCATCCGGACCTCTACTGTTACGCAGGAGAAAGTTATAACTTTTGATGAGGATGATCGTGTTGATGTTCAGGATCCTCATCATGATGGTCTTGTTATTACTCTGTTTATTTCTAACCATTTTGTTCGCATGATCCTAATCGATGGAGGAAGCTCGGTGAACATCATTCAGCTTGATATCCTCAAGAAAATGAACATTCCTGAATCAGACATTGTCCCAAGATCCTCAGTTCTTGTGGGATTCAGCGGAGAAACCAAGAATACATTGGGGGACATCAAACTCCCCATCTATATTGAAGGACTTCATTCTTATCAAAAGTTTTGTGTTATAGATTGCTTATCCTGTTGTAATGTTATCCTTGGCAGGCCATGGATACATGACAAGAAGGCAGTCCCATCTACCTAGTCCATGGGGGGTGGTGAAAATTGAGAGTGATCAACAAGAAGCTAAGAATTGATACACATCATCAATGAAGCCAGCCTCAAGACCAAGGGAGCAATAGCAATTAAAGCATCTTCCAAGAGATGTCTTGGAGGCAAGAGAACAGAATGTGAAAGAAATCCTTTTGGATCCTCATGATCCTGAATCCATAATCTTCGTAGGATCAGGGATCCTCAGCAACATTGAACAGGATCTAGTATCCTTCCTTAAAAGGAGAAAAACTACCTTTTCCAGGAAGCATGAGGAGATGACAGGTATATCTAAAGATATAATTACTCATAAACTTGGCATTGACAGGTCATTCAAGCTAATTCATCAAAAAAGGAGAAAGTTTGCACCTGAAAGGAATGCTATTATCCAGGAAGAAGTAGATAAACTACTCCGGGCAGGTATGATAAGAGAGGTTAAGTAACCAAGGTGGTTAGCCAATGTGGTTGTTGTTCAAAAGAAAAATGGAAAGTGGAGGGTATGTGTCGATTTTACTGATTTAAACAAGGCATGTCCCAAGGATCCTTTCCCATTACCCCACATTGACTCCATGGTGGATGCTACTGCGGGTCATGAGTTGTTGACTTTTATGGATGCTTCATCTGGATTTCAACAGATTCAGATGGAACCATCTGATCAAGAGGATACAGCCTTTATGACCCCAACTGGTATATATTGTTATATTGCTATGCCATTTGGACTAAGGAATGCAGGTGCTACTTATCAAAGGCTAGTCAATATGATGTTCAAGGAACAAATTGGACACACTTTGGAAGTCTATATAGATGACATGGTGGTTAAGTCTAAGAAAGCTGAGGATCACCTTAGAGACTTGGAGGAAGCATTCAATATCCTTGATAAGTTTAATATGAAACTAAATCCTTCCAAGTGTCACTTTGGTGTTAAAGCAGGAAAATTCCTAGGATACATGGTAACAAAAAGAGGCATTGAAGCAAGTCCAGAGCAAATTAAGGCTATTGTGAATATCAAATCTCCTGCCAATGCCAAGGATGTGCAAAGGTTAACAGGGAGGATCGCGGCCTTGAACATGTTCATATCCAAGTCATCAGAAAAGTGCAAGGAATTCTATGACATTTTGAGAAAGAACAGGAAATTTGAGTGGACTGAAAAGCATGAAAATGCTCTCAAAGCCCTTAAGGATTACCTATCCTCAGCTCCTGCCTTGATGAAACCAGAAAAATGGGATATATTATCCTTGTACCTAGCGGTATCCTCTAAAGCAGTAAGTGCGGTCCTTGTTAAGGATCACGAAGGTACACAACATTTTGTCTATTATGTAAGTAAGAGTTTGCTTGATGCTGAATCCAAGTATTCACATTTAGAGAAACTTATCCTTGCTTTGATTATGGCATCTACTAAATTAAGACATTATTTTGAAACTCATGCCATTATTGTCAAGACTAATTTTCCAATTAAGAATGTTCTCAGGAAACCTGAAATGTCAGGAAGGATGGCTAAGTGGGCAGTGAAGCTCAGTGCTTATGATATAAGATATGAACCAAGGACTGCCATCAAATCCCAAGCCTTAGCTGACTTTGTGGCAGATTTTAGTAGTGACTTGCAAAAGGAAGATGAGTTAGAAGTCCAACAGCTGGAAGAAACTAAGGATCCTTGGATACTCTTCACTGATGGAGCCTCTAATGTCAAAGGAACAGGACTTGGAATACTACTAAAATCGCCACAGGGGGACATAATACCCCACTCCATAGCTTGTGAGTTTCAAACTACAAATAATGAGGCTGAATATGAGGCCTTGATAGCTGGTTTACAAATTTCCAAGCATATGAGGATCATGTATCTTGAGGTACATGTAGATTCATTGTTAATTACTAATCACTTTAATGGATCCTATGCTGTTAAAGGTGAAAAGCTAATAAAATACCTAGAGATAGTCAAGGAATTGGCACTCTCATTTGTTTCTTTTAGTTTGACACAGGTACCCAGGGAAGAAAATGTAGAAGCTGATGCATTGGCCAATCTAGGATCATCCTTGAAGATTCCAGAGGATATCAGGATCCCTATTATCCACATCCTAACCCCCGCTATTAAGGATCATGTAGCTATGGAGATAGGAGAGGATTCTGCAATCATCCCTAGTGATGATACACAATCTCATTCAGGATCATGGATCCTTCCAATCATGAGATATATCCAACATGGAGAGATTCCTATAGGAGAAAACCCCAGGGCTTTCAAAATTAAGGTATCTCAGTTTACAATATTGAATAACATGTTATATAAACGATCTCTTGCAGGACCATATCTAAGATGCATTGAGGATCCTGAAATCCAAGAAGTCCTAAAGGATTTTCATGAAGGAGATTGTGGAAACCACACTGGGGGCAGGGCATTATTCTCAAGGATCCTAAGGACAGGATACTATTGGCCTACTAGGAAGAAGGATGCTGTGGATTATGCCAAGAAGTGTGATCCTTGTCAGAGACATAGTAACATCCTTTACCAACCAGCAGAGCTCTTGCATCCTATACCCTCTTCTTGGCCATTCATGAGATGGGGGATGAATATAGTTGGTAAACTTCCTAAGGCACCTGGTGGAAAAGTGTTCATGCTTGCTATGACTGATTACTTCTCCAAGTGGATAGAAGCTGAAGCCTTTGCTCAAGTCAGAGAAAAAGAAGTGATATCCTTTATCAAAAGAAATATTATTACTAGATTTGGTATTCCTTCTGAAATTGTTTGTGATAATGGATCCCAATTTATTGGGAGTAGAACTACTAACTTTTGTGACAGCTGGGGCATTAAGATGATAACATCAACACCAGTCCACCCACAAGCTAATGGTCAGGCAGAATCATCCTACAAGATCATCATCAACAATTTGAAGAAGAAGCTTGGATCCAAGAAAGGAAAGTGGGCAGAAGAACTACCTTATGTATTATGGGCTGATAGGACAACTCCCAAGAATGCTACTGGTCAAACTCCATTTTCTCTGGTATTTGGAGAAGAATCAGTAATCCCTACAGAGATGGTGGTTCCTACTGCAAGAACAAGCATCCGTGATCCTGAAGGAAATGCTGAAAACCTGGTTCAAGACTTGGATACTATAGAAGAACTCAGGGATTTGGCAAGGATAAGGATGGCTAGTTATCAACAAAGGATGGTTGGAGCCTACAATAAAAATGTCAGGATCAGGAAATTCCAAGTTGGTGATATGGTATTGAGGAAAGCATTTCAGAATACCATAAATCCCGCTGATGGAAAGTTGGCACCAAAGTGGGAAGGCCCTTACTTGATTGAAGTTGAGGCAGGAAAGAGGGCATATCGATTGCTAACAATGGAAGGTGATTTGCTACCAAGAGCTTGGAATGCTATCCACTTGAAGAAATACTTCATGTGATAAGAATTCATGATCCTTAGCAATATTCATGATCCACATCCTCGAAGGATCCTTAGAGGATGGATGATCCTCATTCTGGTAATGATCTAATCTCAAACTATTTCATTCTTTAATTATCCTAAATACAAGGAAAAGGATCCTGGATCCTTTATCCTCCTTTCACTTGATTCTGAGTTTTGCAGAAGGTTCATGTATCCTTAACGAAGGATTGAGTATCCACAGAAGTCTCCAGTTATTTGGGCTTGACCCCAGTTTTTTGGGCTTGACCCCAGTTATTTGGGCTTGACCCCAGTTATTTGGGCTTGACCCTAGTTATTTGGGCCTGTCCCCAGTATCACCAGCAGCGCATGATGATCCTGGTACAGTTCATGGAAATGGGACCAGTACTCGCTTTAGGGGCTGACAATTTCATTGTACTGGCTGTATCCGGGATCCTACGTATAATGGTAGATGTACCATACATCCGTTCCTAAGGTTTCTAACGTTTTCACGTTAGCTAAGGTTTTGGCATCTTCATGTTACTAAGTTTGGATAGTCGCCAGTGAGGGCCATACTCCAGTTTACTCAAGATCCTTTGGGCTTGTCCCCAGTTTTTTGGGCTTGTCCCTAGTTTTTTGGGCTTGTCCCCAGTATATTGGGCTTGTCCCCAGAATTGTTGGGCTGGTCCCCAGTTGCTAACACTTCTCTTATTGGCTTAGTCCCAAGTTATGTTCCATTTCAGGTTTTTGAAGTGAAACAGCTAAGGATCCTTGATCCTTACCTTCTATTAAGGTTTGTCTTTTGGGTATCCTGATTGTAAATGTTAAAGGTTTAGGGTCCTAACTTGGATTCTCAGGTATGATCCTTAATTACTTTAATTTTATTCATTATTTATATAAGTAACCATTATCCTTTGACAACAGGATTTATGATCCTTAGGCTATACTACTTTCTTGAATTTATCAATTTTAGGATATTTGATCCTTGATCATATCCTAAAACTTGATGATATGATCTATTAAACTTTTCTTATTTACTTAATAAATTCAAACAAAGTGTATAATAGCAATTGAAAGGTAAAGTGTACACAAATGTGACAACACATGATAAGCCAAAAGATTAAAGTTTTATTTATTCACAAAATGTTAAACCCTTAAAGGTTGTCAAAATTGCCAACCCAAGTTTCTACCAGCAATACGTGGCCCGTCCACTTGGGTTGGCAAAGGGTGTCCATTGTTAACAGGTCTTGAAAGTGAAGGAAATAACAGATGGCAGGATAACAAGTGGTTTCATCCCCCAAACAGAGGATCCCTCCACCACCTATTATCCTACCTATTGTTCAAAGGATCCATGATCCTCAACCCTAATAGTTATTGTTTAGTTATTACAACCCAGCATTGTTTAAAACATCATAACCAAAAAACCACTAAAAAATCCTAAAAAATGGGCTCCGGCCGCGTCTAGAAATATCCATCATCGCCCATTTCTGCTGCTCAAACCTTGGCTGCATCACCACCAGCATCCGCATCTCCAGCTTGATCCTTCCCGCTGCCACTTGCCTCGATCACCAAGACCTCTGTAGCCTCCTCCTCATCGTCTAGCTCAGCTAGCTTCGCCTTCCAACCCTCCTGGTCCCACTTGGTCCTGTCAAAGTCAGGATCCTCAGCCTCCTGGGCCATTTGCAGCTTGATCTTCTACATGGTGATGGCAGCAGAGACTTTAGCATCCTCCAGCACCTCATGCTTCTCATGATCAGCATTTATCTGGGCCATGACTAGCTGCTTCTTCTCCAGATTGAGGTCTTTCTCGAGGGAGGAGATGGTTTGATCCTTGGCCAGGAAGATCTTTTGGAACTCCAGATGCTTCTGCTCAGCCTCTTCAACGTATGCATCAAAGAGCATCTCGATCTCGGCGAATTTCTGCAAAAAGAAAAGGTAGGGTTCAGGATCCATTATCCTCAAGTGGGCAGGATAATCAGTCAGGATCAGTGATCCTTACATCAGCAAAGTATTCCTGAAACTGGTGGCGGATGAGGGGCAGGCCTTCAAGATTGTCAGCTTCAGTGGCCTTCCTCTTCTTTCCCCCCTTGGAGGTGGCAGGCTTGGGGACTAGAGCACTTGGGCTAGCAGCAGTTTTCTTCTTCCCGGAACAGGGAGCCACAGTGCTGAGATCACTAACACTAAAGCGGGAAGCTGACCTTGAAGATTTTCCAGCGCCTACCAATACAAAACAACAGATAAGTATTCTTGTTTTATTTACATTTAAACATTTAATCATATATAGACTTGGATACTTACTTGACATTGTGACTGAGCCGGAGGATGCTTCTTGAGAATCCTTGGTGTTTGCTTGAAATGATCTTATTGCAGGATCAAGATTCCAGAAAGCAGCAATCCTCTCTTTGGTTGCAGGCGATGGAATGATATGAGAAACAGAGATAGCTGCACAAAAGATACAAAAAGGGGTTAGTGATCCTCAGCAGAAACAGGGTTATCCTATGATCCTTCTATAAGGATCCTATATCCTACCGTGGGTGGCCCACTCTCTTGGTAGATCCTTCCCATCCGGGATGGAATCCCTCCTAACGAAGAAAAAACGCTTCTTCCAATTGGTGTCATTTTTGGTGGTCTTGAGGATTGGGTGTGCTTTGCCGGGTTTATGTTTGAATAAGAAGCGGTATGAACCATGGCTCACAAGGTTATATAATTCGGCCAATTCGGACATTCCCAACTCTATATCCTCCTGCTCAATGATTCTCTCAAGGGTATATAAAACCCTCCACATCATTGGCATGGCCTGGACATAGGATATGCCGGTAAGGGAGAAGAAAGACTAGGTAAAAGCAGGGAAAGGATATGAGTATCCTATCAGAAATGGGGTGGCCAAAAAAGCAACCTAAGTTGCAGAAACGAAGTCACTCAAGGCGGTAGGGTGAAAAGGTTTAAAGACAGAGTCTGCCGGAAAGCAATGACGAATCCGGCCTATCTCCGGATCAGTAAAGCAGCAACGTTCCTTCGAAGAATCTTTGATGATCCCTTGGCTTTTCAAAGGACTATCTTTCTGGTGATCCTTGGCAGGGGATGATCGTAACTTCATCGTGATTCAATGGTTTCGAAGAAGAACAGAGTAAGAAGGTAAATAGAGAAATGAGAGAGAGAAGTACCTGCTTGATCTTCGAAGGAGGATTTAAAGGGAGTATTGCTCGAATTTAAATGCACATTAGTCCTTATCTCTAACCTATATATAATGATGATTCTGCAGGGATGTCACTTCAATGACGTATGATCGGTAACGGCTAGTTAGATTCTAACGGCTATATATCCGTTAGTCAGTTGCAGATAAGATCGAAAATATAACTCATTAATTTACATTTTACTCCTTATATTTTAGGGGCAATTGTTAGGGGAGGATTTTCCAATCCTAAGGATCAAGGATCCTCAAGTACTGCCAGGATCACGGATCCTTAATTCTGTTTGAATTTAGGATACTCAGAATGTGTTGCAGGACCAGGATTCAGGATCCTCAGAATGTGTTGCGGGACAGAAACCTGTGGTAATTGTTATTTAATTTGGCAGCGGAAATGTTGACAGGATCTTTTAAACTGAAAATATTTAATTATTTTTTTTTCACATAATTTGGATAAACCCCATAATTTACATTAAAGGAATTTTACGAGGAAATTCCCTGGTTTACAAAACATGTTTATTTATTTTGCAGAGCCACCTCTTCAAGCTTTAGTGCTACGCGGCACTTTTTCCTTGGTTCACAGTAAGTCACCGGAAACATGTTTTAAAAAGATTTTATCAGCGGGGAAATACTGGTGAGTCACTCAATTTGTACAAAACAACATATTGTTATAATACGCAGTATTAAGGGCGATTACAATGTTTCTATCAACCAATTACCCCAAAACGGTATTTGTCACTTGACTATGTTTGTGACTATGGTCAGATCACCCATTGGCTAACCCGTTGTCCAATGGTGACGGGTATCAAGTAATGTATACAAAACCCCACATACCGGCAGTAATTGAAGATTACAAAGAATTAATCCCTGTAATTATAACTTTGAAAACACATAGGGTTTTGGAAACAATTTGGTAAAAAGAGAATGACTCACATTGCAAATTTGGACGGGCAGAGTTCTGCCTACTGATTTTAGCCTGGTAACCTAGTTAAATAACAATGCACACGAAACTAGGTCAGTAACTTAATACAACATTTACGATAAACTCACGAAATCAAAACCCTCCCGACGAATGGCAAAGTATAGCCTGGATTCGGGCAGCATTTAAACATCCATCGGATCGGTTTCAATCGATCGGACATTGTATCGTAGCACTGATCGAGTTAATACCCTGTAATCGTAGCAGCAACTTGACACCTTAATACTCGTTTTAAGCAGAATTTGGACGTTTTGAAACTGAATTTTCGAACACAGAAGCAAGTCCCATGCACAGGCAATTTATAGCAACATTTTAGGTTTTACGCGGCCCGCGTAAACCTTAACAAGATCTTACGCGGCCCGCGAGGGCCCCCTAGTCTACGTGTAGGGCTAGCGTGTCACAGGTAGGTTCGCTACGTGTGCGACACGTGGCCTAAGCGCTTATCCAGAGAATTTTATGTTGTGGCGGCGCGCGTAGCCTTACCTTATGGCTTACGCAGCCCGCGTGGAAACCAAATTTCTTAATTTCTTGATTTTTCATGAATATTAGGGTTTCAGGGGTCCGGGTTTTCACTTACGGGTCGTTTATGGACATTTTTGCAGGTCCTTACATCCTCCCCACCTTATTTAAAATCTCGTCCTCAAGATTTACTAAAATAAGTGAGGATGCTTTCGCTTCATTTCTGATTCCAGCTCCCAGGTGTACTCAGGTCCTCTTTTTGAATCCCACTTGACCTTGACCAGTACTAGTCTTTTGTTTTTGAGAAATTTGAGCTTTCTGTCTTCTATTTGGAGTGGTTTCTCAATAAATTTTAGCTTTTCATTTACCTCTATATCTTGAAGAGGTACTACCAGGGATTCGTCAGATAAACATTTCTTGAGGTTGGATACATGAAATACGTCGTGTACTCCAGCTAGTTCTTCTGGTAGTTGTAGGCGATAGGCGACTGGTCCTATGCGTTGGATTATTGGGAATGGTTCTATGTACCTGGGACTTAGCTTTCCTTTCTTTCCGAACCGAACTACTCCTTTCCAAGGAGAAACTTTTTAGAGTACTTTGTCTCCAATTTGAAATTCAAGCGGCTTGCGTCGATTGTCTGCATAACTTTTCTGACGATCTCGAGCCATCTTCAGTCTTTCCTTGATTTGAGTTATCATGTCAGTGGTTTCTTGTACGATTTCAGGACCTGATAATTGGCTTTCTCCCATTTCTGCCCAGCAAACTGGAGTTCTACACTTGCGTCCATATAGTGCTTCAAATGGGGCAACTTCGATACTTGCATAATAACTATTGTTATAGGAGAATTCAATTAAGGGAAGGTGGTCATCCCAATTTCCACCAAAATCTATAACACATGCTCTAAGCATGTCTTCCAGGGTTTGGATCATCCTTTCACTTTGTCTGTCTGTTTGGGGATGGTATACAGTGCTTAGATTTAGTCGGGTCCCCATTGCTTCTTGGAAATTGGTCCAGAAATGTGAAGTGAAACGACTATCTCTATCCGATACTATAGAGAGTGGAACTCCATGTAGGGATACTATCTCGTCTACGTACAGCTTGGCTAATCTTTCCATGCTGAAAGTTTCCTTCATGGGTAGAAAATGAGCTAATTTGGTTAATCTATCCACAATTACCCAAATCGCGTCGTTACCTTTCCGGGTTTTGGGCAATTTAGTAACAAAGTCCATTGTTATTAGTTCCCATTTCCATACAGGCATTTCTAACTGTTGGAGTAACCCTGAAGGTTTTTGGTGTTCTGCTTTAACTTGCGAACAAGTTAGACACTTAGATACATATCTAGCTATGTCCTTTTTCATTCCTATCCACCAGAAATTATTTCTTAAATCTTGGTACATCTTATTATTACCAGGATGTATGGTATACCTAGATTTATGGGCATCCTCTAAAATTTTATTTCTTAAGTCTCCTTGCTTAGGTACCCAAATCCTTTTCTTGTGGAATCTCCAAATTCCATCAATCCCTTGTTCTAATTCTTTTATTCTTCCTTTCATTCCTTCAGCAACATCCTTAATTGCTGTTTCTTGAATGTTCTTCAGTTGTTCCATTAAATCTACTTGAAGATTTAATCTAAGGGCACGAACTCGTCTTTGTTTTTCATGATACTTACGACTCAAGGCATCTGCTCCTACATTTGCTTTTCCTTCGTGATATTGAATATCACAGTCGTAGTCACTTAGAATTTCCATCTATCTTCTTTGTCTCATGTTTAATTCTTTTTGCCCGAATATGTACCTTAAACTTTTATGATCTTTATAGACTGTAAACTTACTGCCATACAGATAGTGTCTCCAAATCTTTAGGGCAAAAATTATTGCTCCTAATTCTAAGTCATGAGTCGTATAATTTTCTTCGTGCTTTTTCAATTGCCTTGAGGCATATGCAATTACCTTTTTGCGTTGCATTAACACACATCCTAATCCTAACTTAGAAGCATCACAATAAACTTCAAAATCTTCTGTCCCTTCTGGTAAGGCTAGAATTGGATTATTTGTTAACTTTTGCTTTTAAATCTTAAAAGCCTCTTCTTGCTTAGGTCCCCATTCAAACTTTACTGTTTTACAGGTTAGCTTAGTTAATAGCACAGCTATCTTAGAAAAATCCTTAATGAAGCGCCTATAGTACCCGGCTAATCCTAGAAAACTTCTAACTTCCGTAGCTGATTGCAGGACCATCCATTGGGTGATCGCTTCTATTTTGGAGGGATCTATGTGAATACCTTCGTGATTCACCATATGTCCTAAAAATTGCACCTTCTGTAGCCAATATTCACATTTCAAGAATTTGGCATAAAGCTTTTCCCTTCTTAACAAAGTTAAGAGTGCATGCAGGTGTTCACAAAGCTCTTCCTGGCTTTTGGAATAAATAAGTATATCGTCAATGAAGACAATTACAAATTTATCCAAATACGGTTTACAGATTCTATTCATCATGTCCATGAATGCTGCAAGATCATTTGTTAGTCCAAAAGGCATGACTGTAAACTCGTAATGACCATACCTAGTTCTGAAAGCGGATTTAGGTATGTCTTCTTCTTGTACCTTCAACTGATGGTATCCGGAGCGTAAATCTATCTTAGAAAAATATTTGGCTCCCTGAAGTTGATCGAAAAGATCATCAATCCTAGGTAATGGGTATCGATTCTTAATGGTAATCTTATTCAATTCCCTATAATCGATACACATTCACATTGAACCATCTTTCTTTTTCACAAACAACACTGGTGCTCCCCACAGGGATGAACTAGGTTGTATGAATCCTTTGTTTAATAATTCATCTAACTGCTTTTTCAATTCTAGCATTTCGGTGGGTGCTAACCGATAAGGTGCCTTAGCTATCGGTGTAGTTCCAGGAATTAAATGAATTCTAAATTCTACTTCCCTATCTGGTGGCAATCCTGGTAGTTCTTCTGGGAATACATCTGAGTATTCTGATACTACAGGAATTTCCTTAAGTTCCTTACTTTAGTATTAATAACTACCGAAATCATATATACTATTCCTTGTTTTCTTGAATAACTGGCCACTTTCATTACTGAAATGAACTTCATTGGCTTACGTGGCTTATCTCCTGTAATCACCACTATTTCTCCTGTGGGTGTATGAATTTCTATAGAATTCTTATCACAGAGGATTCGAGCATGGTTGGCTACTAACCAATCCATTCCTAGCACGACATCGAATCCAGCTAAATTCATAGGTAACAGGTTTGCAGAAAATTCATGGCCTAAGAGTTCTATCTTTTCTTCTTGTAAAACCTTATCTATGTTAACAGAATTACCGTCTGCGGTTTCTACTGTATAAATCTGCCTAAGAGTGGTTAAGGGTAGCTTAAGAGCTTGGCAGAATGAAGTATTTATGAAACTTTGGTTTGCACCAGAGTCAAATAATACTTTTGCGTAAACATCATGAACTAGGAACGTACCAGCTATCATATCAGGGATCAGATATGCCTCTTGGGTTGTCAGCTGAAAGGCTCCTGCATTTTTCTTGGTAGTCCCTTCGGCAGGTTTGGCTTTATTATCAGCTGGTTTGACCAGTTTTGGACATTCTGGTCTAAAATGTCCAGCTTCTCCGCAGTTGTAGCAGATCCTTGTTTTCTTTCTACACTCCTCTTCTCGATGCCCTAGAGCTTTGTAGAAGTTGCAAGTTTCATTACATCTTCCAAAATGCTTCTTTTTACAATTTATGCAGAATGGTGGGGTGGAAGACTGCCCAGTTCCCTTTTTCTTGAAAATATTACCCCCATGGAATCCTTGGGTAATCTTTTGGGCTAACTCTTTTTTCCTGTTTTCTTCTCGCGTTCGCACCAGCCCGTCAGTTAAGTTGTTGGCTAATTCCACCGCATCGTCAATTATGCGGGGTCTCGCGGCTTTGACGATGTCACGAATCTCGCTAATCAAACCCCAGATATATCGAGAAATAAGTACCGGTTCTGGCGAAGCCAGAGTTGGTACAATTCGAGCATACTCGAAGAACTTCGAAGTATACCCTCGACAGTCAATATCCACCATTCGGTGGCTAAGGAACTTATTGGCCATTTGTTCTTTTTCATATTCGGGGCAAAATTTTCTTTCCACCAATTGCTTAAATTCTTCCCAATTCATAGCGTAAGCCATGTCACTTCCTTTGGCCTGTAATACTGTATTCCACAACTCTAATGCCTCTTCCTTGATAAGGTGAGAAGCATACATGACCTTATCCTCCTCGGCACATTTACTTATTTTAATTACTGCCTCGGTCTTTTCCAACCAACGCAGTGCAGCCGTTGCCCCTTCCTTGCCTGCAAATTCGACAGGTTTACAGGCAAGAAATTCTTTATAAGTGTAACCAGGTGTTGCAACTTTCATTTTCTTAAGTATTGGGGCCTGAATTACGTTGTCGTTATTATTGCCACCTCCGTTAACACTGTTACTGAAATTATCGTCGCGCGTGCGTTTACTAGGGTTGGCTTGCGAAGGCTCAACAGGGCTTTTAACAGCAGCGACGATTGCTGGGATAGCATTGGCTATTCCCTGGGCAACGATATTTTCTATATCTTGTCTATTAAGAAAGCGATCCTCATTGTTTTGCTCGGATTGGTTAACTTCGTTAATTGGTTCATTAACAGCAGGTTCCATCTGATAATTAACAATATATAAGTTATTGGCATCAAATAAATAACAACCAAACATAATAAAGCAATCACACATAAACACATATAGCCAAAATTGTCGACTTTGCGACTTTCATATTTTATTTATATTTTAGTATGCATCCATACACACCAGATATATTACAAAAGTTTTATTTTAAGTTATTTTACATGATTATATTTTTATTATTTATTATTATTTTATTATTATTAATAAACACATAACCACACCATCACACAACCACCGTCAGCTGGCATCTCAGAAACGACATTCCCTCTCGTCGTATTTCCAGGTGATTCTCTCCCCCACATCCCTAATTCTATTTCCTGCCTCCACCAGCTCTTCGCCATAATGACGGAGTTCAGCCAAGTTTTCTGTGCTCATAGGTGGATTTGGTGCATGCTCGGGGTCAAACTGGGGGAAATAAACGCCAGGGTTATTCAAGATATTCTGAAATTGCCAGTCGTTTGTCCACCATTCTTCCAGCTCTCCTTGTAGAGGTCGGGGGTTGACAATAGGATCTGGGATAGCAGGTTCCAAATTAACGGGGAGTTGGGATTCAACAGGGTAATTGAAGTGGTTTTCATCGGCAGGTGCGATGAGATCACAGTTCTCCAGTTTACTATCCAGCTCCTCCCATGGTGGCATTTCCTGGGGTTGCCCTGAACTTTCCCCGATCTCCTTTCCTTTGCCTTTATCCTTTGGATCCTCAGTCTTTTTAACCTTCTGTGCAGCTGGTTTCTTCCTACACCCACGTTTCAAGTCCAAGATTCTTCTCCTCTTTTTCGGTTTTGGTTTCTCCTGAGCCTGGGCCTGGGCCTGGAAAGTTAGTGGTTCCTCAGTATCCGCCTGGTAACCAGATGGGTTTCCTGTGGTATCCATATCGGTGCTATGGATAGTAAAGTTTCAGAGTGCCTCCGATAGTTCATTTATGCTGATACACACATGAAGAAACACACACAAACTTAAATTAAAATTTTTTTTATTGTAAATTAAATTTTCACAAAATCACAAAATGGAATTCAGAAAATTAAGTATTTCTAAATACTTAATTGGCTTAAATCAGTGGCTCTGATACCACCTTTTTCTGTCACGGCCCCCGGCCCGGTGTTATCCGGTCAAGAAACCGCGGGACAGAAACCTGTGGTAATTGTTATTTAATTTGGCAGCGGAAATGTTGACAGGATCTTTTAAACTAAAAATATTTAATTATTTTTTTTCACATAATTGGGATAAACCCCATAATTTACATTAAAGGAATTTCATGAGGAAATTCCCTGGTTTACAAAACATGTTTATTTATTTTGCTGAGCCACCTCTTCAAGCTTTAGTGCTACGCGGCACTTTTTCCTTGGTTCATAGTAAGTCACCTGAAACATGTTTTAAAAAGATTTTATCACCTGAAACATATTGTTATAATACACAGTATTAAGGGCGATTACAATGTTTCTATCAACCAATTACCCTAAATCGGTATTTGTCACTTGACTGTGTCTGTGACTATGGTCAAATCACCCATTGGCTAACCTGTTGTCCAATGGTGACGGGTATCAAGTAATGTATACAAAACGCCACATACCGGCAGTAATTGAAGATTACAAAGACTTAATCCCTGTAATTATAACTTTGAAAACACATAGGGTTTTGGAAACAATTTGGTAAAAAGAGAATGACTCACATTGCAAATTTGGATGGGCAGAGTTCTGCCTACTGATTTTAGCCTGGTAACCTAGTTAAATAACAATGCACACAAAACTAGGTCAGTAACTTAATACAACATTTACGATAAACTCACGAAATCAAAACCCTCACGACGAATGACAAAGTATAGCCCGGATTCGGGCAGCACTTAAACATCCATCGGATCGGTTTCAATCGATCGGACATTGTATCGTAGCAGTGATCGAGTTAATACCCTGTAATCGTAGCAGCGCCTTGACACCTTAATACTCGTTTTAAGCAAAATTTGGACGTTTTGAAACTGAATTTTCGAACACAGAAGCAAGTCCCATGCACAGGAAATTTATAGCAACATTTTAGGTTTTACGTGGCCCACGTAAACCTTAACAAGATCTTACGCGGCCCGCGAGGGCCCCCTAGTCTACGTGTAAGGCTAGCGTGTCATAGGTAGGTTCGCCACGTGTGCGACATGTGGCCTAAGCGCTTATCCGGAGAATTTTAAGTTGTCGCAGCCCGCGTAGCCTTACCTTATGGCTTACGCGGCCAGCGTGGAATCCAAATTTCTTAATTTTTCATGAATATTAGGGTTTCAGGGATCCGGGTTTTCACTTACGGGTCGTTTATGGACATTTTTGCAGGTCCTTACAGGTTCCTTCACCATGTCAAGTAAGTATTCAAATTTGTGTATGATTAAATGTTTAAATGAAAATAAAACAATAATACTTATATGTGTTTTGCATTTGTAGGCACTGGGAAATCCTCAAAATCAGCCTCCAGGTTCAGCGTCAGTGACCTTGACGCATTTGCTTCTTCCAAGTCCATCAAGAAACTACTCGTTGCTAGCCCCAACGTCCCAAACCCCAAAAGCATGAGCACACGGGGCAAAGGTGCCAAGGAAAGAAAAGCCTCTGAACCCCTTGAAGGCCTCCCTCTGATCCAACACCAATTCGAGGAGTACGTCTCTGAGGTAAGGATCCCGGATCCTTAAGTCTTATCTTCCCATACTGAGGATAACGGATCCTGACATACGCTTCTTTCTTGCAGAAATTAGCTGAGATCCAGATGCTCCTGGATTCATATGCTGAAGAGGCTGAGCAAAAGCACCTGGACTTCCAGAAAATGTTCCTGGCAAAGGACCAGAAAATCTCCTCTCTTGAAAATACAATCAACCTGGTGAAGAGGGAGCTAGTCCTGACCAAAGCTATAGCTCAGCAGGAGAAGGAGGAAGTGATGGAAGGAGCCAAACTCTCTGCCACAATAGCCATTCTCAAGATCAAGCTTCAAATGGCGAAGGAGGCTGAGGATCCTTCTTTCGACAGGTCTGCCTGGGACCAAGAAGCCTGGAAACGGAAGCTGGCGGAGCTGGATGATGAAGAGGATGCTGAGGAGGTCTTGGCAATCGAGGATGGTGGCAGTGGGTTAAAGGATCAAGCGGAAGGAGCAGCTGGTGGTGATGATGCAGCAAAGGTGTAGGCTACAACAATGGGCGATGATGGATATTTCTAGACGTGGCTGGAGCCCATTTTTTATGGTTTAAGTTTTTTTTGGTGTTGATGTTTTTAAACAATGGTTGGTCTGTACTTGAACAATAGTTTTAGGGTTTAGGATCACTGATCCTTAGAACAATAGGGGTAACAAAGGTGGATGGATCCTTCTGTTTGTGGAGGATGAAGCCTTTGGTGCCCTTCGCCTTTTATTTCCTGCACTTAGACTCTGTCAATATGGACACCCTTTACCTACCCCAGCGGACGGGCCACGTATTGCTGGTAGATGCTTGGGGTAGGTAATTTTGACAACCTTTGAAGAGTTTAACTTTTGATAAATAAATAAAACCTTAATCTTTTGGCTATTCTGTGTTGTTAATTCTGTGTATATGTACCTTTCAACTGTTATGATACAATTTCTTTGAATTTACAAGTTAAGAACAAAAGTATATTAGATTATGTCAAAAATTTTAGGATATGATCAAGGATCAAATATCCTATAATCAAAAAGTTCAAAACGTGGTATAATTTTAGGATCATATATCCTGTGTCAAAGAATAAGGGTAACTTTAATAAATCAAGAATAAAATTAAGGTAAATAAGGATCATACCTGAGAATCCATGTTAGGATCCTAAATCTTTAATACTTACAATCAAGATAACCAAAAGACAAACCCTAGTAAAAGGTTAGGATCCAGGATCCTTAATTGTTTAGCTTTGGAAACCTGAAATAGAACCTAACTTGGGACTAAGCCAATATAAAAGAAGAGTTAGTAACTGGGGACAAGCCCAACAATCTGGGGATAAGCCCAATAAACTGGGGATAAGCCCAAAAAACTGGGGACAAGCCCAAAAAACTGGGGATAAGCCCAAAAAACTAGGGACAAGCCCAAAAAACTGGGGACAAGCCCAAAGGATCTTGTGTAAACTAGAGTATGGCCCTCACTGGCGACTATCCAAACTTAGTGACATGAAAATTCCAAAACCTTAGCTAATGTGAAAACGTTAGAAACCTTAGGAACGGATGTATGGTACGTCTACCATTATACGTAGGATCCTGAGTACAGCCAGTACAATGAAATTGTCAGCCCCTAAAGCGGGTACTGGTCCCATTGCATTGAACTGCACCAAGATCATCGTGCTTTACTGGCGAAGGTAGTGGATACCTTAAACTGGGGACAAGCCCAAAACTGGGGATAAACCCGAAAACTAGGGACAAGCCCATAGAACTTAGGAGACTTCTGTGGATACTTGATCCTTTATCAAGGATACATCAATCTTCTGCAAAACTCAGAACTTAGTGAAAAAAGGATAAAGGATCCAGGATCCTTCTCCTTGTAATAAAAATAAGTTAAAGAGCTAGACAAATTAGAATCAGATCATTACCAGAATGAGGATCATCTATCCTCTGTGGATCCTTCATGGATATCGGATATAAAGACAGCCAAGGATCCTAAATCCTTCTTACATGAAATATCTCTTCAAATGGACAACATTCCAAGCTCTTGGTAGTAAATCACCTTTCATTGTTAATAATCGATATGCCCCCTTTCCTGCTTCAGCTTCAATAAGATAGGGGCCTTCCCACTTTGGTGCTAACTTGCCATCAGCAGGATTTGTGGTATTTTGAAATGCTTTCCTCAACACCATATCACCAACTTGAAACTTTCTGATCCTGACATTCTTGTTATAAGCTCCAGCCATCCTTTGTTGATAACTAGCCAATCTTATCCTTGCCAAATCCCTGAGTTCTTCTATAGTATCTAAGTCTTGAACCAAGTTTTCAGCATTTCCTTCAGGATCACTGATGCTTGTTCTAGCAGTAGGAACCACCATCTCTGTAGGGATCACTGATTCTGCTCGAAACACTAATGAAAATGGAGTCTGACCAGTATCATTCTTGGGAGTTGTCCTATCAGCCCATAGCACATAAGGTAGCTCTTCTGCCCATTTTCCTTTCTTGGATCCAAGCTTCTTCTTCACGTTGTTGATGATGATCTTTTTGGATGATTCTGCTTGACCATTAGCTTGTGGGTGGACTGGTGTTGATGTTATCATCTTAATCCCCCAGCTGTCACAAAAGTTAGTAGTTCTACTCCCAATAAATTGGGATCCATTATCACAAACAATTTCAGAAGGAATACCAAATCTGGTAATAATGTTTCTTTTAATAAAGGATATCACTTCTTTTTCTCTGACTTGGGCAAAAGCTTCAGCTTCTATCCACTTGGAAAAGTAGTCAGTCATAGCAAGCATGAACACTTTCCCTCCTGGTGCCTTGGGAAGTTTACCAACTATATCCATTCCCCATTTCATGAATGGCCAAGAAGAGGATATAGGATGCAGGAGCTCTGCTGGTTGATGAAGGATATTACTATGCCTCTGACAAGCATCACACTTCTTGGCATAATCTACAGCATCCTTCTTCATAGTAGGCCAATAGTATCCTGTCCTAAGGATCCTTGAGAACAGTGCTCTGCCCCCAGTGTGGTTTCCACAATCTCCTTCATGAAAATCCTTAAGAACTTCTTGGATTTCAAGATACTTGATGCACCTTAGATATTGACCTGCAAGAGATCGTTTATATAACATGTTATTTAATATTGTAAATTAAGATACCTTGACTTTGAAAGCTCTGGGGTTTTCTCCTGTAGGAATCTCTCCATGTTGTATATATCTCATGATTGGGAGGATCCAGGATCCTGAATGTGATTGTGCACCATCACTAGGTATGATTGCAAAATCCTCTACTATCTCCATAGCTGTGTGATCCTCAATAGCAGGAGCCAAAATGTGGATGATGGGAATTTTAATATCCTCTGGAATCTTCAATGATGATCTAAGATTAGCCAATGCATCAGCTTCTGCATTCTCTTCCCTGGGTACCTGTGTCAAACTAAAAGAAGCAAAAGAATCTGCCAATTTCTTGACTATCTCTAAATATTTGATTAGTCTTTCACCTTTAGCAGCATATGATCCATTAAAGTGATTAGTAATTAACAATGAATCTACATGTACCTCAAGATACGTGATCCTCATGTGTTTGGCAATTTGCAAACCATCTATCAAGGCCTCATATTCAGCCTCATTATTAGTAGTTTGAAACTCACAAGCTATTGAGTGGGGTATTATGTCCCCCTGTGGCGATTTTAGTAGTATTCCAAGTCCAGTTCCCTTGATGTTTGAAGCCCATCTATGAAGAGTATCCAAGGATCCTTAGTTTCTTCAAGCTGTTGAACTTCTAACTCAGCTTCCCTTTGTAGATCACTACTGAAATCTGCCACAAAGTCAACTAAGGCTTGGGATTTAATGGCAGTTCTTGGCTCATATCTTATATCATAAGCACTAAGCTTCACTACCCATTTAGCCATCCTTCCTGACATCTCAGGTTTCCTGAGAACATTCTTAATTGGAAAATTAGTTCTAACAATAATAGCATGTGTTTCAAAATAATGACGCAATTTAGTTGATGCCATAAGCAAAGCAAGGATAAGTTTTTCTAAATGTGAGTACCTGGATTCAGCATCAAGCAAACTTTTACTTACATAATATACAGGATGTTGTGTATCTTCGTGATCCTTAACAAGGACTGCACTTACTGCCTTAGAAGAGACTGCCAAATATAAGGATAATATATCCCTTTTTTCTGGTTTCATCAAGGCTGGAGCTGAGGATAGGTAATCTTTATGGGCTTTGAGAGCATTCTCATGCTTTTCAGTCCACACAAATTTCTTGCTCTTTCTCTGGATGTCATAGAATTCCTTGCATTTCTCTGATGACTTTGAGATGAACCTGTTCAAGGCTGCGATCCTCTCTGTCAATCTTTGCACATCCTTGGCATTGGCAGGAGATTTAATACTCACAATCGCCTTGATTTGCTCTGGACTTGCCTCTATGCCTCTTTTAGTCACCATGTAACCTAGGAATTTCCTGCTTTGACACCAAAATGACACTTTGAAGGATTTAATTTCAAATTGAATTTATCAAGGATATCAAATGCTTCCTCCAAATCTCTCAGGTGATCCTCAGCTCTCTTGGACTTAACCACCATGTCATCAATATAGACTTCCATAGTGCGTCCAATTTGTTCTTTAAACATCATATTGACTAGCCTTTGGTACGTGGCACCAGCATTTCTTAGTCCAAATGGCATAGCAATATAACAATAGATACCTATTGGGGTCATAAAGGTTGTATCCTCTTGATCAGATGGTTCCATCTTAATTTTTTGAAATCCAGATGAAGCATCCATGAAAGTCAACAACTCATGACCCGCGGTAGCATCCACCATGGAGTAAATGTGGGGTAATGGGAAAGGATCCTTGGGACATGCCTTGTTTAAATCAGTAAAATCGACACATACCCTCCACTTTCCATTTTTCTTTTGAACGACGACCACATTGGCTAACCACCTTGGATACTTGACCTCTCTAATCATACCTGCTCTGAGCAGCTTGTCTACCTCCTCCTGGATAATGGCATTCCTCTTAGGTGCAAACTTCCTTCTCTTTTGATGTATGGGTTTGAATGACCTGTCAATGCCAAGCTTATGAGTAATAATATCTTTAGAGATACCTGTCATATCTTCATGCTTCCAGGAAAAGGTAGTTTTTCTCCTATTGAGGAAGGATACTAGATCCTCTTCAATATTGTTGAGGATCACGGATCCCATAAAAACTTTGGATTCAGGATCCTGAGGATCCATCAGGATATCCTTGATATCTTGTTCTCTTGCCTCTAGGACATCTCTTGGAGGATGCTTTAATTGCAATTGCTCCCTGGATCTTGAGGCTGGCTTCATCGATGATGTATAGCAATTCTTGGCTTCTTGTTGGTCACTCTCAATCTTCACCACCACTGGGAAGTTTAACACATTGGTGATATGTAGATGGAACTTCTTTCATGTCATGTATCTATGGCCAGCCAAGGATAACATTGCAACAGGATAAGCAATCTATAACGCAAAATTTTTGAAAAGAACAAAGCCCCTCTATGTAAATGGGAAGCTTAATGCCCCCCAATGTGTTCTTAGTTTCTCCACTGAATCCCACGAGAACTGATGATCTTGGGATGATTTCTGATTCATGGATATTCATCTTTTTGAGGACATCAAGTTAAATGATGTTCACTGAGCTTCCTCCATCTATCAAGATCCTGCGAACAAAATGATTAGATATAAATAAAGTAATAACAAGACCGTAATGATGAGGATCCTGAATATCCACACGATCCTCCTCATCAAAGGTTGTAACTATCTCCTATGTAAGGGTCGAGGTTCGAATGGGTCTATCCCCATTATCCATCTTCGTTTCTTTGGCATGCCTCTTGGCTGCTGAAAAGGAAGTGCCACATATGTCTGATCCACCAGATATGAAGTTGATAATTTGTGCATCGGCAGGAGGAGCAGGAGCTCTTTCTGGAACCTTTTCAGGATCCTGGATCCTTGACTTTTTTCTTCCCAACAGTTCCTTCAAATGCCCCTTGCTTAATAAGTAACCAATCTCTTTTCTGAGTGCAATACATTCCTCAGTGAGATGACCAAAATCTTCATGATATGCACACCATTCGGATTTGTCTTTTGTTGCAGCTGGCTTATCACTCTTTCTGGGCCATCTTGCTTTTTCACCTAGATTCTGCATTGCAAGGATTAGTTCATTGTTATCAACAGAGAAACAATATTCAGAAATGGGAGGATAATCCTCATCATCCTCTTCCTGTTCTACTGCATGCACGTTCTGATTATCAGACTTGTTGTAAGATTTAGACTTGTTGTTCCTGAAGTAGGATCCTTGTTTTTCCTGCTTCGAGGATCCTGCCAGTCTTTCTTGGATCCTTTTATCACCCTCTAGTCGAATGAATCTAAGGGCCATGGTTCTCACTTCATCAAGATTCCTGCAAGGGGTCATGACAAGATCATCATAGAATAATGAATCCCTAAGTAAACCATTTTGAAGGCTTCTACAGCCGTAGCAATATCCAAATTAGGAATATCTAAGGATTCTTTACTGAATTTAGTGATATAATCTCTAAGTGATTCATTCTGACCTTGTGTTACCCTATATAGATCACTAGTTAAACATTCAAATTTTCTACTGCACGAGAATTGGCTATTAAACAAGTTAACTAGATTAGCAAATTAAGTAATAGAGAAAGGGGGAGGACTTAGCTGCCATTTAAGAGCTGATCCTGTAAGTGTGGATCCGAAACCCTTGCATAGACATGCTTCTTTTAACCTCTCTGGGATGGGATTGATCTCCATCCTTTCTCTATATTGAGCTACATGCTCTTCTGGATCCGTTGAGCCATCATACAGCTTCATGGTTGGTATTTGGAACCTCTTTGGAATTTCTGCATCACAAATAGATGGTGCAAAACGAGATATCTTGTGGCTTCCATCTGGAATTTCAGGAATGGGCTTAACCACTCCTGGAACCCTGGATATCATATCCTTTAGTTTCTATAATTCCCTAGCCATAGTTTGGTTGATACCTGTATCCCACACAAAGCCATGGTTAGTGTTATGGGTGAAATTCTGAGCCCATATCCAGGGCAATATCTTAAGTTATATCTTAGTTTCATGATATATGTTAATGCCCGGGATACTCATTCAGGATATTGGTAACATCCTGGATGATATCATGAGGATCACTAACGGATTATGTGCAGGAATATGAGTCCGAGCTTGCAACGTTCATGAGGACCTCTTCTCCTGAAGACTCACTCTAAGTTGTTCAAAGAAGGACGTTGAACCCGCTTTACCTGGTCTCCAACGGTACTAAAGAATATTCGAAGGCATCCTATACTTATAGGAGATTTTGTTTTCGTTTACTAGCTATAAATAGGTGGATAAATCAGATCGAATAGGACACAACAATACTCACTGCTTTCTAACACTTTTCTCTCTCGCAACTGTCACTCTCACAAAAAGTATTGTAACACTTAGCGATCTGATCAATATCCTGCACCGTATCCTGACGTTTAAAGCAATAAGAAGAACAAGGCAGCTGCGATTGTCAGCTCTCGAGGTTTTGTGTCGGCGATCCAGATTGGTCAAGGGCTTTCCTCGTATATCTCGTGTCACCCCCTTTACTTTTTGCTCACAGTTTGATCGTATATACAGCTCAATATCCTGAGCCGTATCCTGGAAACTGGTTTTGCAAACAACTTAATTAGCATATTTTCAACACACTTTCTTAGCACACTACCTCACTTAACTAATTTGATCACTTAATTGCTTCGGTAAATTTTTACCAAAACAATTTGGCGCCCACCGTGGGGCAAGTGGTGCTATCATTACTAAAAACTTTTGCGAAATCGTTACTTGGTTTTCTATTCTCAAAACTTTTTGCCACACTATTTACAATGGCCTGAAGATCAAACATGAGCTCCTCCACCGTGTCTGCTACAACCTCTGCTACCATTGGTTCAACGCTTCCACCACCTCCTCCAAGGATGCAAGCTTCTTCACAACCTTAGGATATTATCCCTACTCGGAACAATCAGGGATCTGGTCCTGTTCTGGCTTCTAATGAAGAAATTCTAACCTTGTTTGGTAGTGTACAGGAACAGATGAGGCAACAGTAAGAAACCAACCAAATGCTAATAAGAGAAATACAACTCTTGAAATCTAGCTCAAGCAGACCCGCTGAGGATAATGTCACTCCTTTACTGCCCAGAGCCTTGAACTTCAGTTCAGCCGTATATACTGAGGATAACAGGGGAAATATTGTGCCTAGCCATCCTCAGAATCATACTCCTGAAATACCCTCCTAGGTCAGGATGTCAACTGTGAGGAGCTCAGGATATGCTTCAGGATATGGCCAGAATCCTCAGACTGGTAAGGTGTCAAATAATAATATTCTTGCTACTAACAATAATGGATCTTTGCAGGATGCAGGTTTGACGTCAACATTTACTAGGGAGCTTCAGAAATTGAAGGACATGATATCCAGTGTACCTAGAGTGGTCCAGCCAATTCCGGAGGTGTCCCAAGACAGCCACAGGATATCTCGCTTTGCATATCCTATCTGTGATGCTGAAATTCCAAAAAGATTTCAAACCCCCAACATGAAGCTCTATGATGGGACTACGGATCCTGAAGAGCATATTGCCCAATATAGGGAAAGAATGGAGATTAACCGTATCCCTCTGGAGCTCAAGGAAGCATGCATGTGCAAGGGTTTTGGTTCTACCTTAACAGGATCGGCCTTGAAATGGCTCTTAAATGTTCCTCCTCATTCGATTACATCATTTGCTCACCTAGTGAATTTATTTAATAGTCAATTTTCTTGTATTCGAAGTTTTGAAAAACTAACAAGTGATCTCTACAGGATAACTCAAGGACCTCAGGAACCCTTAAGAGATTATGTGAATAAGTTTAGCCGAGAATCCTTAGATATTCCACATCTTGATGTTGCAACAGCTGTGCAGGCTTTCAAGATGGGGCTACAAAAAGACTCTCAATTTTACCAAGATCTTGTAATGAACCCATGCAGGAACTTGGATGAAGCTCGAAACAGGGCCCTAAGATATATTCGACTGGAGGATGACAAAAAGATGCAAGAGAGGATGAACTCGTCCACCACTTATGAGTTAACTAATAGGAAGTCAGAATCCCCATTTAAACCATATCGCTCTAAGCCGTATGGCAGAAATGACAACAAGAAAATGAATGCTGTTGAAGACGAGGATCCTGAAGAATATCCTGAATTATCTGAATATTGCTTTTCTGTTAACATACCTGAATTAATGTATGCTATGCAGGGTTTAGGAGACAAAGCTAGGTGGCCTCGAAAGAATCAACAAAAAGCTGATTGGAAGGATAAGTCCAAATGGTGTGCCTTCCATGAAGATTTCGGACATGTAACTGAGGATTGCATTGCTCTAAGAAAAGAAATAAGTTATCTTCTAAGCAAGGGATATCTGAAGGATCTCCTAGGAAGAAAGAAGAATAAGGGTCAGGATACTGAGAAGGATCCTGAACGAGCAGCATCACCTCCTGCGGATGCCAAGATAATCAACTTTATTTTAGGAGGATCCGACATTTGTGGGACTTCGTATTCTGTGGCCAAGAGACATGCAAAGGAAGCTAAGGCCGAAAGGAGAGATAAACCAGCCAGGATGACTACCCTCACAACTGATAAAGTGATCACTTTCGACAGTGATGACAGGGATACTGTCCAGGATCCTCACCATGATGCTCTCGTAATAACATTATATGTGGCTAACCATTTTGTACGCAGGATATTCGTGGATAATGGCAGCTCCGTCAACATAATCCAACTAGAAACTTTGAAAAGAATGAATGTATCCCCAATGGATATCACTTCAAAATCCACCTTGCTTGTTGGGTTCAGTTGAGAGGCTAGGAACACAGTGGGAGAGATAAAGTTACCAGTATACGTTAAAGGGGTCAACTCAATACAACATTTATGTGTGATGGACTCCCTATCCTGCTATAACATCATACTGGTCAGGCCATGGATCCATGATATGAAGGCTGTGCCATCAACTTATCATCAATGCATCAAGATCCCTACCCCTTGGGGGGTTATCAAGGTTGATAGTGACCAGCAGGAGGCGAAGGAATGTTACTCATCCTCAATGAAATCCTCAACTAAGCCTAATGCAGCATAGCAATTAAAGATGCGGGCCCAGGATATCGTCGAGGCTTCAGAGCAGGATATGAAGAAAATTCTCCTGGATCAGGATAATCCGGATATCTCGGTGCTCGTAGGAACCAATATCCCTCAGGATATTGAAGAACAGTTAACTAACTTTTTTGAAGTGCAGGATGTCGACATTCGCATGGAAGCACGAGGATATGACAGGCATTTCGAAAGATATTATAACACATAAGCTCGGTATTGACAGATCATTCAAACCTGTCCAACAAAAGAGGAGGAAGTTTGCTCCGGAGCGAAATATGATCATTCAGGAAGAAGTAGAGAGGCTATTGAAATCTAAGATGATCAGAGAAGTCAAGTTTCCAAGATGGCTAGCAAATGTAGTCGTGGTACAGAAGAAAAATGGGAAATGGAGAGTCTGTGTAGATTACACAGACTTGAACAAGGCTTGTCCCAAAGACCCATTTCCTCTTCCTCATATTGATGCAATGGTGGATGCTACTGCCGGCCATGAGATGTTAACCTTCATGGGTGAATCCTCAAGATTTCAGCAGATTCAAATGGAACCTTCGGACCAGGAGGATACTGCCTTCATGACACCAACAAGTATTTATTGTTATACTGCTATGCCTTTTGGTTTGAAAAATGCAGGTGCAACATACCAGAGATTGGTAAACATGATGTTTAAAGACAAGCTGGGGGACACCATGGAGGTATACATCGACGATATGGTGGTAAAATCTAAAAAGGCTGAGGATCACCTCCAGGATATTAAGGGAGCATTTGATATCCTGGATCAGTATAACATGAAACTAAATCCTGCTAAGTGCCATTTCGGAGTGGGGGCATGAAAGTTTCTAGGGTATATGGTGACCAAAAGAGGAATAGAGGCAACCCCGGAGCAGATTAAAGCTATCTTGGATATCAAATCACCTTCAAATATGAAGGATGTTCAACGGTTAACAGGGCGAGTAGCAGCATTGAACAGATTTATCTCAAGATCCTCCGAGAAATGCAAGGAATTTTACGATATCCTGAAGAAAAACAAGAAGTTCGAATGGGGAGAGAAGCATGAAGCAGCCTTGCAGGATTTGAAGCAGTATCTTTCAACTGCACCTCTATTGATGAAGCCTGAGAATGGTGAACCACTGTCCCTATACCTCACAGTATCACGGAATGCTGTAAGTGCCGTCCTTATAAAGGATCATGAAGGTCAGCAATATCCTGTCTATTATGTTAGTAAAAGTTTATTAGATGCTGAAACTAGATATTCTCATTTAGAAAAGTTAATATTGGCTCTAGTTATGGCATCAACAAAGCTTAGACATTACTTTGAGACACATAGAATTCATGTTAAAACCAATTATCCTGTTAAAAATGTGCTTAGGAAACCCGAGATGTCAGGCAGGATGGCTAAGTGGTCAGTGAAATTAAGTGCTTATGACTTAGTATATGAACCTAGAAATGCCATAAAATCACAGGCTCTAGCTGACTTTGTGGCTGATTTCAGTAGTGATATTCAGGATGAGGTAGATCTAGAAGTCCAACAATTAGGAGAATCCTCATGATACTGGACATTGTACACTGATGGAGCATCTAATGTTAGAGGAGTTGGATTGGGAATACTACTAAAATCGCCACAGGGGGACATATTACCCCAGGCTATTAGGTGTGAATTTCCTGCTACTAATAACGAAGCAGAATATGAGGCTTTAATTGCAGGATTAGAGTTGGCTAAAAATATGAATATCAAGAATTTGCAAGTATATGTTGACTCCTTGTTAATCACTAATCATTTTAATGGATCCTATGCAGTTAAAGGTGAGAAGTTAATCGAATACCTCGATATTCTCAAAAAATTTGCAGGATATTTTGATGTTTTTACACTTGAACAGGTACCAAGAGAGGATAATGCTGAAGCAAATGCCTTGGCAAACTTGGGATCATCAGTCAGGATACCAGAGGGAACCCATATACCGATACTTCATATCCTGTATCCTGCTAGGGATCCCTTCAAAGCTCAGGATAAGGAGGTAACAAGCATTCAGGATCCTGGTCATGATCCTGAGAAGGATACTGAATCCTGGATGGCTCCAATCATAAGATATCTCAAGGAAGGACGTATCCCTAGAGAAGAAAATCCTAAGGCATTTAGGATGAAGGTATCGCGATTCACCATTATAAAAAATGTTTTGTACAAGAAATCTCTTGCAGGACCATACCTGAGGTGCTTGGAGGATCCTAAAACTAAGGAAGTGCTTCAGGATATACATGAAGGGGATTGTGGTAACCACACTGGGGGCAGGTCATTATTCTCAAAAGTATTAAGAACAGGATACTACTGGCCGACAATGAAGAAAGATGCTGCAGAATATGCTCGAAGATGTGATGCATGTCAAAGGCACAGTAACATACTACATCAACCAGCTGAACCACTATATCCTATAGCTTCCCCTTGGCCATTCATGAAATGGGGGATGGACATAGTAGGGAAATTACCAAAAGCTCCAGGAGGAAAAGTCTTTATGCTGGCAATGACTGATTATTTCTCTAAGTGGGTTGAAGGTGAAGCATTAGTTCAAGTTAGAGACCAAGAAGTAGTATCCTTCATAAAGAGGAATATCCTGACCAGATTTGGAGTACCAGCTGAAATCATTTGTGACAATGGATCCCAGTTCATAAGCAAAAGGACTACTGACTTTTTCAAGAGTTGGGGAATCAAAATGATCACGTCTACTCCGGTACATCCTCAAGCAAATGGACAAGCTGAATCCTCAAACAAGATAATTGTCAACAACTTGAAGAAGAGACTAGGAGCTAAGAAAGAAAGATGGGCAGAAGAACTACCCTTTGTTTTGTGGGCTGATAGAACCACAATAAAAAATGCAACTGGCCAAACTCCATTCTCCTTAGTATTTGGGGCAGAAGCAGTGATCCCAACAGAAATGGTGATACCTACGGCAAGATCTATCCTCCGGGATCCTGAACAGAATCCTGAAGCTATGTGCCAAGAATTAGACACTGTGGATGAGACAAGGGATGCAGCAAAGCTAAGGATGGCAGCATATCAACAGAGGATATCCAAAGCATACAACAAGAATATAAGGACTAGGAGGTTTCAAGTTGGGGATTGGGTGTTAAGAAAAGCTTTTCAGAATACTACTAATCCTGCCGATGGAAAATTAGCTCCAAAATGGGAAGGACCTTATGAGATTGAATCAGAAGCAGGAAAAGGAGTATATCGACTCAAGAATATGGAAGGGGATATGCTACCAAGATCCTAGAATGCTATACATCTAAAGCTCTATTTCAAGTGAGTTTAGAATTTAATTTCTAACTCAGGATGGTATGAATTCTACCTCTTTTCAATATATTTGAGTTTATTTATTCTTTCGAACCCAATACTGACTTAAGCATCGGAGGGGTGTTAGCCAAGCTAACACCCACCTTAGTTTAAGGTTGTTTTGCAGGATATACTCCAGGATATACACTCAGAATAACTCGAAAGATTAGAGGATTGGCCCCCTCTCTCACGATTAAGGGATCCTGATCCCTTCACAGGTTTAAAGGTATTCACCTTTCTCTCGAATTGGGTTTAAACACCCCGCCTGGAGCGCAAGTTATCCAGGGATAGTTCAAGATAGCGGGACCAGTCCAAGTAAAAGGGGCTGACAATTTCGTTATTGTTGGCTATATCCTGGATCCTCAAGGTATTTGAGGATTGATCACCCTCTCTCACGAAAGAGTATTTTCATACTCTCTAAGGTTTAAAGGTTTTCACCTTTCTAAGTCTTGGAGTTTATACACTCCCGCCTGTAGCGCATGAAAATCAGGGTTTATCCCCAGGATATCAGGGTTTATCCCCAGGATATTAAGGGTTTATCCCCGAGATATTAAGGGTTCATCCCAGGATATTAAGGGTTTACCCCAGGATATTCTGGATTTATACAGTAAAGCTAAAGTATGACTATGTTTACATTCCTATGTTGAACACAGGGGATATACATTTTAAAGGATGGATTCAAACTTATAAGTGTGCACTGGGGACATCCCTGTGATTGAAGATTGGAATTGACTCTCTGGGAATATTTGGTATGGTCCCTCCTTTTTATTTGGATAACTTGAGGCAGTATCCTGGGTAGGATATCACTCAGGATATTTTTACAATGTGTTCCCAAAATTGTCCAAACTAAACCATTTTCATAAGTAAGATTTATGCAACAGAAATAAAACCAAAAGAAAGTTATATTATTAACATATCAAAAGTTGTGCTTCTGGTTTCACCTCAAACCAAGGTCCATCCACCAAAAGCACGATTAGTCCCATACTGTTTTGGTCAAAAATCAAGAAATGACAATGTAACCAAACTTTCTGTTGTGGGATATGATGCTTGAATTGATGAACAACAATAAGGATCACTATGAAATGTAATGAACAAGTGACACGAAGATTTATACGAGGAAAAAGCCCTTGATCAATGAATGATCTCCGGCATAAAAAACCTCGGGTGATGGAAACTACCGATCACCAACTCAAATTAAACAGGAAATGTGTTACAACTTCGGATGATAGCGAGCTAAGTACAAGGATCACTATAGTGTATCGTGTAGAAATGTATGAAAAATGCTAAGTGTTTTGCCGAGAGCTGGTGAGTGCAGTTGTACGAGTGTGTGTAGCCAAAAATAGCCAAGTGTTCTAAAAGATAGATCGCTACCCCCTTAAAATTAGAAAATATCTAGCCTAACTAACTGTCCGCATTTCGTGCCTTCTCCCCACGTTCTCCATAACGTTCACAATGGTCAAGCACGTGCAGAATTGAAGGGAATATGCTCCAGGAATATCGCAATGACCAAGTCCAATCTGGTACTCCTGCAAAACAATACCGAATTCAAAGTGAACAATCATTAGTATAAGGATCACTAGGATGATCCATGATCCTGATCCTGAAGTACTTCTGAGGATCACTAATTGTCACAGAAGTAAGGATCACCAAACAGGATAACACTTGAGGATCACAGGTCATTAAGAAATCCTCCCCTAACAATTGCCCCCAAAATATAAGGAATAATATTGTAAATAAACGAGTTGTATTTTGTCGATCTTATCCGTAACAAACTAACGGATATATAGCCGTTAAGATCGAACTAGCCGTTGGAATCCTGACGTCACTGAGGTGACTTATCCTGCAAAATCATCATTATAAATGGCAGTTAGAGTTAAGAGCGAAAGGGCATTTAAATCTGAGCGTTTCCTTTTTAAATCCTCATCAGAAGACTTATTCAGGTATTCTCTTTTCCTCTTCTTCCTTCTCTTACTCTGCTTTTCTTTCTTTACCATCATCTCGTCAAAAATGATGCTCCGAAACTCACCGGGCAAGGATCACAAGAAGAACAGCCCCTTAAAGAGCCAAGGGATCATCAAAGATTCCGCAAAAGAACGCTGTTGTTTCACCGATCCACAAATTGATAGAATTCGCTATTGTTTCCCGACGAACACCATTTTCAAATCCTTTTATCCCACTGCTTTGAGTGACTATATCTCTGAAACTTGGATTGCCTTTCCTGTTACCCCATTCACCATAGGATACACCTATCCTTTTCCAGCCTTTACCCAATCCTTTTTCTCCCTTACCGGCATCTCCTACATCCAAGCTATGCCGATGATCTGGAGGGTCTTATATACCCTTGAAAGGATCATCGAGCAGGAAGGGATTGATCTAGGAATGTCGGAGTTGGCTGAGATGTATGACCTCACAACGTTTGGATCCCACCGATATCTGTTTAAACGAAAACCTGGTGAAGAACACCCCATTTTTAAAGCCACCAAGAACGATACAAACTGGAAACGACGCTTTTTCTTTGTCAGAAGAGACTCTATCCCAAACAGAAAGGATCTACCCAGGGAGTGGTCCACCCGTGGTAGGACAGAGGATCCTGAGAAGGATCACCAGATAATCTTGCTCTTGTGATAGGATCACTAACCCCCTTTTGTTTTATGTTATGCAGCTGTCAGTGTTTCACGCCTCATACCGTCTCCTGCTACCAAGGAAAGGCTTGCTGCTTTTAGAAGACTCGGTCCTGAAACAAGATCATTCAAGACAATCACCCAGGATTCTCAAGAGGTATCCTCAGGCTCAGTCACCATGTCAAGTAAGTATCCTGTTTTTTGTATAGTTAAAGATTTAAATAAATAGTTAAATAGAAATAGAATAAGGATACTTATCTTGCTTTGAATGTGCAGGTGCTGGAAAAGCTTCAAAATCTGCCTCCAAGTTCAGCGTAACCGATCTGGACAACGTACGATCCTCCAAGAAGAAGCTTCCTGCCAGCCCAACTGCTTCGATCCCCAAGGCACCCATTAAAGGAAGGGGTGGCAAGAAAAGAAAAGCCTCTGAAGCTGAGGATCTGCAAGGTCTGCCCCTGATCCGCCACCAGTTCCTTGAATACTTCAACGATGTAAGGATCCTTGTCCCTGCTTTAGGTATCCAACTTATTTGAGGATCACCTGTTCTTGAACTGTTCTTTATCTTCTTTGCAGAAATTTGCTGAGATTGAAGACTACGTTGGGCATGTCGAGGAGCAGGACAAGAAGATTGCTGACCTCCAACAAGTCGCATTGCTCAAGGATCTTAAGATTGCTGACCTCCAAAAGGACCTCCAAAATGCCAGAGCTGAAACGGCCAAGGTTCTGATCAATGCTGATTACGAGAAGCATGACATCACCCAGGATGCTAAAGTCTCTGCTGCCATAGCGATGTACAAGACCAAATTGCAGATGGCCTTGGAAGCTCAGGATCCTGACTTCGACAGGAGCAACTGGGATGTGGAAGGCTGGAAGGCAAGGCTGGCTGAGCTGGATGACGAGGAGGAGGCTGAGGAGATCCTGACGATCGAGGCTGGAGGCAGTGGCAAGGATCATGGTGGTGAAGCTAGTGGAGCTGGAGATGGTGATGCAGCGAAGGTGTAGGCTGCAGCAATGGGCAATGATGGACACTTCTAGACATAGCCGGAGCCCATTTTTTTTTTAGGTTTGGTGGTAGTTTTTGTTAAACAATGGTTGGTTTGTATTTGAAAAATAGTTTTAGGATTAAGGATCTAGGATCCTTTGGATAATAGGTAGGATTACAAATGGTGGAGGGATCCTCTGTTTGGGGGATGAAGCCATTGTGATCCTGCCGCCTTTGATTTCCTGCACTTGCTATAACCGCATAAACAATGGACACCCGTTGCCAACCCATGTGGACGGGCCACGTTTTGCTGGTAGAAACGTGGGTTGGCAATTTTGACAACCTTCGACGGTTAAACTTTTGTTAATAAAATAACTTTAATCTTTTTGGCTTATCTTGTGCTGTTATCCTTGTTTGTCCTTTTAATTTTCAATTGTTTTGATATACACTTGTCTGAATAAGAAAAGTTGAAAAAATTAGATAAAAAAAAAATTTAGGATATGATCCAGGATCAAATATCCTATAGTTGAAAAATTCCAAAAAGTGGTATATTTTAAGGATCATGAGTTCAGTTGTCAAAGTACAAGGGTTATTCAAATAAACAATGAATAAAATCAAAATAGTTAAGGATCATCCCTGGGGATCCAAGTTAGGATCCTAACCCTTAATACTACAACCAGGATAACCATAAGACAAACCTTAGTAAGAAATAAGGATCAAGGATCCTTGGTTGTTTAACTTCGAAGACCTAAAATAGAACATAACTTGGGACTAAGCCAATATAAGATAAAAGTTAGCAACTGGGGACAAGCCCAAAGGATAACTGGGGACAAGCCCAAGGATAACTGGGGACAAGCCCATGGATCGTGTGTGAACTGGAGTATGGCCCTAACTGGCGACTATCCAAACTTAGTGGCATGAAAATGCCAAACCCTTAGCTAACGTGAAAACGTTAGAAACCTTAAGAACGAATGTATGGTACGTCTACCATTATACGTAGGATCCTAGGTATAGCCAGTACAATGGAATTATCAGCCCCTAAAACGAGTACTGGTCCCACTGCCATGAACTATACCAGGATCATCGTGCGCTACTGGCGGAACTGGGGTCAAGCCCAAATAACTGGGGTCAAACCCAAGTAACTGGTTGCTTTTGTGGATAACCATCCTTTTGCTAAGAGTACCTGAACCTTCAAAACTCAGAATCACGTGAAAGGGGGATAAAGGATGCAGGATCCTTATCCTTACGTGAGGAAGTAAGGAAACGAAATGGTTTGAGATTAGAATGTTACCAAAATGAGGATCATCTGTGCTCTAAGGATCCTTCAAGGATACTTATCATGTGAGGATCATAGGTCCTTATCATATGAAGTATTTCTTCAAATGGACAGCATTCCAGGCCCTGGGTATCAAATCACCTTCCATTGTTAGCAATCGATATGCCCCCTTTGCTGCCTCAGCTTCAATCAAGTAAGGGCCTTCCCATTTTGGTGCCAACTTTCCATCAGCAGGATTGGTGGTATTTTGAAATGCTTTCCTCAACACCATATCACCAATTTGGAACTTCCTGATCCTGACATTTTTGTTGTAAGCACCAGCCATCCTTTGCTGATAACTGGCCATCCTTATCCTTGCCAAATCCCTGATTTCTTCTGTAGTATCCAGGTCTTGAACCAAGTTCTCATCATTTTCCTCAGGATTACGAATACTTGTTCTAGCAGTTGGAACCACCATTTCTGTAGGGATCACTGATTCTGCCCCAAATACCAAAGAGAATGGGGTTTGGTCTGTAGCATTCTTAGGAGTTGTCCTATCAGCCCAAAGCACATAAGGTAGTTCTTCTGCCCATTTCCCTTTCTTGGATCCAAGCTTCTTCTTCAAATTGTTGATGATGATCTTATTGGATGATTCTGCCTGACCATTAGCTTGTGGGTGGACTGGTGTTGACGTTATCATCTTAATCCCCCAGCTGTCACAAAATTTTGTAGTTCTGCCCCCAATGAATTGGGAACCATTATCACATATAATTTCAGAAGGAATACCAAATCTAGTTATAATATTTCTTTTAATGAAGGATATAACTTCCTTTTCTCTGACTTGGGCAAAAGCTTCAGCCTCTATCCACTTGGAGAAGTAATCAGTCATAGCAAGCATGAACACTTTTCCACCAGGTGCCTTAGGGAGCTTACCAACTATATCCATACCCCATCTCATAAATGGCCAAGAGGAGGATATAGGATGCAAAAATTCAGCTGGTTGATGAAGGATATTGCTGTGTCTGTGACAAGGATCACATTTCTTAGCATACTCCACAGCATCTCTCTTCATAGTTGGCCAATAGTATCATGTCCTCAGGATCCTTGAGAATAATGCCCTGCCCCCAGTGTGGTTTCCACAATCTCCTTCATGGAAGTCTTTTAAGACTTCTTAGATTTCAGGATCCTCAATGCATCTTAAATATGGTCCTGCAAGAGATCGTTTATACAACATATTATTTAAAATTATGAATTGTGATACCTTAATTTTGAAAGCCCTAGGGTTTTCTCCTGTAGGAATCTCTCCATGTTGTAAGTATCTCATGATTGGGAGGATCCATGATCCTGAATGAGATTGAGTATCCTCACTAGGGATAATTGCAGAATCCTCTCCTACTTCCATAGCCACATGATCCTCGATGGCAGGAGCCAGGATATGGATAATGGGGATACTTATTGTTAGGGGAGGATTTTCTAACAATTAGTGATCCTTATGCGTTATCCTAATTAGTGATCCTTACTTCTGTGACAGGTGGTGATCCTTAGAAGGGCTTTAGGATCAGGATCATGGATCACTTTAAGGATCCTCGTACTGACGATTGTTTACTTATGTTTTGTAACATCTCGCAGGTATAACAAGCTTGACCAAGTCTTGGCGACATTCCTGGAGAATATTCCCAAACTAATCTGCACGTGCTTGACCAAATATAGACGTTGTGGAGAACGTGGAGGCATGGCACGAAAGTCGGATAGTTAGTTTGGTAGTTAGATTTCTATTTTAAAAGGGGTAACGAGCTAGTAGAAAAACACTTAGTCACTTCTCAGTTACACACACTCGTATACTCGCACACTTGAAGCTCTCGACGAACACACATTCATTTTTACTCACTTGTACACATTTCACGATAGTGATCCTTGTACCTAGCTCGTTACTATCCGAAGTTGTAAACATTTAATCATTTATTAGAGCTTGGTGATCGGTAGTTTCCATCACCCGGGGTTTTTTGTGCCGGAGATCAACTCTTGATCAAGGGCTTTTTCCCCGTATAAATCCTTGTGTTGTTTGTGCAAATCTACATTGAAGTGATCCTCATCGCTATTACATAATCAGCATCATACCCCCATAACATAGAGTTTGGTTGCAATATCCTCAACAGATTTTTTGACCAAAACAGTTTGGCGCCCACCGTGGGGCAATTGGTGCTTTGTCCTTAGAAGAATTCGCATTTCTGTGCTCATTCCGGTTCACTACAACCAAGCAAATGGCTTCCTCAGCGAAGAATACTTCAAACTTGATGCCTTCATTCACTTCTTCACAAGGCGTCCCTCCTTTGCCTCCACCACCTTCTGGATCCCAGAAGAATACTGAGAATGCCGCGAAGAAACCAACTCCCATTTTCTCAAAACCACCTACTTCTTCTGTTTCAACTAATCCTACTACTAATGATCTCTATGCCTTGATTTTGCAGATGAGGAATCATGCACAAGAGCAGGATAAGACCAACGAAAGGATCCTCCGGGAGATTGACGAAATTAAGAAACAGAAGAAAACGGCAAAGGATCGTTCCCCACTAATGCCCAGATCTTTGAATTTTGATACTCCGGTGATTACTTCTCAGCCATCAGTGGTTCCAGACGTTCAATATGTGGGTGGACCAAAAGGAGTGCACTACGGAACAACGACAATGACCCAGGCATCAGGTTCATATTTCCAGCCAGCGGGATCCTATCCTCAGCATATGGGATCCCTCACGAGTTCAGGAGGATATTCAGGAATGCAGCAGTTTCAAGGATCCTCCTTCGTTCCAGGATCATCCCAGGTTCAAGGATCCTCCTTCGTTCCAGGATCATCCCAGGTTCAAGGATCCTCCTTCGTTCCAGGATCATCCCAGGTTCAAGGATCCTCCTTCGTTCCAGGATCATCCCAGGTTCAAGGATCCTCCTTCGTTCCAGGATCATCCCAGGTTCAAGGATCCTCCTTTGTTCCAGGATCATCCCAGGTTCAAGGATCCTCCTTCGTTCCATGATCGTCTCAGTTTCAGGGATCCTTCCAGATGCCAGGATCCTTGAGGAGTTTGCAAACAGGAAGTTCAGATGTCCATCAGGGAGATTTTATTCCAATGCAGACCAATGCCTCTACTGGTCCCTCGATCATTCCAGAGCCTCAACAATACGGACTAACATCTATTCTTCCTAACTTGAATCCAATGGGAGGTAACACTTTTAATAATTCTCATACTACTAACCATGGTCTTATGCAGGATCCAGGTATCAATCATGCCATGGCCAGAGAATTGCAAAAGCTAAAGGATATGATATCAAGTGTTCCGGGAGTGGTCAAACCTATCCCAGAGATTGCAGATGGGAGCCACAAGATATCTCGTTTTGCACCACCAATCTGTGATGCTGAGATACCCAAGAGGTTCCATGTGCCTACAATGAAGCTGTATGATGGTTCGACTGATCCTGAAGAACACATAGCACAATATAGGGAAAGGATGGAAATCAATCCAATTCCAGAAAGGTTAAAAGAAGCATGCCTGTGCAAGGGATTCGGATCCACTCTTACTGGATCAGCTCTCAAATGGCTGCTAAGTCTTCCTCCTTATTCGATTACCTCATTTGCTAACCTAGTTAACTTGTTTAATAATCAGTTTTCTTGTAGTAGAAAATTTGAACGATTAACTAGTGATTTATATAGGATAACCCAGGGTCATAATGAATCATTAAGAGATTACATTACCAAATTCAGTAAAGAATCCTTAGACATTCCCAGCTTAGATATAGCCACGGCTGTTGAGGCCTTCAAAATGGGATTGCTTAGGGATTCGTTATTTTATGATGATCTTGTTATGACACCATGCAGGAACCTAGATGAGGTAAGAACCCGGGCCCTCAGGTTCATCCGGCTAGAGGATAACAAGAGGATCCAGGAGAGGTTAACAGGATCCTCAAAGCAGGATAAGCAAGGATCCTCATTCAGGAACAACAAGTTCAGATCCTACAACAGATCTGATAATCAGAACGTGCATTCTATTGATCAAGAAGAGGATGATGAGGATTATCCTCCAATTTCTGAATATTGCTTTAGTGTTGATAACAATGAACTAATCCTTGCTATGCAGAACCTAGGCGATAAAGCTAGATGGCCGAGAAAGAATGATAGGCCGGCTGCAACTAAGGATAAATCAAAGTGGTGTGCATATCATGAAGATTTTGGGCACCTCACAGAAGAATGCATTGCATTAAGAAAGGAAATTGGATACTTGTTGAACAAAGGGCATCTAAAAGAGTTGTTGGGAAGAAAAAAGTCAAGGACTCAGGATCCTGAAAGGATCCCTGAGAAGGCTCCAGCTCCTCCAGCAGATGCACAAGTGATAAACTTTATTTCTGGAGGATCCGACATTTGTGGCACATCCTTCTCAGTAGCTAAAAGGCATGCAAAGGAAACTAAAATGGATAATGGAGAAAGACCAGTTCGAACATCAAGTGTCTCCGAAGGAAAAGTCATAACCTTTGATGAAGAGGATCGTGTTGATATCCAGGATCCTCATCACGATGGTTTAGTTATTACTCTTTTTATATCTAACCATTTTGTCCGCAGGATCCTTATAGACGGAGGAAGTTCAGTGAACATTATCCAGCTTGATGTTCTAAAGAAGATGGGTATCCCTGAATCAGAGATCATACCAAGATCATCCGTGCTCGTGGGATTTAGTGGCGAAACTAAGAACACCCTGGGGGACATTAAACTCCCAATATATATTGAAGGCTTACACTCTTATCAAAAATTTTGTGTTATTGACTGTTTATCTTGTTGTAATGTTATCCTTGGCAGGCCCTGGATACACGATATGAAAGCAGTCCCATCTACTTACCATCATTGTGTGAAGCTCCCTAGTCCTTGGGGAATAGTAAAGATTGATAGTGATCAGCAGGAGGCTAAGAATTGCTACACTTCATCGATGAAACCAGCCTCAAAGTCAAGGGAGCAATAGCAATCAAGGTATCCTCCAAGGAATGTCTTGGAGGCCAGAGAGCAGGATGTGGTAGAAATCCTCATGGATCCCGATGATCCTGAATCCAAAATCTATTTCGGATCAGGGATCCTTGGCGAAATGAAAGAAGACCTCGTATCCTTCCTCAAAAGGAGAAAGACTACCTTTGCATGGAAACACGAAGACATGACTGGTATATCCAAAGATGTTATCACCCATAAACTCGGCATTGACAGATCCTTCAAACCAATCCATCAAAGGAGAAGAAAGTTTGCACCGGAAAGGAATGCCATTATCCAAGAAGAGGTAGAGAAATTGCTCCGGGCAGGTATGATTAGAGAGGTCAAGTATCCAAGATGGTTGGCCAATGTGGTTGTTGTTCAAAAGAAAAACGGAAAGTGGAGGGTATGTGTCGACTTTACCGATTTAAATAAGGCATGTCCCAAGGATCCTTTCCCTTTACCCCACATTGACTCCATGGTGGATGCAACTGCGGGTCATGAACTGTTAACTTTTATGGATGCTTCATCTGGATTCCAACAAATCCAAATGGAACCATCCGACCAAGAGGATACAGCCTTCATGACTCCAACTGGTATATACTGCTATATTGCTATGTCGTTCGGATTAAGAAATGCAGGTGCAACATATCAAAGGCTGGTGAATATGATGTTCAAGGATCAGATTGGACAAACTATGGAGGTTTACATAGATGATATGGTGGTAAAATCCTTAAAAGCTGAGGATCACCTAAGAGACTTGGAGGAAGCATTCGATATCCTTGACAAATATAACATGAAACTTAATCCTTCAAAATGTCACTTTGGTGTTAAAGCAGGTAAATTCTTAGGATATATGGTGACAAAGAGAGGCATTGAAGCTAGCCCGGAACAAATCAAAGCAATAGTGAACATCAAATCTCCGGCCAATGCTAAGGATGTTCAAAGGCTAACAGGAAGGATAGCAGCCTTGAACAGATTTATATCCAAGTCCTCCGAGAAGTGTAAAGAATTCTATGATATCCTAAGGAAGAACAAGAAATTTGAGTGGATGGAGAAGCATGAAAATGCTTTAAAAGCCCTCAAAGATTACCTATCCTCGGCCCCAGCTTTGATGAAACCAGAAAAAGGTGATGTGTTATCCTTATATCTTGCAGTATCCTCAAAAGCAGTAAGTGCGGTCCTTGTTAAGGATCATCAAGGTACACAACATCCTGTCTATTATGTAAGTAAAAGTTTACTTGATGCCGAATCCAGGTACTCACACCTTGAAAAGCTTATTCTTGCATTAATTATGGCATCTACCAAGTTAAGACATTATTTTGAAACTCATGTTATCATTGTTAAAACTAATTTTCCAATTAAGAATGTCCTCAGGAAACCAGAGATGTCAGGAAGGATGGCTAAGTGGGCAGTGAAATTGAGTGCATATGATATAAGATATGAGCCTAGGACAGCCATCAAATCCCAAGCATTAGCTGACTTTGTGGCTGATTTCAGTAGTGATTTACAAGAAGAAGCTGAGCTAGAAGTCCAGCAGCTAGAAGAGACCAAGGATCCTTGGATACTTTATACTGATGGATCCTCAAATATCAAAGGCACAGGGCTTGGAATACTACTAAAATCGCCACAGGGGGACATAATACCCCATTCTATAGCTTGTGAATTCCAAACCACTAACAATGAGGCTGAGTATGAAGCCCTAATTGCTGGCTTACAAATTGCAAAGCATATGGGGATCAGGTATCTTGAGGTACACGTAGATTCTTTGTTGATTACAAACCACTTTAATGGATCATATTCTGTCAAAGGTGAAAAGCTAACCAAGTATTTGGAGATAGTCAAAAGTTTGGCACTCTCTTTTGTTTCCTTTAGTTTGTCACAGGTACCAAGGGAAGAAAATACAGAAGCTGATGCATTGGCTAACTTAGGATCATCCTTGAAGATCCCGGAGGATATCAAGATTCCTATTATCCATATCCTAACCCCGGCTATCGAGGATCACGAGGCTATGGAGATAGGAAATGATTCTGCAATTATCCCTTGTGAGGATACTCAATCCCATTCAGGATCAGGATCATGGATCTCACCAATTATGAGATACTTACAACGTGGAGAGATTCCTACAGGAGAAAACCCTAGGGCTTTCAAATCCAAGGTATCTCAATTCACAATTATGAATAATATGTTGTATAAACGATCTCTTGCAGGACCATACTTGAGATGCATTGAGGATCCTGAAGTTCAAGAAGTTTTAAAAGACTTCCATGAAGGAGATTGTGGAAACCACACTGGGGGCAGGGCATTATTCTCAAGGATCCTGAGGACAGGATACTACTGGCCAACCATGAAGAAAGATGCTGTGGAGTATGCCAGAAGATGTGATCCTTGCCAGAGACACAGCAATATCCTTCTTCAACCAGCTGAATTATTGCATCCTATATCCTCCTCTTGGCCATTTATGAGATGGGGTATGGATATAGTTGGTAAGCTCCCTAAGGCACCTGGTGGAAAAGTATTCATGCTTGCTATGACTGATTACTTCTCCAAGTGGATAGAGGCTGAAGCTTTTGCCCAAGTCAGAGAAAAGGAAGTTATATCCTTCATTAAAAGAAATATTATAACTAGATTTGGTATTCCTTCTGAGATTATATGTGATAATGGTTCCCAATTTATTGGGGGCAGGACCACTAACTTTTGTGACAGCTGGGGGATTAGGATGATAACATCAACACCGGTCCACCCACAAGCTAATGGTCAGGCAGAATCATCTAACAAGATCATCATCAACAATTTGAAGAAGAAGCTTGGATCCAAGAAAGGGAAATGGGCAGAAGAACTACCCTATGTGCTCTGGGCTGATAGGACAACCCCTAAGAATGCTACTGGTCAAACACCATTCTCTTTGGTATTTGGGGCAGAATCAGTGATCCCAACAGAAATGGTGGTTCCAACTGCTAGAACAAGTACCCGTGATCCTGAGGAGAATGATGAGAACTTGGCTCAAGACCTGGATACTATTGAAGAAATCAGGGATATGGCTAGGATAAGGATGGCCAGTTATCAGCAAAGGATGGCTGGTGCTTACAACAAGAATGTCAGGATCAGGAGGTTTCAAGTTGGAGATATGGTATTAAGGAAAGCATTCCAAAATACCACCAATCCTGCTGATGGGAAGTTGGCTCCAAAATGGGAAGGTCCTTATTTGATTGAAGCTGAAGCAGGAAAGGGGGCATATAGATTGTTAACCATGGAAGGTGATTTGCTACTGGAATGCTGTCCACTTGAAGAAATATTTCATGTGAGCAGGATCCTAGTGGCACAGATGATCCTCACAATAGGGATATCCTTAAAGGATCCTCAAAGCATCGGTGATCCTTACTTAGGTAATATCCTAAACTTGAACTAATTCATTTATTTATTTTCTCATATAAGGATAAGGATCATGTATCCTTTATCCGTCTCTCACGTGAATTTGAGTTTTGAAAGTTTAGGCATCCTTAGCATAACATTGGTTATCTGCTGAAGCAATCCGTTCCTTGGGTTTAACCCCAGTTATTTGGGCTTGACCCCAGTTTCGCCAGTAGCGCACGATGATCCTGGTATAGTTCAAGGCATTGGGACCAGTACTCGTTTTAGGGGCTGATAATTCCATTGTTCTGGCTATGCTTAGGATCCTACGTATAATGGTAGACGTACCATACATCCGTTCATAAGGTTCTAACGTTTTCACGTTAGCTAAGGTTTTGGCATTTTCATGTCACTAAGTTTGGATAGTCGCCAGTTAGGGCCATACTCAAGTTTACATACGATCCTTGGGCTTGTCCCCAGTTATCCTTGGGCTTGTCCCCAGTTATCCTTGGGCTTGTCCCCAGTTATCCTTGGGCTTGTCCCCAGTTATTCTTGGGCTTGTCCCCAGTTGCTAATTCTTATCTTATATTGGCTTAGTCCCAAGTGATGCTCTATTTCAGGTTCTTGAAGATAGGCAATTAGGGATCCTTGATCCTTACTTTATTCTAAAGTTTATCTTGTAGTTATCCTTATTATGGTTAGGATCCTAACTTGGATCCTCAGGTATGATCCTTAACTATTTTTAATTCTATTCATTATTTATTTGAATAACCCTTAAAGTTTGACAACTAGACTTGTGATCCTTAAAACATATTGCTTTCTGAGATTCTTTAACTAAAGGATATCTGATCATGGATCATATCCTAAGTGTTTTCAATTTGACTTATTCAAAATTATTTATTCAATAAATATGCATCAAAACAAAGGAAAATCAAAGAAACACAAGGATAACAACACAAGATAAGCGACAAAAGGTTAATATTTTATTTATTAACAAAAGACTAACCCTTGAAAGGTTGTCAAAATTACCTACCCGAGCATCTACCAGCAAAACATGGCCCGTCCGCTGGGGTAGGTAAAGGGTGTCCATGATAATAAGTTCAAAGTTAGTGCAGGAATATAAAGGCGGCAGGATCACAATGGCTTCATCCCCCAAACAGAGGATCCCTCCACCATATGCAGTCCTGCCTATTGTCCAGAGGATCATACATGATCCTTAATCCTAAAATCTATTGTTCAAGTACAAGCCATCATTGTTCAGCAAAAAACACCATAACCAAAACAAGCTATTAAACTTAAAAATGGGCTCCGGCTACGTCTAGAAATATCCTTCATCGCCCATCCATGCAGCCTATGCCTTCGCCGCATCCTCTTCCCCTCCAGCTGCAGTATCCTTCATCAGATCCTTTCCACTACCACTTGCCTCAATTGCCAAGACCTCAGTTGCCTCCTCCTCATCATCCTCAAGATCAGCCAGCCTTGCCTTCCAACCCTCAACATCCCAGCTGCTTTTGTCAAAACTAGGATCCTGAGCTTCCTGGGCCATCTTCAATTTTGTCTGATACATCGTGATGGCGGCAGAGACCTTAGCATTTTCTATGAGATCATGCTTCTCATAGTCAAGGTCAATCAGAAGCTTAGCCGTCTTGGTCTTCTCATCTTGGAGTTCCTTCCGAAGATCAGCAAGTGCAAGGTCTTTGAGCACGGCAACCTGTTGAAGATCAACAATTTTCTTATCCAGCTCCTCAACATTCCCCACGTAATCCTCGATCTCGGCAAATTTCTGCAAAGAAGAGGATAAAGCGGTTCAAGATCAAGTGATCCTCATACGAGTAGGATACCTAGGCAGAATTAAGGATCCTTACCTCATTGAAGTATTCAAGGAACTGGTGGCGGATCAGTGGTAGGCCTTGAAGATCCTCAGCATCAGAAGTTTTCCTCTTCTTGACACCCTTTCCTTTAGTGGGTGCCTTTGGAATGGAGATGCTTGGACTGGTAGTGGATCTTTTCTTCCTGGATCGTACGACATCAAGGTCAGCCGTGTTGAACTGGGATACAGGCTTGGCATATTTTCCAGCGCCTACACATTCATAGCAAGATGAGTATCCTTATCCTATTTCAATTTATTTATTTATTCTAATATTCAAACTATGTAAAAAGCAGGATACTTACTTGACATGGTAATGGAACCTGAGGATACTTCTTGTGAGTCTTGGGTGTATATCTTGAATGTCCTTGTTTCAGGATCAAGCTTCCAGAAAGCAGCGAGCCTATCCTTGGTTTCAGGTGATGTGATGATGTGTGAGACAGAAATAGCTGCATGATACAAGACAAAAGGGGTTAGTGATCCTTATACAAAAACAAGACTACCTGGTGATCCTTCTCAGGATCCTCCGGCCTACCATGGGTGGACCATGTTCTTGGTAAATGCTCTCCATCTGAAATGGTATCCCTTCTCACAAAGAAGAAGCGACGTTTCCAATCTTTGTCGTTTTTGGTGACTTTGAGAAGGGGATGTTCTGCACTGGGTTTTCGTTTGAACAGATAACGGTGGGATCCAAAGGTGGTAACATCATACAATTGTGTCAGCTCCGACATGCCTAAATCAATACCCTCCTGCTCGATGATCCTCTCCAGGGTATACAAAACCCTCCAAATCATCGGCATGGCTTGGATGTAAGAGATGCCGGTAAGAGAAAAGAAGGATTGTGTAAATTCTGGGAAGGGATAGGTATATCCTATGGCAAATGGAGTAACTGGAAAGGCAACCCATGTTTCTGAAACATAGTCGCTCAAGGCAGTTGGATCGAAAGGTCTGAAAAAGGCATTCGCCGGAAAACGATGACGGATGTTATCTACTTGTGCATCGTTAAAGCAACACCTCTCGTTCACTGAGTCTTTGATGATCTTTTGACTCTTCAAAGGGCTATCCTTTTTGTGATCCTTGGCCGGAGAACTTCGGAGCAACATTTTCGAAGTGATGGAGATAAAGAAAGAAAAACAGAGTAAGAGAGGAAGAAAGAGGAGAAAGAAATACCTGATCGATCGTCGACTGAGAATTTAAAGGGAGTTTCTTTCGAATTTGAATGCATAATGATCCTATCTATATCTCTATTTATAATTATGATTCTGCAGGATTGTCACTTCCGTGACATCATCATCGCAACGGCTAGTTCTATTTTAACGGCTATATATCCGTTAGTTTGTTGCGGATAAGATCAAGAAAATATAACTCGCTAATTTTACAAATTACTCCTTATATTTTGGGGGCAATTGTTAGGGGAGGATTTTCTAACAATTAGTGATCCTTATGCGTTATCCTAATTAGTGATCCTTACTTCTGTGACAGGTGGTGATCCTCAGAAGGGCTTTAGGATCAGGATCATGGATCACTTTAAGGATCCTCGTACTGACGATTGTTTACTTATGTTTTGTAACATCTCGCAGGTATAACAAGCTTGACCAAGTCTTGGCGACATTCCTGGAGAATATTCCCAAACTAATCTACACGTGCTTGACCAAATATAGACGTTGTGGAGAACGTGGAGGCATGGCACGAAAGTCGGATAGTTAGTTTGGTAGTTAGATTTCTATTTTAAAAGGGGTAACGAGCTAGTAGAAAAACACTTAGTCACTTCTCAGTTACACACACTCGTATACTCGCACACTTGAAGCTCTCGACGAACACACATTCATTTTTACTCACTTGTACACATTTCACGATAGTGATCCTTGTACCTAGCTCGTTACTATCCGAAGTTGTAAACATTTAATCATTTATTAGAGCTTGGTGATCAGTAGTTTCCATCACCCGGGGTTTTTTGTGCCGGAGATCAACTCTTGATCAAGGGCTTTTTCCCCGTATAAATCCTTGTGTTGTTTGTGCAAATCTACATTGAAGTGATCCTCATCGCTATTACATAATCAGCATCATACCCCCATAACATAGAGTTTGGTTGCAATATCCTCAACAGATTTTTTGACCAAAACACTTATATCCTCCGGGATCTTCAAAGATGATCCTAGATTAGCCAATGCATCAGCTTCTGCATTTTCTTCCCTTGGTACCTGTGTCAAACTAAAGGAAACAAAAGAGAGTGCCAAATTTTTTACTATCTCCAAATATTTGGTTAGCTTTTCACCTTTAACAGCATAGGATCCATTAAAGTGATTAGTGATTAACAAAGAATCTACATGTACCTCAAGATACCTGATCCTCATATGCTTAGCAATTTGCAAACCAGCTATCAAGGCTTCATATTCAGCCTCATTATTAGTAGTTTGGAACTCACAAGCTATAGAGTGGGGTATTATGTCCCCCTGTGGCGATTTTAGTAGTATTCCAAGCCCTGTTCCTTTGACATTTGAGGATCCATCAGTATAGAGTATCCAAGGATCCTTGGTCTCCTCTAGCTGCTGGACTTCTAATTCAGCTTCCTTTTGCAAATCACTACTGAAATCTGCCACAAAGTCAGCTAATGCTTGGGATTTAATGGCTGTCCTTGGTTCATATCTTATATCATATGCACTAAGCTTCACTGCCCACTTAGCCATCCTTCCTGACATCTCAGGTTTCCTGAGGACATTCTTAATTGGAAAATTAGTTTTGACAATAATGGCATGAGTTTCAAAATAATGTCTGAATTTAGTAGATGCCATAATTAATGCAAGGATAAGTTTTTCTAAGTGTGAATACCTGGATTCAGCATCAAGTAAACTCTTACTTACATAATAGACAGGATGTTGTGTACCTTCGTGATCCTTAACAAGGATGGCACTTACTGCTTTTGAGGATACCGCAAGATATAAGGATAACACATCTCCTTTTTCTGGTTTCATCAAGGCCGGGGCCGAGGATAGGTAATCCTTAAGAGCTCTAAGGGCACTTTCATGCTTCTCAGTCCACTCGAATTTCTTGTTCTTCCTTAGGATATCATAGAATTCCTTGCACTTTTCTGAGGATTTGGTTATGAATTTGTTTAAAGCTGCAATCCTGCCTGTTAACCTCTGAACATCCTTAGCATTGGCAGGGGACTTGATGTTCACTATAGCTTTGATTTGTTCTGGACTGGCTTCAATGCCTCTTTTTGTCACCATATATCCTAAGAATTTACCTGCTTTAACACCAAAGTGACATTTTGAAGGATTAAGTTTCATGTTATATTTGTCAAGGATATTGAATACTTCCTCCAAGTCCCTTAGGTGATCCTCAGCCTTTTTGGATTTTACCACCATATCGTCTATGTAAACCTCCATAGTTTGTCCAATCTGATCCTTGAACATCATATTCACTAGCCTTTGATAAGTTGCACCTGCATTTCTTAGTCCAAATGGCATAGCAATATAACAGTATATACCAGTTGGAGTCATAAAGGCTGTATCCTCTTGATCGGATGGTTCCATCTGAATTTGTTGAAATCCAGATGAAGCATCCATAAAAGTTAACAGTTCATGACCCGCAGTTGCATCCACCATGGAGTCAATGTGGGGTAATGGGAAAGGATCCTTGGGACATGCCTTATTTAAATCAGTGAAATCGACACATACCCTCCACTTTCCGTTTTTCTTTTGAACAACAACCACATTGGCCAACCATCTTGGATACTTGACCTCTCTAATCATACCTGCTCGGAGTAATTTCTCTACCTCCTCCTGGATAATGGCATTTCTTTCTGGTGCAAATTTCCTCCTCTTTTGATGGATTGGTTTGATGGACCTATCAATGCCAAGTTTGTGAGTGATTATATCTTTAGATATACCTGTCATGTCTGCGTGCTTCCATGCAAAGGTAGTCTTTCTCCTTTTGAGGAAGGATATGAGGTCTTCCTTCATTTCGCCAAGGATCCCTGATCCTATATAAACTTTAGATTCAGGATCATCAGGATCCATAAGGATTTCTACTACATCCTGCTCTCTTGCCTCCAAGACATCCCTTGGAGGATGCTTTAATCGCTATTGCTCCCTTGACTTTGAGGCTGGTTTCATTGATGAGGTGTAGCAGGTCTTAGCTTCTTGCTGATCACTATCAATCTTCACTATTCCCCAAGGACTAGGAAGCTTCACACATTGATGATAAGTGGATGGGACTGCCTTCATGTCATGTATCCAAGGCCTGCCAAGGATAACATTATAACAAGATAAACAGTCAATAACACAAAATTTTTGGTAAGAATGTAGGCCTTCGATATAGATTGGGAGTTTAATGTCCCCCAGAGTATTCTTAGTCTCGCCACTGAATCCCACAAGCACAGAGGATCTTGGTATGATATCGGATTCAGGAATATTCATCTTCTTGAGGACATCAAGCTGGATAATGTTCACAGAGCTTCCTCCATCTATAAGGATCCTACGAACAAAATGGTTAGAAATAAAAAGAGTGATAACCAAACCATCGTGATGAGGATCCTGAATGTCAACACGGTCATCCTCATCAAAAGTTATGACTTTTCCTTCAGAGACACTGGATGTTCGAATGGGTCTATCTCCATTATCCATCTTGGTTTCCTTTGCATGTCTTTTAGCTACAGAGAAGTATGTTCCACAAATGTCTGATCCTCCAGAAATAAAGTTTATAACTTGTGCATCTGCTGGAGAGGCTGGAGCTTTCTCTGGGATCCTTTCAGGATCCTGAGTCCTTGACTTCTTTCTCCCCAATAATTCTTTCAAGTGCCCCTTGCTCAACAAGTATCCAATTTCTTTTCTCAGTGCGATGCATTCTTCTGTGAGATGCCCAAAATCATCATGATATGCACACCACTTTGACTTATCTTTAGTTGCAGCTGGTCTATCATTTTTCCTGGGCCATCTAGCTTTATCACCTAAATTCTGCATCACAAGGATTAGTTCATTGTTATCAACAGAAAAACAATATTCAGAAATTGGAGGATAATCCTCATCATCCTCTTCTTGTTCAACAGCATGCACATTCTGGTTATCAGATTTGTTATAGGATTTGAACTTGTTGTTCTTGCATGAGGATCCTTGCTTCTCTTGCTTTGAGGATCCTGCTAACCTCTCCTGGATCCTTTTGTCATCCTCTAGCCGGATGAACCTAAGGGCCCGGGTTCTTACCTCATCTAGATTCCTGCATGGTGTCATAACAAGATCATCATAGAATAATAAATCCCTAAGCAATCCCATTTTAAAGGCTTCAACAGCCGTAGCTATATCCAGGTTAGGAATATCTAAGGATTCTTTACTAAATTTAGTGATATAATCCCTTAATGATTCATTATGACCTTGGGTTATCCTATACAGATCACTAGTTAAACGCTCAAACTTTCTACTACAAGAAAACTGGTTATTAAATAGGTTAACTAGATTAGCAAACGAGGTAATAGAGTAAGGGGGAAGACTTAGCAGCCATTTAAGAGCCGATCTAGTAAGAGTGGATCCAAATCCCTTGCACAGACATGCTTCCTTTAACCTTTCTGGGATGGGATTGATTTCCATCCTTTCCCTGTACTATGCTATGTGTTCTTCGGGATCTGTTGAACCGTCATACAACTTCATGGTAGGCCCGTGGAACCTGTTGGGTATCTCAGCATCACAGATTGGTGGTGCAAAACGAGATATCTTGTGGCTCCCATCTGCAATCTCCGGGATAGGCTTGACCACTCCTGGGACACTTGATATCATATCCTTTAACTTTTGCAATTCTCTGGCCATGGCATGATTGATACCTAAATCTTGCATAAGGCCATGGTTAGTGGTATAAGAATTATTGAAAGTGTTACCTCCCATTGGGTTCAAATTAGGAAGAGCGGATGTGAATCCATATTGTTGGGGCTCCGGAATGACCGATGGACCAGTAGAAGCAATGGTCTGCATTGGAATAAAATCTCCCTGATGGATATCGGAACTCCCTGATTGCAAACTCCTTAAGGATCCCGGAATCTGGAAGGATCCATGAAACTGAGAGGATCCTTGAACCTGCGAGGATCCTTGAACCTGCGAGGATCCTAGGACGTAGGAAGATCCTTGAACCTGAGAGGATCCTTGAAACTGAGAGGATCCTTGAACCTGGGAGGATCCTGGAACATAGGAGGATCCTTAAACCTGGGAGGATCCTTGAAACGGCCAGAACCCTTGAATCTGCTGCGCTCCTGAGTATCCTCCTGAGCTTACGAAGGATCCTATATGCTGAGGATGGGATCCTGCTGGTTGGAAGTATGACCCTGAAGCCTGAGTCATTGCTGATAATCCGTAATGCACTCCTTTTGGTCCTCCCACATATTGAACGTCTGGAACCACTGAAGGCTGAGAAGTTATAACCGGAGTATCGAAATTCAAAGATCTGGGCATCATTGGGGAATGATCCTCTGCCGATCTCTTCTGTTTCTTGATGTCTCCAATTTCTCTAAGAATCCTTTCATTGGTCTTATCCTGCTGCTGGATATCCTCCTTCATCTGCAAAATCAGAGTAAACAAGTCACTAGTAGTGGGAGTATAAGAAGCAGAAGAAGTTGGAGGTTTTGAGAAAATGGGAGTTGGTTTCTTCTTGGCATTTTTCTGAGGTCCAGAAGGTGGTGGAGGCAAAGGTGGAATGCCCTGGGATGAATTGACTGCCGACATCGCACTGGAGGTGTTCTTTGATGATGAAGCCATCTGCTTGGATGTAACGAACCGTAATGATCACAAAAATGAGAATTTCTTAGGAATGAAGCACCAATTGCCCCACGGTGGGCGCCAAACTGTTTTGGTAAAAAATCAAGCAATGACAATGTAACCAAACTTTCTGTTGTGGGATATGATGCTTGAATTGATGAACAACAATAAGGATCACTATGAAATGTAATGAACAATTGACACGAAGATTTATACGAGGAAAATCCCTTGATAAATGAATGATCTCCGGCATAAAAAACCTCGGGTGATGGAAACTACCGATCACCAACTCAAATTAAACAGGAAATGTGTTACAACTTCGGATGATAGCGAGCTAAGTACAAGGATCACTATAGTGTATCGTGTAGAAATGTATGAAAAATGCTAAGTGTTTTGCCGAGAGCTGGTGAGTGCAGTTGTACGAGTGTGTGTAGCCGAAAATAGCCAAGTGTTCTAAAAGATAGCTCGCTACCCCCTTAAAATTAGAAAATATCTAGCCTAACTAACTGTCCGCATTTCGTGCCTTCTCCCCACGTTCTCCATAACGTTCACAATGGTCAAGCACGTGCAGAATTGAAGGGAATATGCTCCAGTAATATCGCCATGACCAAGTCTGTGACAACTCGAGTTTCCAAGATTTCCATCTTCGCATTTATTGTACGAGTAATTGTTTAAGTTGTTTGTTTACACGATTTGGTTGTTTCACAACTGTACATGTTTGTATTATGCTAAATCGTATCGGGATTGATATATATATATAGATATGGTGTGTGTTACATTTGGGTGTATGTTAATAATATGTTTCATGAATATTGTGTTATGTGTATTATTTATGTATACGTAATAATATTGTTGATTAAACCACAACATTCACAACATGGACTGTATATTTCAGCCCAAGCTCTTGACCACCGGCCCACTTATGTTACTTGGTATTACAATAATATGTTACGTAACCCCCCTTGATATACCTCACATGATTGATACAAACAAACCCTACCCCTTCTCCTATTGGCGACGGCAGGCCCCCACTTTCTCCACAATCTCATCAGTTCTTCTTGTGTTCGGTTAGTAATATTCATCTGTTAATTTTCATGTTTGTGTGCTTAGTGATATGATCGGTTTGAGAGTAGATGACATAGGTTATCTATGTGGGATGTAAAAGTAATATGAACGGTCCTATAAGCCTTGCATATCATGGCTTGATAAAAAAAAGGATAACTTGTATTATGAAACTGGCGGCTATGTGCATGTGTTTGTGGGATCGATCAAATCAAGCCATGTGATGTTCTAATAGACTTGTCAGATTGTCACGAAAATTGCTATTAAGTGCACATGATGGTAATTAATGATAGGAGTTAGGGCTGCACTATGATTCCTTAAATTCTAAAAAGGGTTTGACTATTGTGGGATAAGCATGTGACTATTAATCGATTGTGATGTAACAGTTGTTGGCCATTGTTGTGTTCTTGATGATGATAAATTGTCAACATGTGATGGTTATGAAAGTCTAGCAAGTTAGTGATTGAATATACAAAACAAATCAATTCATGAGACTCACGTGAATATTTACATTAGCATGTGTTGATGCAGTCAACTAACAGATGGTGGTCCAATGAGGCTTTAATCTTTATCAAATATCACATGCTATTAATTGTTGACATGATCGGATGTGTATGGCTGATGACCTACTGATTTATTGGTGATATTGGGCTCGCAACAATTGGGTAAATTATATGTTGATATTTCGATGAGAAATTAAATGATTTCTGCATGATTGCTATTTTGATGATGACGGCAACTAGGGTTTTCTGTGTTAATCTTTGTAACTGATATGATGATGACGTAACTGATCTAATGACGAAATCAACTCACGGCGAAACAGACTCGACGAATCAAATGTGTGTTTCGCCAAGGGTGTCAACGACGAAACAGTGGTGTTTCGTCAAAGGGGATTAACGACGGGACAAGGGGGTGTTTCGTCGGACAGATAACTTGCACAGTAACTTGATTTAACTCTGTTAGTAGTTAACTAGATTAACTAACTGCTGTTAGATGATATGCATGACTTGTATGATTTGGAATACGTGATCTGTGCCACTTGGTGATTTTATATGCATGCATGAACTTCGTGAATATGAAACTGATTATGTACACGTGCGTACTTTAGGACGTGATTGATTAACTGTGAGCATACTTAGCATACCGAGCAAACCAATGTGATTTGTATGCATGCATGAACTTCGTGAATATGAAACTGATTATGTACACGTGCGTACTTTAGGACGTGATTGATTAACTGTGAGCATACTTAGCATACCGAGCAAACCAAGGTGAGTTCACACTAGCCAAGGCATGGAATTCCCAGGGGTTGGGAATGGGATGGAATAACTACTCGTACAACTATTACTACTAAACAAATTATTACTGTCCTTGGTTGAAGGGCACGTACGTAAAACCTACGTACAGTTATACTTACTACTGTCCTCGGGTTGAAGGGCACGTACGTAAAGCCTACGTACACGATCTTAAGACCATCACCTCTATCAAAGGAAGTCCCTCAATTATCGACTTAATCGCCGAGGCCTAGGGCGAGCGGGTCATTAGTTAATAGCACTATTAGGTTTAACAAACCTCACACCGTGCCATTCGGACGGGTGTGTACTAATGGACTATGGGCGAAGGGTCAATGCTGATAGACATTGACTTAGGGCACATCTTATATTTTCGTAGCAGTCGATACGCGTGGTCTTGTAACACATGGGAAGCCCCCACTAATCATCGCACGCATGCCTGGACTGGCAGCAAGGATTAACGCGATACATGGTTTATAAAACGAATACATACGATTTATGAAATGAATTCGTTAACCAAACAACCAACTGTGAAGTCGCTCAACTTTGTTGTTGATTCGTTGCTACATGCCTTGCAGGTCATTAGGTACCCATGGAGCTTGCACAGGGAGGAACAGTCGTTGTGGAACATGGCGATGTGTGCCATGCTTTAGACTTTACCTTATTTCGTATTTAATACTTGCTATGGGTTTTACAAATTATGCTTCCGCTAAACACTTAACTATGCTTTGGTTTTGAACACCTTTCTTATTGGTTTGTTGAATTATGTTTACTTATTTACTTGTTCAATATGATTGGTGGCTTGATCCTGGCCAGTCACGCCTCCAAGCGGTGATACTCCGCGTGTGGATTTTGGGGGTGTGACAGATTGGTATCAGAGCCATCGGTTATAGAGAACTTGATTTTAATAAGGGGAAAACGTTTTTATTAAAACCAGACTATAACCAGTACAGTGCTCAACGATCCACAACGAGGCCTCGCTCCACGTGCAAGACTCAACACTCTAGGTAATATGGTACATCTTTTATTGCCTACTTGCTAGAATTGCATAGAACTTTGCTCAGGGTATGCTTAGATTAACGTAACACTATTGCATGAGAACACTTGTGTGCTTACTCTCTTATGTCATCGCACTACTCACGAACCTCTCTCACCTATGTTACATTTGCTATCAAGATCATGAGTGGACGTGTTAACCTAACTCAAGCCCAGTTGGCGGCTTCGATCACTGAACAAGTTACTGCAGCACTCGCAGCTGCCCAGGCAGGAGGTGTAACCTGCCATCACCACTTACTCCAGGATCTTTAGATCCTACTCTCGTAAACCAACACTCGTGCTCAAGTATGTTTACTCTTACGCACACGACAGGTCAGAACGCTCAGCCACCTGTGTGCACCTTCAAAACTTTCATGGACTGTCATTCTACTACATTCAGTGGCACGGAGGGAGCAGTAGGACTCTTCCATTGGGTTGAAAAGCTTGAGTCAGTATTTGAGATGTGTGAATGCCCTGAGGCTCGCAGGGTGAAGTACGCCACTGGAACTCTAAAAGGCATTGCACTAACTTGGTGGAAGGCGCAAGTTCAGATGTTAGGTTTGGCAGTTGCTAACACCACACCCTGGAACGATTTCAAAGAATTGATCAAAGAGAAATATTGTAGCCGTGATGACATTCACAAGCTGGAGGTAGAGTTCTACAATTTACAGACGACGGGATCGGAAATTGAAGCTTATACGAAACAGTCAAACGAGTTGGCCATCTTGTGTCCAACTATGGTGGACCCTTTAATCAAGCATATTGAACTGTAATTCAAGGGACTAGTTCCAGAGATTCAAAGTCATGTAGCCTCAGCGAATCTTGGCACCATTCAACAGATCGTCAAGCTAGCTCATCGCCTCACCGATCAGGCAGTGGAACAGGGCGGGCTGCCTAAACGTATCAGCGCTACTACTACCACTACTACTACCACTACTACTTCAACTACTTCTGCTACCCCCAGTGACAACAAACGAAAGTGGGATGGAACCCCTAGCAAGGGTTCGACTACGGTTCCGTCCCAGGCACAGCAGCGAAAGATCGATGACAACCAAAGTCCTGGTCAGCAACCTTTTAGTAGTCAAGGGCTGGGTGGATACAAGGGAAACCACCCTAAGTGCAAACGATGTAACTTGCACCACAGCGGTCAGTGCAACCGAAATCATTGTCAATGATGCAACAAGTTTGGTCATGGAGCCAAAGATGGTAGAAACTCACGTCCTGCAAACCAGAACCAACAACAACAGCCACAAGATCTATAGAATCAGCGGCAACAGCAGGGTAACAAGGGATGTTATCAGTGTGGTGCTGAAGGTCACTTCAAGAGACACTGCCCACAGTTGAACCAGAACCAGAATCAGAATCACAACCAAGGAAACAGGAACAATAATGGAGGCAACAATGGGGGTAATAACGACGGCAATGGTGCCAGGGGTCGAGTGTTCGTGATTGGTCAGGGTGATACTAGGAATGACCCCAACGTTGTGATGGTTTCGACATCGATATTGGTATGGATTGGCTACCTCAACATCAAGCAGAGACTCTTTACAAAGAAAAGATCATCTGCATTCCTCGTGCTGGTTAAGAACCTTTGGTAACTCATAGAAACAAGCTCTTGGAGCAGCACCTATAACTCGAGCACCTTATCGCTTAGCTCCAACCGAACTGGGAGAATTATCTAAGCAATTGCAAGAACTTTTGGAAAAGGGTTTCAAACGTCCTAGCTCTTCGCCCTGGGGAGCCCCAGTACTATTTGTGAAGAAGAAAGACGGTACCTTCCGCATGTGCATAGATTACCGCGAACTGAACAAGGTGGCCATGAAGAATCGCTATCCTCTTACACGCATCGACGACTTATACGACCAGTTGCAAGCGTCGAGCTATTACTCGAAGATTGATCTGAGGTCAGGCTATCATCAACTGAGAGTCCGGGATGAGGACGTCTCCAAAACAGCATTCAGAACTCGCTACGGCCATTACGAGTTTTTGGTCATGCCATTTGGGTTAACAAACGCGCCGGTGGTTTTCATGGATCTTATGAACAGGGTGTGCAAACCTTATCTTGACAAGTTTGTCATTGATTTCATCGACGACATCCTGATCTATTCGAAGAGTCAGGAGGAACACGAGCAGCACTTACGACTTATTTTGGAACTCCTTCGAACGGAACAGTTATACGCCAAGTTTTCAAAATGTGACTTCTGGCTTCGTGAAGTTCACTTCCTAGGCCACGTAGTAAACAAGGATGGGATTCATGTTGATCCATCCAAGGTAGATTCGATCAAGAACTGGCCTGCACCGCGCACACCAACTGAAATACGCCAATTCTTGGGTTTGGCGGGTGATTACAGACGGTTCATCAAAGACTTCTCAAAGATCGCACAACCGCTTACACTACTGACACAGAAAGGTGTTGTTTATCGTTGGGGTAATACACAGGAAACAGCGTTTCAGCACTTAAAGGATAGACTTTGTAGCGCACCTATCCTCTCATTGCCTGAAGGCACGGATGATTTTGTAGTCTACTGCGACGCATCCATCCAAGGTATTGGATGTGTGTTGATGCAACAGGATAAAGTCATTGCTTATGCTTCGCGTCAACTTAAGATTCACGAACGGAATTACACTACGCATGATTTAGAGCTGGGAGCTGTCGTTTTTGCGCTCAAGATATGGCGACATTACTTGTATGGCACTAAATGCACCATCTACACCGATCACAGGAGTCTCGAGCACATTTTCAAACAGAAAGAATTGAACATGCGACAACGTAGATGGGTCGAACTACTGAACGATTACGAAGGTGCTATAAAGTACCATCCGGGCAAAGCCAATGTGGTGGCCGACGCCCTCAGTCGAAAGGATACTACACCTAGGCGTGTACGAGCATTGCAACTTACTATACAGTCTAGCCTTCCTTCTCAGATACGAGATGCTCAGGTAGAAGCATTGAAACCAGAAAACGTCATGGCTGAAGCTCTACGCGGCTCAAGGCAATGGATTGAACAAAAGGCAGACGGCGCCTACTATGTAACAGGACGCATCTGGGTCCCACTCTATGGCAACTTACGCGAGCTCATAATGGATGAAGCTCATAAGTCTCGCTACTCAGTACATCCTGGTTCGGATAAGATGTACCACGACCTCAGAACTACATATTGGTGGCCTAGCATGAAAGCTCACATAGCCACATACGTTAGCAAGTGTTTGACTTGTGCGAGAGTCAAAGCGGAATATCAGAAACCTTCAGGCCCACTCCAACAACCTGAGATACCACAATGGAAATGGGAACAAATTTCCATGGATTTTGTTACTGGCCTGCCTAGATCTCAACGTGGGAATGATACTATTTGGGTGATCGTGGATCGACTCACAAAGTCTGCTCACTTCTTGGCTATCAAGGAAACGGATAAGTTCTCCACTCTAGCAGACGTATACCTTAAGGAAGTTGTCTCGAGGCACGGGGTGCCCACCTCTATTATCTCTGATCGTGACGCACGTTTTACTTCAGAACTGTGGCAAGCAATGCACAAATCTTTTGGCTCTCGATTAGACATGAGCACAACTTATCACCCTCAGACAGATGGGCAATCTGAGCGCACTATTCAAACTCTAGAAGACATGCTTCGGGCATGCGTAATTGACTTTGGCAATGGCTGGGAAAAACATCTGCCACTTGTGGAATTTTCGTACAATAACAGCTACCCCACCAGCATTAAAGCTGCCCCATTTGAGGCATTGTACGGGCGTAAATGCCGATCACCTCTTCGTTGGGCAGAGGTGGGTGATAGTCAAATCACAGGTCCAGAACTTGTAGTAGACGCACAGAAAGGATTGCACAAATATGACAACGCATGGCGGCAGCTCGCGACCGTCAGAGAGCCTACGCAAACAAGCGCAGGAAACCACTCGAGTTCCAGGTTGGGGATCGAGTGCTACTCAAAGTTTCACCCTGGAAGGGTGTTGTTCGTTTTGGCAAACGAGGCAAGCTCAATCCACGATATGTTGGACCATTCGAAGTCATAGAGAAAATAGGAAAAGTGGCCTACAGACTGAACTTACCAGCTGAACTCAGTGCAGTTCACAACGTTTTCCACATGTCGAATCTGAAGAAGTGTCTGTCAGATGAGCACCTCATAGTTCCTTTGAAGGAGCTCACTATCGACGAACAGTTGCATTTCGTCGAGGAACCAGTTGAAATCACGGACCGGGATGTTAAGGTCCTCAAGAACACCAGAATATCTCTTGTTCGAGTTCGTTGGAACTCCTGTTGTGGCCCAGAGTATACCTGGGAACGAGAAGACCAAATGGAACTCAAATATCCCCAGTTGTTCGATACCAACGCAACCACTACTGAGGCTGAAGCTACTACAGAATTTCGGGACGAAATTCCAAATCAACGGGGGGATGATGTGACACCCCAGGAAAACCAGTAAACGATACAACTTACCTAGCTTCCTCAGTAACCGCATGCTAAATTTCGGGACGAAATTTCTTTCAAGTTGGGGATAATGTGACAACTCGAGTTTCCAAGATTTCCATCTTCGCATTTATTGTACGAGTAATTGTTTAAGTTGTTTGTTTACACGATTTGGTTGTTTCACAACTGTACATGTTTGTATTATGCTAAATCGTATCGGGATTGATATATATATATATATGGTGTGTGTTACATTTGGGTGTATGTTAATAATATGTTTCATGAATATTGTGTTATGTGTATTATTTATGTATACGTAATAATATTGTTGATTAAACCACAACATTCACAACATGGACTGTATATTTCAGCCCAAGCTCTTGACCACCGGCCCACTTATGTTACTTGGTATTACAATAATATGTTACGTAACCCCCCTTGATATACCTCACATGATTGATACAAACAAACCCTACCCCTTCTCCTATTGGCGACGACAGGCCCCCACTTTCTCCACAATCTCATCAGTTCTTCTTGTGTTCGGTTAGTAATATTCATCTGTTAATTTTCATGTTTGTGTGCTTAGTGATATGATCGGTTTGAGTGTAGATGACATAGGTTATCTATGTGGGATGTAAAAGTAATATGAACGGTCCTATAAGCCTTGCATATCATGGCTTGATAAAAAAAAAAGGATAACTTGTATTATGAAACTGGCAGCTATGTGCATGTGTTTGTGGGATCGATCAAATCAAGCCATGTGATGTTCTAATAGACTTGTCAGATTGTCACGAAAATTGCTATTAAGTGCACATGATGGTAATTAATGATAGGAGTTAGGGCTGCACTATGATTCCTTAAATTCTAAAAAGGGTTTGACTATTGTGGGATAAGCATGTGACTATTAATCGATTGTGATGTAACAGTTGTTGGCCATTGTTATGTTCTTGATGATGATAAATTGTCAACATGTGATGGTTATGAAAGTCTAGCAAGTTAGTGATTGAATATACAAAACAAATCAATTCATGAGACTCACGTGAATATTTACATTAGCATGTGTTGATGCAGTCAACTAACAGATGGTGGTCCAATGAGGCTTTAATCTTTATCAAATATCACATGCTATTAATTGTTGACATGATCGGATGTGTATGGCTGATGACCTACTGATTTATTGGTGATATTGGGCTCGCAACAATTGGGTAAATTATATGTTGATATTTCGATGAGAAATTAAATGATTTCTGCATGATTGCTATTTTGATGATGACGGCAACTAGGGTTTTCTGTGTTAATCTTTGTAACTGATATGATGATGGCGTAACTGATCTAATGACGAAATCAACTCACGGCGAAACAGACTCGACGAATCAAATGTGTGTTTCGCCAAGGGTGTCAACGACGAAACAGTGGTGTTTCGTCAAAGGGGATTAATGACGGGACAAGGGGGTGTTTCGTCGGACAGATAACTTACACAGTAACTTGATTTAACTCTGTTAGTAGTTAACTAGATTAACTAACTACTGTTAGATGATATGCATGACTTGTATGATTTGGAATACGTGATCTGTGCCACTTGGTGATTTTATATGCATGCATGAACTTCGTGAATATGAAACTGATTATGTACACGTGCGTACTTTAGGACGTGATTGATTAACTGTGAGCATACTTAGCATACCGAGCAAACCAAGGTGAGTTCACACTAGCCAAGGCATGGGATTCCCAGGGGTTGGGAATGGGATGGAATAACTACTCGTACAACTATTACTACTAAACAAATTATTACTGTCCTCGGTTGAAGGGCACGTACGTAAAACCTACGTACAGTTATACTTACTACTATCCTCGGGTTGAAGGGCACGTACGTAAAGCCTACGTACACGATCTTAAGACCATCACCTCTATCAAAGGAAGTCCCTCAATTATCGACTTAATCGCCGAGGCCTAGGGCGAGCGGGTCATTAGTTAATAGCGCTATTAGGTTTAACAAACCTCACACCGTGCCAGTCGGACGTGCGTGTACTAATGGACTATGGGCAAAGGGTCAATGCTGATAGACATTGACTTAGGGCACATCTTATATTTTCGTAGCAGTCGATACGCGTGGTCTTGTAACACATGGGAAGCCCCCACTAATCATAGCACGCATGCCTGGACTGGCAGCAAGGATTAACGCGATACATGGTTTATAAAACGAATACATACGATTTATGAAATGAATACGTTAACCAAACAACCAACTGTGAAGTCGCTCAACTTTGTTGTTGATTCGTTGCTACATGCCTTGCAGGTCATTAGGTACCCATGGAGCTTGCACAGGGAGGAACGGTCGTTGTGGAACATGGCGATGTGTGCCATGCTTTAGACTTTACCTTATTTCGTATTTAATACTTGCTATGGGTTTTACAAATTATGCTTCCGCTAAACACTTAACTATGCTTTGGTTTTGAACACCTTTCATATTGGTTTGTTGAATTATGTTTACTTATCTACTTGTTCAATATGATTGGTGGCTTGATCCTGGTCAGTCACGCCTCCAAGCGGTGATACTCCGCGTGTGGATTTTGGGGGTGTGACAAAGTCCAATCCGGTACTCCTGCAAAACAATACCGAATTCAAAGTGAACAATCATTAGTATAAGGATCACTAGGATGATCCATGATCCTGATCCTGAAGTACTTCTGAGGATCACTAATTGTTACAGAAGTAAGGATCACCAAATAGGATAACACTTGAGGATCACAGGTCATTAAGAAATCCTCCCCTAACACATACCATATGTACTTAACAGTTGAAGGTTGTCTCAAACTGAGACCCATCCACCTACAACTGTTATATTGTCCAAAAGTAAAGCATACTAACATTGATGACCAAGGGCTTCGTCCTGAAACTCAGGATCCCTCCACCTTTGGCCACCATATTGTTCAAATGCAGGAAAATTAAGTGCAGAAAAAGTAAATTGTTTTGGGGTTACAGACCAACGATCAAATTTAAAAACGTGGGCTCCAGCCTAGGCATCAATATCCATCATCGCCCACTTAAATGCCCTCACACAGTAGCATCTTCACCAGCCTTCTCCGTCTTCTCAGCCCCAGCATCCTGAGCAGTATCCTGACCAGCGTCCATCCCAGCATCCTTTTCTTCTCCAGCCTTGTACACCACCTCTGCTGACTTAGAGGATTCACCAGCTTCAGCAGGATATGGCACAGCCTTGCCTCCAAGCTCCTTCAACTTTGCCACCCAGGATTCAACCGGCCAGGATGGGCACTCAAGGCCTGTCTCCTTGGCCTCATAAGCCATCTTAATGAGAGCTTATAGCAGAGAGACGATGGTAGAGGCTTTGATCCCTTCTCGGAAAGAGACCATGGCCTGTTCATGCTCCATTTGGATGGTAGCCAGTTTGATTTCAGCATCCTGGGTGACCATCTTCAGCTTATCCTCGTAATGTCGAGTCTTCACCTCGGCAATGGCCCCTTGGTGGGCAACGGTGGTCTCGAGCTATTTGATCCTGGCCTCTTGGAACGCGTTCATGCTACAAGCATCGGTGTAAAGGTGGAGCAGATGTTGGAGGCCCTGTACGTCAAAATTCAGGTATGAGTTAAAATATATTAACCAGGATATCCTGTCAGGATATCCTATCAGGATATATGTGCAGGATATAGTTGCAGGATATTACCTTGTTGAGGAAGGATGTCATCGGCTCCAAGGAGTCAGAAAAGCTGAGTTCTTCATAGGAGAACCCTTCAGAGCCTGGGGCACTAACTTTGGAACATTTCCTCTTTTTTGCGGTGGAAGCACGAGTCCTCGTGTTGGGCTTAGGAGCCGGGAGCGGCTTGGAGCTGGTAGCGGCAGGAGTCTCTTTCTTGACAATAACTGGAGTGGGGTAACTGTCGAGCTCGTCAAGATCAAGGAGGATTGGAACTTTGTTGGAGTCTGCATACAGGGAGTGAAATTCTTTCCTAAATATATCAACTAAAAACATGTATGGAGGATATCGTGCAGGATCATTAGCAGACATGTTTGCACTGGAAAGAGGGCTTGGAGATGGTGGAGACGGATTAAAACTTCTTTCAGCCTCTGGGAGGAGTCTGATAGCTATGACAACCCGAACTTTCAAGGTTGGTTACGTTTAAATCTTATGACCTTAACTCCGTTAAACTTTGGTAACTCTGTTATATATTTTGTATTGGGCCACAATAACCGACCACGATTACACTTGGGCCTGTTAGAGTCAACCGAACATCAGAGTAGGGCCGGTTGTTATTGGTGCAACCTTTGTAATTTTATGACCTCTTGTTATCTTGTTGGACCGGTTTTGCGAGCCCAAGACAAGCCAAGCGCAACCGGTTGTTGTGTCGCCTTAACCAAACCCTTTACCAAAATTTTATGGTTATTTAGGATCGTGTATTACTTGTGCCTACCTATATCTCTAAACAAAACCCTACTTCCATACGTTACGTTCAGCAGAAGAAACCCCCCCCCCCCCCCCTTCACTTTGGTCGAAGCTTCCTCCCTTGAGGATCATTCCGTGTGTCTAACTCTATTCGGTTAGTAATCAATATCTCAGTTTCTTTATGTGTGTTTAATTGGTATCTAGTTAGTATGTGATTAGGTGATTGTAGTTACGTGTATATTTTGTGTATGTATTGGAAATCACCCACTGCCATGACGAATTTATAAGAAGATCTTATGTGATATGATGACTGATCTAATGTGCCATGTGTTTGAAATCGATGTAATTGGTCTGGTGAGGAATCGGTTAGAATGTATGCGACAGTAAATGATGATCATAAGTATGATTCATGAATTATAAGATAGTTGTCTTAATGCTGGATGTTATGATGGTATGCGGATATAAGTATGATAACCACTAGCAACATACATGATCAAAACCTGTTTTAGTGATGCCTATCAATATGATCCGAGTGTGTGTTAGTCTGGTATAATTGATTCGAATATTAATGATATATGTTGCTTATGCACGAGGTACTAGGTGTATAGATCACATAATATGGTTCTTGATTGTGTGTATTAAATCCATAGTGATGCGTAAAAGTTATACATAATTTGCATGAATATATGATAAGGGAACATGGATGCACATGCTTTTGATTGATCTGATATAAATGATGATGATGTGGTTGACCATGACATGAAAGATTATGAAACTAGGGATGTATGATAACAAATGTTCATGAAAATGCTCAGGAAGCACGTGATGGGCTGACCTGGCCAAACATAGATAATGATTAGGGTTGGTGTATTGGTATGAAAAGTTGTTATTTGATGGGGTTCGTGATTATATTATTGAGTTGGGATATGTTGCATTAAGGGGGTTCGGTTCAAGCAAAATCCTGTACACATGATAACAGAATTGGTAATAAAACATGTTGGCTAAACTTTAATTACTTACTTATGGGCCGACAAAAAAAATCAAATGAACCTATGGGGCCTTATGCATAAGATTAATTGCAACGGACCGCATGGTTAGTAGACCGAACCTAGGTGGGCTGTTTGAGTTGATGGGCTATATCCTCGGCCTCGAGTGAACGGACTAGTGTAACGCAATGGGCCGCACATGTTTAATATTGGGCTTGAAGGGTATGCGAGTAAATTATATGTGTATGTGTGTTGTACGTTTGAGTTGTTACATGTACAATGAGTATGCCTTATGTGAACGATGAATTTGTGAATTAATTGTATGTGTAAGATGTGGTTCATGTGTGCGTAGAACTGACTGTTATCGGTAACCCTTTTTAGGGCGTATTTGATCAACTGTTAATCAAGAAATTTATCTAACCGAGCAAACCAAGGTGAGTTCACACTCCTAAGGCATGGGATTCGCGGTGGGTTGGGAATGGGGTTGAATAACTACTCGTACTATCATTACTATTAAACTACTTTTCACTGTCCTCGGGTTAGGAAGGGCACGTACGTAAAACCTACGTACACTCATACTTACTACTGTCCTCGGATTGAAGGGCACGTATGTAAAACCTACGTACACTCATACTTGCTACGGTCCTTGGATTAAGAAGGGCACGTACGGATACGACTAGTCTAGTAACATACAACATGGGAAGCCCCCACTAATCATCGCAAACATGTTTGGGAAACCGCGATACGGATTAATACGATACACATGGGAAGCCCCCACTAATCATCGCAAACATGTTTGGGAAACCGCGATACAGAGTAATACAGTACATGGTGTACGAAATAAACATATGATTTGCGAACACTATAGCTGAACAACCAACTGTGAACTCGCTCAACTTTGTTGTTGACTCGTTGTTACATGCTGTTAGGGGAGGATTTTCTAACAATTAGTGATCCTTATTCGTTATCCTAATTAATGATCCTTACTTCTGTGACAGATAGTGATCCTCAGAAAAGCTTTAGGATCAGGATCATGGATCACTTTAAGGATCCTCGTACTGACGATTGTTTATTTGTGTTTTGTATAACTTCGCAGGAGTAACAAGCTTGACTTGGTCTTGGCAACGTTACTATGGAATATTCTATGGGTATTTCGCACACGATTGACCAGAAATGGACGTTGTGGAGAACGTGGAAGCTGGGCACGAAAGTCGGATAGTTAGTTATTATAGTTAACTTCTATTTTTAAAGGGGTAACGAGCTAGAATTAGAACACGGAGTCATTTTTTCAGCTACACACACTCTCATACAATCGCATTCGTGAAGCTCTCGACGAACACTTATTAGTCTTCACTCATTTTATACACTTCACCATAGTGATCCTTGTACCTAGCTCGTTACTATCCGAAGTTGTAAACATTTGTTGATTTATTTGAGCTTGGTGATCGGTAGTTTCCATCACCCGGGGTTTTTTGTGCCGGAGATCAATTCTTGATTAAGGGCTTTTTCCCCGTATAAATCCTTGTGTCATTTGTGCAATTTACATTGAAGTGATCCTTGTCATTGTTCTACATTATTAGCATCATACCCCGTAACAGAGAGTTTGGTTGCAATATCCTCATCAGATTTTTTGACCAAAACAGTTTGGCGCCCACCGTGGGGCAATTGGTGCTTCATCCTTAGAAAAATTCGCATTTCTGTGCTCATTTCAGTTCCTACAACCAAGCAAATGGCTTCCTCAGCGAAGAATGCTTCAAATTTGATGCCCTCATTCACTTCTTCACAAGGCGTTCCCCCTTTGCCTCCACCACCTTCTGGATCCTAGAAGAATGCTGAGAATGCTGCGAAGAAATCAACTCCCATTTTCTCAAAACCTCCAACTTCTTCTGCTTCTTACACTCCCACTACTAGTGACATGTTTACTTTGATTTTGCAGATGAAGGATCAGATACGGCAACAGGATAAGACCAATGAAAGGATTCTCAAAGAAATCGGAGATCTCAAGAAACAAAAGAAAACGGCAGAGGATCATTCCCCACTGGTGCCAAAATCTTTGAATTTTGATACTCCGGTGATTACTTCTCAGCCATCAGTGGTTCCAGATATTCAATATGTGGGTGGACCGAAAGGAGTGCACTACGGAACAACAACAGTGACCCAGGCATCAGGTTCATATTTCCAGCCAGCGGGATCCTATCCTCAGCATATGGGATCCCTCACGAATTCAGGAGGATATTCAGGAGCGCAGCAGGTTCAACGATCCTCCTTTGTTCCAGGATCATCCCAGGTTCAAGGATCCTCCTTTGTTCCAGGATCATCCCAGGTTCAAGGATCCTCCTTTGTTCCAGGATCATCCCAGGTTCAAGGATCCTCCTTTGTTCCAGGATCATCCCAGGTTCAAGGATCCTCCTTTGTTCCAGGATCGTCCCAGTTTCAAGGATCCTTCCAGATGCCAGGATCCTTGAGGAGCTTGCAAACAGGAAGTTCAGATGTCCATCAGGGAGATTTTATTCCAATGCAGACCAATGCTTCTACTGGTCCCTCGATCATTCCAGAGCCCCAACAATATGGATTAACATCCAATCTTCCTAATCTGAATCCAATGAGAGGTAACACTTTTAATAATTCTTATGCTACTAACCATGGTCTTATGCAGGATCCAGGTATCAATCATGCCATGGCCAGAGAATTGCAAAAGCTAAAGGATATGATATCAAGTGTTCCAGGAGTGGTCAAACCTATCCCAGAGATTGCAGATGGGAGCCACAAGATATCTCGTTTTGCACCACCAATCTGTGATGCTGAGATACCCAAGAGGTTCCATGTGCCAACAATGAAGCTGTATGATGGTTCGACGGATCCTGAAGAGCACATAGCACAATATAGGGAGAGGATGGAGATCAATCCAATCCCAGAAAGGTTAAAGGAAGCATGCCTGTGCAAGGGATTCGGATACACTCTTACTGGATCAGCTCTCAAATGGCTGCTAAGTCTTCCCCCCTACTCTATTACCTCATTTGCTAATCTAGTTAACTTGTTTAATAATCAGTTTTCTTGGAGTAGAAAATTTGAACGATTAACTAGTGACCTATATAGGATAACCCAGGGTCATAATGAATCGTTAAGGGATTACATTACCAAATTCAGTAAAGAATCCTTAGACATTCCCAACTTAGATATAGCCACGGCTGTAGAGTCCTTTAAAATGGGATTGCTTAGGGATTCGTCGTTCTATGATGATCTTGTTATGACACCATGCAGGAACTTAGATGAGGTAAGAACCCGAGCACTTAGGTTCATTCGGCTAGAGGATGACAAGAGGATCCAGGAGAGGTTAGCAGGATCCTCAAAGCAGGATAAGCAAGGATCCTCATTCAGGAACAACAAGTTCAGATCCTACAACAGATCTGATAACCAGAACGTGCATTCTGTTGATCAAGAAGAGGATGATGAGGATTACCCTCCAATTTCTGAATATTGTTTTTCTGTTGATAACAATGAACTAATCCTTGCGATGCAGAATCTAGGTGATAAAGCCAGATGGCCCAGAAAAAATGATAGGCCAGCTGCAACTAAGGATAAATCAAAGTGGTGTGCATACCATGAAGATTTTGGGCATCTCACAGAAGAATGCATTGCACTAAGAAAGGAAATTGGATACTTGTTGAGCAAGGGGCATCTAAAAGAATTGTTGGGAAGAAAAAAGTCAAGGACTCAGGATCCTGAAAGGATCCCTGAGAAGGCTCCAGCCCCTCCAGCAGATGCACAAGTAATAAACTTTATTTCTGGAGGATCAGACATTTGTGGCACATCCTTCTCAGCAGCTAAAAGGCATGCAAAGGAAACTAAAATGGATAATGGAGAAAGACCCGTTCGAACATCAAATGTCTCCGAAGGAAAAGTCATAACCTTTGATGAGGATGATCGTGTTGATATACAGGATCCTCATCACGATGGTTTAGTTATTACTCTTTTCATTTCTAACCATTTTGTCCGCAGGATCCTTATAGACGGAGGAAGTTCAATGAACATTATCCAGCTTGATGTTCTAAAGAAGATGGGTATCCCTGAATCAGATATAATACCAAGATCCTCCGTGCTCGTGGGATTTAGTGGCGAAACTAAGAATACTCTAGGGGACATTAAACTCCCAATATACATCGAAGGCCTACACTCTTATCAAAAATTTTGTGTTATTGACTGTTTATCTTGTTGTAATGTTATCCTTGGCAGGCCCTGGATACACGATATGAAGGCAGTCCCATCTACCTACCATCAATGTGTGAAGCTCCCTAGTCCTTGGGGAATAGTGAAGATTGATAGTGATCAGCAGGAGGCTAAGAATTGCTATACTTCATCGATGAAACCAGCCTCGAAGTCAAGGGAGCAATAGCAATCAAAGTATCCTCCAAGGGATGTCTTGGAGGCAAGAGAGCAGGATGTGGTAGAAGTCCTCATGGATCCTGATGATCCTGAATCCAAAATTTATATCGGATCAGGGATCCTTGGTGATATGAAGGAAGACCTCATATCCTTCCTCAAAAGGAGAAAGACTACCTTTGCATGGAAACACGAAGACATGACTGGTATATCTAAAGATGTAATCACTCACAAACTTGGCATTGACAGGTCCTTCAAACCAATCCATCAAAGGAGAAGAAAGTTTGCACCGGAAAGGAATGCCATTATCCAAGAAGAGGTAGAGAAGTTGCTCCGGGCAGGTATGATTAGAGAGGTCAAGTATCCAAGATGGTTAGCCAATGTGGTTGTTCAAAAGAAAAACGGAAAGTGGAGGGTATGTGTCGATTTTACCGATTAAATAAGGCATGTCCCAAGGATCCTTTCCCATTACCCCACATTGACTCCATGGTGGATGCAACTGCGGGTCATGAACTGTTAAATTTTATGGATGCTTCATCTGGATTCCAACAAATCCAAATGGAACCATCCGACCAAGAGGATACAGCCTTCATGACTCCAACTGGTATATACTGCTATATTGCTATGCCGTTCGGACTAAGAAATGCAGGTGCAACATATCAAAGGCTGGTGAATATGATGTTCAAGGATCAGATTGGACAAACTATCGAGGTTTACATAGATAATATGGTGGTAAAATCCATAAAAGCTGAGGATCACCTAAGGGACTTGGAGGAAGCATTCGATATCCTTGACAAATATAACATGAAACTTAATCCTTCAAAATGTCACTTTGGTGTTAAAGCAGGTAAATTCTTAGTATATATGGTGACAAAGAGAGGCATTGAAGCTAGCCCGGAACAAATCAAAGCAATAGTGAACATCAAATCTCCGGCCAATGCTAAGGATGTTCAAAGGCTAACAGGCAGGATAGCAGCTTTGAACAGATTTATATCCAAATCCTCAGAGAAGTGCAAAGAATTCTATGATATCCTAAGAAAGAACAAGAAATTTGAGTGGACTGAGAAGCATGAAAATGCTTTAAGAGCCCTCAAAGATTACCTATCCTCATCCCCGGCCTTGATGAAACCAGAGAAAGGCGATGTGCTATCCTTATATCTTGCAGTATCCTCAAAAGCAGTAAGTGCGGTCCTTGTTAAGGATCATGAAGGTACACAACATCCTGTCTATTATGTAAGTAAAAGTTTACTTGATGCCGAATCCAGGTATTCACACCTTGAAAAGCTTATTCTTGCATTAATTATGGCATCTACTAAGTTGAGACATTATTTTGAAACTCATGTTATCATTGTTAAAACTAATTTCCCAATTAAGAATGTCCTCAGGAAACCAGAGATGTCAGGAAGGATGGCTAAGTGGGCAGTGAAGCTAAGTGCATATGATATAAGATATGAGCCTAGGACAGCCATCAAATCCCAAGCATTAGCTGACTTTGTGGCTGATTTCAGTAGTGATTTACAAAAAGAAGCTGAGTTAGAAGTCCAGCAGCTAGAAGAGACCAAGGATCCTTGGATACTCTATACTGATGGATCCTCAAATGTCAAAGGCACAGGGATTGGAATACTACTAAAATCGCCACAGGGGGACATAATACCCCACTCTATAGCTTGTGAGTTCCAAACCACTAACAATGAGGCTGAATATGAAGCCTTAATTGCTGGTTTGCAAATTGCAAAGCATATGGGGATCAGGTATCTTGAGGTACATGTAGATTCATTGTTAATTACAAACCACTTTAATGGATCCTATGCTGTTAAAGGTGAAAAGCTAACCAAATATTTAGAGATAGTCAAAAGTTTGGCACTCTCTTTTGTTTCCTTTAGTTTGACGCAGGTACCAAGGGAAGAAAATACAGAGGCTGATGCATTGGCTAACTTAGGATCATCCTTGAAGATCCCGGAGGATATCAAGATCCCTATTATCCATATCCTGACCCCGGCTATCGAGGATCATGTGGCTATGGAGATAGGAAATGATTCTGCAATTATCCCTAGTGAGGATACTCGATCCCATTCAGGATCAGGATCATGGATCTCACCAATTATGAGATACTTACAACATGGAGAGATTCCTACAGGAGAAAACCCTAGGGCTTTGAAATCTAAGGTATCTCAATTCACAATTTTAAATAGTATGTTGTATAGACGATCTCTTGCAGGACAATACTTGAGATGCATTTAGGATCCTGAAATCCAAGAAGTTTTAAAAGACTTCCATGAAGGAGATTGTGGAAACCACACTAGGGGCAGGGCATTATTCTCAAGGATCCTGAGGACAGGATACTACTGGCCAACCAAGAAGAGAGATGCTGTGGAGTATGCTAAGAGATGTGATCCTTGTCAGAGGCACAGCAATATCCTTCATCAACCAGCTGAATTATTGCATCCTATATCCTCCTCTTGGCCATTTATGAGATGGGGTATGGATATAGTTGGTAAGCTCCCTAAGGCACCTGGTGGAAAAGTATTCATGCTTGCTATGACTGATTACTTCTCCAAGTGGATAGAGGCTGAAGCTTTTGCCCAAGTCAGAGAAAAGGAAGTTATATCCTTCATTAAAAGAAATATTATAACTAGATTTGGAATTCCTTCTGAGATTATATGTGATAATGGTTCCCAATTTATTGGGGGCGGAACCACTAACTTTTGTGACAGCTGGGGGATTAAGATGATAACATCAATACCAGTCCACCCACAAGCTAATGGTCAAGCAGAATCATCCAACAAGATCATCATCAACAATTTGAAGAAGAAGCTTGGATCCAAGAAAGGGAAATGGGCAGAAGAACTACCCTATGTGCTTTGGGCTGATAGGACAACCCCTAAGAATGCTACTGGTCAAACACCATTCTCTTTGTTATTTGGGGTAGAATCAGTGATCCCAACAGAAATGGTGGTTCCAACTGCTAGAACAAGTACCCGTGATCCTGAGGAGAATGATGAGAACTTGGCTCAAGACCTGGATACTATTGAAGAAATCAGGGATATGGCTAGGATAAGGATGGCCAGTTATCAACAAAGAATGGCTGGTGCTTACAACAAAAATGTCAGGATCAGGAGGTTTCAAGTTGGAGATATGGTATTAAGGAAAGCATTTCAGAATACCACCAATCCTGCTGATGGAAAATTGGCTCCAAAATGGGAAGGCCCTTATTTGATTGAAGCTGAAGTAGGAAAGGGGGCATATGTAACACCTGTGCCTCCACGGCCATCAAACAAATACCGAACCAATGAAATATTATATTTCATACTTGGGATTTGTAAAAATATGTGTATCATTTGCACATATCAATTTTTGTTCTATTCCAAACTCTAAATCGCTTTCTGGAAGGTTATACGCGCACCGATGCGTAAATATAACCAGTTTAATACAACAAACACTCCGGAATAGTGACATAGGCTTAACATACCTTAAATAACCTTTACATAACTTAGAAATAAGTTTTGAAGGCTTTGGTATGGCAAAAACAAGTTAATTCGCTTACAGGGACTAAACTTGACAAACTGCGAAAGTATGCCAATTTGAACTGTAACAGACATTCCAGAACATGACCATAAGTTAAACACACCTTAAATATCCTTTATATAGCTTAGAAATAGGCTTTAAGGGGTTCGGTGTGCTAAAATAAACTTTTGGCTCATTCAGGTACTAAAAGCGTCAAAAATTGCACAAGTTTGCATTTTCGTGCATAACTTACGTTCTGAATACATCCGGATATCCAAAAATTTATGTAAGCACTAAAATATTTTATTTTAGTGTTTGGCATAAGAAAAATCCATTCGTCACGCCATTTGGATCATTTTTCGCGCTTATGCGCATTCCGTCGTAATTAACCGAACAACGTAACCGTACGGCTAAACGAACCGACACCCGAGATATTTTTTAACACATTTTAAGTTCCCTATACTTTAACTTCATTTTAGATCTTTGAAATAGGGTTAACAGGGCTTAAACGTGTCAAAAAAACGCATCGAAAACCAAGTTTTGAGGTTGCAGGGACTGAAACTGTAAATCTGCCAAACTAGGTCCGTAACAGGGGCCAGATGCAGCAAAACGTTTTTTTTCATCTTTTAACAGCCCTTAACACTCTCCAAAGGTCAAGTGCCAAGTGTCAAACTCTTATGGTGAGTGGCCTTTTTGGGTACCATAAGGTTCCGACACATGTACGGATGAGATTAAGGCACGTATTTCGACAAACGATCCTAATGGTGGACCATTCACTATAAATACCCCTTGCCATCCAACCTCTAAACTCACTAGAATCTGATCTCAAATGCTCTAAGTTGAAACCTTTGTTTCATACCTGAGCTATTTTGATCTAGATTAGCATTCGGGGACCCTACATGAGTATTCTTTCGTTCTTTTATTGCTTTTCGAGTCTGAAAGTCAAACTTTGTTTGACTTTCTGCATTGACCAGCTTATGGTCAATGCGAAGTTCGTTTGAACTTCGCAACGTTATTGTAATCACGATGGTTATAGTCCTTTGTGACTATACCTACTGATTACCACGTTATCTAGGCTCAGTGACGAGCCGTAGTTTCGGTCAGAATACGTATTCTTGCGTATTTTGTAACCAAACTACTTATGGGTATCAAAACCGTTTGTTTTGATACCAAACCTGTTTTCTAAACTTAGTTAAGCATGTTTTAACATGCTTAGCTCGTCACTTTTAGTTTAGTGCTTATATAGGGTCGTAAGGTAAGCGATTTAAACAATCGCTTATACTTTCGAACCCGACCCGTTTGGTCGATCATTAGGATCCGACCAAGCACATTAGGTGACCATAGTATATAGGGAATAACCTTCCGAGGTTATACCTTATGGTCGCTTCGTTTAAGTAGTTGTATGATAGGTAGCTTATATGCCTTAGGTAAATTACCAAAATGCCCTTTTGACGCCAAAATTCATTTTAAGCATATGTAACATAACTTTTGACATCTAAACTGATTTGACAACAATATTAGACATGTTAAGGCATATGTTACTTGTCATAGGACTAGTTAGGCGGTCCGAACGCGTTTTACGCGAACGACGCGTTAAAGTAGCATAAGCTACCTAAACGGGTCGTAATGGGTCGTAAGCACTTAGGTTAGGTTTCATTTAGTATGTAGGCTTTGTTAAACCATACTACATGAGTTCCCATACTCATTTGGTTTACGAGCCCTCATTCTATCCGATCTTCCGATTTAGGTCCGGTTTATTAATGTAGTTACCTATATTAGGTGTCGTTTGATATTCCGAGATCTCTAGCATTGCTTGGTGGATATCTTAGGACTTCTGAGCAATCTCAAGTGAGTACATAGACCCCTCTTTTACTGTTTTCCAAACGTTTTGGGGTGGAACACATGTGCCTACTTGTTACTTTCATGCTTTCCATGTTTTCACATTATATACATGCTATGTTCATTAGTACACTATTAGTACATGATTTCATTACATTTTATGCTATGTATGTCCATTGTGTGCATACTTAGTACATTGTTTTACATCACATCACATCACATGCAATGTATGTCCATTTAGTACATGCTTAGTACATTATTTTACATTGCATCTCTGTTGCATATGTTCTACTAACATATGGACACATTGTTTTACAGCTCTACCTTGTATGTTTACTCTAGCATACTAGGTACATTATCTTCATAAAACGTGCTTACATTTTGGTATGACATTTGGTTTGTTTAAACTATACTATACATTCATTAACACCGATCACGCCGCTCGGTAGTAGGTAGTGGTACCATAGGACTTGACAAATCCCATTCCTGAAATCTCGGGTTTGTTTGGACGTAAGGAATGACCGAATCCGAATACATATTCTTTTGATAACTCATTTTTACATAGTTATCCGACTGTCGCAAGGCTTGGATGTATGAATTTTTACAATACCGCATAAATGTTAATATTCAGTATAGCATGCATATATTTTACAAAACATAACTTTGATTTAAACCAAGTTTTACTTCAATACTTTGTTTTGTGCATTTCATCTATGATTTAGTTGATGCATTTCACTAGCCATACATAAACATTTGTTACACATTACTTGACTACTTTTGGACTATCAACATTTGACATGGTTTATACAAGGACTTTTGACAATTGGTTTAAACATAGACATCTTATATTGGTGGTTTGGTTTGAGTAAGTGATTTAAGTAACGAGGCGTGTGTAATATGATACAAGCATGGTGGATACGCCGCTGGTACTTCCTATATATAAGTGATTGTATGGTATTACATATCGTTGCGTTATTTGAAATCATTTCAATTTAGACATATAACATTTTATACAAATAACATACTTTTCACAATACATTGTTTTACAAACAACTTAACTTATACAAACTCATTTTTACATGGTTATTCATTTAACCATGCATTATTCTCTTATTTATACGTATCATCTGAACTTATTGTTTTTCAAATGATTTACAAAGACAAAGCAAATTACAAGGTTCATGACTAAACATTTTCTTAAACAGATGTCATGAATCTTATTTTCACAAAACCTATGTACTCGCCGGCATTTTTATGCTGACGTACCTATTTTCACATGTGTTTCAGGAAATGAAGCATAGGATTGATCAAGATACACTTAGGCGGACATGGGCCTTAGTGACAATAAAAGATGCAAGACTAGTTATTTTGTTATGTTTCTTTGATTGTCAAGACATTGTAACTCTTTTAATCAATAAAACAATATTTCAAGTTCCATGTGTTATGAAACAATGATTCTGTTACAACACTCCCCGATGTTTCCGCCACGTTTTGTAGGTTCTACGTGGTCGGGGTGTGACAGAAAAGTTGGTATCAGAGCTCATGGTTATAGGGAATTAGGTTATTAGTAATACTTTGACCTAGTCTATAACCTTCTTAGGACCCTAACGTGAGTTTACTTGCGTTTAGTCATAAAACAATACTGTCACCTATCCTTAGGCGACAACCACAACAAGAACATAAATTTCAAAACCACTTTGAAAACTAATCATCTGTTCTAGGATGATTGATTACTAGGTTTTGAACCCTTTATTGTAAGGTTTTGAACCCTTTATTGTAAGGTTTTGAACCCTCTGTTATATGGTTTTGAACCCCTTTGAGTTTTTCAAAACCTCGTCAAGGTCTTGGGTTTTAAATAATGTGAACACGTGCAAACTGGAAGGGTGAATGCCTGTATTCTGGGTTTTCTGTCTAGGCAAGCACTTCGTATACATCTCATCAGACGCGAGACCAGTTGTGCTTACCTGGGAATTCTTGGGATGAGTGTTCACTTATAGGCGAGCATGTCTTCGCGATACATTATTTTTGACCCATTTACTTTGATTTGTCACCATCTTATTTGTTTGCCTTAGGAAACAAACAAATGATCACAATTTTCATTCGTTACCATTCTGTATTGATTATCCAATAACCTTTCACCTATTTCTTCCTATGCCTTTCATTTGCTTCTAGAATGTCTCTTCCTCTCAGCACCGATCAAATGTCCGAGCAGACAGCCAAATTCGCTCAACGAATAGGCGAAGTAGTCCTGAAGACTGTTGAATTAACTACTACCATGTATCGTCTCCAGGATGAAGCCACTCAAGAGTCACCAAGACAGGCAGGACCTAGTCAGGTGACAGCACCATCAGCCAAGAAACCAATCGAGGAATCAAAGACCATGGATGAACGATCTCCTAAGAAGTCAAAGAAGCGAAAGGCTTCTCAGAATTTCGCCGTGGTCGCTCACAATGATCAAGCCGTCCCCAACCAACCAGCTCAACCCCCTACTAGGAAGCCATACAATGGAACTGCACCCTTGTGCAACCAATGTAGCCTCCATCATCATGCTAGTGTGAAGTGCCGCAAATGCCAGATTTGTGGACTTATAGGTCATACAGCAAGGGTTTGCCCAACTGCAGCTGTACCAAATCAAGCTGATGACAATCCTGCTCAAGCTCATTTCTCGCCGGGGTCTTGCTACAACTGTGGCGAGATGGGCCATTTCCGGAGGGATTGCCCAAAGCTTGCTAATGCAAATCTGACCCTCGGATGAGCATTTGACTGAACAAAGGATGTTGCTGTCTTATGCTTTTGTTCTTTTATTTTCTTGTAATGTGAAACAATCTGTTTTGTTTATAAATAAATTATTGTTCACAAATTCTGATGTACAATTGTAGTTACATATGTGTATGACTTTTCCTATGATACCTACATTAAGGAACTATATTCCTTACAAACTACTTTTGCGAATTTCCCATTCTTGCGTTTGTTCATGATTCCTTTGGAAAATTCTAAGTACTCGTTTCATTCTAGGAAACGAAGTACAAGAAATAAATCGAAATTATGAGTAATCGTGCTTTTCACACATTTGTGCCTTTGAATTCTTGGATAGATAACTAAGAGTATTTTCAAATCTCATACCCATTACGTTCTGATTTCTTCAACATGCATAACATAAGTTTTCAAAACAACCTACATGATTTCAAAACATCCTATACATAGTTCGAAAACATTTTTAATATAGTGTATTTACGTAAACATAACAAATGCACAAAGCTTTGTCTGTATTTTCAAAAACAACCTTCATGATTTCAAAATGTCTCATATAGCCTGAAAACAATATTAGTACAATATATTTTCTTATCAAGTGCATGATTTCAAAAGCATCATTCATGTTTTCCAAAAACCTTATACATAATTTCAAAATTCATTTCGCATGATTTTAAAACATTTTTATGAATATACCTACCTAATACAACTACTTTATGATTTCAAAGGTATTATATATAAGGTTTCAAAAACATTGAACATATTTTTAGAACCCCATGCATAGTATTGCAAAAAAAAATATTTTTCTCATGCATTGACTTAACCTTCAAATTTCGCTTCATATGTCGCCTTGGCATATCGAGCATCTCAACTTCATAAGCATTTCAACTTCATGTTTTGACTTAAGCACGTCCAGTGCAAGGTTTCAAAACATCTTCAACCTCTAAAATCCATATGAGATCTTTTTATCTTCACAATTAGATCCTTGTGGATAATTGTCATACAAATCAGAGTCCTTAATTGGATTCCTTATGTACCTAAATTCGAACATTTCGGTTCCTAATAATCGAAATCGAATTTTCTTTTTGAATCTTTCTATCTTTATAGTTAGATTATTGATAACGTTTAAAGTACCAAATGAAATCCACGGAATGGATTCCTAGTGTGCTTTAAATGCACGTATGCAATTAACAAGACAAATTAACAAACAATTTTGTGGTTATGTGACTATGTGTTTATTCATCTTATGTTTTCTTTTATGCATTTTGTGTTTTTATACTCTGGATATTTGTTATCCAAATCCTCGCAGGATCTTTCATATCTCCATATGAGGGATTCGTAGCAGGATAGTCAAAAGGTACTGCCTTAAATCCTTAATGGGCTTTTATATAATAGTTAAGACCCTTGGATTATATAGTACCACTCCTTGTTTCATAAGAGACCCTTTTAGAGGTCTAGTCAAAAAGATTGATTCACAATCTGGTTAAAGGACGACATCTAGTAATGTAGCTGAACAGACTCCTTGATAGTCTATTTAGATCATTTATTGACTTAATTAAAAGGACTCTATGGCGGTCTAGTCACACTCATCACAGGTTTGTTCATTTGGTTTTACACTACACATTATAAAATAGACTGTGTGAACTGTGCAAGGAATTGTCTAATTATGGACGCGTACATAATTATGAAATTTAGTGCACAGAAACCCAGTAAGATTTATTATGTGTAAGAACCGATAGCGACAACAATAACAAAATGAGAACGATGTAATGGAGGTACGGTGGACGCACCAATGACGCTTCATATACTTGTATATAAGTGTCCCTCTTACATTGCAAGCATAATGTTATTAAGGTTACTAGAAGTTCAGAACCCTAACCAATATTGTTCGATCTTTTCAACTTCATGTTTTAAACTCTCACAAGTTTCCTCTAAATAAATTTCGGGATGAAATTTCCTAAAGTAGGGGAGACTGTAACACCTGTGCCTCCACGGCCATCAAACAAATACCGAACCAATGAAATATTATATTTCATACTTGGGATTTGTAAAAATATGTGTATCATTTGCACATATCAATTTTTGTTCTATTCCAAACTCTAAATCGCTTTCAGGAAGGTTATACGCGCACCGATGCGTAAATATAACCAGTTTAATGCAACAAACACTCCGGAATAGTGACATAGGCTTAACATACCTTAAATAACCTTTACATAACTTAGAAATAAGTTTTGAAGGCTTTGGTATGGCAAAAACAAGTTAATTCGCTTACAGGGACTAAACTTGACAAACTGCGAAAGTATGCCAATTTGAACTGTAACAGACATTCCGGAACATGACCATAAGTTAAAAACACCTTAAATATCCTTTATATAGCTTAGAAATAGGCTTTAAGGGGTTCGGTGTGCTAAAATAAACTTTTGGCTCATTCAGGTACTAAAAGCGTCAAAAAGTGCACAAGTTTGCATTTTCGTGCATAACTTACGTTCTGAATACATCCGGACATCCAAAAATTTATGTAAGCACTAAAATATTTTATTTTAGTGTTTGGCATAATAAAAATCCATTCATCACGCCATTTGGATCATTTTTCGCGCTTATGCGCATTCCGTCGTAATTAACCGAACAACGTAACCGTACGGCTAAACGAACCGACACCCGAGATATTTTTGAACACATTTTAAGTTCCCTATACTTTAACTTCATTTTAGAGCTTTGAAATGGGGTTAACAGGGCTTAAACGTGTAAAAAAAAAACGCATCGAAAACCAAGTTTTGAGGTTGCAGGGACTGAAACTGTAAATCTGCCAAACTAGGTCCGTAACAGGGGCCAGATGCAGCAAAACGTTTTTTTTTCATCTTTTAACAGCCCTTAACACTCTCCAAAGGTCAAGTGCCAAGTGTCAAACTCTTATGGTGAGTGGCCTTTTTGGGTACCATAAGGTTCCGACACATGTACGGATGAGATTAAGGCACGTATTTCGACAAACGATCCTAATGGTGGACCATTCACTATAAATACCCCTTGCCATCCAACCTCTAAACTCACTAGAATCTGATCTCAAATGCTCTAAGTTGAAACCTTTGTTTCATACCTGAGCTATTTTGATCTAGATTAGCATTCGGGGACCCTACGTGAGTATTCTTTCGTTCTTTTATTGCTTTTCGAGTCTGAAAGTCAAACTTTGTTTGACTTTCTGCATTGACCAGCTTATGGTCAATGCGAAGTTCGTTTGAACTTCGCAACGTGATTGTAATCACGATGGTTATAGTCCTTTGTGACTATACCTACTGATTACCACGTTATCTAGGCTCAGTGACGAGCCGTAGTTTCGGTCAGAATACGTATTCTTGCGTATTTTGTAACCAAACTACTTATGGGTATCAAAACCGTTTGTTTTGATACCAAACCTGTTTTCTAAACTTAGTTAAGCATGTTTTAACATGCTTAGCTCATCACTTTTAGTTTAGTGCTTATATAGGGTCGTAAGGTAAGCGATTTAAACAATCGCTTATACATTCGAACCCGACCCGTTTGGTCGATCATTAGGATCCGACCAAGCACATTAGGTGACCATAGTATATAGGGAATAACCTTCCGAGGTTATACCTTATGGTCGCTTCGTTTAAGTAGTTGTATGATAGGTAGCTTATATGCCTTAGGTAAATTACCAAAATGCCCTTTTGACGCCAAAATTCATTTTAAGCATATGTAACATAACTTTTGACATCTAAACTGATTTGACAACAATATTAGACATGTTAAGGCATATGTTACTTGTCATAGGACTAGTTAGGCGGTCCGAACGCGTTTTACGCGAACGACGCGTTAAAGTAGCATAAGCTACCTAAACGGGTCGTAATGGGTCGTAAGCACTTAGGTTAGGTTTCATTTAGTATGTAGGCTTTGTTAAACCATACTACATGAGTTCCCATACTCATTTGGTTTACGAGCCCTCATTCTATCCGATCTTCCGATTTAGGTCCGGTTTATTAATGTAGTTACCTATATTAGGTGTCGTTTGATATTCCGAGATCTCTAGCATTGCTTGGTGGATATCTTAGGACTTCTGAGCAATCTCAAGTGAGTACATAGACCCCTCTTTTACTGTTTTCCAAACGTTTTGGGGTGGAACACATGTGCCTACTTGTTACTTTCATGCTTTCCATGTTTTCACATTATATACATGCTATGTTCATTAGTACACTATTAGTACATGATTTCATTACATTTTATGCTATGTATGTCCATTGTGTGCATACTTAGTACATTGTTTTACATCACATCACATCACATCACATCACATGCTATGTATGTCCATTTAGTACATGCTTAGTACATTATTTTACATTGCATCTCTGTTGCATATGTTCTAGTAACATATGGACACATTGTTTTACAGCTCTACCTTGTATGTTTACTCTAGCATACTAGGTACATTATCTTCATAAAACATGCTTACATTTTGGTATGACATTTGGTTTGTTTAAACTATACTATACATTCATTAACACCGATCACGCCGCTCGGTAGTAGGTAGTGGTACCATAGGACTTGACAAATCCCATTCCTGATATCTCGGGTTTGTTTGGACGTAAGGAATGACCGAATCCGAATACATATTCTTTTGATAACTCATTTTTACATAGTTATCCGACTGTCGCAAGGCTTGGATGTATGAATTTTTACAATACCGCATAAATGTTCATATTCAGTATAGCATGCATATATTTTACAAAACATAACTTTGATTTAAACCAAGTTTTACTTCAATACTTTGTTTTGTGCATTTCATCTATGGTTTAGTTGATGCATTTCACTAGCCATACATAAACATTTGTTACACATTACTTGACTACTTTTGGACTATCAACATTTGACATGGTTTATACAAGGACTTTTGACAATTGGTTTAAACATAGACATCTTATATTGGTGGTTTGGTTTGAGTAAGTGATTTAAGTAACGAGGCGTGTGTAATATGATACAAGCATGGTGGATACGCCGCTGGTACTTCCTATATATAAGTGATTGTATGGTATTACATATCGTTGCGTTATTTGAAATCATTTCAATTTAGACATATAACATTTTATACAAATAACATACTTTTCACAATACATTGTTTTACAAACAACTTAACTTATACAAACTCATTTTTACATGGTTATTCATTTAACCATGCATTATTCTCTTATTTATACGTATCATCTGAACTTATTGTTTTTCAAATGATTTACAAAGACAAAGCAAATTACAAGGTTCATGACTAAACATTTTCTTAAACAGATGTCATGAATCTTATTTTCACAAAACCTATGTACTCGCCGGCATTTTTATGCTGACGTACCTATTTTCACATGTGTTTCAGGAAATGAAGCATAGGATTGATCAAGATACACTTAGGCGGACATGGGCCTTAGTGACAATAAAAGATGCAAGACTAGTTATTTTGTTATGTTTCTTTGATTGTCAAGACATTGTAACTCTTTTAATCAATAAAACAATATTTCAAGTTCCATGTGTTATGAAACAATGATTCTGTTACAACACTCCCCGATGTTTCCGCCACGTTTTGTAGGTTCTACGTGGTCGGGGTGTGACAGCATATAGGTTGCTAACCATGGAAGGTGATTTGCTACCAAGAGCTTGGAATGCTGTCCACTTGAAGAAATATTTCATGTGAGCAAGATCCTTATGGCACAGATGATCCTCACGATAGGGGTATCCTTAAAGGATCCTTAAGGTATCAGTGATCCTTACTTAGGTAATATCCTAAACTTGAACTATTTCATTTCTTTATTTTCTCATATAAGGATAAGGATCATGTGTCCTTTATCCATCTCTCACGTGAGTTTAAGTTTTGAAAGTTCAGGTATCCTTAGCATAACATTGGGTATCCGCAGAAGCAATCCGTTCCTTGGGTTTAACCCCAGTTATTTGGGCTTGACGCCAGTTCCGCCTGTAGCGCATGATGATCCTGGTATAGTTCAAGGCAGTGGGACCAGTACTCGTTTTAGGGGCTGATAATTCCATTGTACTGGCTATGCCTAGGATCCTACGTATAATGGTAGACGTACCATACATCCGTTCCTAAGGTTTCTAACGTTTTCACGTTAGCTAAGGTTTCTAACGTTTTCACGTTAGCTATGGTTTTGGCATTTTCATGTCACTAAGTTTGGATAGTCGCCAGTTAGGGCCATACTCCAGTTTACATACGATCCTTGGGCTTGTCCCCAGTTATCCTTGGGCTTGTCCCCAGTTATCCTTGGGCTTGTCCCCAGTTATCCTTGGGCTTGTCCCCAGTTGCTAACTCTTTTCTTATATTGGCTTAGTCCCAAGTTATGCTCTATTTCAGGTTCTTGAAGATAGGCAACTAGGGATCCTTGATCCTTACTTCACTCTAAGGTTTATCTTATAGTTATCCTTATTATGGTTAGGATCCTAACTTGGATCCTCAGGTATGATCCTTAACTATTATTAATTCTATTCATTATTTTGAATAACCCTTAAAATTTGACAACTGAACTTGTGATTCTTAAACTATATCACTTTTTGGAACTTATCAGTTATGGGATATGTGATCCTTGATCATATCCTAAACTTTTTGGATATCTTTTTTAATTTTTCAAGGATTGATAAGTATAAACGGAATGAACATTACAACAGTTGGAAAGTAAGATATTAAAAAGGATAACAACACAAGATAAGCGACAAAAGGTTAAGATTTTATTTATTAACAAAGGATTAACCCTTAAAAGGTTGTCAAAATTACCTACCCCGAGCATCTACCAGCAAAACGTGGCCCGTCCGCTGGGGTAGGTAAAGGGTGTCCATGATAATAAGTTCAAAAGTAGTGCAGGAATATAAAGGCGGCAGGATCACAATGGCTTCATCCCCAAAACAGAGGATCCCTCCACCAATTGCAATCCTGCCTATTGTCCAAAGGATCATACATGATCCTTAATCCTAAAAACTATTGTTCAAGTACAAACCATTAAATTGTTCAACATCACAACCACAAAAGACCTACTACCAAATTTAAAAATTGGGCTCCGGCTGCGTCTAGGAATGTCCATCATCGCCCAATTGTGCAGCCTACACCTTTGCTGCATCTTCTTCCCCTCCAGCTGCGGTATCCTTCATCAGATCCTTTCCACTGCCACTTGCCTCAATCGCCAAGACCTCAGTAGCCTCCTCCTCATCATCCTCAAGATCAGCCAACCTTGCTTTCCAGCCCTCAACATCCCAGCTGCTTTTGTCAAAGTTAGGATCTTGAGCCTCCTGGGCCATCTTCAATTTTGTCTGATACATTGTGATGGCAGCAGAGACCTTAGCATTTTCTATGAGATCATGCTTCTCATAGTCAAGGTCAATCAGAAGTTTAGCCGTCTTAGTCTTGGCATCTTGGAGTTCCTTCCGAAGATCAGCAATTGCAAGGTCCTTGAGCACTGCAACCTGTTGGAGGTCAGCAATCTTCTTGTCCTGCTCCTCGACATTCCCCACATAATCTTCAATCTCAGCAAATTTCTACAAAGAAAAGGACAAAGCAGTTCAAGATCAGGTGATCCTCATATGAGTAGGATACCTAGGCAGAATTGGTGATCCTTACATCATTGAAGTATTCAAGGAACTGGTGGCGGATCAGTGGTATGCCTTGAAGGTCCTCAGTGTCAGAAGTTTTCCTCTTCTTACCACCCTTTCCTTTAGTGGGTGCTTTGGGAATGGAGATGCTAGGACTGGTAGTGGACCTCTTCTTCCTGGATCGAACAACATCAAGGTCAGCCGTGTTGAACTGGGATACAGGCTTGACAGATTTTCCGGCACCTACACAATCAAAGCAAGATAAGTGTCCTAATCTTATTTCAATTTAATTATTTATTTTAATATTCAAACTATAAATCAAGCAGGATACTTACTTGACATGGTAATGGAACCTGAGGATACTTCTTGTGAATCTTGGGTGTCTATCTTGAATGTCCTTGTTTCAGGATCAAGCTTCCAAAAAGCAGCAAGCCTATCCTTGGTTGCAGGTGATGTGATGATGTGTGAGACAGAAATAGCTGCATAACACAAGACAAAAAGGGGTCAGTAATCCTTATACAAAAACAAGACTACCTGGTGATCCTTCTCAGGATCCTCTGGCCTACCGTGGGTGGACCAGGTCTTTGGTAGATCCTTTCCGTTTGGAATGGTATCCCTCCTGACAAAGAAGAAGCGACGTTTCCAATTTGTTTCGTTCTTGGTGACTTTAAGAAGGGGGTGTTCTCCGCCGGGTTTTCGTTTGAACAAATAACGATGGGAACCAAAGGTAGTAAGATCATACAATTGTGTCAGCTCTGACATTCCTAAATCAATGCCCTCCTGCTCGATGATCCTCTCTAGGGTATACAAAACCCTCCAAATCATTGGCATGGCTTGGATGTAAGAGATGCCGGTAAGGGAAAAGAAGGATTGTGTAAATTCTGGGAAAGGATAGGTGTATCCTATGGCGAATGGAGTAACTGGAAAGGCAACCCATGTTTCTGAAACATAGTCACTCAGAATAGTAGGATCAAAGGGTTTGAAAAAGGCACTCGCCGGAAAGCAGTGACGAATCTTGTCTATCTGAGCATCGTTAAAGTAACACCTCTCATTTGCGGAGTCTTTGATGATCTTTTGACTCTTCAAGGGACTGTCCTTCTGGTGATCCTTGGCGGGGGAGGACCGAAGCATCATTCTTGAAGAGATGACAGAAAGAAAGAAAAACAGAGCAAGAGAAGGAAGAAGATGAAGAGAGAATACCTGATTATCTTCGGAATGCAGTTATAAAGGGAGTCTCTCTGAAATTTTAAATGCATTTGATCCTATCTCTATCTCCTATTTATAATCATGATCGTGCAGGGTTGTCACTTCTGTGACGTCACGATTGCAACGGCTAGTTCAACAATAACGGCTATATTTACGATAGTTAGTTGCGGATAAGATCAAGAAAACATAACTCGCTCATTTTACATATCACTCCTTATATTTTGGGGGCAATTGTTAGGGGAGGATTTTCTAACAATTAGTGATCCTTATTCGTTATCCTAATTAATGATCCTTACTTCTGTGACAGATAGTGATCCTCAGAAAAGCTTCAGGATCAGGATCATGGATCACTTTAAGGATCCTCGTACTGACGATTGTTTATTCGTGTTTTGTATAACTTCGCAGGAGTAACAAGCTTGACTTGGTCTTGGCAACGTTACTATGGAATATTCCACGGGTATTTCGCACACGATTGACCAGAAATGGACGTTGTGGAGAACGTGGAAGCTGGGCACGAAAGTCGGATAGTTAGTTATTGTAGTTAACTTCTATTTTTAAAGGGGTAACGAGCTAGAATTAGAACACGGAGTCATTTTTTCAGCTACACACACTCTCATACAATCGCATTCGTGAAGCTCTCGACGAACACTTATTAGTCTTCACTCATTTTTATACACTTCACCATAGTGATCCTTGTACCTAGCTCGTTACTATCCGAAGTTGTAAACATTTGTTGATTTATTTGAGCTTGGTGATCGGTAGTTTCCATCACCCGGGGTTTTTTTGTGCCGGAGATCAATTCTTGATCAAGGGCTTTTTCCCCGTATAAATCCTTGTGTCATTTGTGCAATTTATATTGAAGTGATCCTTGTCATTGTTCTACATTATTAGCATCATACCCCGTAACAGAGAGTTTGGTTGCAATATCCTCATCAGATTTTTTGACCAAAACACATGCCTTGCAGGTCTTTAGGTGCATAACATTGGGAACTTGCTGTCTGGGAAGCTGGAGTGGTCATGGGTCGAGTTACATGGAAACACAACATAAGACTAAGAGCTTTTATATGTGGTTTATAAACACTTAACGAATTAAATATGCTTCCGCTGTAAACTTTGAAATATTGTAACGTGTAACACTTATTGTTATTGAATGAAAGTTTTATTGAAATATACGCATGAGTTCAATGTGATTAGTGGCTAAGATCCTGGTCAGTCACACCTCCAAGCGGTGGTGCTCCGCATGTGGATTTTGGGGGTGTGACAGATTGGTATCAGAGCCACTACTCACATTGAACTCATGCGTATATTTTAATAAAACTTGATTAGCTCAAGATATAAAGCAGGATACAAGACAGGATCATCCTAGAACCCTAAATCCTACCCTTTCTCAACCACTTCACCGGATATTCCGTTCCACCAGGGATTGAGTCTCTTTTTACAAAGAAGAATTTGGATTGCCATTTCTCCTCATTCCTGGTAGCATGAAGTATCAGCGGATCGCCGGAGGTAGAATAGAACAAGTATCTACAGGAACCATGGCATCTAAGCCGATATGCTAGGGGGAGGTCATGAACGGAGTGGTCAGGAATATGATTTCTCTTGAACTGGTCAAGAACAGACAAAACTCGCCAGAGCATCGGCATTGTCTGACTAAAGCAGATTTTGGTAACATTAAAGAACTCGGTGATAAAGTCCGAGAAAGGAAATTGTAACCCTAAGGTAAAAGGAAAAGCATTGAAGCATAACCACTCGTCGGAAACCATATCTGATCGGATTTCCCGATCAAATGGCCGGAATACCGTCCCTTTCGGGAAGATGCCGGAGGTTTTAAGGGCTGACAAGTGTGCACTATCGAAGGTGCATATTTCCTTCTCCGGATCTTGGAGAATATTCTGATGGATAAACGTGGGAGCAGAATCGCCGGAGCCGGATCTTGTCTGCCTTGCCATATTGTCGCCGGAATATTGAGCAGAATGAAAGAAGAAGCTGGAATTAAGAGAGAGAAGTATTTACCTTTTTTCTCTTCGGTAAAGGTTAAATGGGGATAAGCATGAGAAGATATAGGGGAACAATGAGTAAATATAGGCTGCACGGTTACAAGCGGTCACATCATGAGTCTAATCTCTTAATTGCCTCGTTTATCATGAAAAAATGTAACCGTTAGTGTCAGGATACCTAACGGTAACATTTTTGGGGACAATTGTTATGGGTGAAATTCTTAGCCCATATCCTGGGCAATATCTTAAGTTATATCTTAGTTTCATGATATATGTTCATGCCCGGGATACTCATTCAGGATATTGGTAACATCCTGGATGATATCCTGAGGATCACTAACGGATTATGTGCAGGAATATGAGTCCGAGCTTGCAACGTTCATGAGGACCTCTTCTCCTGAAGACTCGCTCTAAGTTGTTCAAAGAAGGACGTTGAACCCGCTTTACCTGGTCTCCAACGGCTACTAAAGAATATTCGAAGGCATCCCATACTTATAGGAGATTTTCTTTTCGTTTACTAGCTATAAATAGGTGGATAAATCAGATCAAATAGGACACAACAACACTCGCTGCTTTCTAACACTTTTCTCTCTCGCAACTTTCACTCTCACAAAAAGTATTGTAACACTTAGCGATCTGATCAATATCCTACACTGTATCCTGACATTTAAAGCAATAAGAAGAACAAGGCAGCTGCGATTGTCAGCTCCCGAGGTTTTGTGCCGGCGATCCAGATTGGTCAAGGGCTTTCCTCGTATATCTCGTGTCACCCCCTTTACTTTTTGCTCATAGTTTGATCGTAGATACAGCTCAATATCCTAAGCCGTATCCTGGAAACTGTTTTTGCAAACAACTTAATCAGCATATTTTCAACAAACTCTCTTAGCACACTACCTCACTTAACTAATTTGATCACTTAATTGCTTTGGTAATTTTTGACCAAAACAGTTAGCATTATAAGAATTACAAAGTGTTACCTCCTAAAGGATTCAAGTTTGGAACTCCAGATGTGAATCCATATTGACAAGATTCTGGTATTATCGAGGGACCAGATGAAGCAATAGTCTGCATAGGGATGAAGTCTCCTAAATGAACATCTGAACTTCCGGGCTGTACACTCCTTAAGAATCCTTGATCCTGAAAGATGTTGGATCCTTGGTTTGCTGTAACTGGGGGTCTTGGAGGATAATCCATGGATCCGTAAACCTGAGAGGAGGATCACTGAACCTGACAGGAGGATCCTTGAACCTAAGAGGATCCTTGGACCTGAGAGGATCCTTGAACCTGAGAGGATCCTTGAACCTGAGAGGATCCTTGAACCTGAGAGGATCCTTGGACCTGAGAGGATCCTTGAACCGTCTGTGCTCCCACATGTCCTCCAGAACTGAAGAAGGACCCTTGATGCTAAGAAGAGGATCCTTGAGGCTGAACAGAGGATCCTGAAGGCTGAAAGTAGGATCCTTGAGCCTGAGTCATTGCCAACGATCCATAACATATACTTGACACTCCACCCTGGTACTGAGTGCCAGATGCTGCAAAGTGCTGGGCTGTTATGGCTGGAGAGTCAAAATTCAGTGACCTGGGCACCAATAGAGAGTGATCCTCTGCTGATCTCTTCAATTTCTTGATGTCATCAATCTCTCGAAGGATCCTGTCATTGGTTCTGTCCTGCTGCAGCATGTGATCCTTCATCTGCAAAATCAAAGAATAAAGATCATTGTTAGTAGGACCAGAAGAAGTGGTAGAAGATGGTTTTGGGAAAACGGGGGTTTGTTTCTTTGCAGCATTCTCAGCATTCTTTTGGGATCCAAAAGGTGTTGGAGGCAAAGGCGGAATGCCCTATCAAGAAGTGACCGCCGGCATGGAGCTTGAAGTGTTCTTCGCTTGAGAAGCCATGTAGTTGAAGGTAATGAACCGAAATGAACAAAATTTCTCAGAAATGAAGCACCAATTACCCCACGGTGGGCGCCAAACTGTTTTGGTCAAAAATCAGACAAGGATAATGCAACCAAATCTTATTTTGTGAGGTGTGATGCTTGAATGGATGAACAAATGTATGAACACTTTGTAAATGAAATGAGCAATAGACACAAGGATTTATACGAGGAAAAATCCCTTGATCAATGTTTGATCTCCGGCACAAAAAACCTCGGGTGATGGAAACTACCGATCACCAACTATATTAAACAAATGATATTACAAATCGGGATGATAACAAGCTTGTTACAAAGATCTCTAGTGTGCAAAAAGTATGAAATCGCCAATGAGTTGCAGAGAGTTTTTTGAGTAGTGTGTGTTGCTAACTTGTTCTAACTAATCAAGCTTGTAATCTAACTAACTAATAATCCGCAAATCATGCTAGCTTCCCACGACTTCCATAACGGTCACACAAGCCATGCACGTGCAGAATAATGGAGCATATTCCCCTAGAATCTCGGCAAGACTAAGTCCCATGCGAGTACCCCTATAAAACAAGTTCAAATATAATGGAAACAACCGTTAGTGTTAGGATAATAAGGAGGATCATGGATCCTTAAACCTGCAACATCTTCTGAGGATCCTTAATTCAAACAGAACTGAGGAACCGTGATCCTGGCTGCACTTGAGGATCCGTGATCCATACATTGGAAAATCCATCCCTAACACTTTCCACAAGGGTTTGTCTTATAATTATTACAATTGTATGTGTTAAGGATATAGGATCCTAACTTGGATTCTCTGGTATGATCCTTATTTACTTTAATTTTATTCTTGATTTATTTACCCTTGGTCTTTGACAACAGGATATATGATCCTAAAATTATCTCACTTTTTAAACTTTTTGATTACAGGATATTTGATCCTTGATCATATCCTAAACTTTTTGACATAAACTAATTTTTATACCTTCACTAATAACTTGTAAATCTAAGAAGTTATACAATAACAATTAAAAGGTAAGTATAGACAAAGTGAACAACACAAGACAGCCAAAAGTTAAAGCTTATATTTATTAATCAAAGTTAAACCCTTCAAAGGTTGTCAAAATTACCTACCCCAAGCATCTACCAGCAATACGTGGCCCATCCGCTGGGGTAGGTAAAGGGTGTCCATATTAACAAGTCTAAAGTGCAGGAAAGTAAAGACAGCATGATAATAGTGGCTTCATCCCCCAAACAGAGGATCCCTCCACCAGCTATCATCCTACCTATTGTCCCAAGGATCCATGATCCTTAAATCTAAATACTACTGTTTAGTTACAAACCATCATTGTTCAACATCAAAACACCATTAAACTAAAACCACAAAACCATAAAAAATGGGCTCCGGTCGCGTCTAGATAAATCCATCATCGCCCATTGCTGCAGCTTAAACCTTCGCTGCATCATCACCACCTTTACCAGCTGCCTCCTCCACTGGATCCTTCACCCCGCTGCTCCCAGCTCCATCAGTTGCTGCCTCCTCAGCCTCATCCTCGTCGTCCAGCTTAGCCAACCTCTGCCTCCAAGCCTCCTGGTCCCAGGCAGACCTGTCGAAAGCAGGATCCTTAGCCTCCTTGGCCATTTGGAGCTTGATCTTTAGCATGGCAATAGTAATAGAAAGCTTCGCCCCTTCCATAACCTCTGCCATCTCCTGCTGGGCTGTGATTTGGGTCAGGACCAGTTCCTTCTGCACAAGGTTGAGATCCTTCTCGAGGGAAGAGATTTTCTTATCTTTGGCCAGGAACATCGGCTGGAAGTCCAAGTTCTTCTGCTCAGCCTCTACCAGATTGTGATCAAGAAGCATTTGAATCTCGGCAAATTTCTGCATAAAAGAAGTATATACTCAGGATCAGTTATCCTCAGAAAGGAAAGTTCAGACTTAAGGATTTAGGATCCTTACTGTGACACCTGTGTCACTTCAACCATCAAACAAATAACCAAACCAATGAAATATTGTATTTTATACTTGGGATTTGTATAAAAAAATGTGTATCGTTTGCACATATCAATTCTTGTTCGATTTCGGGCTTTAAATCACTTTCTGGAAAGTTATACGCAAAACTGGTGCATAAACACAATCAGTTTAACGCGACATACACTCCGGAACTGTGACGTGAGCTAAACATACCCTAAATATCCTTTACATAACTTAGAAATAAGTTTCGAAGGATTCGGTATGGCAAAGACATGTTTATTTGAACTAAAGAACTATTTACGACAAAACTGCGAAACTAACGCTGGTGACCGCCCGGATAATATCTAAGTCCTGGAAAATATTTTGTTATGATTAAAATTTTATTTTAATCAGGTCCATGTTGAAAAATAAATTAAAACGCCTAAAAACGTTATTTTTCAAGTTTAAGCGCGTACCGCGTGTTTCTGCGCAACACGGTGCTTCTACTGCAAAACACGGACAACGCAGCCAGTCCTAGCAACTGAAATTTATTTCAGTAATATTTTGGCAAGATTATTTTTATAGAATAATAAAAATAATTTAGAACGCCATAAACCGGGATTTAAACGCTAGATAAAATACCCGGTACCCGGTTAAACACCTACTTTCATCTAATATACCATCAAAATTACACTTCACCCCCTCCCCCCTTTCAAATTTCGGTCACATGTAAGTGCCCCCCACCAATATATTTTGTCAAGATATGCCAAGATTTATATTGATGTTTCTTAGATTGCCTTTGATTCTTGCTTGTGGAAGTGAGAAAATTATGCAAAAGTATGGCTACCTCTTACAACACATCACTTCATATCTCCATCCCATCTCACTCTCTCTCTCATTCGGTTCCCCCATAACCGAAACCCACCACCACCCTCTAACAACCATCATCTTCTTCAATCTCAAGTCCATACAAAGCTTTGAAGTTCATCCATGGAAGTTGCAAGTTGAAGGGCTTTCAAAGGAGCTTTATTCTAGTCTTCTTCATCATCTTTTTCTCATCATCTTTGCACTAGAGAATCATCCCTAGCTATAAGCTAGTAGTAAGCTCTTGTTTAACCTTTGATCATCTCATTTATGGCTAAAATTTGTAGTATGATGCTTATGTTAAACACCAAAGAACAAGAACTTAAACTTTAAACCTAAAAACTTTACATCAAGATCATGAGATGAAAGATGATGATACATGATGAATCTGAGTTAAAACCTGCTGTAAATAACTTATGACCTGTGGTTAATCGTTGTTCGAAAGTTATGGTGATCGTATGTATGCGTTTTAGTAACATTTAAGCTGGAAACAGCCTGCTGATTTACATTTCCAGCCGACTTCAACTGGCTGTAACCGGACCATACCAGATCGAAAAACTGATTTTTTGAAGCCTAAATTGTGTATTTTCGAAAAACTGATCAAATGGCACTGGAATCGTAATTTTTCGTGGTCGTTTACTATTTTTAAAGGGTCATTTTGTAACAGCCGCTCAAGCTGCATTTTTGCTGCTAAAAATGAGGGATATGTTTTTAGTCATAGCTGGAAATCTATGTTGAATCAACTCATGAAATTTATACAGTAGATGACAACTGATGTATTTGTAATTATCCCACTGGAATTTCGTAAATCGGACTTACGAGGAATTTTAAATAAATTATTCCGTGGACTGCAGTCAGAAAAAGAGGAATCTGACTTTAGTTCGGAAAATGAATTTTTATAAAATACTGATAATAAATTGAACCCCGATAGTTTTACACAATAATATTTGGTTCGTGTGAGACGTTCTGTTAAAATTTGGGAATTTTTGGAATAAGTTAACCATTTTATTTAAATGTCCGAAAACAGTCCAGTTGCATATATATTAAAACAGAAATAATATAAGTAGTATTTTGCATGTCAAAGTGTGGGTTTTTTATTATTAAAATCATTCTTATTTAATTTAGGGCGGATAAACAATTTGAGGGATTGTGTTAACATTTAAAAACGCACCCGAAGGTGAGTACATAGTCCACTCTTTTATTGTTTTCAACTGTTTTAGGGTGAAGCATGTGTACCTATTTGTTATGTTCATGATCTCAAAGTATAATTGATTATACGTAGTAGTACTTATCTTTTGACAAACTGAATGATTGTTTATGGTTTAAACACTGATTTTCAAAGATTATAAAATTAATTGTGGAATAGTACTTATTTTGTTCACCGGACCGGTTGGTAGTATGATATAGCGCTATAGGATTAGACACCCCATTCCTGTTGTCATGGAATGTCTGAAACCAATTTGTTTCTCCATCCAAATAGGGATTGCCTTTGTGGTATTCCTATAGTCTCAAAGGTGTAGTTTGATGCACTAGGTCTGAATGAATTCTTAAATCACACTTTTGTTGTATATTTTGATATACTCCCAAAAGTATAGTTTGATATACTCTCATGTGTGGTATTGTACAAAACCAACATATATATTTTGTTAACAAACCAAAACATATTTTGATATGTTATTTATCAAATCCAAAGCATATTTTGATATGTTATTAACTACCAAAACATATTTTAAATATGTTATTTATTCAACCAAAACATAGTTTAATATGTTATTCATAAATCCAAAGTATACTTTTGATATACTATCAAAAACGATTATTTTGACAACCAAAGTATATTTAATATACTATCTGTTTAACGATTTTGGAACCGGAATATATTTTGATTTATTGCCTATTCGACTTTCTTAAAACCCAAGTATATTCTTATATATACTATAAACCTTTTTATCAAAATACTTTATACAAACTCATTTCACTTACTTATTTAATTTCCTATGTGTTATTATTTTATACCATCTGATTTCTTATAAATGATTTATAAAAGAAAACCTTTTTCAAGGATCATAACTACTCTTATTAAAACATTTTCTTTAAACTCATAAGTCATGAATCCTAATTACAATTAAAACCTATGTATCTCACATGCATTTTTATGCTGACGTACCTATTTTTACACATGTTTCAGGTGCTACTTTGTGATGACTGATGATATATGCTACACTTAGGATGGCCTCGTGCTTTAGCGACTTTAAAACTTGAAAGATAATAGTTGTATTGTATTAAAACAATGAGTTCATTTATTAAATAAAACAAAATTATTTATTCCATGCTTGTGAAACAATAATTCTGTTACAACACTCCCCGACGTTTCCGCCACGTTTTGTTGTTTTACGTGGTCGGGGTGTGACACTTACCTCGGAGACGTATTCCTCAAACTGATGTTGAATGAGAGGGAGGCCTTCAGTGGGCTCAGCAGTTTTTTCTCTTTTTAGCACCCATGCCCCGTGTGCTCATGCCCTTGGGATTCGGGATGCTTGGGCTTGCAGCCAGCTCCTTTTTGATGGAATTTGAGGAGACGAATGCATCAAGATCACTCACGCTGAATCTGGAAGCAGATTTAGAGGATTTTCCAGCACCTACAAATACAGAACACAGATAAGTATTCATACTTTACGTTCATTTAAACATTTATTTACACATAGATCTGGATACTTACTTGACATTGTGTAGGAACCGGAGGATGCTTCTTATGAATCCTTTGTTTTAGCTTGAAATGTTCTGACAGCAGGATCAAGCTTCCAAAAAGCAGCAATCCTTTCTCTTGTTGCAGGTGTTTCTTGAATGTGAGAGAGCGAGATAGCTGCACAACAAAAACAGAAAGAAGGATCAGTTATCCTTAAAAGAAAAAGAATCCTACTATGGTCCTGGTCTAAGGATCCCTTATCCTACCGTGGGTGATCCGCTTTTTAGGAAGGTCTTTCCCATCTGGGATTGAGTCCCTCCTTACAAAGAAGAACTGGTTTCTCCAGTTGGTATCATTTTTGGTGATTTTGAGGATTGGAGGAGGCACGGGGCGTGTTGGGCTGAGCACGGCCCCGTGCTGCACATGCTGGAAAGTTGGAAAAGTTGACGGAAGGCTCTGTTTACGTGCATGGGGTGCGGTTTTAACGTCCCTTTGGCAATTTTCATCTTTTTTAGTGTGATTTATTCCTAAAAAGTAAGACTAAATTAGAAAATATAAAAGTTAAACTAAATTAAAACTAAGGATAGTTCCGCGGAATGCCTCCGTGGTGCGCCACGTTTATAAGGGTCCTTGGCTAGACCCAAAGTCAGTCATATGTTACCCGAGCAGGATGTCTCGCATCTCGTGTTGCACCGTCGGAGAGCGTCATCCAAGCTTGAGTCTATGACATCCATGTAGTTGACCGGGTCGTCCTCTACTTTTTTCCCAACCCCGAATTTCATCTCCTTGTCTCCAACCCTCAATGTTAGCTTCTCGTCACTCATATCCACCATGGCACGAGCGATGGCAAGGAATGGTCTTCCTAGAATGAGGGGAACTTTGGTGTCTTCTTCCATATCGAGTATGACAAACTCAGCCGGGAAGACAAAGTCTCCGACTTTTACTAATAGATTCTCGACGACACCATGTGGGTATTTGACAGACCTATCGGCGAGTTGTATGCTCATCTTTGTGGGGCTCGTTTTACCTAGTCTGAATTGGTCAAACATTGATGCGGGCATGAGATTGATACTCGCCCCAAGGTCGGTTAGTGCATTTCGTATGGGTGCTCCCCCAATGGAGCAAGGGATGGTGAAGCTTCCGAGGTCGATTTTCTTTTGTGGGAGTTTGTTGAGGAGTACGGCGGAGCATTCTTCACTTAGATTGACCAATTGCAAGGTTTCAGTCTTTCTTTTGTGGGTGAGGAAGTCTCTCATGAATTTTGAGTACTTTGGCATTTGAGTGAGGACTTCTACAAATGGGAGATTGATATGCAATTGTTTTAGTAAGTTTATGAACTTTGTGAATTGCTCGTTGGTCTTTTGGCGAAGTAACCGACCGGGGTAGGGTACCGAGGGGTTTTTGGTGGGTTCGGAATGTTGTGGGATAGTTGTTTCTTTGTGGGTTGAGGGTGAGTTTATGGTTTGGTTGGGTGGTGTGTTGTTGGTTGGGGGTAGTGGTGTTTCATCGGGACCTACAGTCCGGTTTCTTAATGTTATGAGGTGTACTTGCGCCTTCGGATTGGTTTGGTATTGCTAGGTAATGCGCCTTGTGGTCTCTCGGAGAAATTTTGGGCTAGTTGGCTTAGTTGTTTTTCAATGTTTTGGATACTAGCTCGTTGGTTTCTAATGTTTGTGACAACTGTCAAAATTCCAGGTATCCGTACAACTATTAAAATATGATTAGTGCTTAATGACTGTGCTAAATTACAATTAAAGACTTGAACTACTTTCTGATTACTACTTTATATTTACATGTGCATCATATATTGCTTGATGTCATATCATTATTGCATGAAAGCTTATTGACTCAAATGATGCACGAAACACAGTTAGCACAGTTATCAGATAAATCAGGAAAATGCTGACAGAACTCTGCATATAGGCAGACAGTGTATTGAGACACAGAATGGGCCAGAAACCAAGTATGACACTAGTATAGTGTGTAGGAAAGTAAGGATCATAAAACTTCCTTCCTAGTGATAGTTTAAGTGCCCGAAAGTGACTAAAACTTATATAAACTGTAGAATTCTACAGAAAATCAGCAAATTCAGCATTTTAACAATCTAAAATCATGCAAAAATGTGGTTAAATGGTCCTGAATGCTTTCCTAAGTGTCGGGAATCAAAAGTGTCACAAAAGGGTATATAAAGCACACTAAATTGCATAGTTTAGCACCTTAACAAACCGGTAACCAACCGAACAACCGGACACTACCTGAAACATCAAATTTACACTAGAAGCATTGTTTTAACATTACCAAGCTAGTTATGGTCCCCGAACATCATAACACACTATAAAATATCAAGTAACTAAGTATCTAACTAAATAATTGGATTTTAACCTTATTAACTAACTTGGTTTTAACCTAAGCCTACTACCCCCCCCCCCCCCACCTATCGACGGCCAACAAGGGCCCCACCTTCTTGATTTTCTTCCAATTTAATATTAGATCTTGTTGCTTCGTTAGTGACACTTTATACAATGGAAAACATGAGGACTTGGATTATAAGAATACACCTTAAGATCATGAGCTCATAACTACACACACTAAACACACACAAACTTCTCTCCTTCTCCCCTTGGTGCTCTCGGCTGAAACTCAACACCCACACACCCACCATCATTCAATTTTTCTCATACATTTCAAGCACATCCGAAGGTTAGAGGGTACATGAGGAAGCTAGGAGCTCTCGGAAGATCAAAGACCTCTTTCATTTGCTTTTATCCACTTGTTTTCTTCACTTGATCATCCCTAGCCTTGTGCTAGTGGTAAGAACCTTGATCTTGCTATTTTACATCTTATATTAGTGGTTAAAAGATGCTACATAATGTTGATCATGAAGAACACTAAGAATCACAAGAAGTAAACTTAAGCATCAGCTTAAAATATGAAGAAATCTTGATGAATATGAGTTGTTATGCTTGATGATTGTTGTTCATACATTCATTTGATGTTGATCATCATATGATCTTGCTAGATCATGATTAAAAACATAATATAGCAAGATGAGAGGATGAACATGTTAGAGAATAATGGATCATCCACACAAAGATCATGAACTTGAAAAAAAAAATAAAGTTGTTTCTTGTTAAGAAATGATCAAAGTGAGTTGGTAATCATATAGATCTAAAAATTTCATGGATGATTTCTAAAGAAACCAAGTTAAAAATATAAATTTTACTAAATCTTGGTTCTTAAATAAACAAACCTTATTTTTGGTGGTTAAACAAGTGTAGAGACACTTGTGTAACAAGAAGAATTCATAAAGAAACATTTTTAGAAAACATGATCATAAGTTGTAAAGATCTAAATTCCTTAAAAATGATGTTTTTAAAGAATCAACCACACTTTAAAGCATAACAAGGCTTACTAAGAACACTAGTAAGTTACTACAAATTTTTGTGAAATTTCAAGTTCATGAAGTAGTAGATTATGCTTGTTTTCGGCAAAATTGGTAAGTAAAGATTGTTTATTGTTGGTTGTGGATTGATTGTGTTGATTTTTACAAAAGAAAATGATATGCTTGAGAGTATGGAAACCTCCATTTTTAGGGGAAACTATGGCAAAATTTTCTAAAAATTTAAACACTTAGAAAAATATTTCTAAACAGATATTTACAAGTGTATTTTAAACCATAAATTGTTACAAAAACTTTGCCATAATTTTTGTTACAAAAATTATAATTATTGGAGGTTGGTTTTTATAAATAAAAGTGACTAAATATGTATTTAGGAAATATATACTTAGATGACACCATGTGTATGATTATTTGTATATTTTGTGTATTAGTTATATTATTTTATGACATGAAATAATATAACAAATCAAAATACCAAGAATTACAATCCAAAATATTACCAAAATTCCAAGGAATAAATATACACATTTCACATAAAATATTGGTGAAACCGAACTATGGAATAAGACTTACAAAGTATTCCAGAAATTTATTCACAAAGTATATGTTGGTAAATAATATTTTGGACACCAAGGAAATGAAAATATGATTTTTTTTATAATTACTACAAGAAAATATCATATTTTTTACAAGGGAAAAATATATTATTTTTGGCAAGTACGAATATATATTTTTGTTGAAATTTTCAGAATATGTATTATTTTTAAGAAATATATATTTTCTTACACAAACATGAAATACAATACTTTTGGGGTGAAAGATATATTTTCTCAAAAAATATGAAATATATCATTTTTGGAGAAAAATGAGTTTATATATATTTTCCAAGTTACACATGAAAATATATTATTTTTGAAACTTATGAGAAAATACAAATATTTTTGCCAAAAGAAAAATTATAAATATTTTTTTCTAAATAATATTTATTACAATATATATTTTGGAAATATATATTGGTGGACTTTTATTAAGGATATTATTCCGGAAAATTAATACGAAATTAAGTATATGAATACTTAATGAATACAATAAAAACACGTATTCTCATACGTATAAATACACACCGGAATACGACCCCAATACATGGCAAAAATATACAAGTATAAGAATACGAATACAAATACACCCACCCTTGGGAAGGATATACAAGTATAAATACTTGGGAAGTATTAAGTTAAAATATAAGGTTTTAATAATTATTCCAAGATCTAATAAATATAATTTAAGTTAAAATATTTATTATTTTAACAAATAATTATATAACTTGGAATAATATCGAAGATACGAAGAAACGTAACTCAAAGACATTAATAGTAAGTCAAGGCACGACCCGCTCGTCTAACAGATCATAGTACGTTGTAGGTAGTCGTGTTTATCCGAAGAAGCCTGAGTTACGGTGATTGAAGACGCAAGACTGTGAGTTCATGACCCCCTTTTCTTTTAACTGTTTTCGGTTTTATAACTTCGGGGGTGAAGTACATGTTACAAACTGTTTACAAACGTTATTATTTGGTATGGTTAGCTAAGGAAGGGTATTGCTAGATCATGTGAGTGGTGGGTATAACGCTTAAGACCATTAATCCTCGTTGTAGGACTGAGGGACATGAGTGATAGATCTATTTGGGTGTAGCGAGCCCCGCCCATGTTGGACCAGGGTTTGGCCCATGGGTTGACTATGTCTTACAGCCGGAAGCCCGGTGCAAAGTCTGCTAGGTTTGAGCCTTCCTGCATCACGTCACACATATTAATGGCCTTACAAACCATTAGTGATCTATTTTCCTTGTTGCTTTCATACCAGGGTTTTCAAACATACATACATACTTTCAGTAATTACAAAGGTTTATTCATACACATAAACAAACACATGAACTCGCTCAACTTTTGTTGATGTTTTTAAACTACATGTATTTCAGGGAATTAGATGTGGATCTGGCGGGCGTTCGAAAGTTCCAAGTGTGGTTTGAGAATAAAAGATGTCATCCGTGGTCTTAGGGTTTGGTCAGTGTGTCTTATCCTGGACGAGACACGTCTTCCAAATCCTGGTTTTATTTAATGTCCTTTGTCGAGTCTTTGTGAACTCTTAAACAAGTTGCATGGTTTGTACTCGAATTTGAATTTTGTGTTTTAAAACAATGTTGTTGTTATGTTTTTAAACTTATTTAGTGGATGAACATCTTCAGTTTTATCATATAGTTGTTGTTATGATTGAATGCAATGATATTAAGCAAGTCACACATAATCACGCTTCCGCAAAAGTCAGGGTGTGACAGTTTGGTATCAGAGCTTCGATTGTAGCGAACTAGGATTCCTTCTTGAGTCTAGACTACAATCATTAGGGCTCTCACGAAAATGTTTTCATAACATGTTTTCATTGCATACACGAAAACGCCCAGATCCAGGGAAAAACAAACATTTTTACAAACGAAAAGACACGAAACACATTTCATGGTTTATGTTATGGTTCAGTCTGAGAGACTGGGTGGTTTAGTCTGGGAGACTAGGTAGTTCAGTCTAAGAGACTGGGTGGTTTAGTCTGGGAGACTAGGTAGTTCAGTCTGAGAGACTGGGTGTTTTAGTCTGGGAGACTAGGTAGTTCAGTCTAAGAGACTGGGTGGTTTAGTCTGGGAGACTAGGTAGTTCAGTCTGAGAGACTGGGTGTTTTAGTCTGGGAGACTGGTTGATTTAGTCTGGGAGACTAGGAAGGATACATAATTACATGATTACATTGTTATGTTACAGATACCATGTCATCATCCGAGAGTGGATTGTTCGATACTGATGACCCCATGGCTATTGGCTCAGGGGCGAGTGAGCCAGAGATCTTCACATCTGATACCGAGAGTGACCCAGAGATGATATCCGATGATGACGATGATTTTCAGCCATTTGCGTTGCCCGATTTCAGAGACGATCTACCACTTGCTGATGGTATCCCAGACGAGGATCCGTTTATTATTCCCATTCCTGTACATGATCATCTTATCATCGGTCATCCCGATAGTGAGCATGTTGTGGCACCGATCCTCGCTCCTGTTCCTTTAGTGGTCATTCCTCCTGAGGATTGGCCATTCGATGATCTGTTTGACGATGATTTTGATCTGTTTGTTGATGGTCCTCCCGATGACGCTCATGGTGATGGAGAGCTTGATAAGGACGTTGTTGATGTTCCACTTATGGGGATTCCCGTTATTGAGATTTCTTCTGATTCTAGCTTACACTCTGTTCCAGATTCCTTTGAGTCTGTGTCATCTTCCACCTTACAGGCAGTTGGATTGCGACGTTATGCCACTGATTCTGATGACGATACGGCTTTGTCAGCTGCACCGTCTCCTCCACATGACTTTGAGCCTAGACTTGAGCCTGATTTTATCCTTGTTAATCAGCCTGTTGATGCACCCACTGATCCTAAGCCTTTGCCTGATCATGACCCTGTTCCATTTGGCATACCTGACATTGCACCTCTCATACCTGATCCAGTTCCTACCCCCGCTGACCCTCCTGTTATTGAGCCAGTTACTCCCCCACTTGCACCCGCACCTGTTGATGTTGCTCCTTTTCACCCAGAGACTCTACTTGGGAGGAACCTTCAGGAGTCTGATGTTCACCGTGTCGACCTGCCTATTGTTTTCTTGTAGGATATACCCGCACCCCGTCCAGGGGAAGGCACTTCTAGCCAGCAGCCTGGCCATGACCCTCACGTTTCAGCAGCTTTCCCTCACATACCCCAGTCTGCACCTTCTGCTCATTTTACTTCTTCACCACTTGATGAGCCACTTAGATGGTTCCCACCGTACACCATGCCGATTTCTGATCCCTACCATCCTTCGCACTTTACTGGTTATACACGAGATGAGTTACTTCTATCATTGCAGCTCCAGTATGAGATCATGAGCCGCAGGATTTTAGAGCTTGAGATGATACCGCGTCCTTTGCCATGTCCGTGTCAGCCTGCATTTGCTCCTCGTTTATCACCGTCCCCATTTTCACATCCTCCTTCACCGCTTACTCCATTTCCTGAGTTTGATAGTCGATTTCTTACCGTTGAGCAGCAGATCAGTTATCTGTTGCATCATGTTTATGATCTTGAGGAGGAGCTTGCGCATGTGTGAAGCTTGCTTTTTGTTCCTCCACCTCCTCCTCCACCACCATCAGCATAGCCAGTTTTTGGTTTTATGAAGGTAGCTTGCTTTTGATGAAAGCACCGCTATTGAGCTGTGAAAGTGAAGTCTTTTGGAGATCACCTTTTTGGTTGTATGACTTTTGGTAGATTGATAGACATCTTGGACAAGGGTAGTGTGACCCTGTGTTCTTTTGATACGATACTTATGTAAAACATGTAACAATATTGGTGGTCCATGATTAGTGAAGGCTCAATCGTAATGTTCTCATTAAATACGTTGTTAATTTACTTGTTTATGCTATGATTATGATGATTACATACTTACTTGTTATGATGATTACTTATATACTCATATATATACACACCTAGGTCGTATTCGTATAATAGATGCTTATGTGCTTGAATCTTTAATAAGACCTAACCTAGACAATCTTCTTTATAGAAGATGCCTCCTCGAAGGAACACTCAGTTGCCCACAACAGAGGCAGAACTGCATGAACGGATTTCACAGGCAAACGCACAACATGAGGCCTTGCGCTCTGAACACAACGGAGGTACCTCAGGGAATAACCCACCTCACGGTAATGTTTAAGTCACTTAAGACACATTACAATACGTTTGGACATTCCATGTGCATTAGCTAAGGCTTACTATGAATGATGTTGCTTGTACAGGCTGTACTTACAAGCAGTTCCTGGACTGAAGCCTCGGAACATTGACGACACTGGAGGTGCTGTAGCTTTCGTAAGATGGGCTGAGAAGACAGATTTTGTGCTGCGAATGAGCAAGTGTGCGCCAGAGCACCAGGTCACCTACATTTCTTCACTATTCCTAGATGGAGCTCTGTTATGGTGGAAACTTCAGGTTCAGACCTTAGATGAGGATGCAGCGTATGGTATGACTTGGGATGAGATGAAAGAACTGATGCGCAAGAAGTACTATTTAAGAGCTGAGATTCAAAAGTTGGAAACTGAGTTTTGGAATCTTAAGATGGATGATCCTAAGATAGCTGAGTACGTGTAGAGATTCCACAATTTGTCTCGAGTTGTCCCCTACATGGTAGAGCCAGAGTTCAAGCGAGTTTAATGTTTCATTTGGGGATTGGCACCCCAAATAATGAGCATGGTGACTACTTCGAAGCCTCCCACCATCACTGAAGCCATTGATTTGAGCGTGGCATTGACCGAAGAAGCGATCAGGTTGAACAAGTTTTCAATCTCTGAGGGAAAGAAGAAGAAGACTCACGTCGAGTCGTCAGGAGAGAACAAGAGGAAGTTCTCGAATTTTAAGAAGGGTACCCAAGGAAACAACAGTGGTAACAAGAAAAGAGATGCGAACCCACCAGCCGAGGTTAGGACTGGTGCTGCAAGTTCAGAGAACAAAGGGAAAGGATACATGGGCACCCTGCCCAAATGTGATGTATGCCAGTTCCATCATGCCGGCCAGTGTAGGTTCAGGAAATGTGAATCATGTTGAAAGAATGGCCATTCGAAGGAAACGTACTGGGCTGGTAAGGGTCATGGGAATGGTGGTCAGAGAGGTAATGGTAATGGAAATCATGGTGGAAATGGTAATGGGAATCAGACTTGGAACCGCAACCAAGGAAGAAATGGAAATTTTGGTGGTAATGGAAATCGTGGTGGTTTTGGAAATCAAGCTGGTAACGGGAACCGTGGAGCAAACAACAACCAGGGCGGTACTGGGAACAAACAAGGTTGCTTTAGTTGTGGAGATATTGGACATTTCAAGCGGGATTGCCCGAAGAACAACCAAGCCCAAGGAAGAGTCTTCAACATTGGAGCTAGGGAAGCTCGTCAAGATCCGAACGTGTCACGAGTACGTTCCCTATCAACCAACACTTTGCATCTGTGCTATTTGGTACTGGTGCCGATTATAGTTTCCAGTAAGCTAGATATTCCATATTCGATAGAACTAGCCAATGGAAAGCTAGTAGAGGCAAATGAAGTGATTAGAGGTTGTGTCTGAGAGCTTGGAGAGCATGAGTTTACACTCGATCTTCTACCAGTTGAGTTGGGAAGCTTTGACGTGGTAGTTGGAATGGACTGGTTATTGAGCAACCGAGCTGAGATCGTATGTCATGAGAAGATTATTCGTATTCCGACAACGAATGGAGAGACGATCATAGTGCATGGAGAAAAGCATGATACGCCTCTAAGGATTTTCAGTTGCTTGAAGGCCCGAAAGTTTATGCGAAAAGGATGTGTTGCTTTCTTGGCTCACATTGTTGATGTTAGGATATGAGTTTCTTATGATTGTGTTTTGTTTGACAATAATGAAAATGAACAAGATCAATTGCAGTGGAAACTAAATGGAAACAAACTTTCACACATAATCAAATAGGAGAATTGCTTTTAACACACATGTTTGTTCATGGAATTGAATGATTATATTTATTATAAACTTCAATTACACTGCATGCATGTATTACAAACTCCCCCTCAGCCTGAGCTCACAATACTTTGTTCGTGCAGGAAGACAAGTGATGAAAGAGCTAATAGAACAGAACAGGGTACTGTTCTATTTATAGGCACGAGCAAACCACTGAAGCATCTTGGCTAACGTCACCATGAAAGTGACATCTAACTTCCTAATAACCTGTAACTACTGATCTAATACAAACACTGTTTGCTAACTACTGATTACATTACAATATAATGAATAAACAAACTATTGTTTCCCATTCCACTGTTGTGACTCCAGCAGTACTTTACGTCTTTAGCAGTGCTTGACCCATATCAGTAGATTGAGCATCAGTGTTAGTCTTCAACAGTTCTTTAATCATCAGCAGTTGTTGAAGGACAGTTGTTGTAGACGAGCAGTAGATAGAGGTCATCAGTTGTTTAGCCACTTTCAAGGGGAGAGAATTGAATACAAACATATGCATATTCTGGATCCACTGCTCTGATCCAGTTTTGGCTTTAATCAATTGTTCCTTTAGTAGGGTTCAATCCCAACAATCTCCCCCTGGAACAGATGATGCCAAAACCCTTCATTATTATGGATCTTTATTGTCTCATAAAAAATTCCCTAACTTGGCCTTTGAATTGTAATTCAAAGTCCATGGAACTTGTGTCATCCTCCTCCTTACACAGTGTAAGCTCAAGGAGATCTTGAAGATCCTCTTCACCCAGGCCAAGGGCTTGTTCTCTTGATATGTGCTTCACTTCACCATTGGAGCTGAGCAATGTCAATACGTGGGTCTATTTATCAGACTTCCACTTTAGTATTTTTGAATACTTTGGGTTTCTTGGGAGAGGTTTATTTAAAGATGAGTTTGGAGATGGTGGCCTGGTGATAACTGGCTAAGCAGTGCTTTGAGCTTTAGCAAGTTCAGGATTTTCAGCTATCGTCTACTTGAGGACTGATTTTATAATATCATCCCCTGCTGCTATATCCTCTGCTGTTTCTGCATCCATCTGTTTTTGTCTCCTTCTTTTATAAAGGATAGAACTAGGTGGAGTAGTGGATTTCCTGACTTGCAGTTTTTGTGGTCTAGCTGGAACCTCTTCTTCAGGGAAACAGGCTTTTGAGGAACATTAGGATTTTTCTTTCTTAATTCTTCGAGCTTTTGATAAGAGGCCATCACTTTATCCTCTGACCACCTTGTCTTTTCAGGTACATTCTTCTTGTACTTGGAGCAAATAGGAGGAGTGTGTCTTATTTTTTCTTTATTCATCTTATCAATTCTTTCTAACTCCTCTTTGAGCTCACCAACTGTCCATTCTTTATATTGAGCTTTTTCTCCCTTGTATCTCTTGAATGCCATAATGTGCTCAATATAATCTTTTCTTAAAGTTTCATCATCTCTTTCTAAAAGCTTCTGACACAAATCTTTTGAAAACTGCTCCAAAGTTTTGACTTGTGTGAGCAGATATTGATAGTATCATTGAATTTCTTTGTCTGATTTGCCTTCAGTATTTCTTTTAGAGATATCCTCTACTTGTTGACCTTTTAACTTCAAGTATTCTTCAATGCTGTTAGGTCGGGGATATCTTTTAAGAGATGGTAAGTTCCTTTTTGTAGGGTCATCTTCAGAGTAGAAAGATTTTATCTCCTCTCTAACTGCTAGAAGCTCTAAAGGATACTGAACAGCTGCGGGAACAATGGCAGTGGTTTGATTTTGAGCCTTTACTGAAGAGAGTGGATCAAGGTTAGGAATTATAGCAAGGGTCAGTGGTTGTGAGGAAGTTGGAGGTGGTGAAAAATCATCATCTTCCAAAATTATCCTTCTCCTTTTTGGTTTAGGAGAGGTTGGTCGTGTTTTCGTGGATTGAGAGGTGGTGATTGAAGTGGAAGGTGGTTGACTAACAGTTGTTGAAACAACTGGTGTTTCAACCACTGTTGTCATTACAACTGATGATGTGTCATCAGCTGTCTTCTGCTTTTTGGCAGGAGGCTTTTGTGGAGGTAAGGATGTTTTTGGTGGTGATGTGATTTTTTGTGGGGCAGTGGTTGAAATGGGAGTAGAGGTTGAAGTGTGTGTTGAAGTGGAGGTTGTTGGGTTAACAACTGCTGAAACCACTAAAGTAACAACAGTTGTTGATACAACAGGTGTTCTAACAGCTGTTGGTTTGGAGGTTTGATGTGAGGAGTTTTTGGGAGGTTTGGGAGTGTGTTTTGTGATTCTGGAAGGTGTGGATTTGGGTTGCCTCACTTTTCTAGTGGGCTGTTTTCTTTTGGGCTCAAGACTTTCTTCATCCATGGGCTTAGAAACACCCTGCTCTTCCATTTCCATGTTAACTTTCTTCACCTGTTCAAACCTTGATTTTCCCTTTTGCCTCTCTATCCTTTTTCACCTTAGCTTTATCATCAGCAACGGCATTTAAGGTCACTTCAACCTTTTTAGAACCATCTGGTTTAGGGATGTCTGCAAGCATACTTGATTTATCAGGTGCAATGTACAAACCATCTTCAAATCCCTTTTTCTTTAGCTGCTTCATTTTCTCCCCCTTTTTGGCATCAGCTGGTGGTGGATTGACAACCCGAACTTTCAAGGTTAGTAATGTTTAATCTCGTGATCTCAACTCCTCGTTATTCCTCCTTGATGTATTACATGCTCCGCGCTAGTATAATCCTGTTTAACGATTATGATAACTTTGTTAGATATATACATTAATATAATTAAGCCACACCCTTGTGTTTTGAGTAGACGGTTGTGTTAATGGGCCGCATCCCGAACCCGCGAAGCCCAAACCAAACCTAATTGGACTAGAAGCCCAAACCGCCACTATGTGGTAGATATATCATTTAATTGTAGCAGCCCAAGTGCTTGGGCTTAAGCCCGTTTCGGCCAAAGTGGGTAACCGGCCCCAAACCCTTATCAATTACAATGCACGTAATATATTCTTGATTAGCTTAAACTCAAAAGAAAACCCTAAGGCATTACTCCCTTCTTCTTGATTGCTCGATGGCAGTAGGCATACCCCCCCCCCAGCGAAGCCCTTCTCTTCTCGGCTATAAATAAATCCGTTTACATCTCACTTCTGGTAAGTACATTACCACTAATCGATCCTGTACATGGCAACACTCATATTTGTTTGATGATTTTCATGAGTGTTATTTTTATTATAATGAATCTGTAATAGTTAGAAAGCATGTTAGACACTATTTAATTTAGATCGTGAAAGTAATAATCTGATTGATATTTGTTAGTGCGGGACTAATTGTTATTCAACATGATTTTGGGTGGTTGATAGAATGATGATCTGTACATGTGTTATTCATGCTCGATGTGAAATATATGAAATATATGTACGGTGCGTTCATGCTAAGATTCATAATATATGAAAGTATATGTTTACTCGTAATATATGAAATATATGTATACTTGTTCGATGATCTGTACACGAATCTTAGTAATACTTGTAATACTGTTATTGTTGTTTAGTTTGCATGTAATATATGTGAAAAGTCGTGAGAGTGCAGCCAAAGTGATAAGGATCACTTCATAAATTTTCGGCCATTGATTCCTTATGCATGTGATTGTGAAGTTCAATAAGTTAACAGGCCACCATGTGATTTAGTTGGATTCATTAGTCAACCTATAGGTTAGTGGCCCAATATATTTGTCAGCCCACCAAACAAATCGGTCCAATAGAATAATACTGTGAATATAGTTGTCGGCTATGTTTGTAAGAGTCATCAGGTTGTATTTAATGTCAAGAGATTATTCCTTTTATCATGTTACTTCATGACATCAGTAGAGAGGCCCATGTGTGATTATACTAGTATGTCGGCCATTACCCTTATTCAGTTAATTTATAATCGGTTTTGGATAAACTCATTTGGGCCGAATACAGATGGGCCGTGTCTTGTAGGAAAGCTATATCAAACAACTAGTGTAACTATAGTATGTGACTAACTTTGTGATGTGTCATACCATGATGTCAATTGGAATTGTGAAGCTGTTTTATGAACCGAGTTCGTGCTAAGTGATTATTTGTTGACACTGAATTGACGTTGTTAGATCTATTTGTCATTCACATGTTAGTAGGATAATGGATTTGAATTATGGTAATCAAGCTTGGTACTTTGTATGATGATTAAATACCTGTTGAGTGGTTATTGGAAACATGAACTTGTAAATGCAAACCTGTATGAGACCCAAATATATGTTATGTGAATGTATGATGGTAATGGACTAATAGGTAGCATGATTAACTGGTATGACGTGCATGATGATATGTGCTTTATTGTTCACTACTGTGTGATATAATACGTGATTAATGTGTGTTCAAAACTGACTGTCACATGGTAACCATATTAGGATTTGGTTGATCAACTTGAATACGTGAATAAACATACTGAGCAAACCAAGGTGAGTTCACACTCTTAAGGCATGGGATTCCCGGTAGGTTGGGAATGGGATTAAGAAGCTAAGATGAAACCTATATATTCACCACTAATAGACTACATTAAACCTGCGTATTCTCGGATTGGGAAGAATACGTACCTCCGTCCTCGGATTGGGAAGGACGCCTACACTAAACCTGCGTATTCTCGGATTGCGAAGAATACGTACCTCCGTCCTCGGATCGGGAATGACGCCTACATTTAACCTGCGTATTCTCGGTTGGGTAGAATACGTACCTCCGTCCTCGGTTGGGAAGGACGCCAATATATATATAACTAGTCTAGTGGTTTACAACATGGGGTAGCCCCCACTGGTTATAGTTATGGTTTGGGAAACAAGGAACTGATTAACTACTGGTTTTCGAATGAACTTATGATTTATGAAACAACTTTAAACTGGATAACCAACTGTGAACTCGCTCAACTTTGTTGTTGATTCGTTGTTACATGCCTTGTAGGCCTTTAGGTGCATATCATTGGAACTTGCTGTCTAGGAGGCTGGAGTGGTCATGGGTCGAGATACATGGAATCGCAACACAAGACTAATGGTTTTTACATATGGTTTATAAACTCTTAACGAATGAATTATGCTTCCGCTGTACACTGTGAATTATTTGTAACGTGTAACACTTAATGTTAATAAATGAATGTTTTATTTAAATATACCTATGAGTTCAATGTGATTGGTGGCTAGATCCTGGTCGTCACACGCCTCGCGGGGGTTTCCGCATGTGGTATTTTGGGGGGTGTGACAGATTGGTATCAGAGCCATTGGTTATAATGAACTTGGTTTTAAACAGGGGAAAACGTTTTTTTTAAAACCAGACTATAATCGAATAGTTCTGAAAACGTAAATACGACCATGACACTCAGCTCCAAATTGCAAGGTTCGTCTCTCGTATACTCATTGTACTGCATAACTAGTGAACACTTACATATGATATTGCATGTGACTGCACGTTTAGCACAACAGTATGAATCCGTGTATTACTTGCATGTGTTAAAAGATTGATAGGGTGGTATTTCCCCTAAACATTCATGACTCACGTTTCGTAATGCTCTTTGTTGCTACTTGAGTTTGAGAACCATTTGACATGAGTTAGGAGGAGCTGAGATAAGTATGCAAATCACAATATTATTGTGGGTGCACACATAATAATAGTGTGGGGTGCATGCGAGTCCCAGTGAGCCTTAATAAGTGGAAAAGGGGTTCTGTTCCGTTATTTGACCGATGTGAAACATAACAAACCTATAGGGGTCATAGCAGTGATTGTCCCCTACTCGAACGTGAACTTTTCATTCATCTCTAGAAACACGATACTATCAAGTATTACCTGAACACCCATCTGAGCACTTAGCGAACCATGTAGAATGTTAGGTGCTTATACGAACTGTCACACCCTGTCTTTTGCGGAAGCGTACGATGTGTGACTAGTTTGTTATCTTTGCATTCAATCATAATAAACAACTACATGATTAAAACGAGGTTCATCCATTCATGAAAATTTGAGTATTACAAATACTCGTTATTTAAGTTTTAAAAACACAACCTTCGTCTAGGTTACAATTCAACAAAAGTGGATGACATCTAAACTTGAAGTCTACTTCTAGCTATGACACTTGCGCCCAAGATCCATCCTGTCACCTGAAATACATGTAATTTTGGAGAACATCAACATAAAGTTGAGCGAGTACATGCGTTTTTGTATTTCACGTTTGTATACTTTGTATGAAAACATAGTATGTGTCATGTATAATTCAAGTTTTTCTTGAGTACCCCACGTACTCAAGTATAATTCATGTTTTCTTGAGTACCCCACGTACTCAAGTATCATTCAAGTTTTCTTGAGTACTCCACGTACTTTAAGTATAAATCAAGTTTTCTTGTGTACCCCACGTTTTAAATGATTGTTTATACAAGGACATTAAGGCACATGAGGTCATAGGGAGCATTAGTATTTTCTCCTTCAAGGCATGTGAGGACATAGGGAGCATTAGTATTTTCTCCTCTAACTGTGTCGATTACCCTCGACTATGTCGATTATCCTCGACTGTGTCAATTTCCCTTGACTGTATCGATTTCCCTCGACTGTGTCGATTAACCTCGACTGGGACACCGAAGCACTCATGAGGTCACATAAGGACCATGAGTGGGGCTATCTAACCCTCGTCCCTAATTAAGTATTAATGGCATCTCAATATCTAGTTTAAGCTCACATGATCTAGTATTTTCTAGGCATTTCTTAAAGCTCATCATATTGCACTCACCAAGAGTGCTTCTCGTATTCTCAAATCATATTGCACTCGGTACTCGTTCTCACCAAGAGTGCTTCTTGTATTTTTACCATTTGTAAAAATTGTAATATTTGTAACATGTATTTCACCCCCGAGAGTTATAAAACCAAAAACAGTTAAAGAAAAGGGGGAGCATGAACTCACAACTTTGTGTTCCTTGCGTCGTAAACTTCACCGGATTTTGCTCAAAGAGCGTCGTGACCTAAACGTGTTTTATTATCGTTTGTCACTAGACTTGTAACGCACAAGTACAAGTCACTATCTTTTATGTAAGTATTTTTGTGTTAAAAATAGTTTATATTTTAACTAAGTGACTTTCTTATATCATTTTCTTTAACATATTACACGTTAATCGTTCTCAAATAACCTACCCGACATTTAGACACGCAAATTACTACTTATGTCGTTTCAGCTTTAATATATATGAACTGGGCTGTTTTCAGACATTTAAATAAAATGGTTAACTTATTCCAAAAATTCCCAAATTTTTACAGAACGTCTTAAACGATCCAAAAATTATTGTGTAAAAATATCGGGGTCCAGTTCATTACCAATATTTTATAAGAATTTATTTTCCGGACTGCAATCAGATTTGTATCTTTCTGATTGCAGTTTACGAAATAATTCATTAAAAATTCATTGTGAGTCCGATTCACGAAATTCCAGTGGGAGAATTACAAATACAAGTTATGACAGAAAACAGGTTATGACAGAAAACAGGACGCACATTTTCAGCAGCAAAAATGCAGCTCTAGCTGCTGTTACGAAAAGACACTTTAAAAATAGTAAACGGAGTTCAAAAATTATGATTCTGGTGCCATTAGAACCGTATTTCATAGTACATAAACCTAGACTTCATAAAATACATTTTTTGTTTAGTTAAGGTCCACTTACAGCCCGTTAAAGTCGGCTGAAAAGGGCAATCAGCATGCTGTTTTTGGTTTTAAAGGTTTCTAAAACGCATATATATGACCACCATCTTTTCTAATATGATTAAAGTCAGATTATAAGTCTGTTACAGCAGATTGTAGTTTGTTTATTTCAGATTTATCATGATTTACACCATTGGTTTCTCTTTATCTACTTTGTTCCTCATATTCCCAAGACTTTTAGTTATGATCTTGCGTGTTCCCGATCTTTAACCGTTAAATCTCTTATTAACCACTTTAGACAAGATCAAGAAGGTGTTTAGAATAACTTACAACTAGCACAAGGCTAGGGAAGATTCAAGACGAAAACTGGGTGGTTAATAGCGACGTAGTGAGGTCCTTGCGATTCCGTAAGCACCGAGCCTCCTTGTATGAACCCTTTCACCTTTGTAAGTATGTAAAATGGCAAGAATGAAATTGAATGATGATGATGGGTGGCTTGTGGTGTTCGGCCGAGAGTCTCCAAGGGAGGGAGAGAAAGTTGTGATTTTGTTTAGTGGGTTATGAATGAAATGGTTAACTCCTAAACACACTTATAATCCATGTCTTCTAAATACCCCTTAGGTAAAGTGTATGGATGATATTAGACAAGCCATGAATAAAATAATCACATTGTAAGGGTGTGTCCCCTACATGGGACCGAACGGTTAGAGGGGGGGGGGGGGTATTTAGTTGGGATTTAACCAATTAGTTAAGTGTTAGTTTGTTTATTAGGGACTTAAGCAAGTTACTGGCTCCGAAAAGGAAAAACAATGTCATCGACAATATTTTTATGTTCCGGGTAAAGTCCGGTTGTTCGGTTGGATACTGATCCGTTAAAGTGCTAAATAAGCATTTAAAGTGTCGTTAAGTACCTTTTTGCAATATTTTCGATTCCCGTCACTTAGGGAAATATTCTGGATGATAAAACGACATTTCTGCACATATTTCATTGTCATAATGCTGATTATAGCTGAATTTAAATAAATTCTGCACTTAAAGTGCGTTTCGGGTGCTTTTTAGTGCGTATTTTAGCTCCCGGAATGCCTATATTAAAACCCTTGTATGTACTCTTGGGTTTTAATGCATTCTTGACGTTGGACCTACACCTAGGCTCCAATTCTAATGTCCGACTGCTTTCTACAGTTCTGTTGACACGATGTGTCTTACCGGTGAGTTTACTAATATTTTTGACGCAACGCTATCATAAGGTAATTCTTGTAGCATATATCATGCATGAATTCACTTGTATGGAATTTAGAAATTTCTTTGTCTGGTAAACCAGATCATGCACAGTCATTTAAGCACAAATTACTGTTCATTGAGTGTAAGGAATGTACGGAAAAGTGACGGTTGTCACAGTCTCCCCCCGTTAGAAGAATTTCGTCCCGAAATTCAAGCGATGCCATCGGTCGCAGGGGAGTTGTGAAACCAATATGGTCACTTAGATTCATGATTTGTCTTCATGTTCCCATGAAATCTCTGGGTCATGTCATGAATTCTATCATACTCAAGTAGATCAATCATGTCTTTTCTGTATCTTGTGGACTCTTGGTCCATAACCTCAACAGATTTCTATAGTATTGCGGACTCTTGGTCCAAAACCTCAACAGGTTTTTATAGTATTGCGGACTCTTGGTCCAAAACCTCAACAGGTTTCTATAGTATTGCGGACTCTTGGTCCAAAACCTCAACAGGTTTCTATAGTATTGCGGACTCATGGTCCAAAACCTCAACAGGTTTCTATAGTAATTCTTGTCGTTTGTCATTGACGTGAATCTTATTTGTGGGAACAACGACTGTTCCTTGAGTCAGACTCCTTTAAGGACTGGACACATGAATGTGTCGCGATCACTACTGATCTTTTTCTGGAAGTTTTATCTTGTGGACAATGGTTCTGATCCCTACTCCGGGGATTCAACCTTTTTGTTTTCCAAATCACACTACGCCTTCTCTAGGCGAGGCTCTCATTTTAGTCATACTTCTTGTCTCGAATTCTTACGATTTCTGCCGCTCATCGGCGTAATCTTTCTGTATTCCGCGGGCTGTCCTGATATGATCACATATCTGAACGATCTTGCCTCTAGTTTTCTTGGGCCATCCCGGGCCAGTTGATTGTTTATTTCTGGTCTCCGTTCAACATGACGGGAATTGACTCATTATGTTCCGTCTAAAGCTTTACAAGAAGCGGTTTAGACGGCGGTGTGATAAATACTATTGTAGGAAGACTCCACTAAGGGTAAGTGAGTGTTCCGACTTTTCATTAAAGTTTATCACACAAGCACGTATTGTGTTCATACAGTCTGCATCGTTCAGCAGCTCAGTTCATATTCGAGTTCTTACGATCATCGGTGTGCTGCAACCCTTGTGATCAATAAAGACCGTGCAACGTTTTCTTTCAGGTAATGACGTCTAGTTTGTGGCGCGCAATTACTGTATCTATCTCAAGGTCTATTCTCATGATTCCTTAATCAATGTGTCGCGTATGCAATGTTGTGGTCTCGTTGCATCGACGTACAATCGAGACTTTGTCGAGAGGCGTCACATAATTGCAACTCTAGCTCCTCAGCTCTTGGTTGCAGGGTTGGCATGAATTTCGTTCTTATCCATCATGTATCTTAAAGTTCTCCATTCGCGAACTCGAAATCATTGCACATAACTGTGCTTTCTCTAAGAGTTGCAAGGTAAATTGCAGCTCTTGCTCATGACCTTCCTTGGTCGTTGGCCATATAAGAATGGGAAATTGTCAGCTTTCCCCTCATGTCCTTAACTAAGGACGTCATGTCCTTAATTCCTTTGTCTAGCAGCTCTTGCAGTTATCAGAAACTTATGCTTCGTGGACGAAGCTAGTCGGTAAGGCGTCATCTTGTCACCGGTGCCGCTTCTGGCACGAGGCTCGTCTTAAACCTCACTTGTCGCTGCGAAGGGGCGTTCCTGGCAAGTCTTCAGAAAAGGCTACTGGAACTTCTTCCATAACGGGGATGTTCTCAGGCTCTATACTTGGATATCCAATCCATGCTGATTAACATATTATGACTTCGCAAGTCAATGGTAACAGAAGGTTCCGACCTTCTGAGTCTCTAAATGCAATCCTTAATTGCTTCAACTGTTTAAACTAGCCTTCTATATGCCCATTTCTAAAGAATACGGAACGTCTAATTAATTTGAAACTAGGCCAGGCAGTTTCTTAAGTTCTAAGCATGCAAGGTAAAATTTGATGCCAGTATTAATTAAAAGTAGATGCATAGGGTTGGTTAATAGGGGACGTACCCGTAACCGCATCTGGATCCTGGCGTGCTTCATAAGTTTCGATCGTGAAAACCCTTTCTTGCTTGTTTCTTCCTAGGGCAATCTTTCCTAAAGTGCCCTGCTTCACCACATTTGTAGCAACCTGGTATTCTCTTATTCCTTCCACCTGGGTCCTTCGCCCAACAGGCGTCCTTGCTGTGCCCTTCTTTTCCACACTTTCCACACTTAGGCCTCAGACATCGACCTTCATGGTGAAAATTGCATTCTCCGCACTTCGGCTTAGTCCCCGAGTATATTTTACCACCAGCCTTATTAGTGGCTCCATCAGTTTTCCTGTCATGCGGTGGTTTCACCTTCCTGCCTTTGTTTGTTTTAGAGCTTCCATAGTTGACTTGGGTGCTCATCTTTAGGTTTGAGGACTTCCTCTTCTTGTTGCTTGACGACTCCACATGAGTCTCTTTCTTGTTATCCTCAGATTCCGAAAATTTTCCCGCACGTAGAGCTTCTTCAGTAAGAGTGACACTCATATCGATAGCCTCTGCAATGGTTGTGGGCTTTGAGGTAGTAACCATGCTCCTGATCTGAGGTGCAAGTCCCCAAATGAATCGTTCAACCCTTTTGAATTCCGGTTTGACTAAGTAGGGGACGACCCTAGACAAGTCGTGAAATCATTGGACGTATTCAGAAATATTCAGTCCGTTCATTTTCAAGTTCCAGAACTCCACCTCAAGCTTCTGGATTTCAGCCCTAGAACAGTATTTCTTTTCCATCATTTCTTTGAGCTCGTCCCAGCTTAGTGCATAAGCAACATCTGCGCCAAGGGTTTGAACCTGAAGGTTCCACCAGGAGAGTGCGCCATCTAGGAATAACCCTGAGATATAGGTAACACTCTGTTGGGGTGAACAGTTACTCATTCTTAGAACTGAGTCAGTCTTTTCTGTCCAACGAACAAATGCAACGGCGCCTCCTGTTCCGTCAAAGTTTAATGGTTTGCAGTCCAGGAACTGCTTAAAGGTGCAGCTAGTTGGAGGGTTATTTTTAGTAGTGCCATCGCTATGCTTAGAGCGGAGGGCTTCATGTCGCGCAATTGCCTGTGAGATGCGTTCTTGCAGCTCGGCTTCTGTCCTTGGCAACGTACTGGTGTTTGTGTCTCGCCTGGGAGGCATTCTCTTCTGCCAAAATGGTATGAAGTAGGTTAGACAACATTCCAATTGTCTATGAGATACATAGCACCATAAGCCATTATGTAATCACCCAATTTCACACGTTTATATAATCAGTGTATAAGCGAGGAAACAGTTATTGAGCCTTCACATAGGCTTGCCAACTTGGCTTATTGTTTGAAATGAACTCGAGGCTACATTGCCTTGGTCATTCAAGTTTCAGTTATTTTCTGCTACATTGGTTTTCTTAGGTCTTTAGCTTTACTGGTGCGTATATTTCCCCTTTGATGGGGTTGTTTGTGTAGAGGTGATAGGGAGTGTATCATCGCTGATTCTTTTTGAATATTATTCCACCTCTCTTGCTTAAATATCGTTTTCTCAAACGTCTCGTATGCAGGTAGAAGTGTCAGTCACGAAGTAGGCTAAGACAGGTCTCCTACTTTCTAACGTGCTAAAGCACTGATCTATGTGTTGTTCTACCAGATGAAGGTGAGGACACCTATAGATAAATTTTGTGTGCTTTTCATTAGCTCGACCCGCAGAGTCCACCAGGATTTCTGTGCACTACAAGTTGTTATTACGTGGGCCCCCATAATAATAAATTGTCTTGCACAGTTACCCCAAATTTTCTCTCGTTCAGGCAGATGATCGATCAAGGAGGGGACACTACTATCCTTATACCTCTGTCATGGAAAGGACCATTGCAGTGGTCCACGCGCTAACACTCGTTGTTGTTACACGCGAATAGGCACGATGATTAGATGAAGTAGGAATAAAGAGGATTCCCAGTAGTTGGAGGGGCACCTTCGTGACGAATACTTCATCTTCCTTCTCTGGTCAAGTATGTCGTCAATCTTGCTTCACATAAGTCGCAGGGATCTCGTCCCGTTGATTAAGAATTTGTTCAAGGTTGCCGCCTCTGCCTCGTCATCATCACCGTAGTTAGGCACCTTCACGATCGAGAGGGAAGAGCAGCCATCTCCAACGGAAGCAAGCTCAGCATCTTGTTTGGTAATCACTCCCAGCCATGAGCTTTGCAAAGGACGCGAGGTCGGTAGTTTCATCGTGTGAGTCACGTACAGTAACAGGAGTCAGAGTCGAAAGTATCTTATTCACGTCAATAATCATTCCGTACACTTATTTGTATGTATGTATATCAATGACATATATGCTACTTAGCATAATCGAGCAATTTAATACATTATATCACGTATAACTCTCGTTTTTTTTTGGGGGGGGGTCATTTTGTTTTTGGCAAGTCTAACTCGTGTAGACTATGCTTTGGTTGGTACCTTATTTTAAAGGTATTCCTCACTAATGTCCTTGCCTTGTCACTTTTTGAAAAGTGTCTGACTTGTGGATCTTGGCGCTTTCGTGAATGCAATGAAAACCTTTTTGTAAAATGTTTTCATGAGAGAACTCTAGTGATTGTAGTCTAGACCCGAAAAAGAATCCTAGTTCACTACAATCGAAGCTCTGATACCAAACTGTCACACCCTGTCTTTTGCGGAAGCGTACGATGTGTGACTAGTTTGTTATCATTGCATTCAATCATAATAAACAACAACATGATTAAAACGAGGTTCATCCATTCATGAAAATTTGAGTATTACAAATACTCGTTATTTAAGTTTTAAAAACACAACCTTCGTCTAGGTTACAATTCAACAAAAGTGGATGACATCTAAACTTGAAGTCTACTTCTAGCTATGACACTTGCGCCCAAGATCCATCCTGTCACCTGAAATACATGTAATTTTGGAGAACATCAACATAAAGTTGAGCGAGTTCATGCATTTTTGTATTTCACGTTTGTATACTTTGTATGAAAACATAGTATGTGTCATGTATAATTCAAGTTTTTCTTGAGTACCCTACGTACTCAAGTATAATTCCCGTTTTCTTGAGTACCCCACGTACTCAAGTCTCATTCAAGTTTTCTTGAGTACTCCACGTACTTTAAGTATAAATCAAGTTTTCTTGTGTACCCCACGTTTTAAATGATTGTTTATACAAGGACATTAAGGCATATGAGGTCATAGGGAGCATTAGTATTTTCTCCTTCAAGGCATGTGAGGACATAGGGAGCATTAGTATTTTCTCCTCTAACTGTGTCGATTACCCTCGACTATGTTGATTATCCTCGACTATGTCAATTTCCCTTGACTGTGTCGATTATCCTCGACTGTGTCGATTAACCTCAACTGGGACACCGAAGCACTCATGAGGTCACATAAGGACCATGAGTGGGGCTCGGTCGTGCCCGTTAGATCTAACCCTCGTCCCTAATTAAGTATTAATGGCGTCTCAATATCTAGTTTAAGCTCACATGATCTAGTATTTTCTAGGCATTTCTTAAAGCTCATCATATTGCACTCACCAAGAGTGCTTCTCGTATTCTCAAATCATATTGCACTCGGTACTCGTTCTCACCAAGAGTGCTTCTTGTATTTTTACCATTTGTAAAAATTGTAATATTTGTAACATGTATTTCACCCCCGAGAGTTATAAAACCAAAAACAGTTAAAGAAAAGGGGGAGCATGAACTCACAACTTTGCGTTCCTTGCGTCGTAAACTTCACCAGATTTTGCTCAAAGAGCGTCGTGACCTAAACGTGTTTTAATATCGTTAGTCACTAGACTTGTAACGCACAAGTACAAGTCACTATCTTTTATGTAAGTATTTTTGTGTAAAAAATAGTTTATATTTTTAACTAAGTGACTTTCTTATATCATTTTCTTTAACATATAACACGTTAGATCGTTCTCAAATAACCTACCCGACATTTAATCACGCAAATTACTACTTATGTCGTTTCAGCTTTTATATATATGAACTGGGCTGTTTTTGGACATTTAAATAAAATGGTTAACTTATTCCAAAAATTCCCAAATTTTTACAGAACATCTTAAACGATCCAAAAATTATTGTGTAAAAATATTGGGGTCCAGTTCATTACCAATATTTTATAAGAATTTATTTTCCGGACTGCAATCAGATTTGTATCTTTCTGATTGCAGTTTACGAAATAATTCATTAAAAATTCATTGTGAGTCCGATTCACGAAATTCCAGTGGGAGAATTACAAATACAACAGTGGTCAACTATGGTATAAATTTCGTGACAAGACTCCACACAGAATACAAGTTATGACAGAAAACAGGACACACATTTTCAGCAGCAAAAATGCAGCTCTAGCTGCTGTTACGAAAAGACACTTTAAAAATAGTAAACGGAGTCCAAAAATTATGATTCCAGTGCCATTAGAACCGTATTTCATTGTACATGAACCTAGACTTCAGAAAATACATTTTTCGTTTAGTTAATGTCCTGTTACAGCCCGTTAAAGTCGGCTGAAAAGGGCAATCAGCATGCTGTTTTTGGCTTTAAAGGTTTCTAAAACGCATATATATGACCACCATCCTTTCTAATATGATTAAAGTCAGATTATAAGTCTGTTACAGCAGATTGTAGTTTGTTTATTTCAGATTTATCATGATTTACACCATTGGTTTCTCTTTATCTACTTTGTTCCTCATATTCCCAAGACTTTTAGTTATGATCTTGCGTGTTCCCGATCTTTAACCGTTAAATTTCTTCTTAACCACTTTAGACAAGATCAAGAAGGTGTTTAGAATAACTTACAACTAGCACAAGGCTAGGGAAGATTCAAGACGAAAACTGGGTGGTTAATAGCGACGTAGTGAGGTCCTTGCGATTCCGTAAGCACCGAGCCTCCTTGTATGAACCCTTTCACCTTTGTAAGTATGTAAAATGGCAAGAATGAAATTGAATGATGATGATGGGTGGCTTATGGTGTTCGGCCGAGAGTCTCCAAGGGAGGGAGAGAAAGTTGTGATTTTGTTTAGTGGGTTATGAATGAAACGGTTAACTCCTAAACACACTTATAATCCATGTCTTCTAAATACCCCTTAGGTAAAGTGTATGGAAGATATTAGACAAGCCATGAATAAAATAATCACATTGTAAGGGTGTGTCCCCTACATGGGACCGAACGGTTAGAGGGGGGGGGGGTATTTAGTTGGGATTTAACCAATTAGTTAAGTGTTAGTTTGTTTATTAGGGACTTAAACAAGTTACTAGTATGTTATTTAATATAACGGGTGTTCGGGTACCCTAACTGGCTCAGAAAAGGAAAAACAATGTCATTGACAATATTTTTATGTTCCGGGTAAAGTCCGGTTGTTCGGTTGGATACTGATCCGTTAAAGTGCTAAATAAGCATTTAAAGTGTCGTTAAGTACCTTTTTGTAATATTTTCGATTCCCGTCACTTAGAGAAATATTCTGGATGATAAAACGACATTTCTGCACATATTTCATTATCATAATGCTGATTATAGCTGAATTTAAATAAATTCTGCACTTAAAGTGCGTTTCGGGTGCTTTTTAGTGCGTATTTTAGCTCCCGGAATGCCTATATTAAAACCCTTGTATGTACTCTTGGGTTTTAATGCATTCTTGACGTTGGACCTACACCTAGGCTCCAATTCTAATGTCCGACTGCTTTCTGCAGTTCTGTTGACACGATGTGTCTTACCGGTGAGTTTACTAATATTTTTGACGCAACGCTATCATAAGGTAATTCTTGTAGCATATATCATGCATGAATTCACTTGTATGGAATTCAGAAATTTCTTTGTCTGGTAAACCAGATCATGCACAGTCATTTAAGCACAAATTACTGTTCATTGAGTGTACAGAATGTACGGAAAAGTGACGGTTGTCACACGAACGTCCATGTGTTGGATGTCGCAGCGTCAAATGATTGATCGATACCTTTCTTACCCCTCTTCGTTTGCTGGAACTCATGTATTGACGTCTTAGATCCCGAAGTGCGATCACTTCTGCAACACTCTCGTAACATACCCTGTATTACTCAGTCAACTTGCGAGAATGATGGACTCCAGCATTTGAATGACCCTAGTCACCAGCAACGAACATCAGCGATTTGACTCCAATCGAATCCTTAACCTCAGCCCGCGACTCATGGGAGTCAACTTTTACGGAATAATCAGGACATAAGCGATGACAATTGACCATGGTATGGAACGCGAAACTGCCAACACAAGGGGTAGCGCCTTAGAACATGGCACGGAATATGAAAAGATAGACCCTGTCGATGAAAGATCGTAGAGCTCCGTTTCAAACAACAGCGGTGGGGGCAAAAGTCACGACAACATCAAGGTACTTGAAATGGTGACCAACAGTATAGAAATGAAGGTGCCTACGACATGGAGTAGTTGTTGCTAAATCAAAACGACAACAACCGAGGAAACGACGGTCGTACTGGAAACCCTCGCAACGAGTGCAACCACACGGGAAATGATGCTCATGGAGGGGCATTTAGGATTGGCATGGGCGACGCCAGGATTGTAATAACATGGTGGCATACACGTTCTTGGTAACGAATCACTTCGTCTCTGTTCAATATAACCCTGACGCTTCTTGAAACCCAACCTGTTGTGGAATCGGCTGATGGCAAGACATTGGAAACCTTATATGATCGTTGGGATGCAAACTCGACCTTGTGGGACAAGTGTTCGACATCGACCCTTCTTCTATTGTTCTCGATGGATGTACCCTGGGAGGAGAAGATTCTATGTATTCTCCTTAGTGGAGGATTGTTATCTGTTCTAATGAGTCAAAGTGGCGTAACGGTTAGCGTCATTTCAACAACAAAAGCCAGGAGTGTCTACGGAGGGATTACCCCGCTATGTTAGCAACTGATATTGACGTAAGGTTAGGAAAAAGAGGATCGAGGATCCACCAGTTGTTCGTGATTACCCTCAATGTGCTACCCGAGGAACTTCCAGGATCATCCCTACAACTGTTAGGTAGGAACTCAGTTCGACCTCACGCCAGAGGCAGTTCTAACTACTCGTACTCTCTACCGTCTTGCACCAGGAGGGTTGCAGGAGCTGTTTAACCAACTACAGGAACTGTCGGACAGGAGTTTTCGCTTTGGAGAGCCCCAGTTATACCAGTGAAGATAAGCCTTTTCGTATGCGCACCAATTATCGAGAGCGTAACAAGGTGACAGTTAGGAACCGCTTATCTCGACCATGTATTGGCCACCTGGCGACCAGTTGCGAGGAACAAGCTTCCATTCGAGGATTGGCTAGTGAACGAACTATCATCAGATGGAAGTCCAAGAGGAGAATACTCTTAGAACAGCATGCCGAGCGTAATGCAGCCATTCCAACTTGGTACACCATGATCATTGAGTTGACCAACACACCAGCAGCTTCAGAGATCACATGAATCGACCGCATTTGTTGACAACATTCTGAATCCTGACCAGGAGAATGGAACGCCATGGGTGGCATTTGTATCTTATTTTAGAACTCCTGAAGGAGGAGCCACTCTATGCAAAGTCTTGTTAAATGTAATTTCTGGGTTCGAGAGGTACCTTTTGGACATATAATCAACAAAGTAGGAATGCACGTGGATCTCGCTAAGATCCGTCTTGGTAACTGATCGACACCAAGGAGTCCTTCGAGGATACAACAATTTCTTGGTCTCACTTGATACTATCGCAGATAAATCGCAGGATTTTCGAAGATCGCGCAGCTTAAATCTCTCTAGCACAGCAGGGTGCGGTGTTCGTGAAAGACAGAACAGGAGGACGTCTTTTCAGCTTTCGAATCCCAACTCTGCAATACACTGAGCATCGTCTTTACCCGAGGGTGCGGGTGATTCAGTGGTATATCCTTATGGTTTGAATCAGAGTCCCAGTTACACATCGACGCAACACAAGAGAGTGATGACTTACGTAATGGAGTTACAAGAGGAACTGCACGACACAACCAGTGGTGGAAACCATGGTCTTTGGATTTACTTGGAGGCATTACTTGGACGGTACCGAATGCATTACTTAGACCGATCACAAGGGCCTCCCATGTACCCTGGTCTTGGAAGAGCTAAATCAGTTAATGGCATCGCTGGACAGAACTTTTGGAGGATTGCAGCTATGAAACGTGAACGTACACGAGCTTTGCAGCTCACTATCGACTCTAACTTACCTGATCCGACTCGCCCCGTTCAAATTGGAGAATTGAAGGAAGAGGAATTTCAAGTTGAACTCATGCGGGGCATGGAGAAGCAACCTAGGCAGGTCAGACGATATTCGCTACCTCATGGAAGGGGTGTGGATCTCATTATACAGTGACTGTAGGAAATTTATGTTGAGCAAAGCACCGGCCTTGATATTCTAGTCGTCTGGGTTTTGATGAGAGGCATTAGGATTTATAAACCTTGTACTGGTAATCGGGCATGAAGGCCCACCTAGCTAGGTATGGGAATGATTTTTGACTTGTAGGAAAGTCAAGGTGAAGTGTTAGCAACCAGAAACACCTATATGGAAAACGAAAACAGACTGCCATGGATTTGGTCGCTAGTCTACTTACAACTCGAAATGGAAACAATATCACCTGGATGATCGTTGATGGTCTCACGTAACCAACACACTTTCTAGCCATCAAGGAAACGGATAAGTTTTCTACACTTGTAGTCATCTACCTGAAAGAAGTGGTTGCTAGGCACGGGGTGCCAACCTCCATTATCTCTGATCGCGACCCACGATTTGCATCTGATTTGTGGCAAGCGATGCACAATTCCTTTGGCTCACGTCTAGACATGAGCACAACATACCATCCACAGATGGATGGGCAGACTGAACTCACCATCCAAACTCTTGAAGACATGCTTCGAGCATGTGTATTCGACTTTGGCAACGGCTGGGAAAGACACCTCCCTTTAGTGGAGTTTCGTATAACAACAGTTACCACACCAGCATTCAGACTGCTCCATTTGAGGCATTGTACGGACGGAAGTGCCGATCACCCCTTTTGTTGGGCAGGAGTTGGAAATAGCCGAATCACTAGCCCAGAATCCGTCGTAGACACAATAGAGAAAAATTGCTCAGATACGATAACGAATGGCGGCCGCTGGTGACCGTCAGGAAGGCTACGCCGATAAGTGCAGGAAACCACTCGAGTTCCAGGTTGGGGATCGAGTACTACTTAAAATCTCACCTTGGGAAGGTGTATTTTGTTTTGGTATACGAGACAAACTCAACCCGTGATATGTTAGACCTTTCGAAATCACGGAGAGAATTGGCAAGATGGTCTACAGATTGAATCTACCCGAAGAACTCAGTGGAGTTCACAACGCATTCCATGTGTCGAATCTGAAGAAGTGTCTGTCAGATGAAACCCTCATAGTTCCTTTCAAGGAACTCGCCCTCGACGATCAGTTGCGATTTTTCGAAGAACCAGTGGAAATCTTGGACCGGGAGGTCAAGATTCTCAAACGCACTAGGATACCTATAGTTCGAGTTCGTTGGAACTCCCGTCGTGGCCCAGAGTTTACCTGGGAACGAGAAGACCAAATGAAACACAAATATCCCCAGTTGTTGGAGAACAATGAAACCACTACTGAGGCTGAAGCTACTGCGGAATTTCAGGACGAAATTCCAAACCAACGGGGGGATGATGTGACACCCCAGGAAAACCAGGAAAAACTACGCAACCTAACTAGCTTCCTCAGTAACTACGTGCTAAATTTCGGGATGAAATTTCTTTCAAGTTGGGGATAATGTGACAACCCGAACTTTCAAGGTTAGTAACGTTTAATCTCGTGATCACAACTCCTCGTTATTCCTCCTTGATGTGTTACACGCTCCGCGCTAGTATAATCTTGTTTAACGATTATGATAACTTTGTTACATATATACATTAATATAATTAAGCCACACCTTTGTGTTTTGAGTAGACGGTTGTGTTAACGGGCCGCATCCCGAACCCGCGAAGCCCAAACAAAACCTAATTGGACTAGAAGCCCAAACCACCACTATGTGGTAGATATATCATTTAATTGTAGCAGCCCAAGTGCTTGGGCTTAAGCCCATTTCGGCCAAAGTGGGTAACCGGCCCCAAACCCTTATCAAATACAATGCACGTAATATATTCTTGATTAGCTTAAACTCAAAAGAAAACCCTAAGGCATTACTCCCTTCTTCTTGATTGCTCGATGGCAGTAGGCATACCCCCCCCCCCAGCGAAGCCCTTCTCTTCTCGGCTATAAACAAATCCGTTTACATCTCACTTCTAGTAAGTACATTACCACTAATCGATCCTGTACATGGCAACACTCATATTTGTTTGATGATTTTCATGAATGTTATTTTTATTATAATGAATCCGTAATAGTTAGAAAGCATGTTAGACACTATTTAATTTAGATCGTGAAAGTAATAATCTGATTGATATTTGTTAGTGCGGGACTAATTGTTATTCAACATGATTTTGGGTGGTTGATAGAATGATGATATGTACATGTGTTGTTCATGCTCGATGTGAAATATATGAAATATATGTACGGTGTGTTCATGCTAAGATTCGTAATATATGAAAGTATATGTTTACTCGTAATATATGAAATATATGTATACTTGTTCGATGGTCTGTACACGAATCTTAGTAATACTTGTAATACTATTATTGTTGTTTAGTTTGCACGTAACATATGTGAAAAGCCTTGAGAGTGCAGCCAAAGTGATAAGGATCACTTCATAAATTGTCGGCCATTGATTCCTTATGCATGTGATTGTGAAGTTCAATAAGTTAACAGGACACCATGTGATTTAGTTGGATTCATTAGTCAACCTATAGGTTAGCGGCCCAATATATTTGTCAGCCCACCAAACAAATCGGTCCAATAGAATAATACCGTGAATATAGTTGTCGGCTATGTTTGTAAGAGTCATCAGGTTGTATTTAATGTCAAGAGATTATTCCTTTTATCATGTTACTTCATGACATCAGGAGAGAGGCCCATGTGCGATTATACTAGTATGTCGGCCATTACCCTTATTCAATTAATTCATAATCGGTTTTGGATAAACTCATTTGGGCCGAATACAGATGGGTCGTGTATTGTAGGAAAGCTATATCAAACAACTAGTGTAACTATAGTATGTGACTAACTTTGTGATGTGCCATACCATGATGTCAATTGGAATTGTGAAGCTGTTTTATGAACCGAGTTCGTGCTAAGTGATTATTTGTTGACACTGAATTTACGTTGTTAGATCTATTTGTCATTCACATGTTAGTAGGATAATGGATTTGAATTATGGTAATCAAGCTTGGTACTTTGTATGATGATTAGATACCTGTTGAGTGGTTATTGGAAACATGAACTTGTAAATGCAAACCTGTATGAGACCCAAATATCTGTTATGTGAATGTATGATGGTAATGGACTAATAGGTAGCATGATTAACTGGTATGACGTACATGATGATATGTGCTTTATTGTTCACTACTGTGTGATATAATACGTGATTAATGTGTGTTCAAAACTGACAGTCACATGGTAACCATATTAGGATTTGGTTGATCAACTTGAATACGTGAATAAACATACCGAGCAAAGCAAGGTGAGTTCACACTCTTAAGGCATGGGATTCCCGGTGGGTTGGGAATGGGATTAAGAAGCTAAGATGAAACCTGTATATTCACCACTAATAGACTACATTAAACCTGCGTATTCTCAGATTGGGAAGAATACGTACCTTCGCCCTCGGATTGGGAAGGACGCCTACACTAAACCTACGTATTCTCGGATTGGGAAGAATACGTACCTCCATCCTCAGATCGGGAAGGACGCCTACATTTAACATGCGTATTCTCGGTTGGGTAGAATACGTACCTCCGTCCTTGGTGGGAAGGACGCCAATATATATAACTAGTCTAGTGGTTTACAGCATGGGGTAGCCCCCACTGGTTATAGTTATGGTTTGGGAAACAAGGAACTGATTGACTACTGGTTTTTGAATGAACTTATGATTTATGAAACAACTTTAAACTGGACAACCAACTGTGAATTCGCTCAACTTTATTGTTGATTCGTTGTTACATGCCTTGCAGGCTTTTAGGTGCATATCGTTGGAACTTTTTTTCTGGGAGGCTGGAGTGGTCATGGGTCGAGATACATGGAATCGCAACACAAGACTAATGGTTTTTACATATGGTTTATAAACTCTTAACGAATGAATCATGCTTCCACTGTACACTATGAATTATTTGTAACGTGTAACACTTAATGTTAATAAATGAAAGTTTTATTTAAATATACCTATGAGTTCAATGTGATTGGTGGCTAGATCCTGGTACGTCACATGCCTCGCGGGGGTTTCTGCATGTGGTATTTTGGGCAGTGTGACATATCAACAACAATTGTAGGAGGAGGAGTAGAACCAGTGGTTTTCAATAGATGGGCCTTGATTGCCTTTATATCAGCTTGTGTATCCATGAACCTAGCTTCCATCATATTTCTGATCTTTTGAACTTGTATTTCATGTTGCTGATCAGCATATGCCCTTTGTTGGTGAAACAGAGGTTGAAATAGACTCCAAAGCTAAGTGGGAGTAGGAGCAGATGAAGGAGCAGATGTTGCAGCTGGTGCAACAGTGGGTGTGGCCTTTTGTTGTTGTAACAACTGTTGCAACATTGACTTGATGTCTGCAACAGATGTGTCCAATTTGTCAAACCCTCTCCGTCAATTCCTTGTACATTAAACCATCACCCAAGTTAATGGGATCATCTGATTTCACACTGGCAGTGGTTTTATCAGTGGTTGACTTAGGGAAATTTTCCCAAAAGTCATCCAATGATGCCCCTTTGTCTTGGTACTAGGGACTTTTTTCTTCTGTAGGGGTGATCAGTTTTAGTGAACCAGTAAATACTGGAAACACCCTGGTCCCCAATGAAGAAATTGCCTAGGGAGTCTGACTGATGAAACTACTGCCCAAGTGTAAACCAGTGGGTTCAACACTTGTAGTAGCTGCTCCACTTGAACTACAGACAGGAAGTACTTGTACTTCCTGCAGTGTAACCTCCTCAGCTATTGGTGGGTTAACAGAGATTGAGAGACCAGACTCAGTCACTTGTTGTGGCATAATCTCATTGACAGGTGATTGAGATGAACTGATTTTTATCTGGGCTAAATCAACTGCATCCAATAGAGGCATTATGGATGGTGGAATTATGGCAGTGAGTATGGGAGTGGAAAGAGAATTTGCCCCGGGCAGTGGGTTGTGGATGATGGAATCAAGTGATTCTAGAGCATCATAATTTGGTGTCCCGGTTCTTACAACCTGATCTTTTTGAGAAGAAGCAAGAGGAGTTTGAGGCTCAGGTTGAGATCTTTCTTCCACCTGCGGTGAGGAAGTAGCAGCAGTGGTTATTGGTGACTTTTGTGTTGTCACTGGCAGTTGCTCTGGGATCTCATCTTCCAGAGTTGCCTTTTTTGTAGGTTTAGGGGGCTTTTGAGTTTTCTTTTGTTTTGGTCTTTTGGTGGATTTAGGTGTGGGTTTCACAGCAGTTGTTTTGCTGCTGTGATCACCTTGAGCAGTGGGCTCAGCAGCAGGTGCCTGAGGAGCAGTGGTAGCTGCTAAAGTCTGCTCAGGAGCCTCTGCTTGTGTTTTGGACACTTTTGATAGCCTTGTAAATGTTTCAGGTGTAAGGCCATTTATTTGACAAGGTTCACCTTGGATAAGCACATGAGCATTATCCTTTGCAAATTTCTTTTGAAAATAAAAGCTTAAGAACCTTGGAAACAGTAAAAATGATTTTTTATTAACATTTTTGACCAAATCATTGAAGATCTCCTGGGAGTAGCTAAAGTTTTCCCCATGCAAGATAGCATAACCCAGGTATTGGATCTTCAATGGAATTTCATTGAAAGCAGTGGTCTTATTGGAAACACACATTAGGAGGGTATGAAACAAGAACCTTGTGGCAGGAGGAAAACTGCCTTTTTGCAAAGTGTCTTTTTTCATTTCCTCAGCATACCCTCTTTCTAGAAAATCTGTTTGATACTCTATTTTAGGAAAAGAAGTTTTACCTTAAAGATCATCCAGTTCAAAAACTTCTGACAGAGTTTGTGGTGTGATTTTAACAGGTACACCCTTTATCGAGGAATTGATGGCTATGGGCGTTTTATCTTGAGATTCAAGTGTCGCATTCTTCCAAAATTCTTGCTGGGTTGCCAGGTAAACCGGAGCATCAGAAGTCAACAAAGTTTTGTACTTTGAAGACGAAAGAGCATCAATGAAGAAATCGAAGATGGTGGTAAGACTTGGTTTTGTCAATAGACCCAAGTAATTGTGAGGAGCTTTGAATGGAATTTCCATGGTGATTTGTGTATGTGTGCGAGAGGAAGAAGATGAGGAGTGATTTGAGAGAAATGGATGGTAACTGCTTTGAGAAAGGAATTTTGAATTCGATTCGACAGTGAAAACCCTGTTTGTGGTTTTGATCAGGGTTTTATAAAGGGAAAAGGTGAATGCTGACGTGGCAGCAGTTACAAAAGATCTGACCGACAAGTACTGTCCACGTGTCAACCACTGATGATGAATGGAAGACAGTTGTTAAGGAAACCACTGATGGAGCAAGTATCAGTGGTTGCAACGGTTATAATGAGAACAGTGGCTGATTTTCAACTATCAGTGGATAGCCTATCAGTGGATTAAAGCACTGATTTTGAACAATAGTGATTAACAAGGTTTGACTTTCTAGGGGCACCTTTGAGGTATCTGAATATCCTTTTTACAGCAATAAGGTTTGACTTTCTAGGGGCTGATTGGGATCTTGCACAAACACATGTTGTAAACATGATGTCTGGCCTAGATGCAGTTAGGTACAGTAAAGACCCAATCATGCTTCTATATAGAGTTTGATCAATCAAATCATCCTTTTCATCAGACATGACTATTTTTGTGGTTGCAATGGGTGTACTGCATGGCTTACAATCATCCATCTCAAATTTCTTTAAAAGTTCTTTGGCATATTTGCCTTGATGGATAAAAGTGCCATTTTGCAGTTGCCTTACTTGGAGACCAAGAAAGCACTTGAGTTCACCCATTGCACTCATCTCAAACTCAGCTGTCATGAGTTTTCTGAACTCGTCACACATTTTGTTACATGTGCTTCCAAAAATGATGTCATCCACATAAATCTGGACAATCATCAAGTCCTTCCCTCTCCATTTTAAAAACAGTGTTTTGTCTATTTTACCTCTAGTGAAACCAATGGAAAGTAGAAAGGTGGAAAGAGTTTCATACCAGGCTCTTGGTGCTTGTTTCAGGCCATACAAAGCTTTATTTAGCTTGTAGACATGATTTCGATTAAATGGATCTTCAAAGCCTGGAGGTTGACACACATATACCTCTTCTTGAATCTTACCATAGAGGAATGCACATTTGATATCCATTTGGTACACCTTTATGTTGTGGTTGACAGCAAAGGCCAGGAATAATCTGATAGCTTCTAATCTTGCTACAGGGGCAAATGTTTCATCATAGTCAATGCCCTCTTCCTGTCTGAACCCTTGAACCACAAGCCTAGCTTTATTCTTGACAACAATACCCCTTTCATCGGTTTTATTTTTGAAGACCCACTTTGTGCCAATAGGACTCACACCCTCTGGCAATGGTACAAGCTCCCAAACTTGTTGTCTTCTAAACTGTTGGAGCTCCTCTTGCATGGCTTCTACCCAGCTGTTGTCTTTTAGTGCCTCTTGGTACTTGACTGGCTGATGGAGAGATAGGAAACCAACAAAAAGACATATGTTTTGGGATTGGCTTCTTGTTAGCACCCCTTCACTGATGTTGCCAATGATTTGGTCAGGTGGATGAGACTTCAAGAAGATTAGATCTCCTTTGTATTGAACAATGGCATTTAATGGTGAAGGCTGCAGATGTGAATCATCTGAGCTAACCACTGCTGGTGACTTTGATGATCCAACAGTGGCTTCAAATGGAGGTGGAGGAATAGGAGGAACAGGTGTGAAAACATGTTGACTTTTATCCACTGTTTGATGGCTTTTGTCAACAGTGGTTGATGATGATGGGCTACTTTGGTCAACAACTGTTGAGGTAGCAGTGGTTGAGCTTTAACAGTTGTTTTAAACATGTGCTGCTCTACCAATTGAAACAGACTTTTGTTATGGAATGATGACTTCATATCCATAGTCTGATGGAGTATTTTCTGATGGACCTACATTGTTAGCCTTGACAGAAACATTTTCAAATGTGAATTTATCAAGATCAAATAATTATGCAGGGTTAGCAGGGATTTTCATTGATGAAAGTTCATTGAACTTTACATTCAAAGTCTCTTCCACTGTTTTGGTCCTTCTGTTAAACACTTTTTAGGCCTTAGCAGTGGTTGAGTATCCCAAATGATAACCACAATCAATTTTGGCTGCAAACTTTGAGATAGAATCTTTTAAGTTTAAAATGAAACATGGGCAGCCAAAAACTTTGAAATATGAGATCAGTGGTTTTATTTTATAAAGCAGTTCATAAGCAGTCTTTTGATGCCTGGGGTTGATTAAAACTCTATTCTGGACATAGCAAGCAGTGTTTACTGCCTCTGCCCAGAAAGTTAATGGCAAACCTGAATCAGCAAGCATGGTTCTGGCAGCCTCAATCAATGTCCTGTTCTTTCTCTCAACAACCCCATTTTGTTCTGGTGTTCTTGGAATGTTGTACTACCTTACAATTCATTTTTGACACATAGAAATCATCCAACTCCTTATTTCTAAACTTTGTGCCATTGTCACTCCTGAAGATTTTTACTGGCAAGTCAAACTGCTTTTCAACCTGTGTAACAAAGTCTTGCAGAATGACTGCAGTCTCATCTTTGGAGTGTAAAAAGTAAGTCCATGTAAACCTAGAAAAGTCATCAACAATAACCAAACAATATCTTTTCTTTCTAAGACTCATGACTTTAACTGGGCCAAACAGATCCATGTGAAGCATTTGCAAGCACTTGGTTGTTTTGGACTCTTCAATGGACTTATATGAGCTTGTATGTTGTTTTCCTTTTAGACATGAAACACAATGCTCAGGACAGGTGAACAGTTTTTTAGGTAAACCTCTTACTAACCCCTGTTTTAACAAAGCAGTGATTGTCTTGAGATTTATGTGCCCCAATCTCCTATGCCATAGTTCTGTCTCTTTGTTAGAGGCAGCTGAGAACAGACAGGCATCAGTCCTGGGGCTCTCTTTTCACATATCAACTACATAAACATTGCCACTCCTTTGAGAAACAAGTTGGGTTTTTCCATTTTTTATTATTTCTTCAATCTTTTCAACCATTTCTGGTCCAATAATCCTACAACACTCCTTTGTAAAGAATGAGCCATAGCCCTTATCACTCAATTGTGAGACACTTAGGAGGTTGAATTTTAGATTGTCTAACATATTGACATTTTCAAACTTAACATTACCATACTGCACTGTACCAGACCCCATAACCTTCCCTTTACTATTATTACTAAAGGATATATCACCCCCTCCATGAGTTTTGAAATCTTTGAGTAGGGCTCTACATCCTGTCATGTGCCTGGAGCCTCCACTATCTACATACCAAAGACTATCTAAGCATGCAGAATCTCCCTGTACATCAAGTAAAAGGTTAGTTCATTGGGGTCTCCAAAGCCAATAGGGCTTTGGATGGGGTCTCAACAGTGTCTAGCTTAAGTTCAGGTGGATGGACAGTGGTTAGCGCAGGGGTTTGGACAGTTTTGGAACTGTTTTTCTCTAACCACTGTTGGGGGATCTTGCCCTATCAATTGTTGATACCCAAAGGGATGCATGTTCACTCTTGGTTTAGAAGGCCTTTTGTAGGCTTCATAAACATGTGGGACCCTTGGGTATGGTGGTTGACCTTTACCTCTTCGGTATTGGTTAGCAGGGGGTGCATCAGTCACTTGAACATCTCTTTTAACAGAGGTTTGGTTCAGCTGTTTGGTAACAGCTGTTTGAACTGGCACAAACAGTGGTTGATTCTTTTGAAACTTTATTGATGGTGTTGATGAACTCAAGGATGTTTTTGTAGTGTACTCATTCTTTTTTACATCAAAGGATTTGAGATACACACATTCCTGAGTTTTGTGGTTTAATTTACCACAGATGGTGCAGCTCTTAGCAGGCTCAATGACACTTGTTTTGTTGATATCATATGCTTTTAGATGAAAACAATCTTTTGTTAGATGATTCTTCTTTTCACAGAAATCACAAAATAAGTTTTTAACCTTTTCTTTTCTTTTCTTCTTCTCAGACTCCTTTGCAACAGAGTTTTGAACTACTGTTGGGATGTCTTTAAGAGGAATGACTTTTTCCTTAGGAGCTTTGACACCATCAGTGGTTGTGAAGTCTATGGGCTTGAAGTTTTCAAGAATGTCACACTCATCAGACCATGTGGGTTTAAATTGGTATTTCTCAATTTCCTCAAAAGTTGAGGACCCCACAGATCTTTCCAAAGTGATTTTGTTACCAGGTTTGCCAGTTATTTTAACTTCTTGGCCATTCTTGTTGGTTGGTATGATTTCAACAGAACCAGCTTGATTTGCAGCATTGTTTTCAACTTGCTCATTTTTTCTAAACCCAATGCCAAATTTTACATTACTTTCAAGCTGTTTTTCAAGCATAATCTCATAACCTTTACAGGATTCCACCCATTTTTCACAAGTGATCTGTGACACCCCAGGAAAACCAGGAAAACCATACAACTTAACTAGCTTCCTCAGTGAGTACGTGCTAAATTTCGGGACGAAATTTCTTTCAACTTGGGGATAATGTGACAACTCGTATTCCAGAACCTATCTTTGCATTAATGTAACGTATGTGAACACTATGTGATTACATGAACTATGTTGATTTAATGAGATGATATGTGTTATATGTTATGTGAGTGTATGTATTATGTTATGTATTATGTAAACACACAACTCTAATCCGATTACGTAAGCCCATTCGGGCCACACTTTGGGTTCGGCCCACTTCTTCTTTTACACGCATAGCCTTGGGAGAAAGGGGTATACTTTTCATTTGTTTGCTAAACACACAACACCACTCAAACCCTAGTGCTCTCTCTCTCCCTCATGAACCCGACGGCAGCCAAACATCCTCTCCATCGAAGATCATAGTGTTCGGATCATTCTCTTGTTCGGATCTTTCTCGTTATACACTCTCAACCGGTTAGTGTTTTGTTAAGTATTTGATTGTATGTCATGATCTAGGTGATGATTTAGTAATATCTTTTGATCTATCATGATATAAACTGTTGAAGCTTAGTGTTCATGAAATCGGCTTGCATATGTGTATTTGATAATGTTCATATTTGCATGATAATGATTGAGAACTGAATGCTTGTTAATCGGTTGTTATGTTTCTATGATTCGGATTGTTAGCTTAATGATGTTCTAGTGAATCGGATGTGGATAATGATGCTAATCGGCTGTCATGTCTTGTCTTCGGATTAGGTTGCATGATGATTTAGGATCAAGTGTATGTAATCGGTTGTATGTCCTTGAAATCGGATCAAATAATATGATTTGATTAGTTATTATTATGCTTGAAGCATGTTTAGGGTTCATGAGAAATTGATGTTGAAACCTTTGTTTGATCGATTATTGTTTGGCTTGGAAACTGATTAGTTGTTAATTGATAAACCACGAAAATAAGGAAACTGCTAATTGGGGTCAAATGAATTGATTGGGAATTGATAATTGAATTGATTGCATGAAATTAGGAAAGTATAACTGATCACACAAGTCTCTCAGTCGCACAAGAGACTCCGGTCGCACAAGACCGAACACACAAGTCCAGTCGCACAAGAGGTCCCGAGTCGCACAAGACTGTTGGATTGCACAAGTTGTTATGTTTGCTTAACTGTTGAGCCGGGTATACTTGTTGGGCTGGACTAGTTCCAATCGCACAACCCAACCGGATCGCACAAGCTATTCGGATGGTACAAGCTCATCCGGATCGCACAAGACTTTTGCATGTTATTAGTTTGGGCGGTGTATTTTATGTTTGGGCTTTTGACTATTTGGGCCGGGTGTTTATCTGAATCGCACAACATGTTGGGCCGAAGTGTTTAGTTGGGTTATGTTAGTAAATTTTCACAAATGGTTCGGCCCAATACATCTTAAATCATACAAGTATGAAATGCTATGTTCTTGACTGTTATGTGTTTGCCATGATCTGTGCATGTTCTTAACTTGCTATCTCTGTGTATACATACGTGCACTATTTGAACCTAGACCTGACTTGTATGGTGACCATGTTAGGACGTGGTTGACCTCTAGCAACTCAATTGACCTTTCATTTATCTGCCGAGCTAACCTAAGGTGAGTTCACACATTCTACAAAGCATGGGATTCCCAGGGGTTGGGAATGGGGTTAAGGAACATGGATTCCTCGTCCGTTCTTGGGTAGGACAGTACTGGTTCAGGAATGTAATTCCTCGTCCTCATGGACAGTTAACTTTTACTAGACCAAAACTCTATCACGAAGTCCCTCCTTTTTAAAACGAGTTAAAGGAACTGTTTTTGGAACAACTTAAAACGAACACCCAACTGTGAACTCGCTCAACATTATTGTTGACTCGTTACTACATGCTTTGCAGGTCAATAGGTACTTAGCTGGAGCTTGCATGGGGAAGAGTCGTTGTGGGACATGGACAGCTGTGTGCCATGTTAAACTTTAGGATATTTAAACTTATGTTTTGGTTTTAAACATTATGCTTCCGCTTACAACTTAAACTATGTTTGTTTTGGACACCAATTGTATTAGTTGGACTTTTACAATTAATTACTTACTTGTTCAATATGATTGGTGGTTTGATCCTGGTCAGTCACGCCTCCAAGCGGTGATACTCCGCGTGTGGATTTTGGGGGTGTGACAGATTGGTATCAGAGCCATTGGTTATAGAGAACTTGGTTTTAATAAGGGAAAATGATTTTTGATAAAACCTAACTATAACCTGTACAGTGCTCTACGATCCACAACGACGCTTCACTCCACGTGCAAGGCTCGACATCCTAGGTGATATGGTTTATGTTTTATTGCCTAGTTGCTAGATTATATAGAACTATTCTCATGGTATGCTAGATAAACGTAGCAACTATAGTTTGAAAGCACATGTGTGTTTGCTTCCTCCTGTCACTCCACACTTACACACATTCGCGACACCTTTCCTATTTGTGCTTCCTTCGATGTGAAGATCATGAGGGAACGTATGAACCTAACTCAAGCCAGCTGACGGCTCTTATCAACGAACAAATTACGACAACACTCGCAGCCACTCAGGCAGGAGGTATAACCTGCTATTCCGAACCTAACCTAGGATGTTAGATCCTACTCTCATGACCCAATTCTCGTGCTTAACCCTGTCTCTTCTTCCTCGCGCAACAAGGTCTGAACGCTCAGCCGCCTGTATGCACATCCAAGACGATCATGGACTGTCGTCCTAGTACTTTCAGTGGCACTAAAGGAGCCGTTGGACTCCTCCATTGGTTTGAGAAGCACGAGTCAGTCTTCGAAATGTGTGAATGCCCCGAGGCTGGGGTGAAATATGCCACTGGTACTCTCAAAGGCACTGCGCTAACTTGGTGGAACGCGCAAGTTCAGATGCTGGGGTTGGTTGCTGCTAATGCCACCCCATGGAATGATTTTTAAGGAACTGATCAAACGTGAATACTAGTCGTGATGACATCCACAAGCTGGAAGTGGAGTTCTTTAACCAGAAGATGGCAGGGTTGGAGATAGAAGCGTACACGAAATGATCCAACGAACTGGCAGCGTTGTGTCCAACTATGGTGGATCCTCCCATCAAGCGTATTGAGCTGTACCTCAGGGGCTTAGTACAAGAAAATCAAAGTCATGTGACATCGGCCAACCTTGCAACCATTCAGGATATTACTCGTCTTGCTCAACGTCTCTCAGATCAGGCGGTAGAATAGAATAATCTACCGAAACGTATTAATGCTGCTACAACTACTTCGGGTGCTCCCAGTGACAACAAACTCAAGTGGGATGGAAATTCGAGCAAGGGTTCCACTTCGGTTCAGTCTCAGTCGCAGCAGCGAGAAACGGATGAGTACAGGAGCCCCAGGCAGCAGTCTTTTGGTAATCGAAGTCAGGGTGGATACAGGGGAAACCACCCTAAGTGCAATCGATGTAAATTGCACCACAGCGGATCGTGCAACAAAGATCATTGTCAGAGTTGCAACGAGCTTGGTCATGGAGCCAAAGATTGTAGAAGCTCACGTCCTGCAAACCAGAACCGACAACAGCAGCCACAAGCTCCACCGAATCAGCAGCAACAGCAGGGTAACAAGGGATGTTATCAGTGTGGTGCTGAAGGTCACTTCATGAGACACTGCCCACAGTTGAACCAGAACCAGAATCAGAACCACAACCAAGGAAACGGGAACAACAATGGAGGCAACAACGGGGGTAATAACGACGGCAATGGTGCCAGGGGTCGAGTGTTCGTGATTGGTCAGGATGATGCTAGGAATGACCCCAACGTTGTAATGGTTTCGACACCGTTATTGGTATGGATTGGCTACCTCAACATCGAGCAGGGATTCTTTGCAAAGAAAAGATCGTCCGCATTCCTCGTGCTGGTTAAGAACCTTTGGTAATTCATGCTGACAAGCTCCTGGAGCGGCACCTATAGCTCGTGCACCTTATCGCTTAGCCCCATCAGAGTTGGAAGAACTCTCTACGCAACTACAAGAACTCTTGGATAAGGGTTTTATTCGCCCTAGCTCTTCGCCATGGGGAACTCCAGTCTTGTTTGTGAAGAAGAAGGACGGTACCTTCCGTATGTGTATCGACTATCGAGAACTCAATAAGGTGGCGGTGAAGAAATCGCTATCCTCTTCCACGCATCGACGATCTATTCGACCAGCTGCTAGGGTCGAGCTTTTACTCGAAGATTGATTTGAGATCAGGATATCACCAGCTGAGAGTCCGAGAAGAGGACGTCTCTAAAACAGCCTTTAGAACCCGTTATGGACATTATGAGTTTTTTGTTATGCCTTTTGGGCTGACAAACGCACCTGCGGTCTTCATGGACTTGATGAATCGAGTGTGCAAGCCGTACCTAGACAAGTTCATTATTGTATTCATCGATGACATCCTGATCTATTCTAAGAGTCAGGAGGAACACGAGCAACATTTACGACTCATTTTGGAACTCCTTCGAGCAGAACAGCTATACGCCAAGTTTTCAAAATGCGACTTCTGGCTTCGTGAAGTCCATTTCTTAGGCCATGTGGTGAACAAGGATGGGATTCACGTTGATCCATCCAAGGTAGACTCAATTAAGAACTGGCCTGCACCTCGTACACCAACAGAGATTCGCCAATTCTTGGGCTTGGCAGGTTATTACAGAAGGTTCATTAAGGATTTCTCCAAGATTACACAGCCTCTCACCTCACTAACGCAGAAAGGCGTTGTTTACCGATGGGGAAATGCACAGGAATTAGCATTTCAGCACTTAAAGGATAGACTTTGCAGTGCGCCTATCCTTTCATTGCCAGAGGGCACAGACGACTTCGTGGTTTACTGCGACGCATCAATTCAGGGTCTTGGTTGTGTATTGATGCAACGGGGTAAGGTTATAGCCTACGCCTCACGCCAACTCAAAGTTCATGAAAGAAACTACACTACACACAACTTAGAGCTGGGAGCTGTTGTTTTTGCACTTAAGATATGGTGACATTACCTGTACGGTACCAAGTGCGCCATCTACACCGACCACAGGAGTCTCGGGCATATCTTCAAACAGAAGGAACTGAATATGCGACAACGACGATGGGTCGAACTACTGAATGACTACGAATGCTCGATCAGGTACCACCCAGGCAAAGCCAATGTTGTGGCTGACGCCCTCAGTCGAAAGGACAATGCGCCCAAGCGCGTACGAGCTTTACAACTCACTATACAGTCTAGTCTCCCTTCTCAGATACAAGATGCTGAGGTAGAAGCATTGAAACCAGAAAACATCAGGGCTGAAGCCCTACGCGGCTCAAGGCAACGCTTAGAACAGAAGGAAGACGGTGCTTACTACGTAACGGGACGCATTTGGTTCCCACTTTATGGCAACCTACGAGAGCTTGTGGTGGATGAGGCACACAAGTCTCGCTACTCAGTACATCCTGGTTCGGATAAAATGTACCACGATATCAAAACTACGTATTGGTGGCCTAGCATGAAGGCCTACATAGCAACTTACGTTAGCAAGTGCTTGACTTGTGCGAGAGTCAAGACGGAATATCAGAAACCCTCAGGCCTACTTCAACAACCAGAGATACCACAATGGAAATGGGAGCAAATTTCCAAGGATTTTGTTACTGGCCTGCCTAGATCTCAACGTGGTAACGATACTATTTGGGTAATCGTCGATCGACTCACAAAGTCTGCTCACTTCTTGGCAATCAAGGAAACGGATAAGTTCTCCACACTAGCAGATGTATATCTTAAGGAAGTTGTCTCGAGGCACGGAGTGCCCACCTCTATTATCTCGGATCGAGATGCACGTTTTACTTTAGAACTGTGGCAAGCAATGCACAAGTCCTTTGGCTCACGTTTAGATATGAGTACAGCTTATCACCCGCAAACGGATGGGCAGTCTGAACGCACCATCCAGACCCTTGAAGACATGCTTAGGGCATGTGTAATTGACTTTGGCAACGGCTGGGAAAAGCATCTGCCACTTGTGGAATTTTCGTACAATAACAGCTACCACACCAGCATTAAAGCTACTCCAATTGAGGCATTGTACGGGCGTAAATGCTGGTCACCTCTCTGTTGGGCAGAGGTGGGGGATAGTCAGATCACTGGCCCAGAACTTGTGATAGACACAACAGAATGAATTGCTCAAATACGACAACGAATGGCGGCAGCTCGTGACCGTCAGAAAATCTACGCCGATAAGGGCAGGAAACCACTTGAGCTCCAGGTTGGGGAGCGAGTGCTACTCAAAGTTTCACCCTGGAAGGGTGTGGTTCGTTTTGGTAAATGAGGCAAACTTAACCCACGATACGTTGAACCTTTCGAAGTCATTGAGAAAAATAGGCAAGGTGGCCTACAAACTGAACTTACCAGCAAAACTCAGTGCAGTTCACAACATTTTCCACGTGTCAAATCTGAAGAGGTGTCTGTCAGATGAGACCCACATAGTTCCTCTGAAGGAGCTCACTATCGACGAGCAGTTACGATTCGTCGAGGAACCAGTTGAAATCACGGACCGGGATGTTAAGGTCCACAAGCGTACTAGAATACCTCTCGTTCGAGTTTGTTGGAACTCACGTCGCGGCCCAGAGTTCACCTGGGAACGCGAAGATCAGATGAAACAAAAGTATCCCCAACTATTCGCAAACGGTACAACCACTACTGAGGCTGAAGCTACGGAATTTCGGGACGAAATTCCAGATCAACGGGGGAAGGATGTGACACCCCAGGAAAACCATACAACTTAACTAGCTCCTCAGTGAGTACGTGCTAAATTTCGGGATGAAATTTCTTTCAACTTGGGGATAATGTGACAACTCGTATTCCAGAACCTATCTTTGCATTAATGTAACGTATGTGAACACTATGTGATTACATGAACTATGTTGATTTAATGAGATGATATGTGTTATATGTTATATGAGTGTATGTATTATGTTATGTATTATGTAAACACACAACTCTAATCCGATTACGTAAGCCCATTCGGGCCACACTTTGGGTTCGGCCCACTTCTTGTTTTACACGCATAGCCTTGGGAGAAAGGGGTATACTTTCCATTTGTTTGCTAAACACACAACACCACTCAAACCCTAGTGCTCTCTCTCTCCCTCACGAACCCGACGGCAGCCAAACATCCTCTCCATCGAAGATCATAGTGTTCGGATCATTCTCTTGTTCGGATCTTTCTCGTTATATACTCTCAACCGGTTAGTGTTTTGTTAAGTATTTGATTGTATGTCATGATCTAGGTGATGATTTAGTAATATCTTGTGATCTATCATGATATAAACTGTTGAATCTTAGTGTTCATGAAATCGGCTTGCATATGTGTATTTGAAAATGTTCATATTTGCATGATAATGATTGAGAACTGAATGCTTGTTAATCGGCTGTTATGTTTCTATGATTCGGATTGTTAGCTTAATGATGTTCTAGTGAATCGGATGTGGATAATGATGCTAATCGGCTGTCATGTCTTGTCTTCGGATTAGGTTGCATGATGATTTAGGATCAAGTGTATGTAATCGGTTGTATGTCCTTGAAATCGGATCAAATAATATGATTTGATTAGTTATTATTATGCTTGAAGCATGTTTAGGGTTCATGAGAAATTGATGTTGAAACCTTTGTTTGATCGATTATTGTTTGGCTTGGAAACTGATTAGTTGTTAATTGATAAACCACGAAAATAAGGAAACTGTTAATTGGGGTCAAACGAATTGATTGGGAATTGATAATTGAATTGATTGCATGAAATTAGGAAAGTATAACTGATCGCACAAGTCTCTCAGTCGCACAAGAGACTCCGGTCGCACAAGACCGAACACACAAGTCCAGTCGCACAAGAGGTCCCCAGTCGCACAAGACTGTTGGATCGCACAAGTTGTTATGTTTGCTTAACTGTTGGGCCGGGTATACTTGTTGGGCTGGACTAGTTCCAATCGCACAACCTAACCGGATCGCACAAGCTATCCAGATCGTACAAGCTCATCCGGATCGCACAAGACTTTTGCATGTTATTAGTTTAGGCCGTGTATTTTATGTTTGGGCTTTTGACTATTTGGGCCGGGTGTTTATCTGAATCGTACAACATGTTGGGCCGAAGTGTTTAGTTGGGTTATGTTAGTAAATTTTCACAAATGGTTCGGCCAAATACATCTTAAATCGTACAAGTATGAAATGCTGTGTTCTTGACTGTTATGTGTTTGCCATGATCTGTGCATGTTCGTAACTTGCTATCTCTGTGTATACATACGTGCACTATTTGAACCTAGACCTGACTTGTATGGTGACCATGCTAGGACGTGGTTGACCTCTAGCAACTCGATTGACCTTTCATTTATCTGCCGAGCTAACCTAAGGTGAGTTCACACATTCTACAAAGCATGGGATTCCCAGGGGTTGGGAATGGGGTTAAGGAACATGGATTCCTCGTCCTTTCTTGGGTAGGATAGTACTGGTTCAGGAATGTAATTCCTCGTCCTCATGGACAGTTAACTTTTACTAGACCAAAACTCTATCACGAAGTCCCTCCTTTTTATATCGACTTAATCGCCGGGCCAATAGCGAGCGGGTCATTAGTTAGATAACACTATTTAGGTCTGACAAGCCTCACACCGTGCCGCAGAGGACGTGCGTGAACTAATGGATCTGGGCACGTCAATGATGATAGACATTGACAGTTCAGGGCACATAAACATGACTACAGTCAGCAATCGATATGGTAACGAGTCTAGTAGTATACATGGGGTAGCCCCCACGGCCGAAAACCCAGATAACTAAACATGGGGTAGCCCCCACGGCTGGATTGCCAGAGTTAATGGGTTAAACAAATCACGTTTTCAACTATGGGGTAACCCCCACAGCAGGGATGCCAGTTAAAGGAACTGTTTTTGGAACAACTTAAAAAGAACACCCAACTGTGAACTCGCTCAACATTATTGTTGACTCGTTACTACATGCTTTGCAGGTCAATAGGTACTTAGCTGGAGCTTGCATGGGGAAGAGTCGTTGTGGGACATGGACAGCTGTGTGCCATGTTAAACTTTGGGATATTTAAACTTATGTTTTGGTTTTAAACATTATGCTTCCGCTTACAACTTAAACTATGTTTGTTTTGGACACCAATTGTATTGGTTGGACTTTTACAATTAATTACTTACTTGTTCAATATGATTGGTGGTTTGATCCTGGTCAGTCACGCCTCCAAGCGGTGATACTCCGCGTGTGGATTTTTGGGGTGTGACAGATTGGTATCAGAGCCATTGGTTATAGAGAACTTGGTTTTAATAAGGGAAAATGATTTTTGATAAAACCAGACTATAACCTGTACAGTGCACTACGATCCACAACGACGCTTCACTCCACGTGCAAGGCTCGACATCCTAGGTGATATGGTTTATGTTTTATTGCCTACTTGCTAGATTACATAGAACTATTCTCATGGTATGCTAGATAAACGTAGCAACTATAGTTTGAAAACACATGTGTGTTTGCTTCCTCCTGTCACTCCACACTTACACACATTCGCGACACCTTTCCTATTTGTGCTTCCTTCGATGTGAAGATCATGAGGGAACGTATGAACCTAACTCAAGCCAGCTGACGGCTCTTATCAACGAACAAATTACGACAACACTCGCAGTCGCTCAGGCAGGAGGTATAACCTGCTATTCCGAACCTAACCTAGGATGTTAGATCCTACCCTCATGACCCAATTCTCGTGCTTAACCCTGTCTCTTCTTCCTCGCGCAACAAGGTCAGAACGCTCAGCCGCCTGTATGCATATCCAAGACGATCATGGACTGTCGTCCTAGTACTTTCAGTGGCACTAAAGGAGCCGTTGGACTCCTCCATTGGTTTGAGAAGCACGAGTCAGTCTTCGAAATGTGTGAATGCCCCGAGGCTGGGGTGAAATATGCCACTGGTACTCTCGAAGGCACTGCGCTAACTTGGTGGAACGCGCAAGTTCAGATGCTGGGGTTGGTTGCTGCTAATGCCACCCCATGGAATGATTTTTAAGGAACTGATCAAACGTGAATACTAGTCGTGATGACATCCACAAGCTGGAAGTGGAGTTCTTTAACCAGAAGATGGCAGGGTTGGAGATAGAAGCGTACACGAAATGATCCAACGAACTGGCAGTGTTGTGTCCAACTATGGTGGATCCTCCCATCAAGCGTATTGAGCTGTACCTCAGGGGCTTAGTACAAGAAAATCAAAGTCATGTGACATCGGCCAACCTTGCAACCATCCAGGATATTACTCGTCTTGCTCAACGTCTCTCAGATCAGGCGGTAGAACAGAATAAACTATCGAAACGTATTAATGCTGCTACAACTACTTCGGGTGCTCCCAGTGACAACAAACTCAAGTGGAATGGAAATTCGAGCAAGGGTTCCACTTCGGTTCAGTCTCAGTCGCAGCAGCGAGAAACGGATGAGTACAGGAGCCCCAGGCAGCAGTCTTTTGGTAATCGAAGTTAGGGTGGATACAGGGGAAACCACCCTAAGTGCAATCGATGTAAATTGCACCACAGCGGATCGTGCAACAAAGATCATTGTCAGAGAAGCTCACGTCCTGCAAACCAGAACTGACAACAGCAGCCACAAGCTCCACCGAATCAGCAGCAACAGCAGGGTAACAAGGGATGTTATCAGTGTGGTGCTGAAGGTCACTTCATGAGACACTGCCCACAGTTGAACCAAAACAAGAATCAGAACCACAACCAAGGAAACGGGAACAACAATGGAGGCAACAACGGGGGTAATAACGACGGCAATGGTGCCAGGGGTCGAGTGTTCGTGATTGGTCCGGAAGATGCTAGGAATGACCCCAACGTTGTAATGGTTTCGACACCGTTATTGATATGGATTGGCTACCTCAACATCGAGAAGGGATTCTTTGCAAAGAAAAGATCGTCCGCATTCCTCGTGCTGGTTAAGAACCTTTGGTAATTCATGGTGACAAGCTCCTGGAGCGGCACCTATAGCTCGTGCACCTTATCGCTTAGCCCCATCAGAGTTGGAAGAACTCTCTACGCAACTACAAGAACTCTTGGATAAGGGTTTTATTCTCCCTAGCTCTTCGCCATGGGGAACTCCAGTCTTGTTTGTAAAGAAGAAGGACGGTATCTTCCGTATGTGTATCGACTATCGAGAACTCAACAAGGTGGCGGTGAAGAAATCGCTATCCTCTTCCACGCATCGACGATCTATTCGACCAGCTGCTAGGGTCGAGCTTTTACTCGAAGATTAATTTGAGATCAGGATATCACCAGCTAAGAGTCCGAGAAGAGGACGTCTCTAAAACAGCCTTTAGAACCCGTTATGGACATTATGAGTTTTTGGTTATGCCTTTTGGGCTGACAAACGCACCTGCGGTCTTCATGGACTTGATGAATCGAGTGTGCAAGCCGTACCTAGACAAGTTCGTTATTGTATTCATCGACGACATCCTGATCTATTCTAAGAGTCAGGAGGAACACGAGCAACATTTACGACTCATTTTGGAACTCCTTCGAGCAGAACAGCTATACGCCAAGTTTTCAAAATGCGACTTCTGGCTTCGTGAAGTCCATTTCTTAGGCCATGTGGTGAACAAGGATGGGATTCACGTTGATCCATCCAAGGTAGACTCAATTAAGAACTGGCCTGCACCTCGTACACCAACAGAGATTCGCCAATTCTTGGGCTTGGCAGGTTATTACAGAAGGTTCATTAAGGATTTCTCCAAGATTGCACAGCCTCTCACCTCACTAATGCAGAAAGGCGTTGTTTACCGATGGGGAATGCACAAGAATTAGCATTTCAGCACTTAAAGGATAGACTTTGCAGTGCGCCTATCCTTTCATTGCCAGAGGGCACAGACGACTTCGTGGTTTACTGCGACGCATCAATTCAGGGTCTTTGTTGTGTATTGATGCAACGGGATAAGGTTATAGCCTACGCCTCACGCCAACTCAAAGTTCATGAAAGAAACTACACTACACACGACTTAGAGCTGGGAGCTGTTGTTTTTGCACTTAATATATCGCGACATTACCTGTACGGTACCAAGTGCGCCATCTACACCGACCATAGGAGTCTCGAGCATATCTTCAAACAAAAGGAACTGAATATGCGACAACGACGATGGGTCGAACTACTGAATGACTATGAATGCTCGATCAGGTACCACCCAGGCAAAGCCAATGTTGTGGCTGACGCCCTCAGTCGAAAGGACACTGCGCCCAAGTGCGTACGAGCTTTACAACTCACTATACAGTCTAGTCTCCCTTCTCAGATACGAGATACTCAGGTAGAAGCATTGAAACCAGAAAAAATCAGGGCTGAAGCCCTACGCGGCTCAAGGCAACGCTTAGAACAGAAGAAAGACGGTGCTTACTACGTAACGGGACGCATTTGGGTCCCACTTTATGGCAACCTACGAGAGCTTGTGATGGATGAGGCACACAAGTCTCGCTACTCAGTACATCCTGGTTCGGATAAAATGTACCACGATATCAAAATTACGTATTGGTGGCCTAGCATGAAGTCCCACATAGCAACTTACGTTAGCAAGTGCTTGACTTGTGCGAGAGTCAAGACGGAATATCAGAAACCCTCAGGCCTACTTCAACAACCAGAGATACCACAATGGAAATGGGAGCAAATTTCCAAGGATTTTGTTACTGGTCTGCCTAGATCTCAATGTGGTAACGATACTATTTGGGTAATCGTGGATCGACTCACAAAGTCTGCTCACTTCTTGGCTATCAAGGAAACGGATAAGTTCTCCACACTAGAAAACGTATATCTTAAGGAAGTTGTCTCGAGGCACGGAGTGCCCACCTCTATTATCTCGGATCGAGATGCACGTTTTACTTCAGAACTGTGGCAAGCAATGCACAAGTCCTTTGGCTCACGTTTAGATATGAGTACAGCTTATCACCTGCAAACGGATGGGCAGTCTGAACGCACCATCCAGACCCTTGAAGACATGCTTAGGGCATGTGTAATTGACTTTGGCAACGGCTGGGAAAAGCATCTGCCACTTGTGGAATTTTCGTACAATAACAGCTACCACACCAGCATTAAAGCTGCTCCGTTTGAGGCATTGTACGGGCGTAAATGCCGGTCACTTCTCTGTTGGGCAGAGGTGGGGGATAGTCAGATCACTGGCCCAGAACTTGTGATAGACACAACAGAACGAATTGCTCAAATACGACAACGAATGGCGGCAGCTCGTGACCGTCAGAAAATCTACGCCGATAAGGGCAGGAAACCACTTGAGCTCCAGGTTGGGGAGCGAGTGCTATTCAAAGTTTCACCCTGGAAGGGTGTGGTTCGTTTTGGTAAACGAGGCAATCTTAACCCACGATACGTTGGACCTTTCGAAGTCATTGAGAAAATAGGCAAGGTGGCCTACAAACTGAACTTACCAGCAGAACTCAGTGCAGTTCACAACGTTTTCCACGTGTCAAATCTGAAGAGGTGTCTGTCAGATGAGACCCACATAGTTCCTCTGAAGGAGCTCACTATCGACGAGCAGTTACGATTCGTCGAGGAACCAGTTGAAATCACGGACCGGGATGTTAAGGTCTTCAAGCGTACTAGAATACCTCTCGTTCGAGTTCGTTGGAACTCACGTCACAGCCCAGAGTTCACCTGGGAACGCGAAGATCAGATGAAACAAAAGTATCCCCAACTATTCGCAAACGGTACAACCACTACTGAGGCTGAAGCTACGAAATTTCGGGACGAAATTCCAGATCAACGGGGGGAGGATGTGACACCCCAGGAAAACCAGGAAAACCATACAACTTAACTAGCTTCCTCAGTGAGTACGTGCTAAATTTCGGGACGAAATTTCTTTCAACTTGGGGATAATGTGACAACTCGTATTCCAGAACCTATCTTTGCATTAATGTAACGTATGTGAACACTATGTGATTACATGAACTATGTTGATTTAATGAGATGATATGTGTTTTATGTTATATGAGGGTATGTATTATGTTATGTATTATGTAAACACACAACTCTAATCCGGTTACGTAAGCCCATTCGGGCCACACTTTGGGTTCGGCCCACTTCTTCTTTTACACGCATAGCCTTGGGAGAAAGGGGTATACTTTCCATTTGTTTGCTAAACACACAACACCACTCAAACCCTAGTGCTCTCTCTCTCCCTCACGAACCCGACGGCAGCCAAACATCCTCTCCATCGAAGATCATAGTGTTCGGATCATTCTCTTGTTCGGATCTTTCTCGTTATATACTCTCAACCGGTTAGTGTTTTGTTAAGTATTTGATTGTATGTCATGATCTAGGTGATGATTTAGTAATATCTTGTGATCTATCATGATATAAACTGTTGAATCTTAGTGTTCATGAAATCGGCTTGCATATGTGTATTTGATAATGTTCATATTTGCATGATAATGATTGAGAACTGAATGCTTGTTAATCGGCTGTTATGTTTCTATGATTCGGATTGTTAGCTTAATGATGTTCTAGTGAATCGGATGTGGATAATGATACTAATCGGCTGTCATGTCTTGTCTTCAGATTAGGTTGCATGATGATTTAGGATCAAGTGTATGTAATCGGTTGTATGTCCTTGAAATCGGATCAAATAATATGATTTGATTAGTTATTATTATGCTTGAAGCATGTTTAGGGTTCATGAGAAATTGATGTTGAAACCTTTGTTTGATCGATTATTGTTTGGCTTGGAAACTGATTAGTTGTTAATTGATAAACCACGAAAATAAGGAAACTGTTAATTGGGGTCAAACGAATTGATTGGGAATTGATAATTGAATTGATTGCATGAAATTAGGAAAGTATAACTGATCACACAAGTCTCTCAGTCGCACAAGACCGAACACACAAGTCCAGTCGCACAAGAGGTCCCCAGTCGCACAAGACTGTTGGATCGCACAAGTTGTTATGTTTGCTTAACTGTTGGGCCGGGTATACTTGTTGGGCTGGACTAGTTCCAATCGCACAACCCAACCGGATCGCACAAGCTATCCGGATCGTACAAGCTCATCCGGATCGCATAAGACTTTTGCATGTTATTTGTTTAGGCCGTGTATTTTATGTTTGGGCTTTTGACTATTTGGGCCGGGTGTTTATCTGAATCGCACAACATGTTGGGCCGAAGTGTTTAGTTGGGTTATGTTAGTAAATTTTCACAAATGGTTCGGCCCAATACATCTTAAATCGTACAAGTATGAAATGCTATGTTCTTGATTGTTATGTGTTTGCCATGATCTGTGCATGTTCGTAACTTGCTATCTCTGTGTATACATACGTGCACTATTTGAACCTAGACCTGACTTGTATGGTGACCATGCTAGGACGTGGTTGACCTCTAGCAACTCGATTGACCTTTCATTTATCTGCCGAGCTAACCTAAGGTGAGTTCACACATTCTACAAAGCATGGGATTCCCAGGGGTTGGGAATGGGGTTAAGGAACATGGATTCCTCGTCCTTTCTTGGGTAGGACAGTACTGGTTCAGGAATGTAATTCCTCGTCCTCATGGACAGTTAACTTTTACTAGACCAAAACTCTATCACGAAGTCCCTCCTTTTTATATCGACTTAATCGTCGGGCCAATGGCGAGCGGGTCATTAGTTAGATAGCGCTATTTAGGTCTGACAAGCCTCACACCGTGCCGCAGAGGACGGGCGTGAACTAATGGATCTGGGCACGTCAATGATGATAGACATTGACAGTTCAGGGCACATAAACATGACTACAGTCAGCAGTCGATATGGTAACGAGTCTAGTAGTATACATGGGGTAGCCCCCACGGCCGAAAAGCCAGATAACTAAACATGGGGTAGCCCCCACGGCTGGATTTCCAGAGTTAATTGTCACACCCCCAAAATCCACTCTCGGAGTACTACCGCTTGGAGGCGTGACATGACCAGGATCAAGCCACCAATCATATTGAACATAAGTATGTATATCAAAAGTCATTCATCAATACGATAGGTGTTTACAAAACCAAATATACACAAGTGTGTCGCGGAAGCATTTAATGTAAACCCAACATGAGTTTAAGTACAAAATGTTATAATGTTTAACAACACATTCACGATCCATGTCCACAACGACTGTGCCTCCCGTGCAAGCTCCAAAAGTACCTATGGTCCTGCAAGGCATGTAACAGAGAGTCAACAACTAGTTGAGCGAGTTCACAGTTGGTTATTTAGTCATAATGTTCATTTCGTAAATCATATGTTTGATTAGTAATCATGTATCGTATGTAATAGCATCGCGGCCCTCAAGGCATGTTTGCGAAGTTTAGTGGGGGTTTCCCATGTTTTATAGACTAGTTATATTTGTATCGCGGCCCTCCAGGCATGTTTGCGAAGATTAAAGTATAGTTCGCGGCCATTTCCAGGCATGTTTGCGAAGATCGTTCTAGTATAGTTCGCGGCCATTCCAGGCATGTTTGCGAAGATCGTTCTAGTATAGTTCGCGGCCATTCCAGGCATGTTTGCGAAGATCGTTCTAGTATAGTTAAGGTTGTTGTCCTACCCAAGGAGGACGAACGTACGTATTCTACCCAAGGAGAATACGCAGGATTAATATTGGCATCCTACCCATGGAGGATGGCGGTACATATCCTACCCAAGGAGGATATGTAGGTTCCTTTTAATTTCTTTAACCCATTCCCAACCACCGGGAATCCCATGCCTTAGAAAGTGTGTGAACTCACCTTGTTTCGCTCGGTATGCTAGGTATGTGCTCAAAGTAAGTCAATCACGTCCTAAAGTATGCACGTATGTGAAATCAGTTTGTGACCAAATTATGCACGTATAAACATGTAGCACGTAATCACAATCATATACAAGATGGCTACACTTAACAGCAGTTAAATATTCCAGTTAGCATTTAACAGAATTAACTCAAGTTACTGCACAGATCAGCTACTCGGCGAAACACGCATGTTGGCGAAACACAGATAGTGACGAATCACAATATTGGCGAAACACATTCTGTTTCGTCGAGGTGTCCCCTGGCGAAACAGAACTTCTGATTCGTCGACTACTCTTGGCGAAACACATTCTGTTTCGCCGAGAGTTCTGTTTCGTCGAACAGTTCAGTTTCGCAGACATCAGTTACAGCAGATGCGAAAAACACATAAACCCTAACAGCCGTAAAACAGCAATTCCTCAATCATACAGAAATCATTCAACGCAGAATCATCGTAACATCATCATAACATAAGCATCACAGTTCTTAACGTCTAGCACGAACCCTAGGTTATGTGTACAACATATAGATTAACATACAACATCATATCATCGATTCCTATCAAGATACTAATGTGTATTCAGAATCAGGCCATATAAACAACATTCAGAACCGAGTATCATCAACATACCCTCCTATAATCCAGAAATCAAGCATAAACACAATATGTATAAAGAAATCAAGGGACAAAGAAACCGATTTAGACGAGCACGCACTAACCGAGATATTCGGGATGAACAAGGGAGGATTCGAGAGAGAAAGATGATGGTTGAGGATGGTTATCGCCTTCACAGAGTGGAGAGTTCTAGGGTTTCTATTTTTGTTAAAAGTGTGAAACAGGGAGTCGGTTCACGTTAATATGAACGAATTACCGTTCTGGGCCCTTAATGGGCTTGGCGAAACTGGGCTTGGCGAAACAGACTTCTGTTTCGTCGGGATGCTTATGACGAAACAGTCTGTTTCGTCGGGTCCTGTCTGTTTCGTCGAGTCCTGTCTGTTTCGTCGAGTCCTGTCTGTTTCGTCGAGTCCTTTTATGTGCTAACAGTTTAAGTTTTTCAACAGGTTTCATGTTATACAGCCAAACACAAAATCATGCAACCACAATGCGTTCATTATAAAATAACGTATACAGTTACAAGTTAAACAAGTCAAACAACTACACAGTCAAAGTCAACGTGCACTAAATGCGAAAAAAAAAAAGAAAGTCGGAAACTCGAGTTGTCACATTATCCCCAACTTGAAAGAAATTTCGTCCCGAAATTTAGCATGCGGTTACTGAGGAAGCTAGGTAAGTTATCGTTTACTGGTTTTCCTGGGGCGTCACATCATTTCCCCGTTGAGTTGGAATTTCGTTCCGAAATTCCGTAGTAGCTTCAGCCTCAGTAGTAGTTGCATTGTTTTCGAACAACTGGGGATATTTGAGTTCCATTTGATCTTCGCGCTCCCAGGTGAACTCTGGGCCGCGACGGGAGTTCCAACGAACTCGAACAAGTGGTATTCTGGTGTTCTTGAGGACCTTAACATCCCGGTCCGTGATTTCAACTGGTTCCTCGACGAAATGCAATTGTTCGTCGATAGTGAGCTCCTTCAGAGGAACTATGTGGGTCTCATCTGACTGAAACTTCTTCAGATTCGACACGTGAAAGACGTTGTGAACTGCACTGAGTTCAGCTGGTAAGTTCAGTCTGTAGGCCACTTTGCCTATTTTCTCTATGACTTCAAATGGACCAACATATCGTGGATTGAGTTTGCCTCGTTTGCCAAAACGAACAACACCCTTCCAGGGTGAAACTTTGAGTAGTGCTCGATCCCCAACTTGGAATTCGAGTATTTTCCTGTCTTTATCGGCGTATACTTTCTGACGGTCTCGTGCTGCCGCCATGCGTTGTCGTATTTGAGCAATCTTTTCAGTAGTATCAACTACCATTTCTGGACCTGTGATCTGACTGTCACCCACCTCTGCCCAACAAAGAGGTGATCGGCATTTACGCCCGTACAATGCCTCAAAAGGAGCAGCTTTAATGCTGGTGTGGTAACTGTTGTTGTACGAAAATTCCACAAGTGGCAAATGTTTTTCCCAGCCTTTGCCAAAGTCAATTACGCACGCCCGAAGCATGTCTTCTAGAGTTTGAATAGTTCGCTCAGACTGCCCGTCTGTCTGAGGATGATAAGCTGTGCTCATGTCTAAACGAGAGCCAAAAGATTTGTGCATTGCCTGCCACAGTTCTGAAGTAAAACGTGCATCACGATCAGAGATAATAGATGTGGGCACCCCGTGCCTCGAGACAACTTCCTTAAGGTATATGTCTGCTAGAGTGGAGAACTTATCCGTTTCCTTGATAGCCAAGAAGTGAGCAGACTTTGTGAGTCGATCCACGATCACCCAAATAGTATCATTCCCACGTTGAGATCTGGGTAGACCAGTAACAAAATCCATGGAAATTTGCTCCCATTTCCATTGTGGTATCTCAGGTTGCTGGAGTGGGCCTGATGGTTTCTGATATTCTGCTTTGACTCTCGCACAAGTCAAACACTTTCTAACGTAAGTTGCTATGTGGGCCTTCATGCTAGGCCACCAATATGTAGTTCTGAGGTCATGGTACATTTTATCCGAACCTGGATGTACTGAGTAGCGAGACTTATGAGCTTCATCCATTACAAGCTCGCGTAGGTTGCCATAGAGTGGGACCCAGATGCGTCCGGTTACATAGTAGGCGCCGTCTGTCCTTGGTTCTAACCGTTGCCTTGAACCGCGTAGAGCTTCAGCCCTGACGTTTTCTGGTTTCAATGCTTCTACCTGAGCATCTCGTATCTGTGAAGGAAGACTAGACTGAATAGTGAGTTGCAATGCTCGTACACGCCTAGGTATGGTATCCTTTCGACTGAGGGCGTCGGCCACCACATTGGCCTTGCCTGGATGGTACTTTATAGCACATTCGTAATCGTTCAGTAACTCGACCCATCGACGTTGTCGCATGTTCAAATCTTTCTGCTTGAAAATATATTCGAGGCTCCTGTGATCGGTGTAGATGGTGCACTTGGTGCCATACAGGTAATGTCGCCATATCTTGAGCGCAAAAACAACAGCTCCAAGCTCTAAATCGTGCGTAGTGTAATTCCGTTCGTGAATCTTAAGTTGGCGCGAAGCATAAGCAATGACTTTATCCCGCTGCATCAACACACATCCAAGACCTTGGATAGATGCATCACAGTAGACTACAAAATCGTCCGTGCCTTCAGGCAATGAGAGGATAGGTGCGCTACAAAGTCTATCCTTTAAGTGCTGAAATGCTGTATCCTGTGTATCACTCCAACGGTAAGCAACACCTTTCTGTGTCAGTAATGTAAGTGGCTGTGCAATCTTTGAGAAGTCTTTGATAAACCGTCTATAATAACCCGCCAATCCCAAGAATTGGCGTATTTCTGTCGGTGTGCGAGGTGCAGGCCAGTTCTTGATCGAATCTACCTTGGATGGATCAACATGTATCCCATCCCTGTTTACCACGTGACCTAGAAAGTGGACTTCACGAAGCCAGAAGTCGCATTTTGAAAACTTAGCGTACAGTTGTTCCGTTCGAAGGAGTTCCAGAATAAGTCGTAAATGTTGCTCATGTTCCTCCCGACTCTTCGAGTAAATCAGAATGTCATCAATGAAAACAATAACAAACTTGTCAAGATAAGGTTTGCACACCCTGTTCATAAGATCCATGAAAACCGCAGGCGCGTTCGTTAGCCCGAATGGCATGACCAAAAACTCATAATGACCGTAGCGAGTTCTGAATGCTGTTTTGGAGACGTCCTCATCCCGGACTCTCAGTTGATGGTAACCTGACCTTAGATCAATCTTTGAGTAATAGCTCGACCCTTGTAACTGGTCGAATAAGTCGTCGATGCGTGGAAGTGGATAACGATTCTTCACGGTCACCTTGTTTAGTTCGCGGTAATCTATGCACATACGAAAGGTACCGTCTTTCTTCTTCACAAATAATACTGGAGCTCCCCAGGGCGAAGAGCTAGGACGTATGAAACCCTTTTCCAAGAGTTCTTGCAATTGCTTAGACAGTTCTTCCAGTTCAGTTGGAGCTAATCGGTAAGGCGCTCGAGCTATAGGTGCTGCTCCTGGAGCTAGCTCGATCTGAAATTCGACCTGGCGATGGGGCGGTAACCCAGGTAACTCTTCAGGAAACACTTGAGGAAAGTCGCGTACTACAGGAATATCCCAAATCTTTTTCTCTGTCGTCGATGTATCAGTAACGAGTGCTAAAATAGCTACGTGGCCTTTTCGCAGACACTTCTGAGCCTTCAAGAAAGAGATGATGCCACTCACGACACCACTCTTGTCGCCTTGAACTTCGAGAGGTTCTTTTCCCGAACGAGGAATACGAATGATCTTCTCCTTGCATAGGATCTCTGCTTGTTGTTGGGATAACCAATCCATACCAATGACGATATCAAAGCTACTCAGAGTTATAGGAATGAGATCGATAGAGAAAGTCTGACCAGCGAGGATAAGATTACAACCCTGAACTATGTGTGTGGCCTCTAGACTTTTACCGTTAGCTAACTCTACGACATGTTTGGTGCTTAACAGTGTTGGTGCGCATTTAAGCATTTGACTAACATTCAGAGACATATAACTGGTATCCGCACCCGAATCAAATAATACGGTAACATAAAAGTCGTCGAGAAGAAACTTACCCGTAACCACATTAGGATCGTTCCTTGCGTCACTCTGGCCAATCACAAACATACGACCTTTTGCACCATTGTTGTTCCCACTGCCCTGATTATTGTTATTGTTGCTTTGATTCTGGTTTGATTGGGGACAGTTCCGCTTGAAATGACCTTCAGCCCCACACTGAAAGCATGTCTTATTTCCTTGCTGTTGTTGCTGTGACTGGTTTCGTGGAACGGGTGACTGTTGTTGCTGGTTCTGACTCGCAGGCCTTGAGCTCCTGCAATCTTTAGCGTCATGAACTACCCTTAGACATCTTTGACAGCGGCCTTTACGACACTGACCACTGTGGTGTTTGTTGCACCTGTTACATAGTGGATGATTTCCCCGATATCCACTCTGCCCCTGACTACCAGTCGATTGCTGACTCGGACTCTGGTAATCACTAGTCTTGCGCTGTTGCTGTGCTTGAGACTGTACAATAGCTGAACCTCTGCTAGAATCCCCTTCCCATTTCCGCTTGTTGTCACTGGGAATAGCAGGAGTAACTGGAGTGGTAACGGTAGTAGCGCTGATACGTTTAGGCAGCCTGTTCTGTTCCACCGCCTGATCAGTGAGGCGATGAGCTAGCTTAACGATCTGTTGAATAGTGCCCAGATTCGCTGAAGTTACGTGGCTTTGAATCTCCGGCACCAGACCATTGAGATACAGTTCGATACGCTTAATGGGAGGGTCCACCATAGTAGGACACAGAATAGCCAACTCATTCGATCTTCTGGTGTACGCTTCAATTTCTGACCCCGTCATTTTCAAATGGTAAAATTCTACCTCCAGTTTATGAATATCATCACGGCTACAGTATTCCTCTTTAATCAAATCCTTGAAATCATTCCAGGGTGTGGCGTTAGCAACAGCCAACCCTAACATCTGCACTTGCGCATTCCACCAAGTCAGCGCAATGCCTTCTAGTGTACCAGTGGCGTACTTCACCCTGCGAGCCTCAGGGCATTCGCACATTTCAAATACTGACTCGAGCTTTTCAAACCAACGGAGGAGTCCAACCGCTCCTTCCGTGCCACTAAAAGTAGTAGGACGACAGTCCATGAACGTTTTGAAGGTACAAACAGGTGGCTGAGCGTGCTGACCTGTTGTGTATAAGAATTAAGAAAAGTTTAAACACGAGAGTTGGTTTAGGAGTGTAGGATCTCAAGATCCTAGTGTGACTTTACAACTGCAGGGTATACCTCCTGCTTGTGCGGCTGCAAGTGCCGCAGCAATTTGCTCGTTAATGAGAGCCGTCAGTTGGGCTTGCGTCATGTTAATACGTCCGGACATGATCTTCATAGCAAATGTGACATAAGTGAGAGAGGTTCGAGAGTAGTGCGATAACAAAAGGGAATAGTCACACAAGCGTTCTCATGCAATAGTGTTAAGTTAACCTAAGCATACCCGGAGCAAGGTTCTATGCAATTCTAGCAAGTAGGCAATAAAACATGTACCATATTACCTAGAGTGATGAGTCTTGCACGTGGAGCGAGGCGTCGTTGTGGATCGTTGAGCACTGTTTCGGTTATAGTCTGGTTTTAATAAAAATGTTTTCCCCTTATTAAAACCGAGTTCTCTATAACCAATGGCTCTGATACCAATCTGTCACACCCCCAAAATCCACTCTCGGAGTACTACCGCTTGGAGGCGTGACATGACCAGGATCAAGCCACCAATCATATTGAACATAAGTATGTATATCAAAAGTCATTCATCAATACGATAGGTGTTTACAAAACCAAATATACACAAGTGTGTCGCGGAAGCATTTAATGTAAACCCAACATGAGTTTAAGTACAAAATGTTATAATGTTTAACAACACATTCACGATCCATGTCCACAACGACTGTGCCTCCCGTGCAAGCTCCAAAAGTACCTATGGTCCTGCAAGGCATGTAACAGAGAGTCAACAACTAGTTGAGCGAGTTCACAGTTGGTTATTTAGTCATAATGTTCATTTCGTAAATCATATGTTTGATTAGTAATCATGTATCGTATGTAATAGCATCGCGGCCCTCAAGGCATGTTTGCGAAGTTTAGTGGGGGTTTCCCATGTTTTATAGACTAGTTATATTTGTATCGCGGCCCTCCAGGCATGTTTGCGAAGATTAAAGTATAGTTCGCGGCCATTTCCAGGCATGTTTGCGAAGATCGTTCTAGTATAGTTCGCGGCCATTCCAGGCATGTTTGCGAAGATCGTTCTAGTATAGTTCGCGGCCATTCCAGGCATGTTTGCGAAGATCGTTCTAGTATAGTTAAGGTTGTTGTCCTACCCAAGGAGGACGAACGTACGTATTCTACCCAAGGAGAATACGCAGGATTAATATTGGCATCCTACCCATGGAGGATGGCGGTACATATCCTACCCAAGGAGGATATGTAGGTTCCTTTTAATTTCTTTAACCCATTCCCAACCACCGGGAATCCCATGCCTTAGAAAGTGTGTGAACTCACCTTGTTTCGCTCGGTATGCTAGGTATGTGCTCAAAGTAAGTCAATCACGTCCTAAAGTATGCACGTATGTGAAATCAGTTTGTGACCAAATTATGCACGTATAAACATGTAGCACGTAATCACAATCATATACAAGATGGCTACACTTAACAGCAGTTAAATATTCCAGTTAGCATTTAACAGAATTAACTCAAGTTACTGCACAGATCAGCTACTCGGCGAAACACGCATGTTGGCGAAACACAGATAGTGACGAATCACAATATTGGCGAAACACATTCTGTTTCGTCGAGGTGTCCCCTGGCGAAACAGAACTTCTGATTCGTCGACTACTCTTGGCGAAACACATTCTGTTTCGCCGAGAGTTCTGTTTCGTCGAACAGTTCAGTTTCGCAGACATCAGTTACAGCAGATGCGAAAAACACATAAACCCTAACAGCCGTAAAACAGCAATTCCTCAATCATACAGAAATCATTCAACGCAGAATCATCGTAACATCATCATAACATAAGCATCACAGTTCTTAACGTCTAGCACAAACCCTAGGTTATGTGTACAACATATAGATTAACATACAACATCATATCATCGATTCCTATCAAGATACTAATGTGTATTCAGAATCAGGCCATATAAACAACATTCAGAACCGAGTATCATCAACATACCCTCCTATAATCCAGAAATCAAGCATAAACACAATATGTATAAAGAAATCAAGGGACAAAGAAACCGATTTAGACGAGCACGCACTAACCGAGATATTCGGGATGAACAAGGGAGGATTCGAGAGAGAAAGATGATGGTTGAGGATGGTTATCGCCTTCACAGAGTGGAGAGTTCTAGGGTTTCTATTTTTGTTAAAAGTGTGAAACAGGGAGTCGGTTCACGTTAATATGAACGAATTACCGTTCTGGGCCCTTAATGGGCTTGGCGAAACTGGGCTTGGCGAAACAGACTTCTGTTTCGTCGGGATGCTTATGACGAAACAGTCTGTTTCGTCGGGTCCTGTCTGTTTCGTCGAGTCCTGTCTGTTTCGTCGAGTCCTGTCTGTTTCGTCGAGTCCTTTTATGTGCTAACAGTTTAAGTTTTTCAACAGGTTTCATGTTATACAGCCAAACACAAAATCATGCAACCACAATGCGTTCATTATAAAATAACGTATACAGTTACAAGTTAAACAAGTCAAACAACTACACAGTCAAAGTCAACGTGCACTAAATGCGAAAAAAAAAAAGAAAGTCGGAAACTCGAGTTGTCACATTAATGGGTTAAACAAATCACGTTTTCAACTATGGGGTAACCCCCACGGCAGGGATGCCAGTTAAAGGAACTGTTTTTGGAAAAACTTAAAACGAACACCCAACTGTGAACTCGCTCAACATTATTGTTGACTCGTTACTACATGCTTTGCAGGTCAATAGGTACTTAGCTGGAGCTTGCATGGGGAAGAGTCGTTGTGGGACATGGACAGTTGTGTGCCATGTTAAACTTTGGGATATTTAAACTTATGTTTTGGTTTTAAACATTATGCTTCCGCTTACAACTTAAACTATGTTTGTTTTGGACACCAATTGTATTGGTTGGACTTTTACAATTAATTACTTACTTGTTCAATATGATTGGTGGTTTGATCCTGGTCAGTCACGCCTCCAAGCGGTGATACTCCGCGTGTGGATTTTGGGGGTGTGACATGATCTGGGTGGATTCCAACTCCTTTTTGCAGGCATGATATTTTTCTATCATTGTCTGGAGTTGATCCTTGGTTATGCTTTATTCATGTTTAATGCTGAAAAGTTCCCTTTCTTTTTCACTCAATTTGTTTTTCAGTTCTTTTAATGACCTTTCAAATTGAACTTCAGAAGTTAACACCCTATCCCTAAGGTTTTCGTTCACCTCTTCAATGTTAGCAAATGCTATGATACATTTGTCTGAACACAGATTTTGAAGAACCTGAGGTGATACCTTGGATGCAGCCATCATGACACAATCACATGTATGATCACTTTCCTCTTCAGCTTTCTCTTCTTTTTCACCTTCTTTCTTCTCTTCTTCATCTTATTTGGACCAAGGGTCGGAGAGTGGTTCCAACAGGGGTTTTGAACTTTCTCCCAACAGTACTTCATTAGCAACAGCAGTAACCACTGCTTCAGCAATTTTGTCCACTGTTTCATCATTTGACTATTCTTCTTCAGCTTCCAGCCCCTCCTGTATGGTCTCCAAAGCTACAAAACAAATATCATTACCAGAAGCAGTGCTTTGAGCATACAATGCAAAATTTTCATCTCCTAACTCCTCAAGTAAACTGCTCCAGTCAACCAGCCCTTGTGTGAAAAAGCTTTGTTGGTCTGGTTGAACCACAGTTGGTGCAGTTTGTTGAGGTGCAACTTGTTGCACCTGAACCTGGGGAGCAGGGGCTTGGACATACTGAATTTAGGGAACAGTGGTTTGAACATAATGCACAGGAACAGGGGTTACAGCATGTGCTTAGTGAGCAGTGTTAACATGGGCTGCAGGGGTATATTGGGCATAGTGCACAGTGTTTTGGTTGTTTTGTGGTCTAGAGTTTGAGCTGGAATGAGTAATGATTGGACCAGTGGTTTGACTCTTGCATTCCCTAGCAAAATGACCTAGCCTATTGCACTTATAGCACTTGATCTTGGACTTATCCAACCCCACTTTTAGATTCCCATGTAACCCTGGGAATTTTCTCCCTGTCCTTTTGTAAAACTTGCTAGTTCTTACACTTAGCAATGCCAATTGATGCAAAATGTCCATTTCTTCAAGGTCAGTTGGATCAAAATGCTGTAAGTCATTGAGTTCAAAGCACAGATTATCAGAGTTCTGGCTTTCTCCATTTGCAGTGAAAGCAAAATCGGATGAGTGAGGATCAGAGTTGAAATTTGCACCAGCAGTTATGTCAATAAAATAATCATAACTCTGATCCTTACTGCTGCCAGACTCTTCTTGACCCAGAAGAGCTGTGTTGCCAAATGAGTCGTCATCTGCAACTTTTCCAGACTCTTGCAACTTCTTTTTCTGGTTTAACTCCCTTTCATAGGTCAGGAGTCTACCATGAAGTTGGGTCAGTGTCAGATCTTTGAACTCAACAGAGTTTCTGGTCACAAAAGCTATAGTATCCCATTTTTCTGATAGTGATCTTAAAAACCTGCTGTTAACAGTTGATTTTGGAAATTCGGTATTAACAAGTTTAAGTTCACTTATGAGACAGCTAAATCGCTCAAACTGCTGTGTTAATGTTTCACCCTTCATGTGACAACAGGTTTCATACTATTGGTTCAAAATTTCCCTGTTGTTTTCAATAACTTCTTCAGTTCCCCCAAACTGTTCCTTCAGTGCATCCCACAATTCCTTGGCACTGTTACAGTGTAACAGTCCAGCATAAATTTCATTGGGTAATGCAGATGCAACAATGCTAAATGCCTTGGCATCCAGTTCAATCTACTTCAGTATAGTTCTCAACTTTCTTAGGTTCATATTTCTTTAGATCCTCAGCACTCGGCACCATTGGAACATGTGGTCCAAAGATAACCGACTTCCAACATCCGGTATTTTGTTGAGCAAGGATGTGACCCATCCTTCTCTGCCAGATGTTGTACTCATTTCGCTTCAACATGGGTGGTTTGAAGAGAGAACCGATGTTATTGTTCATATCTTGTGATTGTGACATCATCCTGGTTGTTTTAAGGCACTGGTTAATCAACTTTGATCGTAATTAACCCTAACTCTGTTTTTCAACGAAACGAACAATTTAACAGAATCAACGATTATGAGCTGAACTATTTATGTCAAAATGACTGTTAGATCAAATTTGACTGTCCGAGTTCTGATACCAATTGTTAGGATCTGAGTTTCTTATGATTGTGTTTTGTTTGACAATAATGAAAATGAACAAGATCAATTGCAGGGGAAACTAAATGGAAACAAACTTTCGCACACAATCAAATAGGAGAATTGCTTTCAACACACATGTTTGTTCATGGAATCGAATGATTATATTTATTATAAACCTCAATTACACTGCATGCATGTATTACAAACTCCCCCTCAGCCTGAGCTCACAATACTTTGTTCGTGCATGAAGACAAGTGATGAAAGAGCTAATAGAACAGTACAAGGTACTGTTCTATTTATAAGCACGAGCAAACCACTGAAGCATCTTGGCTGATGTCACCATGAAAGTGACATCTAACTTCCTAACAACATGTAACTACTGATCTAATACAAACACTGTTTGCTAACTACTGATTACATTACAATATAATGAATAAACAAACTACTGTTTCCCATTCCACTGTTGTGACTCCAGCAGTACTTTATGTCTTCAGTTGTGCTTGACCCATATCAGAAGATTGAGCATTAGTGTTAGTCTTCAACAGTTCTTTAATCATCAGCAGTTGTTGAAGGACAGTTGTTGTAGACGAGCAGTAGATAGAGGTCATCAGTTGTTTAGCCCCTTTCAAGGGGAGAGAATTGAATACAAACATCTGCTTATTCTGGATCCACTGCTCTGATCCAGTTTTTGCTTTAATCAACTGTTCCTTTGGTAGGATTCAATCCCAACAGTTGATAAGGAAGCCGAAGAGCCGAAGTTGGAAGATATCCCAATGGTAAGGGAATATCCTGAAGTCTTCCCCGAAGACTTGCCAGGATTGCCGCCGCAATGACAAGTCAAATTCCATATTGATTTGGTTCCAGGCGTCGCGCCTGTAGCCAAGGCACCTTATCGACTTGCGCCTTCCGAGATACAAGAGTTATCGACGCAGCTTCAGGAAGTTTTGGACAAGGGATTCGTTAGACCAAGCTTCTTGCCTTGGGGAGCTCCAGTTCTGTTTGTCAAGAAGAAGGACGGTAGTTTCCGTATGTGCATTGACTACCGAGAGCTGAACAAGTTATAGGATCGTTTTTAGACCCGAACGAGTCGATCAGAAGAGTTTTGCTTAGAACGAAAGGCGGAAACAGACGTACTGAGGTCAATTCAGCAAGAATATCACTTTAAACTGTCGTATTATTGATTTCACAATGATTTACAGCAAGACGACACTTCGGCAGCACTTCGCTGCTCTGACCGGAAAGATTACAAATGATTTCGCTTGGACATGTATTTATAGGGTTGTGATTTCGCTTGAACAGGTTTCAAGCGGAATCATGTTCGAAGTGGTATCAGCTTCAAGCGGAATTACATAATGTAATTTCGTTTGAAACTTCCACACACCCTAAATTTGACATTTTCTCGTATTTCGCGCCCTGATCTATCTAAATACATACAAGACTCGATACAAGACGAAGTCGACAGACGCATGCACTAACAGACTCCCCCTCGAATGTTGACGAGTCTTAAAGTGTCGAGTCTTCGCATCTTCAGTTTTTATCAGTCCTCTCGAACTCTCTGAAGTATCTGACGCTGTAAAGCATCCTCAAATCTTCTCTCTTCTCTTTTCATCACCAACAGACTCCTTCCTTTAGGTGTCTTCAGACTCCTCTTTTCAATATGCTGGGATCGCAGCCTGGCTTGTTAAAATAACAGAGTCCTTAGGTATCGGAACCTGGCTCTCTATCACTCAGATATCCTGCACATTCTCTACCCAAAAGTAAATTTTCTGATGACCACTTGTAAAAACAATTTCACCATCTAATGAACACTTGTGGATAAAAATATTCAAACAATGATTTTACAATGTTAGTCTCTGATGAACCACTTGCAGGAATAACGTTTTTATTTCAAAAACTTTTCTCATTTTATTTCAAAAACATCTCAAACAATTTCACCCAAACCATTTGTTCATCATGTTTAGCACTTGGAATTTTGAAAATCAGCTCTCCAACACCAGTTGTCGAAAATCTTTTTGAATTTTTCAAAATTTATGCTAAAACACACCGAAAATCTTTTTGTATTTTTTAAAGTAATGAAATACAGTAAAGAAATATTTACAAATAATATTTTTGTGAGTTTGTGTAAGAGGATCATATCAGTTTTTGACAAGTCACAAGTACCATTGAGCTTAGTTACACATTAAGAATTAAACAATTCACTTAGATTGCCGATATACTGATCCACTTAAATTTTCACACAAATTTCAACTGATTCAGGATATGAATTAGGTGAATTAAGGATTTAAACTCATTCATGTGTCCCACCTCTTGAATATACTCTCGTATCCAGATCCCAATATTCAGTCTTACAGGTGAGTATACCACAGATGATATCTGTAAGGAATTAAATGCGAAACCGTGAGAGCTCAGGTCAGAACTTCCGTTCAGCAGAGAGATGACGGCTCGACTTTTGGTGGGTCCCCTTTAGAGGATCTTTTTTACAACAGCAATGATTATCAATTTTATTGTTTCATCATTTTTGCTGGGGGCGGCGCTATATTTCAAGCAAGCAGTAAAGTATTCTCTGGGGACTAGGCCATTGCTTCCGCATTATCAGAAGTCCCGGGATAATACCCCAGATATAACTGAGTATAAAGACCTAGTATCTCAGAAAGAGGGATCCTTCAAACGAAATTTCAGGGGTTACCTATATATCCAAGTAGTGTTCCCCACAAAATAAGCAAGTTTGAATTTAAGTTTATATCCCGAAAAAGTTTACTAAATGTGTAAAAACCTATCGGCATATCATCAGTGAGACCGTTTAACACTATTTAATCATTACATTTCTTTAGCATATTGTAACTGTCTACTGATGTACTATCATTTCCTCTTTTCTGACAACAAAACTCATTTTGTATTTTATCATGTTTTTGTCTTTTTCAAATTTTCAAATGTTTTTGGATTTTTGGATTTTCTAAAATACTTACTCCCCCTAAAATGCAAACACATTTAAAGAAATTTGAAAAAAAAACTGTACAAGTAAATTGACAACCAATATCGAATCGCTTCAATTTTCCATCCACTTGGCATAAACAATCAGAACCCCCCCTCACAACAAACTATTTTCTCATTATGATTTCAAAACACTTAAGTTTGTTTTAACCAAAATAATTTTTCCGGAAAATAAGTTTTGTTGAATGATTTTACCATTTGTAGGTTAGGGGATTTGGTTCATCATATTGTCTTTCAACCACTTGTAAGAAAGATAAATCAAGTACAAGTTAATGTCCCTGGTTAATCTTAAACAATAAGTACCACCTGTAAGAATAATCCAATCAAGTTCAACCTAATGACCTTGATTTTACCATTTGTATCACAAACTCTTTTTCAACCACATGGCTTACCGACCAATACCACATGTAGGTTGAATTCTCAAGATGTCGATACCTACTCCTCTCTTACCAACCTGGGAGTTCCGGCAAGTCATACCTTTACTATTTTCAAAAACAATATAAGAAAGATGCCGATTCATGCTCCGCGATTATCAACTTGGGAGCTCCGGCAAGTCCAGGATTTTACTGTTCGTAATAGGTACCATCCCAGTCACAAACCAAGGATGATACTTTACCTTGCTTCTTTGTTTTCTTTTCGTAAAATTCCTTGACTCCCTTGACCTTCGTGTCAACCATCTTTCCAAAGATGTTATGAACTTTGGAATTAAAAGCTTTCTCAATGTCAAAATCTTTCTTTTCTGAGAAAAATTGATTTGAAATTTCAATTTTACCAATTTTTTGTTTAAAATTCTCAGCCCTCAATGGTGGAAAATTGTCATCATCCATTGGTGGCACTGATTTCTCAATTTTAATTTCAACCTGTGGCTCCTCTGATTTTGTGGAATCAGATTCATCGCCAGAAGATAGCTCCTCTGATTTTGATGAATCAGAATCATTGCTAGAACTATCGTCAGACTTCTTAACAACCCATTTCTGATTGTCAAGTTTAGCCCTTTTCTTGTAAAATCTGTTTGAACATTCACCAATCTCAAAAATTGAATTTTTGAAAAGTTTAGTTCTCTCAATTGGTGGTTCAAATTCAACCTTTTTATCTTTCAGTTTATGAGAAACTCCCTGTTTTGATTTTATTGCCTTGGAACAATTTTTGGCAATATGACCAACAATGTTGCATTGAAAACAAGTTCTCATTTCTTTCATCTGATCAGTAGTCTTCATCTCTTCTTGCTTCTTCGCAAGGAATTCTTTGTTTGACTGATTTCTGAATATTTTTTCTTTCTCTTCTTCAGAAGACATACCTGAAACAAATATCATGTTTGACTTAAAATCTCGAACATATTTTTCATTTTTATGATTTTCAGATGGAATAAAACCAAGACCTTTCTTTTTGAAATTACCGTTATGGTTTGGTTTCTTGTGAAAACCATAACCAGAACTGTAACCCTTTTTCTTGTTTTCTCTTTGTTGAACTCTTGAGGTGTATTTTTTAGGTTTATCATTAAGATTTACATCTTTTATTTCAGAAATATTAATTTCTGTTAGTTTGAAAACCTTTTTGATCATGTCAGGTTTGACACCTCTTATTGGAAATTCCTCATCAAAATATAATTTTTCAGAATCATTCAAAGTATATGCAACTTTAAACGTTTCGTCATTCAAATTAGATTTTGATAACATGAATTCTTTATTATAAACCCTTTTGCCCTGTTTGACGAATTGACTCGGAATGCTTGACTCAGACTTTGACTTTGTCATAGACTCCAACTTTGACTCCTCAGTTTCATCTTTATCCAACACCTGATCGACCACTTTCTTTATTAACTCGGACTCATGATCAGTGTCAGATGATGTAAACGTGACATCAATATTATCTGGAAAGTTAACTGAAGACTCCGACTCCCATTGTAAATTTGTTGCCTTTTCGACTCTTTCTGAATTTGGATTTCTCAGAGAATATCCATTTTCAAGCGGGGGTGGACACTTGTTGTAACTGAAACCTTGTTTCTTACCAGAATCTTTCTCTTTAGTATTCTTCTTCTTTTCTTTCTTCTTTTCAGGAATCTTTTCTTCAGAAGCCTTTTGTTCTTCAGTTATTTCATCATCTTCAAATGCCTTCATGCCTTCAACAGTTGGATAAATCCTGTCAATGACATAAGAAGTACATGAGTAAATTTTTAACAAACGATTAACTCTTTCAGTTTCAATTCTTTGTGTTTCAAGTTTTTGTTCAAGCACAGCACACTTCTCAATGTAATTGTTCACAACTTTATGCTTTATCATGAAAGCTCCCTGAAGTGTTTTCATGGCTATTGCTTATTCTTCACTTGATTGATTGTATTGATTCATGGCTTTGTTCAGAACATCATAAGATTCCTTCAGCCTGTTCATGTTGTTCATTAACTCACTGTTTTTCTTCTTTATAATCTCACAGTTTTCACAAATCACCGGACTCTTCTTTGCATCAACTTCTTCACTAACTTTGAATTTTGAAACCTCTTTCATCTTTTTCTTTATCACTGGAACTTCCTCGTCATCACTGCTCACTGGTGTTTTGACCTTTTTCTTTTTCTTTTTGTCTTTTTCATCTTCACTATCGCTTTCTGCTATCAATTTCAAATCAGCTGCCAATCTTCTTGCATGATACTCTCTATCATCATCACTATCCTCTTCAACTCGAGCAACATACGCTTTGTGATTTGAATCTTTGTTTGGATCATAATCATCCCAATTGAAATTTGCCCAGCTAAAACCTTTAGGCAATTTTTCATCATCTTGGTTTATCAGGCATGCTTTGTTATCAGCTGAAATATATTTGTCCCAACTAAAACCTTTTGTTGGCTCTTTGTCATCCTGATTCACCATACAAGCTCTCTTTGAAGATTCTTCAATCACTTTCCTACCATGTGCCACTTGTGGTTCTTGTTGTTGTTGTGCAACTTGATGATAAATGGCCTTCCGGTAGTAATCATTATTGTTATTGAACGGATTTTGAGCTCCACTTGCTTCGCGGTTTTTGCACTCCCTCTTGAAATGTCCTTTTTCCCTGCAATGAAAACAAGTGACTTTAGATTTATCAAAACCCAAAGTAGAAACATTAGCTTCACGTAAGTCATATCTTCCTGTGATCTGCTTAAATTTCTCAGCTCGTCTCAACACACTTGCCAAACACCACTTTATGTCCATCAATTCCATCTCTTCAGCATCTATTTGATCGTAATCCTCTTTAGTAAGCATTGGATTCCCGATCCAACCTGCAACAAAACTACCATATGATTCCAACACTGTTCCCAACAAAGACATGTGACTCTTAGCAATTTCTGCTGAATAATCCTCATCATTCTCCAGATTCAAAACAATGTTGCATTGTAGCTTCTTGCCATTCTTTGTTATTGAAATGTTTGGATCAAATGACGGATATGAAGAAAAACGTGTATTGCTGGTTGATCCTTTTAATGAACTTCCAGATGAACTCTTAGCATTGAATGTTGTCTCAACCTTCGGTGACATGTTGTTGGTTTTATCATTCAATCCTGCTTTGTAATAAATCCCATTGTCTTGTTCACCATCAAAATCTTTCATTCTTAAAGATTTTCTCTGTTCCATCTCCTGAGCCTCAATCTTTTCAATGAACTTGCTTAGTGTCAGATTGCTAAAACCTTTCTTGTTCCTCAACATCATGAGATATGTACCCCAAGTCTCATATGGCAAAGCATCAGCTAATTTTTCGATCAACTCTTCATTATCTTTCTCGATGCTCAATCTCCTCATGTTGGCTAACAAATTGCAGTATCTCTCAATGATTTGCTTTGTACTTTCATTTTTCAAACCGTGGAATAGATCAAACTCTTTCTTTAAAAGTGACTTTTTGTTTTTAACCATCTCTTGACTTCCCTGAAACTTTGATTTTAATGCTTTCCAGATTGAATACGAAGTTCCATTGTGTTGCAATAGAACCAATATATCTTCTTTCACTGCTTGTTGTAGTAGGCTTAGCATCATTTTCTCATCTTTGTATTTCTTTCTATTATCAGCACTTAAATCTTTAATTGCAATAATCTCTTCGTCATCATTCATCGGTCTAACGTATTTCGTCTCAACACATTCCCAAGCATCTAAGTAGTTAGCTTGTACCCAGTTCTCAAAGCGTCCTTCCCAGCCCTTATACTCCTCGATGTTCATGAGCTTAGGTGGTTTTTGCATAGTCCCTGTTTCGTTTTCTAACATCGTATTCTGTGCAAGAGTAATCGGAGTAACCGGGGTAGCGAATGCGTTATAAAATTCTTCTTCCATGTTTCGGTTTTTCAAAAATTCTTCAAACAGTTTGTTCAAGCGAAATTACAATCTCAAACGGAATCCCACTTCAAACGAAAATACTCTATTCAAGCGGAATACCAACTTTCAAACGAGATCACTTTGGAGCGGAATACCTTCTCAATCGAAATACCTAATTTCGCTTGAACACACACTTCTTTCAAGCGGAATAAGAACCTTGAAATGGAATTAGTGATTCAAGCGAAATCACTCAAGCGAAATCACCCAACTGAAGCGGAATAGCACGTTTCAAGCGAAATCAGCAGAACTTTCAAGCGGAATTAACCAACTAATTCCGTATGAAATGCTGCTGATGTCATCATTCTCAAGCTGTTTTCAAGCGGAATTAAAGATTTTATTAGTTTTAGATCGATTTTAGGCCTGAAACTTTCTAGGGTTTGTTAAAACACTAATGTGCACATGCTGTGAGAATTTTAGCCGATTTTAACCATGAAAAGTTGTTAAATTTGAAAAAGAAGGTGTAGAAATCAGAATTTTCAGCTGAATTGGTATGAACTCTTCCTCCTGAGCTCTGATACCACTTGTAGGATCGTTTTCAGACCCGAACGAGTCGATCAGAAGAGTTTTACTCAGTACGAAAGGCGAAAACAGACGTACTGAGGTCAATTCAGCAAGAATATCACTTTAAACTGTCGTGTTATTGATTTCACAATGATTTACAGCGAGACGACACTTCGGCAGCACTTCGTTGCTCTGACCGGAAAGATTACAAATGATTTCGCTTGGACATGTATTTATAGGGTTGTGATTTCGCTTGAACAGGTTTCAAGCGGAATCATGTTTGAAGTGGTATCAGCTTCAAGCGGAATTACATATGTGATTTCGCTTGAAATGATCAAGACCATTTCAAGCGGAATTACATAATGTAATTTCGTTTGAAACTTCCACACACCCTAAATTTGACATTTTCTCGTATTTCGCGCCCTGATCTATCTAAATACATACAAGACTCGATACAAGATGAAGTCGACAGACGCATGCACTAACACAAGTTAACCATCAAGAATCGGTATCCTTTGCCAAGGATTGATGATCTCTTCGATCAACTTCAAGGTTCGAGTTACTACTCCAAGATCGATCTTCGATCAGGTTATCACCAGCTGCGGATTCAAGAAGAGAGTATACCGAAGACTGCCTTCAGAACTCGTTATGGACATTACGAATTTCTTGTGATGTCGTTTGGGTTGACGAATGCACCGGCAGTATTTATGGACTTGATGAACCGAGTTTGCAAGCCATATCTCGATAAATTCGTGATTGTATTTATCGACGATATTTTGATTTATTCAAGATCAAAGGAAGAGCATGAGCAACACCTCAGAGCCATTTTAGAGCTGCTCAAGAAGGAGAAACTGTATGCTAAGTTCTCGAAGTGCGAGTTCTGGTTGCGTGAGGTACAATTCCTTGGTCACATAGTGAATAAATATGGAATCCATGTGGATCCCACCAAGATAGAGGCGATTAAGAATTGGGAAACTCTGAAGACGCCAACTGAAATCCGACAGTTTCTAGGTTTAGCTAGGTATTATCGCCGATTCATTGAGGGATTTTCTAAAATCGCTCAACCGTTGACCGCCTTTACTCAAAAGGATAAGAAGTATGAGTGGGGACATAAGTAAGAGGAAGCTTTTCAGTTGCTAAAGAATAAGCTTTGCGATGCACCTATTTTATCCCTACCCGAAGGCACCGATGACTTCGTGCTATACTGTGACGCCTCGCGTCAGGGATAGGGCTGTGTGCTGATGCAGCGACAGAAGGTAATCGCTTATGCTTCACGCCAGTTAAAGGTTCATGAGAAGAACTACACCACACACGACTTGGAATTAGGCGCAGTGGTGTTTGCTTTGAAGATTTGGTGGCATTACCTTTATGGTACCCGATACACGATCTTTACAGATCACAAGAGCCTTCAGCACATATTCAATCAGAAAGAGCTAAATATGAGACAGCGACGATGGGTGGAGTTGTTAAACGACTATGATTGCGAAATCAAATATCATCCAGGAAAGGCGAATGTGGTGGCAGACGCCTTGAGTCGGAAAGAGAGGATTAAGCCCATAAGGGTTAGGGCCTTGGAGATTATTATTCAGACAGACCTCTCGTTGCGCATTCGTGCTGCGCAAAGAAAAGCTCTTAAGAAAGAGAACTTAAAGGCTGAATATCTCCGTGGGATGGAGAAAAAGTTGGTACCCAATGAGGAAGGAACTTTGTGTTTTATGAGACGAATTTGGGTTCCTCTTTTTGGTGGTCTTAGAGATGTTATTTTTTACGAAGCTCATAAATCGAGGTACTCGATCCACCCAGGATCGGACAAGATGTACGATTTGAAGGATTTCTATTGGTGGCCAAGACTGAAGGGCGATGTTGCTACCTATGCTGGAAAATGTTTAACTTGTGCCAAAGTGAAGGTCGAGTATCAGAAGCCTTCAGGTCTTCTGCAGCAACCTGAGATACCCATGTGGAAGTGGGAGCAGATCTCAATGGATTTTATAACAAAGCTGCCCAAGACACCCAGAGGTCATGATACGATTTGGGTTATCGTAGACCGTCTGACAACATCTGCCCACTTTTTGACAATCAGAGAGAAGGATAACACTGGTAAGCTAGCTGAGCTGTACCTAAGGGAGATAGTTGCACGTCATGGAGTGCCTATCTCGATTATATATGACAGAAACGGAAGATTTGTGTCAAGGATTTGGCAATCTTTCCGAGAAGCGTTTGGTTCACAGTTGAATCTGAGAACCGCATGTCATCCATAGACGGACGGTCAAAGTGAGAGAACGATTCAGACACTGGAAGATATGTTGCGAGCTTGCGTAATGGACTTGGGTGGCAGTTGGGACACTGACCGACCCTTGGTTGAGTTCTCCTATAACAACAGCTACCATACAAGCATTCAAGCTACACCGTTTGAGGCTCTCTATGGACGAAAGTGTCGATCACCGGTATGCTGGGCAGACGCAGGTGATAGATAATTGGTTGGTCCCGAATTGGTCCAAGAGACGACAGATAAGATCATGCAGATCCGAGAACGCATTAAGGTGGCTCGTGATCGACAAAAGAGCTATGCGGATCAAAGAAGGAAACCTTTGGAATTTGAAGTGGGAGATATGGTTCTGCTAAAAGTCTCACCTTGGAAAGGTGTGGCACGCTTTGGGAAGCATGGAAAGTTAAACCCACGATTTATCAGACCGTTCAAAATCCTGGAAAGGATTGGCCCTGTAGCATACAAGTTGGAACTACCGTAGAACTCAATGGTGTTCATGATACATTCCATGTATCTTATCTGAAGAAGAGTCCAACACAAGAAACAGTGGTTATTCCTGCTGACGAAGTTCACATTGACGATACACTTCACTTTACCGAAGAACCTGTTAAGGTTACTGATTGGAAAGTTAACAAGACTTGGAGGAGTAGTGTTAAACTCGTCAAGGTTCGATGGAACGCGCGTCACGGCCCAGAATTTACTTGGGAGCGTGAGGACCGCATGAAAACAAAATACCCGCATTTGTTCCCCAACTCCCCTGCTGCTAGTAGTTGAGCTTAAAATTTCGGGACGAATTTTTCTTAACAGGGGGAGAATGTGACAATTGTCAAAATTCCAGGTATCCGTACGACTATTAAACTATGATTAGTGCTTAATGAATGTGCTGAATTACAATTAATGACTTGAACTGCTTTCTGATTACTGCTTTATATTCACATGTGCATCATATATTGATTGATGTCATATCATTATTGCATGAAAGCTTATTGACTCAAATGATGCACGAAACACAGTAAGCACAGTTATCAGATAAATTAGGAAAATGCTGACAGAACTCAGCATATAGGCAGACAGTGTATTGAGACACAGAATGGGCCAGAAACCAAGTATGACACTAGTATAGTGTGTAGGAAAGTAAGGATTATAAAACTACCTTCCTAGTGATAGTTTAAGTGTCGGAAAGTGCCTAAAACTCATATAAACTGCAGAATTCTGGAGAAAATCAGCAAATTCAGCATTTTAACAATCTAATATCATGCAGAAATGTGGTTAAATGGTCCTGAATCCTTTCCTAAGTGTCGGGAATCAAAAATGTCACAAAAGGGTACATAAAGCACACTAAACTGCATAGTTTAGCACCTTAACGAACCGGTAACCAACCGAACAACCGGACACTACCCGAAACATCAAATTTACACTAGAAGCATTGTTTTAACATTACCAAGCTAGTTATGGTCCCCGAACGTCATAACACCCTATAAAATATCAAGTAACTAAGTATCTAACTAAATACTTGGATTTTAACCTTATTAACTAACTTGGTTTTAACCTAAGCCTACTACCCCCCCCCCCCCCCACCTATGGATGGCCAACAAGAGACCCGCCTTCTTGATTTTCTTCCAATTTAATATTAGATCTTGTTGCTTCTTTAGTGACACTTTATACAATGGAAAACATGAGGACTTGGATTATAAGAATACACCTTAAGATCATGAACTCATAACTACACACACTAAACACACACAAACTTCTCTCCTTCTCCCCTTGGTGCTCTCAACCGAAACTCAACACCCACACACCCACCATCATTCAATTTTTCTCATACATTTCAAGCACATCCAAAGGTGTTAGAGGCTACATAAGGAAGCTAGGAGCTCTCGGAAGATCAAAGACCTCTTTCATTTGCTTTTATCCACTTGTTTTCTTCACTTGATCATCCCTAGCCTTGTGCTAGTGGTAAAAACATTGATCTTGTTATTTTACATCTTATATTAGTGGTTAAAAGATGCTACATAATGTTGATCATGAAGAACACTAAGAATCACAAGAAGTAAACTTAAACAAACATAAGCTTAAAATATGAAGAAATCTTGATGAATATGAGTTGTTATGCTTGATGATTGTTGTTCATACATGCATTTGATGTTGATCATCATATGATCTTGCTAGATCATGATTAAAAACATAATCTAGCAAGATGAGAGGATGAACATGTTAGAGAATAATGGATCATCCACACAAAGATCATGAACTTGAAAAAAAATAAAGTTGTTTCTTGTTAAGAAATGATCAAAGTGAGTTGTTAATCATGTAGATCTAAAAATTTAATGGATGATTTCTAAAGAAACCAAGTTAAAAATATAAATTTTACTAAATCTTGGTTCTTACATAAACAAACCTTATTTTGGGTGGTTAAACAAGTGTAGAGACACTTGTGTAACAAGAAGAATTCATAAAGAAACATTTTTAGAAAACATGATCATAAGTTGTAAAGATCTAAATTCCTTAAAAATGATGTTTTTAAAGAATCAACCACACTTTAAAGGATAACAAGGCTTACTAAGAACACTAGTAAGTTACTACAAATTTTTGTGAAATTTCAAGTTCATGAAGTAGTAGATTATGCTTGTTTTTGGCAAAATTGGTAAGTAAAGATTGTTTATTGTTGGTTGTGTATTGATTGTGTTGATTTTTATAAAAGAAAATGATATGCTTGAAAGCATGGAAACCTCCATTTTTAGGGGAAACTATGGCAAAATTTTCTAAAAATTTAAACACTTAGAAAAATATTTCTAAACAAATATTTACAAGTGTATTTTAAACCATAAATTGTTACAGAAACTTTGCCATAATTTTTGTTACAAAAATTATAATTATTAGAGGTTGGTTTTATTAAATAAAAGTGACTAAATATGTATTTAGGAAATATATATTTAGATGACACCATGTGTGTGATTATTTGTATATTTTGTGTATTAGTTATATTATTTTAGGACATGAAATAATATAACACATCAAAATACCAAGACTAACAATCCAAAATATTACCAAAATTCCAAGGAATAAATATACACATTTCACACAAAATATTGGTGAAACCGAACTATAGAATAAGACTTCCAAAGTATTCCAGAAATTTATTCACAAAGTATATTTTGGTAAATAATATTTTGGACACCAAGGAAACGAAAATATGATTTTTACAATTACTACAAGAATATTCATATTTTTTACAAGGGAAAAATATATTATTTTTGGCAAGTATGAATATATATTTTTCTTGAAATTTTTAGAAGATATATTATTTTTAAGAAATATATATTTTCTTACACAAACATGAAATACAATACTTTTGGGGTGAAAGATATATTTTCTCAAATAAATATGAAATATATCATTTTTGGAGAAAAATGAGTTTATATATATTTTCCAAGTTAGACATGAAAATATATTATTTTTGAAACTTATGAGAAAATACAAATATTTTTGCAAAAAGAAAATTATAAATAATGTTTCTAAATAATATTTATTACAATATATATTTTGGAAATATATATTTGTGGACTTTTATTAAGGATATTATTCCGGAAAATTAATACGAAATTAAGTATATGAATACTTAATGAATACAATAAAAACACGTATTCTTATACGAATAAATACATACTGGAATACGACCCCAATACATGGCAAAAATATACAAGTATAAGAATACGAATACAAATACACCCACCCTTGGGAAGGATATACAAGTATAAATACTTGGGAAGTATTAAGTTAAAATATAAGGTTTTAATAATTATTCCAAAATCTAATAAATATAATTTAAGTTAAAATATTTATTATTTTAACAAATAATTATATAACTTGGAATAATATCGAAGATACGAAGAAACGTAACTCAAAGACATTAATACTAAGTCAAGGCACGACCCGCTTGTCACACCCCGACCACGTAAAACAACAAATCGTGGCGGAATCGTCGAGGAGTGTTGTAACAGAATCATTGTTTCATAACACATGGAAATTTAAATGTTGTTTTATTGATTAAAAGAAATTACAGTGTCTTAACAACAAGGAAGCATAACATAATTAACTAGTCTTACATCTTTTATTGTCACTAAGGCCTGAGTCTGCCTATGTGTAACTTGATCAATCCTATGCATCATTTCCTGAAACACATGTGAAAATAGGTACGTCAGCATAAAAATGCCTGTGAGATACATAGGTTTTATTGATTTAGGATTCATGACTTATAAGTTTAGAAAAAGTTGTTTAACAAAAGTCAATCATGATCCATGTAAAATGTTTTCTTTTATAAATCATATAGAAATCGATAAGGAAACAGATTATATAAAAGAAATATGTATAGTTAATTAAATAACCAAGTAAAATGAATTTGTATAAAATGTGTTGTTTGTAAAACAATGTTTTGTAAAGATATGTTAATTTGTGTAAAATGTAATATGTCAAAATTGAAATGATTTAAATAACGCTACGATATGTAATATCATAAAAGCACTTATATATAGGAAGTACCAGCGGCATATCCACCATGCTTTTATCATGTTACACACGTCTCGTTACTTAATTCACTTACCCAAACAAACCACCAATGTAAAATTGTTCATGTATAACTAAATGTAATGTTTTAAACAAATGTTGAAATGTTATTGTGTAAACAAATGTAATGTAGAGTGAATAAAAAAGCCTTTATTGATTAAAAGCATTTACTCGACCTATAAGAAAGAAATGTACAAAACAATGCATTTGAGAAAATAATAATCAAAAGTTATGTTTTGTAAATAATGCATGCTTTACTAATACAAACATCTATGCGGTATTGTGAAAATGCATACATTCAAGCCTTGAGACTGTGGCGATAAACCCTTAAACGAATTAAAGATTTATCTGAGTTATGTTTATCGAATTCGGTCATTCCTTCCATCCAAACATACCTAGGATGTCAGGAACGGGAGTTGTCAATTCCTATGGTACCACTACCTACTAACGAACGGCGTAGCTAATGTTAATGAATGTATTTTTGAGCCTTTTAAACAAACCAAATGTCATACCAAAATGTAAGCATGTTTTATGAAAATAATGTACTAAGTATGCAACAAATGGACATACATAGCATGAAATGAAATGTGAAACAATGTACTAAGTATGCAACAAATGGACATACATAGCATGAAATGAAATGTGAAATAATGTACTAAGTATGCACTAAATGGACATACATAGCATGGAATGTAATGTAAAACTATGTACTAAGTATGCACTAAATGGACATACATAGCAAAAACATAATGAAATCATGTACTAATAGTGTACTAATGAACATAGCAAGTATATGATATGAAAACATGGAAAGCATGAAAGTAACAAGTAGGCACATGTGTTTCACCCCCAAAATGTTTGAAAACAGTAAAAGAGGAGACTATGTACTCACTTGAGGGTGCTTAGGAGTCTTGAACAACAACCAAGCAAAGCTAGAGGGATCACGGAATCAAACGGCACCTAATATAGGTAACTATGTAAATAACCGGACCTAAATCGGGAGATTGGATAGAATGAAGTTCCGTAAACCAAATGAGTATAGGAACTCATGTACTATGGTTTAACAAAGCCTACATTCTAAAATGAAACCTATCCTATGTGCTTATGACCCTTTACGACCCGTTTAGGTAGCTTACGCTACTTTAACGTGTCGTTCGCGTAAAACGCGTTCGGACTGCTTAACTAGTCCTATGACAAGTAAAATATGCCTTAACATGTTTAATATTGTTTCCTAATCAGTTTAGATGTCAAAATTTAGGTTACATATGCTTAAAATGAATTTATGCGCAAAAAGGGCATTTTGGTCATTTTCCTAAGGCATATAAATTACCTATCATACAACTAACTAAACGAAGTGACCATAAGGTATAACCTCGGAAGGTTATTCCCTATACAACTATGGTCACCTAATGAGTTTGGTCGAATCCTAATGATTGACCAAACGGGTCGGGTACGAAAGTCTAAGCGATTGATTAGATCGCTTACCTTACGTCCCTATTTAAGCACTAAACCTAAAGTGACGAGCTAAACATGTTAAAACATGTTTAATGAATTTATAATGGGCAATTGGATTTTAACACCTCAAACTTTGAAGAATTGGCCGATAACACCCGCAACTAATGTCACACCCCGACCACGTAGAACATACAAAACGTGGCGGAAACGTCGGGGAGTGTTGTAACAGAATTAATTGTTTCAAATCCATGGCAATTGAAGTTTCATTTTATTGATTAAAGTGTTACAATGTCTTATCAAACTAGGAAATACAACATAATTAACTAGTCTTGCATCTTTTATTGTCACTAAAGCCCAAGTCTGCCTATATGTATCTTGATCATCTTATGCAACAGTTCCTGAAAAACACATGTGAAAATAGGTACGTCAGCATAAAAATGCCTGTGAGATACATAGGTTTTGTGAAAAATAGGTTTCATGACTTATGTTTGAGAAAATGTTTAGTCATGAACCTTGTAATTTGCTTTGTCTTGTAAATCATTTGAAAAGCAATGAGTTCAGATGATATGTATAAATAAGTGAATAATGTATGATTAAATGAATAACCATGTAAAATGAGTTTGTATAAGATAAGTTGTTTGTAAATCAATGTCTTGTGAAAAGTATGTTATTTGTATAAAATGTTCTATGTCTCAAACTGAAATGATTCAAATAACGCTACAATATGTAATACCATACAAACACTTATATATAGGAAGTACCAGCGGCGTATCCACCATGCTTGTATCATATTACACACGCATCGTTACTTAATCACTTAATCAAACCAAAACACCAAAGTAATGTTTAACAGTTGTAGAAATGTTTATGTATGGTCAAATACGGTTCACACGGTTCACCGATACAAACGGTTCACAGATACAGACGGTTCACAGAGTACAAACGGTTCACAGATACAAACGGTTCACAGATACAAACGGTTCACAGATACAAACGGTTCACAGATATCAACGGATCACAGATACAAACGGTTCACAGATATCAACGGATCACATAGTCAAATGATTACAACGGTTCAATATGTAGTATAATGTGTTCATATGCTGGATAAGCATATGCAACAGAAAAGCAATGTAAAACAATGTACTAAGTATGCACATAATGGACACACCTAGCATGAATGTAATGTAAAACAATGTACTAAGTAATGCACACAATGGGCACACCTAGCATAAGATGTAATGAAATCATGTACTATAATGTACTAATGAACATAGCAAGTATATGATGTCAAAACAGGAAAGCATGAAAGTAACAAGTAGGCACATGTGTTCCACCCCAAAACAGTTTGGAAAACAGTAAAAGAGGGGTCTATGTACTCACTTGAGATTGCTCAGTAGTCCTTGAGTAACAACCAAACAATGCTAGAGATCGCGGATATCAAACGGCACCTAATATAGGTAACTATGTTAATTTACCAGACCTAGATCGGAAGATCGGGTAGCATTAGGGTTTGTAAACCAAACGAGTGTAGAGACTCGTGTCATTTGGTTTAACAAAGCCTACATACTAAATGAAACTTAACCTAAGAGTTTACAACCCATTACGACCCGTTTAGGTAGCTTATGCTACTTTAACGCGTCGTTCGCGTGAAATGCGTTCGGACCGCCTAACTAGCCCTATGACAAGTGTTATATGCCTAAACATGTTACATAATCAGTTATGTGACAAAAGTTTAGGTTACATATGCTTAATTACCAATTATACATGAAAAGGGTATTCTGGTAATTTACATAAGGCATATAAACTACCTATCATACAACTACTTAAACGATGTGACCATAGGGTATAACCTCGGAAGGTTATTCCCTACCTACTATGGTCACCTAATGTATTTGGTCGGATCCTAATGATCGACCAAACTGGGTCGGGTTCGAAGGTAAAAGCGATTTATCAGATCGCTTACCCTACGACCCTAGACAACGTGGTAATCAGTAGGCATAGTCCCAAGGGACTATGACCATCGTGATTACAATCACGTTGCGAAGTTCAAACGAACTTCGCATTGACCATAAGCTGGTCAACGCTGAAAGTCAAACAAAGTTTGACTTTCTGACTCGAAAAGCAATAAAATAAGGAAAAGAACGAAAGAATACTTACGAAGGGTCCCCGAATGCTAAACTCGATTCAAAAATCTCAGGTATGAAACAAATGTTTCAACTTAGAGTTTCTCAAATCAAGTTTCTAGTGATTTTAGCAATGGGGGGTATGGGGTATTATAGGAATACCCGAACCGTTAAGATCGTTTCATGGAAAACGTGCCTTAATCCCATCCGTACATGTGTTGCAAAGTTATGGTGTTTAGGTGTTTAAATTCCATCCATACATGTGTTGCAAAGTTATGGTGTTTAGGTGTTTAAATTCCATCCATACATGTGTTGCAAAGTTATGGTGCCAAAATTCCATCCTTATCCGCTGACTAAGCAAGTTTAGAATGTGTGGTTGTGAATTAAACAACGGCTAATACATCGAATCTGGTCCCGAATGCGAAAAACGAACCAAATGACGCGACGAATGGATTTTTCTTATGGCGAGCACTAAAATATAATATAGTCATGCTCACATAAATTTTTGGATGTCCGGATGTATTCAGAACGTAAGTTATGCGCGAAAATGCAAACTTGTGCACTTTTTGACACTTTTAGTCCCTGAATGTCCCAAAAGTTTATTTTAGCACACCGTACACCTCAAAGCCTATTTCTAAGCTATTTTAAGGATATTTATGGTATGTTTAACTTATGGTCATGTTCCGGAAGGTCTGTTACAGTTCAAATTGGCATACTTTCGCAGTTTGTCAAATTTAGTCCCTGTAAGCGAATAAACTTTGATTTCACTACACCAAACCTTCCAAAACTTATATCTAAGTTATGTAAAGGTTATTTAAGGTATGTTAAGCCTATTTCACTATTCCGGAGTGTTTGTTGCGTTAAACTGGTTATATTTACGCATCAGTGCGCGTATAACCTTCCAGAAAGCGATTTAGAGCTTGAAATCGAACAAGAGTTGATATGTGCAAAAGATACACATATTTATACAAGTCCAAAGTATGAAATACAATATTTCATTGGTTTGGCATTTGATTGATGGTTGAAATGACACAGGTGTTACAACTAACACTTTGATCTGTGACACCCCAAACTTTTAATTTTGTTTGTCATTTCACCACTCAGTTAAAAAATGAGTAACTGAGTTAGTCTTCCATCCTAGCTGGCACCCATGACGTGGCAAACACATGTTATAAGAAGCAAATGGCAAGAACGTGGCACAGACTTGATTGTAGCGGGCTATTAGGTCTGATTAAAAAATACAAATAAAAACAGTTTTTATATAAAATCCCAAACCCACCGTATGACTACCCCTCCTTTACCCTTCTTTCTTCACTTTCTACCACCGCCATCACCTCCACCAACCACCTGCAACTCCACCAACCACCACCATCACCAACTCCGGTCGTTTTCAAGTGATTTATGTGTTGGTGCACTTGTGTCTGTACTTTGTCTGTATTTCGTCATGATACAAAACGATGTCTTTAATGTAAGGTTGATGTAAGTTTGACCAAGTCAACCATCCTCCTGGTTTGACTTGACCAAACAGTTAGAAAAATGTTGTAAGCTGGTTGTGTCGAAGGATGAGTCATCGAAGGATTGTTTTATATCCTTCGATGAGCTCGAAAGATGAACATTCGATAGGTGAGTTCGAAACATAAACTTTCGATGGATGAACTCGAAGGATATCTCGAAGGATATCATCCTTCGAGATATTTGTGAATCTTTCGATGGCTTTCTGGTCGACAGATGATCGTTCGACCAATCTGTCTGATCCTTCGACCAGACCTGCTGTGTCGGGTATAAATACCCATGTGTTGTGTTCATTTTAAAAACGTGAGACACAAAAGCGACACCAGAGAGAGAAGAGCACACACACGAGAGAACTTTGAGAGTTTGCAGAATACATCTGTGAACATTGGACTTGTAACCGAACCTTTCATACGCATTAATACAAGTGGTGTTAATCGTTGAATGTGGTGTGTTGTGTTTGTGCTTGTTCTCGTATAAAATCTCGGTTGCACACTAGCTTGGATTCCGCACTCGCTAGTGTGTTTGATATAACAAGGATAAGGTTTTATCTCATCCTCGAGAGGGACCTACAAGTGGTATCAGAGCTTTGGCTCTTCTCCTTGTTAAAACCGAGGTGTTCTTGCTGTTTTTCGGGTTTTGAAAAGTTATATTTTTCTGAAAAACATTATTAATCGGGTTTAAATCTTGTTGTTTTGCTGGAAGTTCTTATAAAAATTACTTTTTCTTTCATGATTCACTTTTTAGAAGTTGATTTTTAGTGAAGTTTCAAGCAAAACCGGGTTTCGGAAGTTTGTAGTTTTACCGGCAAACCCATTGTGTTCATAATATCTTCAAGTGTTCTTCAAAGTTTACATCTTTTGATCTTGTTTAGTTATTTTCGAAAGTTGTTGGTGTATTGGAAAGGGTGAACTGATTAAAATAATCAAACAAAATCTATTTTTGCAGAAAATGATGGTCTGAACCATACTTTCTGCCGAAAGATTTACCAACCAGTCACCTTTTTCACCAACCTGTCACCTGTTTGTCTGCTGTGTCAGTACTCATCGAAAGATATCCTTCGAAGTCGAAAGATCATCTTTCGATCAAGGAGGTTCGACAGATACCCATCCTTTGAACATCTTTCGAAGTCAGTGAGTTATCTTTCGAGCCAAGGAATCTTTTCGAAGGATATATTGTTCGAGCTACTGTTACATTTCGAAAGATAAGGATCCTTCGTCTTGGTGAATCTTTCGAAGTCATTGTTCGAAATTCAACAGTGATCTTTCGAACACTGTTGATCCTTCGAACAAGTGTCTATCTTTCGAACACGTGTTGATCTTTCGATCCTTGTCTGTTTAAGTTTAACAGGTTATGCTTTTCAGGTCTTTCGATTCCTGATCCTTCGGCTGGTTGTTATCCTTCGAGATTTTAACATAGTTTGTGAAAATTAAATTTTTAAAAGGAGAAAACTTATTTTTCAAATTTTAAATCAATTTTCACTTAATATATTAATTTTTATAAAATGGGAACAAACAGTCAGTGGGATCCAACCGCATGGACTCTAACTCCACAATCATCAGCTAAGCAATCATTAGCTACGCAATCTGCGTCAGATTTCAACAAAGCATGGATGCAGGCTATTGCCCCACCTCAAGCTGCGATGATAACTGCAAATCAATGGGCATTGGTCACAAATCAAAGCAACAGCATTCAATCTATGATGCAGAACGACAGTGAAACTGGTACAAGCACAAAACCACCAAAGCTAAATCACATAAATGATTGGGGATGGTGGAAAGAAAGGCTGAGAACTTATGTTCAGGGGCAAGGTCAAGATCTATGGATGTGCTTCTTCACCGCATTTGACCATGATTTGGAAGTTGCAGGATCTAATCCAGAAACTTACAGCACTATGTCTGATGATGATAAGAAGAAATTTGAGTTAGAAAAGAAGGCATTCATGATTCTCACACAAGCGCTTCACAAAGACATTTACCACCAGTTTGTTTACTGCACGACTACAAAAAGCTTGTGGGATATGCTCACGTTACGATGTGAAGGAAATGCTCAATCTAGAAAGATCAAGCAAGAATTACTGAAGAAAGAGTTTGAAGGTTTCACGTGTATGGAGAATGAGACTTTGGCAGAGTTATCTACAAGGTTCCATCACTTGTTGAGCGAGATGTTTGGTTTTAGAGTCACAGCCACTCCTCAAGAAATGGTGAAGAGATTTGCTGATAGCTTACCAGCAAAATGGAGCAGTTATCTTGAAATTCTCAAAGAAAATGGTGTTCTAGACACAATCAACGTTTATGAGTTAATTCAAAAACTGGAGAACAAGGATGTAGAAGAAAAGCTTAAGGCAAAAAGAACACTAACTCCTCAAAATCCAGAGATGTACTTTGGGATTGCAGGAGGTATCAGTGGAGAAAGACCAGCCTCTCAACATGCGAAGCTTCAAACAGCCTTCATCTCAAGCACCGGACCTTCAACAACAGATCAGTTCGATCCTTCAGCTTACACGATGTTTTCAAGACCGAATGTGCAACCGACAGCTCAGCAGCAACAACCACAACAGCAAGGGTTTTATGGAACCTCTTCAAACTTTCAAGCCACTTCCAATCCGAACACAGTCAGACTAGACACTTCCAACTTTTCCAAAGTCAGTGTCGAAGTAGCCAGGGAGCATATGGAGATGTTGAACACCTTGGTTAGTGCTTATTGTGGATTAGTTGCAGGTCAGATTGGAAATATCAATCTAACCAATGAAGATTATCAGCAAGTGGATAAAGAAGAGTTTGAAATGATGGATATCAAATGGGCTCTTGCTAGTGCAATTCGAAGAGCAAAGGAGTTTATGGAAAGGACGGGAAGAACCAACTTGGAAAGCAAGAAAGACACCAAGTATGGGTTCGACAAGCAAGCTGTAACGTGCTTTAACTGTGGTGAGCGGGGTCATTTCAAAAGGGAATGCACAAGACCAGCTCAGCATGGAAACCAAAATCCTTTCAGAAATCAAGGCAACCAGCAGAACCAGAACAGGAACAATGTTCGTACGATGATACCTGTCAACAACCAAAGCCAAGCAGGGCCATCAAATGCCAACCGGGGGCTGGTGGTTCAAATAGATGAGGGTTGTGATTGGTCGCTTCAGCTTGGAGAAGGAGGAAATGGTGGAACAGCATGTTTTGCTGAAGTCGTAAGGGATTTAAAGCACGCCAGTGGTGGAGAATCTTCCGCCAATGGTGGTGACTCTTCTGAGGATGAAGACTCTTCTGGTTATAGTGGAAGCTCAGATGAAGAATCCTCCACTTCAGGTAATGATCATGTGGATCAAGCTGCTTACTCTTCGTCTTCTCTCCATTCAGCCTTTATGGCTAATGTCGACAGTTCATCAGGTCAGGTATGTGTCGATGAACCCACTGTAGCTAGTTGTGATAACTGTGATAGTTTGCGTGTTAAAAATGCTGATTTAGAAGCAAACATGTCTGAGTTGCAAGGCAAACATGATGCTTTACAAGCTAGTTTGTTTGACTTGCAAGACAAACATGTTTCATTGAATGATGAGTGGTGTGAATTGCAAAGCAAACACGAGGCTTTGCAAGAGAAATATGATGTCACACACAAACACAATCAAGAATTGATTGTAGATCTCTCTAAGGCAACTGAAGCTAACTTGTTTTTAACCAGAAATGAAAAGGAATTTAAAGCAACAATTGCGTCATTAAAACATGATGTTTCAGAATTACAAAAGGCTGTTTTGCGAAAACAACATGCTAACAATAATCTTATTGACACAATTGAAAAGCAAATGGTAGAATTGGCAACAGCTCGATGTGAATGTGAAACAATTAAGCAGAAACTGGAAAGCTATTCCAATTCCCGCTTTGTATTGGATCACATCATTGACGTTCAAGAGAGAAAGAAAAAGGGGGATAAACCATGTATTGGATTCAAATCATGTCCTCCCCCAATGAATCACAATTACTCCAAATTGCCTGATGACGAGGATATGCCCCGTTTTGAACCCACTGTGCCACTCGATCTAGATGACTTTGCATCAGGCCTCGGGTTCACAACTGGTACATCATCCTCGGGTCAATCAGAATCTGAATCTGAAAGTGTGACAGATTCATCGTGTGTTAAGGAACAGAGTCCTCCCGTTGTTGAGGATACTGATTCTTCGGATGATGAATCTGATGAAATTGTGAACCAACAGTCTAACTCGGTTACAACAGATATTCCAATCGAGAATCACATCCTGTGTGATCCACCAGTGAAACCGAGTAAGACTGAAATGTCAAAAGAAATGGAGTCGATTGTATCAAGTTTTGAAGGGAGTAACTTGTTGTACACGCTCAAAGGAGATAGCAAAATCTACTCTAACAAAGATTTTCCAATTAAAAATGTAAATCAGGATTTAATTGAGCAAATTTTTGAAGGATGCACTGATAAGTTTTTGGGGAACAAAAGTGGCAAAGTTACCGTCACTCAATGTGATCCAATTCCGTGTGAACAAATTAGAAAATACGGAAACCAAAAACCACCAGTTGAGCGAAAACAACAAGTCAATTCCGGAAAAGGAAAGGTACAGGGAAAGAAGGCTCAGAACAAGAATGTTCAAGCACCTAAGGTTCAACAACAATGGGTGCAAAACAAAAGAGCTCCTGTTGAGAAAAGAGAACCGAAAGTGAACTTTGTTGGATCCACGGGTTCAGATAAACTTGAAACATTTCAGGATAAATCTAACATTGATTTTGTAAAACAAGTTAGAATTTTAAAACGAAATGATCAGAATAACTACACCCAACACACCAACGGAGGTGATTTAGGTCCAAGCACGTCTAGATCACAAAGTTCATTGTCTGGTTCTCCGTCTGATCATCAACATGTTTCTCCGAGGTTTGTAGAGCGGAGAATGTGTTTTGAGTGTGGCACAATTGGGCATATTGTAAGATACTGCCCATACCTGCAAAATTTGAAGGCAAAAACAAGTGCTCCCCAAGAAACCAATTACCAAAAACGATCATTTTCCCCGAAACAAGACCCACGTGTCTTGAAAGAAAGGGAAAAGAAGTTAAAACAAAAGAATCAAAAGGTAATTGAAAAGGCCTTAAAATCAGAGGTCAAAGAAGAAAAACCTGTTCAAGCAAAACCTAAAACTATAAAACCAGTAAATGCTAAAACAATTAATACATATACTGGTAAAGAACAAACAGCTTGGAAACAAAAACAGGTAATTCAGTCAGGGGGAGCACCACAGGTTCTTTTTCCTAATCATCAAGTGATTGAAATCACTTTTCTTGATGATCAAGGACGACCCAAGACCACAAAGGCTTGGGTCCCTCTCTCCAACTAATTTTTGAGTGAGTGTGTAGGATATTCCAGGAGGAACTTTCGATAGTCGTAAGATTGTTGATAGTGGAGCATCCTTGCACAAGATAGGCGACAGAAGAAATTGCTGCCTTTGATGGAGAGAAAAAGCAAAGGGAAACAGAAATGTCTGTTGAAAGAGATTGAAAAGCTTCGAAAAAATGAAAATCATTTCAAAATATGAATGTTCAAGGCTTTGATCGGGTCCCCGGGATAGATTCAAATTAAAATGTACGCACCTGCAGCACGTCTGAAGTTCAACAATCTACAAGATGAACGTGCAGTGTACATTTCTTCGCGGTGTGATTGAAGAAAATGTGTTTGTTGATCAAACCAACTGGGTGTGCGGATGCCTTGGCATGGATTGAACAACCGCACACTACTTCTGAAAGAGAAAGACAAGACCTTCGCTGGTGCAATGTGGAAGACCAGCCGGAACCAAAGGTTTTTGATCTTGTTGCTGTGAAGAGATTTCAGTAGCTGCAAAATCGACCTTGAAATCCACACCGGGTGGATATTCAGTTTGGGAGAGCACTCAGATTTCTTGCAATGCACGATGCAGTTGCAGGATACGGTTTTAAATTTCTAATCTCTCCTATACTTGTCGATATTTAAGCTGCTTTGTGAATTATTATCTCGTTCAGCACTCTTTGGCCAGACAATGCTGTCATGGTCCGCACGGCTTACCGACATGCCAACTGATTTTTCCAAAAATTCGCTAAATCATTTCTGATTAAAACTTAATTTTGGTAAACGGCATTAAGGTCAAGCAAGAGTAATCCACATCGGAAAATCATTTTTGTAAATATCCTTGTGTTTTAAATTTGTCTTAGTTTATTGATTTTAGGGGGAGTAAATCCAAAAAAAAAAAAAAAAATTTGAAAATCCAAAAACATCGAAAAATTTCAAAAACACAAAAACAATAGAAAAACAAAAATGAGTTTCCTGGCGAGCAAAAGAGAAAATGATAGTACATCAGTGGTCTGCCCAAACCTCCTTAAACCTTAAATGAAAAACGATAAGCAGCTCTATATAAGATGTATCGGTAGGCTCACAATCATTTTAAAGTGTGCAGGGTGATATAAATCTTTAATCGACTGAAGACTAGGTGGGAACCATTCATCGGCATATGGTCTTGGTACCGAAATTTCGTTTGAGAGATTGCCGAGGTTCTGAGATATTCGGTCTTTATGCTGCTTATCATCTGGGTATCATGGTTGTATCTTTTACCGAAAAATAACGGGGACGCAAGTCTAGATCTTCCATGATACTATACATACGTGTACATATTGCATACGACCTCAATAAGTGATCAACAATCACATGTCCAAACAAATAAGTGATAATATATCACAGATTCTTTGCGGGAGTCAAGTTCGTCTCTCTGCTGTACGAAAGTACTGACCTGTTCACGGACTTGCTCTTGTGCCCTCATGCATCGAAAATCAAGTTCCTCATCAATAAGTGATTCTATCACATAGGGCTTGTTTTCAATCAAAATAAGTGAGAATCTCACATCATATACAGTCAAACAGATGATAATCGGTATACTCACCGGTAAGATGAACCCTCGTGCATACCTTGATACGGGAATGTGTCGTGATGTGGATGAACACCGGTCGGTAAGTATAAATCATACCTTAACGTATTCCCTCGCCATGATTACATCTGATAAGTTGAGCTTATGTGGACAACAATACCGATAATTGTTATAGGATGCTTATCTTAATGTTAACTAACTGAACATCAAGAGCGTTTTGGCATGACCGTACACTGATATGATTCTCTTACCCTTGAAACTCGCAAAAAGAATGTCTGTAAATATTTATTTAATGTTTCCTGTTTATGCATCTTTGTACATATTTATTTAGTGCTTTCCGTCTTTACATTAAAAAAAAAAAAATGAAAATTTCAAAAAGATTTTAGGTGTGTTTTAATTTAAACTTTATAAAATCCAAAAAGATTTTTCTTCTAGTTTATTTTTGATTGACCGATGTTGGAATTCGAGTCTATCCTACCCAAAATCCTGATCGTAAGCTGGAAAACAATTGCATCTTCACAAACAATCGAAGTTAACGAGTTTTGAAAGTTAAAGGATTAAAATGTATATTTTTCTAAACTTTTAAACTGTTGTCGGTTGGTGTTTGATTGAGATTTAATCTCATATGTGTCGTTAGTTTAAATGTTAACTATATTCCAAGCGGTTGTTCTCATTATGCGTTTAGCTTTCTTGCATGTGCAGATGCTAAAGGCGAGGAGAACATGTTCGATGAAAAGCTTTGGAATGAAGACACGAAGTGGAGGCACTCAAAGGATTAAATGATCGAGTTGCCGCTGTCCCTTCATCAACACCACAAGGATCTGAAGAATTGACAAGTCAAAAGACTCACGAGCATGACTCAATGGCGAGCTCAATCTAAGGGGGAGTTTGTCAACACACTTTCTACATGAAACGGGGAGTTTGTTGATACACTTTCTGCTTACGACGCGTGAAAACTTTGAAGATCCTCCGACATGAAAGACATAGAAGACGAACCATCACGAGTAGCGTCCAAGGGGGAGTTTGTTGATACACTTTGTGTGGACGCGACTCGGCTCGATTCGACTCGGCCTTGAAGACTTGAAGACACGAAGATCGAGACAAAGCTACAGCCAAGGGGGAGTTTGTTGGTGCACTTGTGTCTGTACTTTGTCTGTATTTCGTCATGATACAAAACGATGTCTTTAATGTAAGGTTGATGTAAGTTTGACCAAGTCAACCATCCTCCTGGTTTGACTTGACCAAACAGTTAGAAAAATGTTGTAAGCTGGTTGTGTCGAAGGATGAGTCATCGAAGGATTGTTTTATATCCTTCGATGAGCTCGAAAGATGAACATTAGATAGATGAGTTCGAAACATAAACTTTCGATGGATGAACTCGAAGGATATCTCGAAGGATATCATCCTTTGAGATATTTGTGAATCTTTCGATGGCTTTCTGGTCGACAGATGATCGTTCGACCAATCTGTCTGATCCTTCGACCAGACCTGCTGTGTCGGGTATAAATACCCATGTGTTGTGTTCATTTTAAAAACGTGAGACACAAAAGCGACACCAGAGAGAGAAGAGCACACACACGAGAGAACTTTGAGAGTTTGCAGAATACATCTGTGAACATTGGACTTGTAACCGAACCTTTCATACGCATTAATACAAGTGGTGTTAATCGTTGAATGTGGTGTGTTGTGTTTGTGCTTGTTCTCGTATAAAATCTCAGTTGCACACTAGCTTGGATTCCGCACTCGCTAGTGTGTTTGATATAACAAGGATAAGGTTTTATCTCATCCTCGAGAGGGACCTACATTATGGTAAAAATCTAACAAACCCACATTATCTTTGGCTTCGATTTCCGTTTTCAAGTGATTGAACTAACCAATCTGTGTGCAGATCACCTAATAGCCCGCTACAATCTTCGGTCATCGTTAATTAAACTCACATAATCTCCTCCATCCACTACCATGCACCTTCCACTTCAAACCCTAACCCTAGAAAAACACAAACAACAAAATCAATCACAGTCAAAACCACTACAAACCTGAAAATCGCAGCGATTGTCAGTTACATTTCAAAGAACTTGAGTTCGCATTGAAGTGTACAATTACCGTTTGCGAGAAATAACTGAGAATTAGATACTAGTGGCAGATATTAGCTAAAACCGGTGACGATTGGACGGTGTTGTAACGGTGGCCGAAGCTCCGGCGAGAGAGAATGAAGAAGGTGGTTGTTGCTGAGACTCAAAGGAAGATGGCAGGAAGAGAAGAACTATGGTGGTTGTGACGGTGAGCTCATAGTGGCAGGAGGATGTGGTGGTGGCGGCAGGATGTGGTGTGGGTGATGATGGTGGTGGAGTTTTTGGGGGAGGAGACAAAGGAGGTGGTGAGGCTTTCGTTGTTCAGCCATTGAGTGATCAGTGAAGCCCTAGAATTACAGGTGTTTGTTAGTTTGTTAGAGGGATTTGGATTATTAGAATTTAATGGATTTGAGATTGTCTAGAACATATCCAACAGAGACCCAGTTAAAATACTTTCTTTTGCTTTTTATAATACTTTCTTTTGCTTTTTATATACAGTTATACACATGTAGTGCCACGTAATCAAGAATTTTCCATGTCATCTTGTCCATGTAATCAAGTATGTGCCACGTAGGATGGAAGACTAACTCAGTTACTCATTTTTTAACTGAGTGGTGAAATGACAAACAAAATTAAAAGTTTGGGGTGTCACAGATCAAAGTGTTAGTTGCGGGTGTTATCAGGCAATTCTTCAAAGTTTGAGGTGTTAAAATCCAATTGCCCATTTATAAAACAGGTTTGGTATCAAAACAAACGGTTTTGATACCCAAGAGTAGTTTGGTTACAAAATACGCAAGAATACGCATTTTGGCCGAAACTACGACTCGTCGCTATGCCTGGATAACGTGGTAATCAGTAGGTATAGTCACAAGAGACTAAAACCATCGTGATTACGCTCATGTTATGAAGTTCAAACAAACTTCATGTTGACCATAAACTGGTCAATGCAGAAAGTCAAACAAAGTTTGACTTTCACGCTAAAAACGCGTAAAAGAATGAAAGAGGACTTACAAAAGGCCCAAGAATGGAAGTTTGATCTGAATTTTCTCAGGTACGAAGTGTTTCCACTCCAACTTAGAGAAAAATATGATCAAGGTGTGAGTTGCAACAAGGAATGGAAGGGGTATTTATAATTTTTGCACAATCGTTAAGATCGTTCATCATAAAACGAGCTTCGATCTCATCCGTACACATGTGCCCATGGTTTTGTGAAACCATGGGAGCCCCTAAAATGGCCCATAGTACTGAAAATACCATTTGCAAGAGTGCACAACAGCTGGAACAGCTGGAAACAGGCTGAAAATCATTTTAGCTAATCTGCAGGGCGCTCACGCCCCGCGTACGAGTCAGGTCCGGCCTACGCGGCCCGCGACCGATCCCAGTTCAGCAAACAGCTTTCATTTTTACAGTTTCAGTCCCTGCAGTTGATTTAGGCCCATTTTGACTTATTTAAGGCCCGTTAAGCCAACTTTAAGGGTCTAAAATGATGCCTAAACATAGTGGACATGAAACATGCTCAAAAATATGCCGGATGTCGGTTCGTTTGATCGTACGGACGCGTTGTTTGCTTAATTACGACGAAATACGCACGAACACGAAAAACGATCCAAATTACGCGAAGAATGGATTTTTCTAATGCCAATCACTAAAATAAAATATTTTAATGATTACATAAATTTTTGGGTGTCCGGATGTGTTCAGAACGTAAGATATGCGCGAAAATGCAAACTTATGCACTTTTTGACGCTTTTAGTCCCTGAATGACCAAAAAGTTTATTTTAGCACACCGAACCCTTCAAAGCCTATTTATAGGCTATGTAAAGGATATTTAGGGTATGTTTAACTTATGTTCATGTTCCAGAATTTTCGTTACAGTACGAATCGGCATACTTTCGCAGTTTGTCGAATTTAGTCCCTGTAAGCGAATAAGTTTGATTTCGACACACCAAACCTTCCAAAACTTATTTCTAAGTTATGTAAAGGTTATTTAAGGTATATTAAGCCCATGTCACTATTCTGGAGTGTTTGTCGCATTAATCTGATTACGTTTACGCATCAGTGCGCGTATAACTTCCCAGAAAGCGATTTAGAGCTCGAAATCGAACGAGAATTGATATGTGCAAATGATACACATATTCATACAAATCCCAAGTATGAAGTACAATATTTCATTGGTTTGGCATCTGTTTAATGGCCGTGGAGGCATAGGTGTTACACCGCTCGTCTAACAGATCATAGTACGTTGTAGGTAGTCGTGTTTATCCGAAGAAGCCTGAGTTACGGTGATTGAAGACACAAGACTGTGAGTTCATGACCCCATTTTCTTTTAACTATTTTTGGTTTTATAACTTTGGGGGTGAAGTACATGTTACAAGCTGTTTACAAACGTTATTATTTGGTATGGTTAGCTAAGGAAGGGTACTGCTAGATCATGTGAGTGGTGGGTATAATGCTTAAGACCATTAATCCTCGTTGTAGGACCGAGGGACATGAGTGATAGATCTATTTGGGTGTAGCGAGCCCCGCCCATGTTGGACCAGGGTTTGGCCCATGGGTTGACTATGTCTTACAGCCGGAAGCCCGGTGCAAAGTCTGCTAGGTTTGAGCCTTCCTGCATCACGTCACACATATTAATGGCCTTGCAAACCATTAACGATATGTTTTCCTTGTTGCTTTCATACACATACATACATACTTTCAGTAATTACAAAGGTTTATTCATACACACAAAAAAACACATGAACTCGCTCAACGTTTGTTGATGTTTTTAAACTACATGTATTTCAGGGAATTAGATGTGGATCTGGCGGACGTTCAAAAGTTCCAAGTGTGGTTTGAGAATAAAAGTTGTCATCCGTGGTCTTAGGGTTTGGTCATTGTGTCTTATCCTGGACGAGACACGTCTTCCAAATCCTGGTTTTATTTAATGTCCTTTGTCGAGTCTTTGTGAACTCTTAAACAAGTTGCATGGTTTGTACTCGAATTTGAATTTTGTGTTTTAAAACAATGTTGTTGTTATGTTTTTAAACTTATTTAGTGGATGAACATCTTCGGTTTTATCATATAGTTGTTGTTATGATTGAATGCAATGATATTAAGCAAGTCATACATAATCACGCTTCCGCAAAAGTCAGGGTGTGACAATGTCGGATTCTGTTTGTATGAATCGACCCGAGTACCTTTTTTCGGTTTCGGAGATGAGGCGTGTGATGAGATCTTCAAGCCTCTCCTAGCCCCCTTCTTGTTGTTGAGAGAAATTTTGTGAATCATTTCTTGGTTGTTGTTAAAAGTTTGGTCGTTGATTTTGATTTTGTTGGTTACCACTATTCCCGGGCTCCCTCCAACCAAGGTTAGGTGGTTTCCTCATCCTTGGTTGTAGGTACCTGTTGGGGGACCCGACGGTCTAGGTCGATTATCAATGTAGTTTACCATTTTTGTTTGATTTTCCATTTCTTTCATACAACTCCAATTTTCATGTGGCCCACCACACCCTTCACAAGCCATAACCGAGGTCGTTTTTGCCATTTCTAACTTTTTGATTTTTAAAGATAGGGCCTCGATTTAGGTTTGTAAAGAGGTGCTCTCATTTACTTTATGGGTGCCCTGGGCAATAGATTTTGAGCCTCGGGGGGTGTGCCATTGAAAATTGTTTTGACCAATTACCTCAATTTGATTATAGATTTCATTTGGGTGTCGATTACCTAGGAGTCCCCCGGAGCTTGATTCGAGTGTTTGTCTCGTGTGTGGCAATAATCCACTATAGAAAGTGGATACTTGTTGCCACACTGCGAGACCATGATGAGGGCATTTCCTCAATAGCTCCTTGAATCTTTCCCAAGTTTCATATAAGGATTCTCCGTCCTCTTGTGAATATGTATTGATTTCAGTCATTAATTTAGCGGTTTTAGAGGGCGGGAAATACTTATATAGAAATTTTTGGGTAAGTTCATCCCAAGTGTTTACCGAACCACTTAGGAGGGTGTTTAACCAAGCCTTAGCTCGGTCTTTTAGTGAAAATGGAAACATTCAGAGGCGGACGGCGTCGTTTGATCCTCCGTTGATCCGAAAAGTGTCACATATTTCTAAAAAGTTGGTAATATGTAAATGGGGATCTTCATCGGGTAGGCCATTGAAGGTTGCGGGATTTTGGTGCATTTGGATCAAATACGGCCGAAGTTCGAAGTTGTTGGCATCGACGTTTGATGCATTGATGGCGGCTCTGAGGTTACCGACCGTGGGCAGCAGGTAATCCATTAGGGTACGCTGATCCACCATTGGGAGTTGGTCCCGTGAAGCCTTCTCTTGATTCTTGGCTTTTAATCTTTTTCTTAGAAAGCGTTAGGGTTCGTCTAGAGGTTCTTTTATGTATTTATTGGAACTGGAGCTCATGCACTGCGTAGAGAATTCAGGCCCTGCGATAGAGTTCTAAGTCCTACGATAAAAACAAAAAAGAACGTTGGTCAGACTCTTCACCACGGCCCCGTGGTCAGTGACCATGGCCCATGGTCGTGTTACAGTAGTTTTTTTCTGGATCCATAGTTACTAGGGAGATCAGCACGGCCTCGTGGTGCACCTCCACGGCCCCGTGGTCACTCCTCTGTAGCTTAGAAAACAAAAACTGCCAGTGAATTTGATGGGCACGGCCCCGTGTCTGACCGGGCACGGCCTGTGCTGAGCTTCTGCAGAATTTGAAAAATTAAGAAAAACCCTAAAAATATTAGAAAAATGAATAAAAATAATTAGGCCGTCGATTTTAAACTTTCTGAATATTCTTGTGTCCCTGGCAACGGTGCCAAAAACTTGGTGTGCGTTTAGCGTGACATGATTTTATTAATATTTTAAGCCAATTTTACGCATTAGTAAAGTTTTAAATTTATAAAACACGATATTGTACTAACACTAAACACACACTTGGGCAAGGTCACCCATCGCGAGCGTAGTATAGTGTTGGTAAGATACCGAGGTCGTCCAAGGACACAAGAACTTTTAATACCGGTTTATCCTCAACGTCTAATCGATCCAATTTTTTTGAGAAAAGTTTTGAAACAAGAAAATAATTAAAACTAAAAATGAAAAGATAAATAAAATAAAAAACAAATAGACAAGATAGAATCACTTGGATCCAACTCATCTTTAATGTATCATTTGATGATTCTCACACTTTCGGACTTTTTAAGAGATTATCTTAGTTACAGTAGCAGGCCCCTCTTTTGAAGGTGACGTTACCCTCAACCCAGTGGTTTGAGTCAGTAGGGATACAATCCCAAAGGGTCGGAATATTGAAAGACAATTAAGTTAGTTATTAATGCGGAAAGTGGTAGGCCCCTCTTTTGAAGGTGACGTTACCCTCGGCTAAGTGGTTTGAGTCAGCAAGGATACAATCCCAAGAAGCCGGTTTAAAGTATTAATAGTAGTTTACATATGAGGAGTTCAAGCTATTCGCTCCCCCGCCATCCAATACCGTTGGGCATTGAAGGAGGTCCTAGTAAGCTTGAACCAAGTCCTCGCAGGATCTATACACTGAACGAGACAAGAACTTTACCAAACCACCCTCCTAACCCCCTTCTAGGTAGTTAACGCGCTTTATATAGACCGTAAAGACACGAATGAGCAAATCAATGACATCATGAAGAAATGGTAAAGAAAATTCAATTTCAACATAAGAAACTAGTTATTAAAGTCATTAATACAAACCCAATTAAAAAGTGCCGAAAGATTAAAAATCAAAAGTAATACATTAAAGACTTATCTTCACCAAGTGATGTAAGAGTTTAGCCAAACATGGCCTTTGATTGACAAGAACTTTTACGATCAATCTTGGATCCCGAGACTACTACACACTCTAAAGATGGATGATGGATTATGGTGGTGGGTGTTGGTGTTGTAGTGGTGGTGGAGTGGTGGAAAAGTGGGAGAGAAGTGGTTTGCCAAGGGATGCCTTTGAAGTGAACCAAGCACCCCTATTCATAGCCAGAACAGAGCCCTGGCCACGGCCCCGTGTCCAGCCAACACGGCCTTTGGCCATCCTTTTCTCTTCCTTCATTAATGTCAATTATCAGCAGAGGGCCCCACACAACCCCGTGTCTACTGGGCACGGCCTCGTGGTAAACTCTTTGCTGTACTATCAAGATTCTGCAAATCTAATAGTTGACCACGCCCCGTGGAGAGCCGGGCACGGCCCCGTGGTGGGCGTAGAAGCTTCTGCAGGTTTGTCTTGTTGTGCAGGGCCTGATCACGCCCCATGCTCAGCTAGGCACGGCCCCATGGTCAGGTTTTGTTTCTTGTTTTTGCTTTAGGAGATGTTGCCGAGGGGTCGGGCATGTCACGTTATTGCTTCTTCTTGTATTTATGTTGGTTTTGGCTGCTTATTTGTTCCCTTTGTTCTTTTAAGCTCGTTAAGTCCTGTAAATTCAAAAGGAAGAAAGAAACATACTTTTTCCAACATTAGTACTAAAAAGGGGTTAGTTTTAGGCCTCATTTGATGTAATTTATATGTTGCATTTTGCACACATCAACCCGTTACACCTAGTTTATGCGAACTAGGTTCGCATAACTAGTTATGCGCATAAAAACAGGTTCGGAACGTTGGATAGGCGTGTGACAAGTCTTAGTATCAAAACATACTTTAAGTTGAATTATCTACTGATATAAAGTCATATTATAGCTTAATTTGATTTAAAATCATTTGATTAGCTTATTTGACCACATAAGGGCATTGTGGTCATTTACAAATATAATTTCAAGACTTGTCAATAAACCTATCAAACGAATTGACCATGTAGCATAACTTCATTGTGCTATACTTAACAATAACATGGTCCTAAAACAGCCCTAAATGTTGACCAAACGGGTCAGAATCAAAAGTCAAAGCAAAAGTCAAACTACTTGACTTTTGACAAACAATAAGACCCTAAACTGAATTGGACAAGTTGAGCATGTTATGATCAGTTGATATTAGTTATAAAACTTGTATAAGTGATATAACAACTGATTTTAAAGTTGTACAAACCATTTATGTAGTTTAGTCGTAAAATTCAAGTTTTAGGGAAAAATGCTCAACTTACAATTTGACTAGATAACGAGATCGTTTGAAGGTATGATCACAGAGGGATCATACCAACATTATTACGATCACGTAGTAAAGTTCGGTCCGAAATTTACTTTGACCAAAATGGTCAGAAGCTAAAGTCAAACAGAAAGTCAACTGTTTGACTTTAGACTCAAAAATAACTAAAATAAAAGAACTTGCACTAAAGTAACACTTAGGTGGAAGTGTTTAGCAACAAAAGAACACTAGATGGGTGTCCTCTTATGCAGAGGAAAGCTCCAAGCAGGTGTAGAAGGAAAGAATGAGAAATGAGCAATTTTGAATGAAGAATTGAAGCCTATTTATACTTGGAGATGTTGAACAAGATCATTCCAAGTGTCAAGATTAGTTGTAACCCCAAGTTTCTTAGGACATGTAAGGATCAGAGGAAAGTGGCATAATTTCGAAATAGGTGTCACCATGGCAAAAATCCTTGTTCTCCAAGCAAAATTCAGTCTACAGGGGTCCCTTACGAACCGTAAGGGTTAAAGCCTTGTGGTCTGTAAGGACCTAAGGCGCGCAGGAAGTTAACAAGCTTATGAACCGTAAGCCTTATGGCTTTGCGGTCCGTATACGACCGTCAGAAGAGGAATTTTGAGAATTTTGCATATTTAGCCATTGGACTTTACATCTTTGGCCATTTGGCACATTTAGTCCCTCTTCTTCCTCCTATTTGGGATTAGTTGGAGATCCGGGACACGTTTTAGCTAACGCACAATAATATTTCAGTTTCTCCTTCCTAAATTTGGGATTAGTTGGAGATTTAAAGATACGTTTTAGTTAACGTTCAATGTACATCCTTCCTCCTTCCACATAGTCGGGATTAGTCAGAGGTTTCTCCCTCCATGTAGACAGGATTAGTTGGAGAATCGGACTTGTGTCGTCACATAATTCGACGGAATTTTCGGGGTGTTACCTTAGACGAAAAACATCACATTGAAGAACAATCCACGGATAAAAAGTCAAATTGAAGCCATAGGAATGATTAGAAATGAATTTCTACCATGTCTGTGGAAAAATCATCACCTAATTCAGAGAAATAAAGATTTGGATCGAAAAGATTTGAATAGTAGCTTTCGAACGGATGAGTGTGTTTCATGCGAAGGAATGCTTATTCGTGCGAATGAGTCATTCATTCGGACAAATGAAACCTAATCCGTTGGAAAAATTGTGTTCATCCACACGAACTAGTTTTTCATCTGCACAAATCAACTTTCATCCACACGGAAGGCTCTTATCCGCACGAACCAACTTAATCCATTCCAAATCATATCAGTGTCATTCGCACGAACATGTCTGACCTGCTAAAATACTCTTACACGCAAATGAGTCAAAATGCTTAAAAAGGCATTTTTTATCGTGGTGACGAGACGAGTGTCCAGAAAAAAATTTGGTGATTGAAATTTTTTTCAAGATTTTAACGTCAAATATGGGTTGTTCGGGGACACCGTCGGAGGATTCGGAGAATTGACATGATGATGAGATCGCAGAATATTGAAGATAGTAGGGTAGTCATGAAGAACGGTGTATAACATGTATCTTTTGTTAAGTGACTACTAATGGACCAAAAACGAAATATCCACATTGATGAAAAACGGACTTTTGTGGGGAAAATGGCACATATTCCATATAGTTGAGTTTTTCAGAGAATAGAGAGGATTGAATTTGCCAACTTTGAGGGGGAAATTCAGGGATGAGTTTAGAGGTCGAAATTTGCCAAAAATTAGGGGAATAAAATTTTTCAAATGTTACAACATTTTTCAAAATTCAGATAGGAAAACGTGCAACAGTATTCGGGTGGTTCCGACTCAAAGTCTCAGGGGATGCAAAGTATTTAGATTCTTTAATTCGTGATCTTAGGAAGTTTAGATTCTTAAGTAGGTGATCAGATTGATGTCTGTGTCTTCGTACAAGCTGGTTAGCGGGATTAGCGTCAGGAGGATGCCTCGGTATTGTCGATACTTACAAGGTATAAGAGGGCTTTCAAGATATTAGATACATGACAACTCAATGATAGTCTGAAGTGTCAGCATGGTTAATCTTCTAGCAGATGAGTTGTTTTTCGGACTAACCGTCAGGGGATGATGATGTTTGTTTATTAAATTGCTGTTGGGACTAACGAAGAAGGCTATACATTTGTTATCATAACTGAAGAGGAACAATGCGAATTTGATTGTGGAGGAATGTTTCTTAGATCAAAGTGTGTTAGTAGATGATTTGTTATCCGATAAAGATTTGCTGATTGTAGAGATTACCATTTACACTGATCAATCATTCAGGAGTGTGCATAAAAGTGATTACGGAAGATGGAATTTCAGATCTTCATGGGTATTTACAAACTTGAAGGTTACAAGTGTGGTGTTCGAAGTTTCTATCAATTACCGGTTGGGTTTTTTAAGATTAAGAGATTGAGCTATGAATGGTAAATCAAAAACCAAGCGCGGATATGGTTAAAGTCGAAACAGAGAAGTTACATTGTTTAGTTTCAAGGTGGTGATTATTTGTGAAGTTGCAGTTAAGCGAATCAGAGGAGGTCAGGAACCGTGCAAACAAAGAACTGAAGATTCATTTTAGGGGGAACTTATTTTAGATAATACAAACCCGAATCATCAATCAAGGGGGAATTAATTGAAGACATCAAATGCTTGATTGAAGTTGCAGAATATTCAAACACGACTTTCATATTTGAAGAACAAGATTCGACAATGACGGCCAAGGGGGAATCTGTTGGTACATATTATGTATATTCGCCACTGTACGAATAGGCTAGATAGAGCGTGTGTTGAATATTGTATAGTTGAGTGTTAGATTCGAACACATGAGACTTTGGAGAGGACGAGAGCTCATTCGTACGGATGAAACTCATCCGCACGAACAAGCTAATCCACATGAACTAGTTAGTCCGTCCCAAACCTCATGTCTATATATAGGGCGTATGTGTTCATTGTTTATAGGTTTTGGAGTTTTGGCTGGAGATATTGCCTGATGCTCTCTCCAGCCTGTCAATGATGTATGCTCTTTTGGTATTAATGGAAACTTTCTACTTTTGACTATTCTTACGAGATTTCTACCAAATTAGCTTTATCTTATCCAAACTTCCACCTAAACCCGTCGGATCCGGAACTTTCAGTCTGACTTCCATTTTAAAATCTTTTGACTAGCGAGATTTGTTGTTACCGAAGTTATTTCTGATTAGTTAGGAGATACTGGACTTCCCATGATAATGCGAGCTAGATCTTCTTTTCTAGTATCCTTCTTCAAGTTATGTATCTTTTTAAGATATTTCCTTGCAGCTTTAGCTATGATTCTTGCTAAAGGGAATTCAGAAGAATTTATCAATGTGTTAATAGGGAAGTCTAATTGCTCATCCTCTGGTCTTTTTGGCAATGGGGGATCCTTTTCTCTTTGAATTTCTAACTGTTTGTAGCTCTCACAGTGTCATATATTCACACTCCTATCTTAAACACCATGGTTGTTTGCTTTCTATTTAGTTTTGGATTTGGACTCCTAGTAGGTGATTCAAAGTTTGGTTTGGATCTGTTCGTTCACACATTTCTGCTACTAAATGATTATTAAATTACGTGTAGCAAACATAGTAGAGGTATAAGAGACACTTTTTCAGAACAAATAAAACATTTATTACAATTTCAATCTTGGTTTTATTTTATCAAAACGTTTATTTGACAAACAAATGCACCATCTTCCTTTATTATGAATTGTGTTGTTTGTAAATGAATCAAGCTCTAAACCCACGATATGAATCAAGCTCTAAACCCACGATTGTGTTTATTTTGGATTCGAGATGTTGTATTTTTGGTTTTTTTGGAAGCTCTATTATAATAGATTTGGTTTTTAAATTTTATCTAAAATTGTAAAATTCAAAAGACGGAGACAAGAATTGAAGATCAAGAAACAAGAAGACATGGAAATAAAATATGGAGATCTTGAAGTAAGTAGGGGTAATACAACATTCAGAATTATGTGGTGCCCTTTTAACCCGTTTGTTTTTCGCTAAATGATTTTGATAATACCAAACACTTTTAGTGACTTGATCTACTATGTTTGTTTTGTTTGACATAGAGATGTAGATGCATTTTTTTTCATAATACAATAAAAACAGTTTTAGTTTTAAAACGGAATAACACATCATTTTGATTCTAGAAAATGATATATTTTATCTTCACACAGAAATGGAAGTTTCATTTGAGAAGAAATTTTATTGAGAAGAAAGAGAACAAATGGTACAATTGTAAAATATTAAGTAGTTATTCTTTCATCTCATTTATTACAATTTTTTAGTAATTAATTACTCATAAAGACTATTATTCTCTACACTAATTTTCATTGTCTACACACATAAAAAGTTATGCCACACATTTCGAAAATTATACTACACATACTTAAATTTATCCTACACAACTCATAATTTATCCTACAGACCTAGTAATTTGTCCTACACTCTAAATTAATTTTTTTTTATTTTTTGAAAAGATATATATATTTTGAAAATAAGTTACAAATTTAATGTAGTTAGCTATTAAAAAGGAAGACTAGAAATTAATGATCTATGTAAGTTTACAAATATACCCTTACATTAAAATTAAATGCAAATATTAAATGAAGTAAAATGAAATATTCTTATTGGTTGAAACTTATTCTTTTTTCTTCTTACAAAAAATTTATTCTCATTTGAACCTTTCACAACACAGAGATTGGGTTATAGAAGTACAAAGGTTTATTTTTTCTGACATGTTTTTTTTTTAATTTTACCTAACTATTATTTTGATTTTATAATATAAATGTTATTATTTTAAGGGAAATGTTACACTATCCTAAATTACATCAAATTAATCATAATGTACTCTTTGTCTGAGATTAAACCTACAAACTTTTTTATATATTAAGTGTTTAATGTTATGTAACAACGACCTAATAGCAACAATATATAAAGTATATAAACATATGAAGTAAGATTAGAGAGATTATGGAGACAAAGGGAAAATGGAGAATGTAAGAAGCTCATTCTTATTGATGTGTATCATACAAAATACATGAGCTACTATATATATGCTATAACATTAATACAAATATAAATGTGACATGGGAGTTAGAAATGTGGATAGTCACTAATAATAGATGCATTCATAACACTCCCCCTTGACTATCCACATGATGATATACTATTCTTTGATACGCTTGGTGATGCTACCTCGTTAAAAACCTTTCTAGGAAAACCCAGTGGGACAAAACCTCAGCTAAGGGAAAAAGAGTGCAGCGCGTATTGTCTCCCCCTAATACTTCTGGATCAGGTATGTTGCCTCATTAAAAACCTTACTAAGAAAACCCAATGGGACAAAACTTAGTCAAGGGAAAAAGAGTGCAACTTGAATAACTCTCCCCCTCATTTTAACATGTATCCTTTAAGTGACGTGTGTCCATCTTCCTTGAAAATCGAATAAAGCTTTTGTAGCGAATGATTTGTCGCTTGTTCCCTTAATGTGCAATCCTTTGTGTTGAGCAATGTTGTATAATCTTCTAACGAGACTTGAGGTGCCTCATTCCAAAAATTATCATATGTCCACGACTATGTTTTGTTACATTCCTGCATCTACAAGACTAGCCAAACTTGTTTTGATGGGTTAGTAAAATATAATCAAATATCGTTTATACCTGAAATATTTCTTTGAACTCATTCCAATATCTCTTCGCTTGAAAAAGGTTATATCATGACAATAAGCTCAAGTGAAAGATATTATAACCATACATAGCTAGCAAAATATATTAGTGCACTTATGCATTTAACGATGGTACTTCTACAATGAGAATCTCTACTTTGATAGGAGATGATAATAGGCATTTCTTATAATAAATGACTTAACAACCTTTAACATACTTTAAGGTTCAACTATGTCCATACTAAAATATCCAAACATCATCTTCTAGATGTACTTGAGGGATTAGTAAAATATATTTACATATATACTCGAACTGCAGTTCGAGTAATAATTAGACCGTGCCAAGGTTATTCAAAAATTCTCCCTCTAAAAGCTCAACAATTTCTCTCAATGATGCCTAGACATCATTACTGTAAATTGCGATTATAGTGAACTTTTAAAAGTAGAATGTTCATAGAACATGGCTAATTTAATTAAACCTACATCCCTCTCTATGCGAATATCTCGAGTTGTACAACACTCGACCCAACTATTTTAGTCCATACGTATTTTGTCAACTTCATATAATACGTTCTTGTGGTTTTTACATCAGTAATGCTTCTAGCATTATCAATCCATGAAGGAATTTTTTCCATCTTATCCAAATATGCATGTGCTTTCACTCTTTATGCATTTTGCTACATAAACTTACCCATATAACACATAGATATCTATATCATATGCAAAAATGACATGAACACTTGCTTTTATCTTCAAAATCCATATTGTACCATGCGTGTACACTGTTTATTGAGATATCACAATCACTGGGTACAAGTTTCTATGTATGTTTATTGGTGCACAAGAATTACATCATTAAGATGTTTTGATTTACCTTTAGGGAACTCAATTGCTTTAGAAAACTCATTAGGAGTTCAATCGTAAACAAAAACGAATCTATATACAAGGATCATATTGTTCTCGAGAACTTAACTTACATGATTTTGATCATTCAAATCCTTTAGGGACCTTCATGTACACTTTTAGTATCAAGTGATACATAACATTCATATATGCACAACAATTCTCGCTCTATATTACCAGACTAATAAAACATTGGAAAGTCAATGCATCCACAACTGGAGAATACGGTTCCTCATAATCAATCATAGGTCTTTGTGAAAATTCTTGTGCCACAAATTTTGACTTATATCACTTAATTTGATTTTCACATAATTTACGTAAAAGACATATTTGTATCCAACATATTTTACAACTTCAGTTGTATGGACTGTTGGTCCAGAAACTTTCCGTTTCATCAGAGAACTAAACTCTGCCTTATTTGCGTCTTTCTATTTTGGCCAATCATTTCTTAATATTCATTCATAGGCAGATCTTAATCTTGATCCTCATCATTTAATCATTTTAAGCGCTACATTATATACAAAAGTATAACGACGTCGATTTTTATTTCGATTCCATACATATCTTAGACATGATACAACTTATTGAGATCTCTTTATTTTCAGGTACCTGAGGTTCTTCTTGAACCATCATGTCTATTGTCTATTCAGGAGATCTTATTACTATAACCTCAACTTGACCATCTTAATTACTTGCTCCAATTTTCGAGAAATTTTATTATTGGAATCAACTAGTCTACCACACTTTAGGCGTGCAATAGACTCATTACAAAAATATGTGGTTGATTATATGACTTACTTAGTCACTCTATTTAGGTCAGTGAATTTGTCTGGTAATTTGTTCTTTAATATTGGTAAATGAATTATACTTTAAACTTCTAGTTCATAGTTTATAGTCTGAGGATCAAGATGACATGATAATTCATTTCACTTTTCACTTTCCAACTGCTTGTTATCTCCCTCTAATGTTGGGAACATTCATTCATTAAAGTGAAAACCAATAAGCCATAAACGAATTTCTCACTAATGGCTTTAAGTATTTAATCATAGACGATTATTTATATCCAACATATTCTCAAACTTTTTAGAAGTCCCATCTTTGTGCGGTGTGGTGGATGAGTTTTAATATATGTCGCATAACCAAAATCTTTGATGAGACATCTTTGGTTCCTGACCAAAAACCAATTGTATGGGGAGAACTATAACTTATTGGCTTGATGTGAATTGATGGTACTATATATAAAATTACATGTACCTAAATGAACTTTTGCTCCTATCATGATCATTGGCTTTGTAACCAATAGTAGACGTTTAGTGATCATCTCAACAATAACACTTATTCCAATGATCGTTAATAATTTGGGAATCAAATTCACTATTATCAAATAAATATACTAATTTGGATTAATATGCTTGCTATCACATTAGCTAAGCCACAATCACACAAGCTTCAGGTTGTGGATTTGATAACCATTTAGACAATGCATCGATTTTAAAACACTAAATGGTATCATGTTTGTAAATTTATTTCCATTATCATTTCCAGAATATTTAGGGATTCACACCCTACTTTTGTTCATCAATACTTAACTTCACTTGAGAGCAAACATGACATGTATAATTATCAAGACGAATCTTCTGTTTCTTCAATACTTTTCACATCATCATTAATGACTCGGTGTGGTCTAACCGGTCATGCCAACTAACTAAATAATTATGATCCATAAACTTTTAGATTATGATCGCATATGTATTACTTGCATGTATGTAATACAAAATATAAGATACGAGAGAATGTATTATAACTTCAAAGTTTAAACCATTATGTTATATGGTCATTCCTTAATTTGCCACTTTTGGTGGTCGATCTCAATATTAAAAAGGTTGTCAACATGAGGATTATTACAATTTCCTCAGTTACCATGATCATGACCTTTATAACAATCATTGTATAGTCATTGCACTATTAACATGGTTGATCTTATCACATGATCATCATAACAATTTCCTCAATTACCATCATCACGAACTTTACACCAATTATTATATCATCACATTCTATTCAAGGAATAGATTATACCCATATAACATTCATGGTGGCATCATTATAATTTTCTTAGTTATGTATATGATCATAACCTTTGAATTGATCATTATATCATCACATTCACATCAGGGAATGGATTAGAACCACAAAACTTTCAAGCTTGTTGTTTCAAACTTTATATATATTCTTTAACAATCTTGGTACTTCAATAGCATATATGATATTTGACGATGGAAATTGTTTTGCTCAATGGATTATGGTATATATTTTTCTCATCACATGATATAAATCGAGATGTAGTTATATAACCGAGACATTCATACTTATCGGTTTAAAATCTTACAAGCTTCGATAAACTCATAATAAGCTTTGAGAAGTTAGACACTCCAGGTGTCTTTTTATATAAATCGTGACTACAATTCAATCGTTTTTATAGCTTGTGATCATATACCACAACCTTGGTCACTTTGATGTTCCCTTCCAAATTTATAACATATGTAACATAATATATACATTAGATTATACAATGCATGACTATATAACATGTCACCAAATAAATAGGTTATGATACAACCTTATGAAATAAGAATTTTTTTCATCACTTGCAAGAAAATGTATGTAATTTATCCATAAATGTAACATGATATAGCCAATCACATAAACACATATCTGTCATTATAGTTTAAAACATAAAAAAATGTCACTATCAACTTTCTCGATCATATGAATCTTTATTACTTGTAAATGAGCTTTCTAATACTAATAAAGTTTGTTGCTCAAGAAAATATAATAGACATCTTGAGAATTTTAGTGTCATGTTAATTTGCAAATAATATCTTTTACCACACAAATATTTCATAGAATCAAATCACATATTTAAATATCTAATAGCAACTAAAAAGCTTATATAATTGCAATAACAATGATATACAACAAAGTTAACTAAATAGTTGTCATATTATAACATATTATCATATAAACATATGCATTATTTTAAATTCATTAACAGAATTGCACTAATGATTATCTTCAAATAGAACTATTAGATATCACCTTTTAATACAAATTGTATTTTGGTAGTCATCATAAATTGTATAAATACTAATAACAAAAACTAATTAATGAACCAATCAAAACTCATAACCATAATAATAAAAGCACATAATGATATCAAAACTCATAACCATAATAATAAAAGCACGTAATGATTTAGAATTTGTACTGTCTCTTTGAAACCCCAACAACGTAATTCGTTGTATAAAATTTAGAACAATAAAAGGCTATTTAATTACTAACCATAAAATATAATAAAAAAAAATTTATCCCACAAGTAATAAGTCGATTACAATTCAAAAACCAAAACTGATATACACCTTAATTTATTAGCTTTTACAAAGATGTATAACATGGATTCACTACGGCATATCATGGCATACCATATTCCCAATCTAAATAATTTCACGTTTAATACATACCACACATAACTACATCTTCCAAGATTTAGTTGACATACAAGTAGAATTATATTATTAAAATCTTTAGAGTAATTTCAAAATGACCAATTGTGGAGATTTAAATATATATTGCATATTTGGGACAACTAAATTAAAGCTTAAATTCACTAGATAATGCAACTTTCAAACCGTTAATGAAACATAACTATTCAGTTTAGTGTACCAAAACTTCTCTTGAAGTCCAATAAAAATATTTATTGATAAAAGAGAGAAAACCAAGAGGGGTAAGAAATTAGTTATAATATTGCAAATAATCAATTAGAGAAACTAGAAAGATTCTTTTTCTTGATCGAAAACCATTGTGTTTCTGGTTTACTTTAGCCTTCTTTTCTTCACATCTCAATGTTTTTCGTAGGTGTTTGTTTGTGAAAGAAAACTATTCAGATTCGTTAACACATAGGAAAGTAAACAAAGAAGTAAAAAACATTATGATCCTAGATAAATAAGGATGATATCAACGTTGTTCATGATGATTTTAATCTTAAATCATAACCAATAAAAAATATCAAGAAAAGCGTAAGTTAATTTTCAAGTTTTATCATACTAAAAATCGATGAGAAAAGAGGAAATAAAATTAAAACAATTAAGGGTTTTTAGACCAAATCAACAATTTTGTCTTTTATCTCTTTCGCCAACGTTGATACGACATGGTGTCTTGTGTTGATACAATCCAACTTCAAAAGCAATTCGTGCTGATAACGTATTGTGTAACAACGACCTAATAACAACAATATATAAAGTATATAAACATACGAACTAAGATTAGAGAGATTATGGAGACAGGGAAAATGGAGAATTTAAGAAGCTTATTCTTATTGATGTGTCTCATACAAAATACATATAGGCTATAACATTAATACAAATATAAATGTGACATGGGAGTTAGAAATATGGATAATCACTAATAATAGATGCATTCATAACATTTAACTAATAATAAAACTTTTTGAAAACGTATATCATATGAATAGGGTTGTGTTAAATACACACAAAAGTCAACTTTTAAATGGGTGAGCAGGAAAGAGAAAATGTAATAATAATCATTAATTATTACCTAACTATTTATCACTCAATCATTAGCCTCTATTATTAAATTTTTTTGCTGCAAGTCTTATAAAAATTGAAAGACAACTTTAAAGACGTATTTCTTTTAAAAAGAATTGATTTGAGTTATATAAAATATAAAACATAAAGTTAAAAAATTATTTTTTGAATACTAAAATTTTTTTTTGTTAAAAATCTACTTTGGAAAAAAAAAGTTAAAAAATTAATTTAATAATCAGTCAAATTTATATACCGTAATTTGTGTATTTCCTTTTATTTATGTTTTTTATATAAATAACAAAATACAGTATAATTTTATAACAAAATACAATATAGCTATAGTTCCCTTTAAATAGAAAATAACAAATGATTACTTAAGAGTAAAATGTGAATATAATAAACACAATCTTAAAAAGGAGAAACATGTCTAAGTCTTGGAAGTGATTAAACAAGAAGAATAATAATTGGTGGGGTTGGGTTAGAATCTAATGGTGTTTGTTGGGAGTTTGGAATGGAGGGAACATGATGGCCTCCATGTTTACATTTACAAGCCTCAACCCAGACATTATCACTCCATCTAAAAGATCTCCAATCAATCTCTTGGAACTCACACCACATTACACACATCATATCCCTTTTAAACACCCTTTTGCTTTGCTTTTTAGGCAAATCCCACCACTAGTTGACACCATCTTCTTGTCACCCCATTCCTATGGCATTTTTTTTTATAATTTTTCTCTCACTTTAAACATTATGTCTAGAACACCTACAATCCAGGGTCACTGAAGTTGCGTGAGCGTTTTTAGAAGAACGTAACTGCCAATGAACTTGTGATGGAGTGGTTAGGGAGAGACTTGGGTTTTCAAGAGACCCAAGTTCAATTCCTGCTTCTCCCCATTAGTTTTCAGCGGCACCTGGTGATGATGAGAGACTAGGCGAGTAGGCAGCGATCACTAGTTCGATTTTTGAACTGAATGGGTTTACCTCACCGCACTGTCGTGCCTTTGGGCGAGTGTTTACGGGCTTCTACCCTAGGTGAGGGTTTTCCCCAGTTCGTAGACGAGTGTATCCCGATTTGGTGAATTTCGCCAGTAGCCCATTTAGAGAATTCGTTGACCGTTAAAAAAAAATTAAGAACGTAACATTTTTAGGGTTTGATGGTTTGTTATTTATGGTGGGAGCTTTGTTTGTACATCCGCAAGGACGGTTAGACGTGGTCTACTCACTCGTTCATTATGTTTATATTAAATATAATTTTAAGTAAAATGTATGAATAATGTATAGATCGATAAGTGACTGTAGTGGTTTGTTAAAGATATTTAGAATAATGTATCTATTTAAAGCAGACGAAACATGCTAGGAAAATAGATTAATAAAACTAGAAAGTATCGTTTTAAGTTATGATAATAAATCATAAAAACAGCTATAAACTATATTAAAAATCTTTAAATTTGTACTTTGAAGTGATTTCATTATCTCCAAACATCAATACATAATATGCAATAAGACTGGTAGTTGTGGTTCCCCTTCCCTACCTCCATATCACATTCACATCACAACCTTCTTCTTTCCTTTCCTCTTTCCTCATCCATCTTCGTCCAATCATGAAGAGAGAGAGATAGAGAGAATCAAGAGAGAGACCAGAGAATCAGGGGCGGACGGGAAGAAGCTCCCAATGGCACCGATATCTGGGGAGGGGGGGGGGGTTCCCCCTCCATGTCGGACTCCCGATGCTCTTGCCGATATCACACCCAGTCGTCTAACTATCAACTGGTAAGGAGTGGTGATTCATTGGTAAAGACAAAGCTTTCAAAATACTTGAGTTTGAAAGAGTGAGATTTTGGGTTCAAGTCCCACAAAGGAGAATTAAAATAAAATTACGGTTAAAAAACTATCAATTGGTAAAAAGACTAACACTGGAAAGATTTAGTGTTTCGAATCTTATTAATACCATGAGAATTAAATATATATTTTTGAGTTAAATGCCATTTTAGTCCCTGTGGTTTGGGTCATTTTGCCAGTTTAGTCCAAGGGTTTCATTTTTAACCTGTGGGTCCAAAAATGTTTCACAGTTGCCATTTTAGTCCACTGGGTTAACTTCATCCGTTTTTTCTGTTAACGAAAAGGCCAATTCGGTCATTTTATATGGCTGAATTGCCTTTTTAGTTAACAGAATTACATACAAAATGACTAAATTGGCCTTCTCGTTAACATAAAAAATGGATGAAGTTAACCCAGTGGACTAAAATGGCAACTGTGAAACCTTTTTGGATCCACATGTTAAAAATGAAACCTTTGGACTAAACTTGCAAAATGACCCAAACCACAGGGACTAAAATGACATTTAACTCTATATTTTTATTTAATACGAAAAGAATTGACACTGTATTTTATTATTAAAGTCACGTCACTGAATTTGTATACTACATATAGTAAATATTTAAATTTGTTTAATACGAAAAAAATTGACACTGTATTTTTTTTTTAATCACGTCACTGAATTTGTATACTAATATGTAGGGGAAAGATCTACTAAAAAATGAATTTTGCCTAAGTAGTCTAAAAAGGATTGTGATGATGACATGTGACACTTCTAATAAGTAGGAATGAAGGGCATTTTGGTACTTATAAATAGGAGTGAAAATGACATGTGTCACCCCTTTTGTTTTTTAAAAATACAATAAAAAAATTAGTACAAAAAATATAGCACAAAAAATGTAGTACAAAAAAATATAGCACAAAAAAATCTAGTACAAAAAATATAGCACGAAAAAATTCAGTGAAAAAATGTAGTACAAAAAAATCCAGCACAAAAAAATTGAGAAAAAAAATTAAGACAAAAAAATTTAGCACAAAAATATAATACAAAAATCCAACACAAAAAAATGTTATACAAGATAAAAATACAACACATTTTAGTTGGTTTTTTTTAGTCTTAATATTTTATATAGTAATATGGTACTCAAATTAAAGATAAAAAGACGCTCAATTTTACGGTGAAATTTTTATGAAAAAATAATGTCGTATAAAAAAGTTATGAACGTTTAAAAAATGGGGGTGGAATATGCATGTGCCTTGCTTGTGAAGAGGGAAATTCCATAAATATGATTTTCTCAAGATACTCTTTCACTCCTCATTTTTCCTACACGTTCATCTTAACCATTGATTTGTAAAATGAATGATTAAGATTCATTCTTATCCTACTTAAACAAAATAAATTTTTGAGTTAATAGCCAAAATGGTCCCTGAGGTTTGCTTACTTTTGCCACTTTAGTCCAAAATCCAAAATTTTTAAATCTGGGTCCCTAGGGTTTGCATTTTGTTGCTATTTTAGTCCAAATTTCAAAAACCCCATTTTTTTACTGTTGAAACCTGATTGTTTTGTCTTTTTATGTATGGGCATTTTGGTCATTTTTATTTTATTATAACATATTAAAGCAATCAACACACCACCACACCCACAGACCCTGCATCTCTCCATCTTTATAAATTCCAGATGACCAAAACCCAGATGAAGATCTTAATAAATTCCTTAACCCAGATGATCAAAACGCAAATGAACAACAAATCAACAAAACCCAGATGACCAAAACCCAGAATGTCTTCATCTTCATAGCCTCTTCTCTCTCTCTCAGATCTACACAAAAACCAGATGAACAACAAATCAACAATTCAAACACAAAAATTCCACTTTGAACAGGATTTCGTAACAAAAATTCCACATTTGAATAAAAATTCCACTTTGAACTCCCTTTCCTGTTCAACAAATCATTTAGCACCAATTTACATCGAACCCAAAATCTCAAAGAAAATGAAATACAATCACTGACCAAGGAGGGAATGAACCGGACTGTCGTCGGCTCCGCCACCACCACCCATGCAGCACCAGCTCCACTGACGGAGTCTTACCGGAAAATCGTCGGAAATAACAAAACACCATCGTCGTCGCCGCCGCCAGAAGCTTCGTCGGACGTCGTCATCATCTCACTTGCTGATGTTCTCTCTCCCGCTCACACTCTTTCTCTTTCCTGTCTCTACTGGTCCTGCCGCCACGCCGCCGTGTGCGGCGGCTCCCTTTTATTTCGCATCCAGAGTTACAGGGGTGACGTGTGGGAGTGGTGTAAAGGGAGGAGAGTTGTGAGTGGTATGACATCGCCGGCAAACACGGGTCGCCGGAGCTCCGGCCGAACCCGGCTCTGATCGATGTTTATGGCAGAGAAAGAGGGAGAGATGCAGGGTCTGTGGGTGTGGTGTTGTGTTGATTGCTTTAATATGTTATAATAAAATAAAAATGACCAAAATGCCCCTACATAAAAAGACAAAACAATCAGGTTTCAACAGTAAAAAAGGAGGGTTTTTGAAATTTGGACTAAAATAGCAACAAAATGCAAACCTCAGGGACCCAAATTTAAAAATTTTGGATTTTGGACTAAAGTGGCAAAAGTGAGCAAACCTCAGGGACCATTTTGGCTATTAACTTATAAAGATCTGAGAGAGAGAGAAGAGAGAGACAGATGGGTATGTTATAATAAAGAGATATTGACCAAAATGCCCCTGCATAAAAAGAAAAAACAATAAGATTTCAACAGTCAAAAAAGAGGTTTTTGAAATTTGGACTAAAATGGCAACAAAATGCAAACCTCAGGGACCCAGAATTAAAAATTTTGGACTAAAGTGGCAAAAGTGAGCAAACCTCATGGACCATTTTGGCTATTAACTCTAAATGTTTTATTTGATCTTCCCTCTAATATGTATGTGTATATAATCAACGATAAACGTAAGTTGCTAGCGTAATTAATAATATGTGAAGGTTATATAGACACATTTTTGTTAAGCTACATGTAATGTACTCTTTTGTTGCTCACATGGAATATTAATTCATCATTCTTTAACCACTTTAAATAAGAAACTTAAATTATAAATCATAATTTAAGATGGGTCTTGCTATTCACACACCCCCACCTACCCTTTTGTCTATTCACACACCCCCCAGTGTCGAGCTGTTGCCAGAGCGTGACGTTTTGGTCCGGTTAACCAGACAAAAGACTGACGGGTGTCTGAAGGGTCTGTTGACCGGACCAAAACGCCGAGCTTTGGCTGCGTTTTGGTCAGGTCAACAGACCCGTCAGACACCCGTCAGTCTTTGTCTGGTTGACCGGACCAAAACGCCGCGCTCTGACCACAGCTTGACACTGAGAGGTGTGTGGATAGACAACATGGGTGTGAATAGACATCCACTTTAAGATTCTTATTTAAAGTAGTTAAAAACCAACTTAATCATTATAGTCTGTACAACAAAACCGTACGAACTGTAATGATTAAGTTGGTTTTTATGATATTTATCTCAAAGTAAAAATACAGTTTTGAACAAATATTCCAAATGAATCCCTAAAACAGTTTTAAAACATGTTAAAATACATATAAAATGAATAGACCCGTTCAATACACAGGTAGCATATATAGATGTTGTTTTGGTTGTGATATATAAAATGTTTGTATTACCTTATATGTAATATCTTTCTACTATTATTGTCTTTTTTTCTATCTCATGAACATTACGTAAAAATGTTTATGCGACGCAAATGGTTCTTAGTATATACTGAGCATGTATGCGTGTTCATATGTATAAATTGAAAAGCAAAGTGTGTGTATCTATAAATTATAAGCCCTTGTGTAATTGGCGGTATATCACGGGTTGGGAGGCTATGACGCCCCATAGTGTCGCCCAACATCATTACAGGGGGCTCTATAGGGGTTGAAATCCTTGCTCCCATTATCATCTTCGTGGTGTGAACATCTGCAAAATGTTTCCTCCCATTCACACACATTTATATACATACATATGTATGTATAATTGAAGGGGTTATATAACCCTTTACCACTACACCCTCTTGTGATATAAAGCCCCATAAAGCCCCTCTCTTACGCATTTCGTCACTTGTCGCATAACGCCCCCAAATGGGCTTTATGACTACACATTGCCTAATAAATCATAACCATCTTAGCCCACATATCGTTCTCTTAAACATCTAATTGCCACGTGGCAATATATTGTGAGAGATTGACTGAATTTGAGCCGGAAAAGAAAACAAGGGTGTTCAAAACTTTTTCTCTCCCCTGCTATTCAATCTCGTATCATTTATTCTCTCAATCAAATTCGAGTTTCCTAAATTACTATCCTTTCAATCTTTTAAACTTTAAATCCAATTATATGTTTATTAACATCCAAATAATTGTGGTCAATGTTTGTTAACATTCAAAAAAATATGTTAACATCCAAATTTCAAATTCCATCAATTTTGGCTACATTTATTATTTTCTAAAAATTACGACTGGATTTTGTTAATATAGTAAATGTATATATTGTAGATAGTTTTGCTATATAAGATAAATTAATGTTAGCATTAATTGTAACTAAAAAAAAGTTATTTCTTGATTTAAAAAATAATAATTTGTCGTAACTATATTATTTTGTTTTATGTAAGTATATTATTGTTTTGTTTTACTTAACAAATTAATATATGTCATTTGTTATATATAAAAATAATAAAAACATAAATAAACTATTCTGAGTCCTAACTTTTTAAGGTAGGGTAGATTTTTCACCAAAAAATACCGAATGTATGTCTTTATCACGCAACTCCTTAAGGACGTTTTCGTCAAAAACTAACTTGACAGGTGCATCTCTTATGTGGACATATTTGTCTCTCTGTTAGAGGTGTTCCAGAAATGTCTGCAATCGAGTAAATAGCTCTACGGACGAATGGATTAGATCGACTTGGAAAATGGAAAGAGTTGTACAAGTTATACGTTTCGTCACCACTTTGTGGAAAAGTCTTAGGTATGAATATGTTAGATACCTATGACTGTGATATTGCATGGCCCATGGTTGTCCTCCTTCAAGATAATGGAATCTAATTCCAATTATAAGAAGTATTTTCTTTATACAACCTGTGTAACATACGGGAACTTAAACTAGTATATATGTATATGTCATGAAAAAGTTTACAATATAATATAATATTTTAAAATTAGGTTTGTAATATTATTTTCTAAAGAAGGGAGTGAAATTGGAAACATAATAATAATGGAAAATGTAAATGAGAGAAGGGAGATGATGAAGCTTGCGTGGAGCAATCGAGTGAGATTCCAAGGAAGGCATGAGTACAATGATGTGGCGTGTTAACCCCTTCCTCTCCATCCCAAACTCAACTTGATTTCAAAGATTTTGCATTTAGCTTCGTATCAACCTGTTTTATTAATTGTATTGTACCAAGGTGCCTTTTCAAACTTACATTTTAAAAAACAATTACAATTTTTTCTTTTTTTATATGATTTATGTAATTGGATTTGATATCAAACTAGGTTTAAAGAAGTTAGTCGCAACGCGACGAACTTCTTTTGTTATTTAGTCTGTGTTTATATTTATTTTGAAATTACTACGAGCGTGTTGCGAACGAGACTGCTGACAAGAATAAAAAGAAAATGTATAAAAAACCATTAAAAGATAACCGAAAGAAAATCAACCAAAAAAATTGTATAGTAACGATGTTGTTCGTATGAAACATGTAGTCAGAGATGAGCAAATTGTTCTGGGTACCGGTACCAAATTTGCCGAACCGAAAGATCTTAAGTACCAATTCGGTACCGACCTTTGGCGTTCCTGGTACCGGTTCACTACTGTTTTTTACGTTCATGTACCGGTACCGTAACCGGTATTTTTGGTATTAGTACCGATTCTGTATCGGTTGGCACCGAGCTCATCCCTACCTCTGAAACTAAAAAAAGAAAAAATTAAAAGTTGAAGAAAATCAACAAAAAAAAGTTGTACGATACCGTTGTTCGTACGGAAACCGTGATCAGGGATGAGCAAATGGTACCGGATAGCAGCACTTATTTTCCCGAACCAAAAGATTTCCAATATCAATTCGACACTAACTTTTGGCGTTTTTTTATATCAGTGCCGATTTTTACCTTCATGCGCTGATACCGAACAGGAACGTACCGGTATTTTCGATACCAGTACTGGTTCGATACCGGTTGACACCAAACTTATCCCAACCCCTGATATTAAAAAAAGGATTAAAGTTAAAAAGTAAAGAAAATAACTATTATTATAATATTAAAATAATAAAAGTATTAAAAAAAACTATACATTATTATAATATTAAAATTACTATTCATTTCAATTCGATTAGTAATATATAGTAATACATTGTTTCAAAGTAATTCAAAAGAAAAAATTTATGTATTCGTCATATTTTTATTTTTCTATATGATTTATGTATTTTGAAGAAACACGTAACTAATTTTAATAATTAGTTTGGTTTATGTTTCGACCATAAGGGTTAATCTTCTTAACCCTTTCTGAGCTAACGCCTGGATCTCCCTGTAAAACACTAAACACACCGTTAAGCTCGTTAAGAGGAGGGAAATGGGGGGGGGGGGTTTCTCCTCTTAACCACCCTCCGGCGTGAGAATAAGTATATGTTTTGAGGGAATAAGTGTGTGATTAAAAGTGAAGAGAGCAGAGAACATAATAGAATAACCTGTACATGGAGGTCCCTATTTATAGCCGGAGTAGTGTAGAAGGAGATGGGTTGATGGGCCTTGGTCCTGAAGTCGACAACAAGGAATAACCTTCTTGTCCCTTCTGTCACGATCGTTAGTGTTTCTAGAAGGTTAGTGGAGCTGGTGCACCCTGAGTGGAGCCACGTGTCCTGGTTGTCGTCCTTGTTGTCTCCCTGACATCCGCAGGCGAGTGGAGATCACGGGGCAGGTGTCGCCGCCCTCTGATTGGTGTCACGTAGGCGTCCTTGTGTACCTTCTTGTCTCCTACATGATTGTTGATCGTGGAGCACGATAGAATACAACCTATTGGACGCTGATTGGCCCATTTCTCTGCCACTCGTACCTTTCGTACTGTCCAGGATGGACCTGCGCTTCTGTCCTCGCGCGGCCTCTAGAGCACATCCATATAACCAGCACAAGGTCCAAGGAGTGAGGGTTTTCATCCAGGATGCTAAGTGTAGAATCTGAGCTTTAACCTTGCTTTGGCCTCGCGCGCGACCTAGGTTTCACCTATTTAGTCGGCGCAGGGTCTGTAGGTTTGTCAGATTGATGTAGTAGGAGTATGGTCTCGCGCGCGACCTGATTGGTCTGCGCGGCTTTTTGGGACCATACCCCTTCAAGTCCCTCTAGTCTAGTGATGCTTCCATGCGTGAAGTAAATGGTTGGAGCTCTGGACTAGAAAAAAGAATTAAGTGAAAGTTGGTCATTCAAGTATTTTCTAAGTCTTGGTAGCCAGCACGCGAGTAATTGTTAGACAATTACTACGGCGCGACTATCAGGCTTGTTTCTTGAAAGGTCTTGTTTCTATGCACTTAGTTGCCTTTTTGTTCATGAGAGCTAGCGCGCATGATTATTGAAGGATGATGCATGCGGCGCAGCTCTTGCTATCTTCCTCTTGAAATTTCTTGGAAATTATGCGGGAAACTCCTTGAAATTTGAATCCTGACAGGTTGGTGCAAATGTCGTTGATGGCGACGTTTGAGTTGACTACTGACACGGTGATCATCATGATGTCACTGCAGCTTTTCATCTGCTGTCAGGCGAGTAAGGCCCACGCGCGTGTGGTAACCGTCATTCCGGGAATCCCGCCTTACGTGGCGGTCCCTCATTGGGTACGCACGCGGTGCGTTCACTAATGCGATGGGTATATATATTCGAAGGTAGAGAGAGACTTCACAACCGCTTCTTCAAATTCTCTTTTCCTCCCTCTCCGATCTTCTTTGAATCTTCAAATCTTTAAAGATTTCTTGATATATCTTCAAGTTTTTTTTCCAGAACTTTGTGAAGATCTTCATCCATTTCCTCAGTTCTTTACACAATGGCTGAAGAAGAAGTGATTCCCAGAAGAAGCCACTGGTCCGGTGTAACAAATCTCATCAAAAAGTCCTATCTATTATATTATTTATTTAAAAGGAAACCCTAATTGAGACACATAAGTGATTCTGTACAAAACCTAAAATTTTCAGAACAATCGGAATCAGGATCAGGGCCCTAAAACTCAGGGGAGGTAAAACCTAGTCGGTAATATCCAAACAGTTTTACGTGTGAATTGAATCTGCATGCGAGACCAACTCAGCTGAGCTATGCAGACACGAGGCTACCCTATGGTAATAGGGTGTCCCTCGCGCCACGCGACGCGCACAAAGGGACCTCTCGCGTGGCGCGAGAGGGTCGATTTTCCAGCTATAAATAGTAGGCTGTGGGACTTGATTCCTGGCTTCAGTTCGACGTAAAAATTCAAAACATACGTTGAGATATATTAAAAACAGTCCAATAACACACACAATTCACGAAGTGCTGCCGCAATACAGGGTAATAACTCGATCGCTGCTACGATTCAATGTCCGATCGATTAAACTATCCAATGGATGTTTAAGTGCTGCCCACATTAGGGTTTATGCTTTGTCATTCGTTATTAATTCAATGGATGTTTAAGTATCGCACTTTGTCATTCGATGTGAGGGTTTAATCTTGTGAGTTATTGTAAATGCTGTATTAAGTTACTAACCGAGTTGTGTGCATGTTATTAATTTAGGTTAAACGGCTAATCAGTAGGCTAGGCTCTGCTCAATTAAATCTGCAATGTGAGTCATTCTCTTTTTATCAAAATTGTTTACAAAAGCATGTTTATTTTCAAAGGTTATAATTACAGTGATTAAGTATATGTAATCACCAAGTTACAGCCGGTATGTGGGGTTTTGTATACATTACTTGATAATCTTCACCATTGGGGCAGCCAAGGGGTGATATGACCATAGTCACAGATACCATTGGACAACGGGAGGGCCAATGGGTCGAGTGACAAAATACCGTGGGTAGTTGGTTTGATATCTGGAAACATTGTAATCTCTCTTAATACTGTAAATTATAACAAACGAGTCATTTTCATTAAAAGAATGATTCACCAGTATTTTCCGCTGACAAAACCTTTTTCAAACATGTTTCAGGTGATCTGTTGTGATCCAGGAAAAGTGCCGTGAAGCACTACAAGCTTAAGGAAGTGGCTCAATATAAAAATAAAGAAACATGTTTTGTAAAATAAAGATTTCTCCATAAAATCTTATGATTGTAGATTACCGAGGTTTTATCCCGAATTGTGAAATAAAATAATCGGGAAAATTGCAGTTTTAAAAAGATCCTGAAGAAAACTTCCGCTGTTAATTAAATACCACGGGATTTTCTGTCCCGCGGCTCCTGAAACGGGTCAAACCGGGTCGGGGGCCGTGACAGAAAAAGGTGGTATCAGAGCCACTGATTTAAGCCAATTAAGTATTTAGAAATACTTAATTTTACTGATTGCCAATTATTTGATTATGTGTTTTATTAATTGAATATTTGTGTACAGTATGGGTAAGCAAAAGTTGTCAAACATCTATTAGATAGGTCATCCAACGAGAAGGGAAGTTCATCCCAAACCAAATCCTCAAATCAATCTGTAATTCCTAAAGAAGGAATATTTGTGCGAAAGGCACAATATGAGGAACCACTTTCTCCTAATAAAAGAAGTTTGATTTTTAAGAAAAGTCAGGAGAAAATAAAGAAATTCTGAGAAAAGAAGATTAAACAGGAAACCCAGGAATTAACCAGTAAATCACCTTGGGAAGACAAGTTAGATGAAAAATGGACGGATCTCTATATGTTAGCCACTGTAGCAATAAATGCAAATCTTTAAATACTTTGACTTAAGTTTTGGCAACCTTTATCACCTACAAATCTAGAAACCATATCCAGTAAATAAATAAGTAAACTCTAGTGTGTTTTAATTTTCAGTTGTTTTGTAGTTACCCAGTATAAAATAATATTTAAAGATTATCTATGAAAATTTGTTATTAAATTTTTAACTTAGTATTTGTGGGTATTTTGCATATGTGCTAAACAGCATGAGCGACTTGTCTGACGCCCTTCAGAATTTAAATCTCTATCCGGTAAAAATAGAGGTTTCCAGAGATTTCAATAGGTATATACCAGATATAGAATGTCACACCCCCAAAATCCACACGCGGAGTACCACCGCTTGGAGGCGTGACTGACCAGGATCGAGCCACCAATCATATTGAACAACGTAAGTAGTAAGTGTAAATCAACCAAACAATATGAAAGGTGTTCCAAAAACCAAAGTATAGTATCAATGTTTAGCGGAAGCATAAGTATGTAAACCCAATGTAAATCATAAGTTCAAGTGTTTAAATATTTAACATGGCATCCTCGATCCATGTCCCACAACGACCTGCTCCTTCCCTGTGCAAGCTCCATATGTACCTAAGGTCCTGCAAGGCATGCAGGAGAGAGTCAACAACTAGTTGAGCGAGTTCACAGTTAATAGTTCAGTAATTGTAATAGTATAGTAAGGCTTGTGTTCGTTCATTAAGTCATGTATCGTATTAGTACGTATCGTGGCCCTCTAGGCATGTATGCGAAGATTATGGAAAACTTCCCGAGTATTCTAGACTAGGTATATTTGTATCGCGGCCACCCGGCATGTGTGCGAAGTTTAGTGTATAGTTCGCGGCCTTCCCAGGCATGTGTGCGAAGATTAGTCATATTATCGCGGCCAACCCTGGCATGTGTGCGAAGATCAGTCATATTATCGCGGCCAACCCCGGCGTGTGTGCGAAGATCAGTTCTATTAGTATCACTAGTCTAGCCGTATCTTATCAATAATCCTTCCTCACCCGAGGACCATATAACTAAGTTCCATAAGCTAGGTAAGTACAAGTAAATAATCCAAACCCATTCCCACCCTGGGAACCCCATGCCTTGGCTGTGTGAACTCACCTTGGTTTGCTCGGTATGCTAGGTTATGTACTCACAAGAAATCAGTCAAGTCCTATAGTGTGCACGTATATTCAGTCAGTACATGTTTATAAGGTTTCACATGCAATCTAGGTCATTAAGTGTACTGGATGGTTAACATCGAATAACACGTAAACAATTATTCCAGTTCACATATTCACGTTTCTCATAGTAGATTTCCCAGTTTACTCTAACAAGATTATTCATTAACAGTCATGGTAAGCTTAACAGTGTTAACAACATTAATCAAGATTAACAGGTCTAACATACATAGCAAGGTTAACATATTTAACGTGGTTAACATAACTCAGTTAACAAATTTAACACAGTTAATACTTAACGGGGTTAACCTCTTAACAGAGTTAAAACAAAACTAACAGAACTAGTGACAGACACTGGACGAAATCATGTATAAGGCGAAAACACTTTTGGTGGCGAAATCTCCAAGTGATTTCGTCGGCTTATGGGCATGGCGAAAACACTAAGTGTTTTCTTCTGGGAGCATCATCATCAACATAACAGTTATATAAACTTCAGCAACCCTAATCATCAACACAATCCGTTAACTAATAACACTAACAGTTTTGAACCGTGTTCATCCAACAATTGTTCAATCATAATAACTATTATCAAATTTCATTCATAAGAGAACAATCAAACATTCCCTGTCCATTCACATGAAATTATGATTACATCTCAATGGCCGACATATGAAGTGATACTTAACTAGTAGTACACATATAATTCAAATAGCAAGCTGATGGGTTATTTGCTGTGAAACCTTAATTGGACCCCCATTTGATTTCAAGTCCCAAAGTTTATAAACAAAAGTCCTGACAATCCACATGATGATCTTATTTCACTTTAATTGATTTAACATGGGTGGGAAACATCCACATGCATATAATTGGAACCATGGATTTCTGTTTAACTCAAATTATTAACATCACAAATCAAACCGACTATAACCATCTCATACAAGTTATATCCACATGATCACATATCACAAAAATCAATACGTAAATACAAATAGTACAAGACAAACGACACTAACCAATAATGATCAAAACAAAAGAGATTCGACTTCGAATATGGGGAGCAGCCGTCGGGTTTAAAGCAAACCGAGAGAGAGAGAGAGGGGAGGAGATGCGATTAGGGTTTTGTCAATTATCAAATACACGCACGGATTAAACAAGTCTATCTATATATTTCACTTCTGGGCCGAAGCCTAGTTGTTGTTTTCGGCAGTTTAGTGTGGACGAAGACACTCAAGTGTTTTCGGACGTAAGGTGTTTTCATTGTTGGGATTTTCGGCTAGAGTTTCCCCTATTTAGTTTTTCAATTATACTAGACATACCTTGCATACACACTCATTGCACACCATATATCACATATAAATCACAATACCAATTAACGTATTACAAACGTGTACCGTTTAAATCATATAATTCACAATACTAGTTAACGTATTACAAACGTGTACCGTCGTGTCAACAAACTATCTAATCAGTTAACGTGTAATATTGCGAAGGTGGAGCCTTGGAAACTCGAGTTGTCACATTATCCCCAACTTGAATGAAATTTCGTCCCGAAATTTAGCATGCGGTTACTGAGAAAGCTAGGTAAGTTGTATCGTTTATTGGTTTTCCTGGGGTGTCACATCATCCCCCCGTTGATTGGGAATTTCGTCCCGAAATTCTGTAGTAGCTTCAGCCTCAGTAGTGGTTGCACCGTTTCCGAATAACTGGGGATACTTGAGTTTCATTTGATCTTCTCGTTCCCAGGTGAACTCTGGGCCACGACGGGAGTTCCAACGAACTCGAACAAGAGGTATTCTGGTGTTCTTGAGGACCTTAACATCCCGGTCCGTGATTTCAACTGGTTCCTCGACGAAATGCAACTGTTCGTCGACAGTGAGCTCCTTCAAAGGAACTATGAGGGTCTCATCTGACAGACACTTCTTCAAATTCGACACGTGAAATACGTTGTGAACTGCACTGAGTTCAGTTGGTAAGTTCAGTCTGTAGGCCACTTTGCCTATTTTCTCAATGATTTCGAATGGTCCAACGTATCGTGGATTGAGCTTGCCTCGTTTTCCAAAACGAACAACACCCTTCCAGGGTGAAACTTTGAGTAGCACTCGATCCCCAACCTGGAACTCGAGTAGTTTCCTGTCTTTATCGGCATATGCTTTCTGACGGTCACGAGCTGCCGCCATGCGTTGTCGTATTTGAGCAATCTTTTCAGTAGTATCAACTACCATTTCTGGACCTGTGATCTGACTGTCACCCACCTCTACCCAACAAAGAGGTGATCGGCATTTACGCCCGTACAATGCCTCAAATGGAGCAGCTTTGATGTTTTTCCCAGCCATTGCCAAAGTCAATTACGCACGCCCGAAGCATGTCTTCTAGAGTTTGAATAGTGCGCTCAGACTGCCCATCTGTCTGAGGATGATAAGCTGTGCTCATGTCTAAACGAGAGCCAAAAGATTTGTGCATTGCTTGCCACAGTTCTGAAGTAAAACGTGCATCACGGTCAGAGATAATAGAGGTGGGCACCCCGTGCCTCGAGACAACTTCCCTAAGGTATACGTCTGCTAAAGTGGAGAACTTGTCTGTTTCCTTAATAGCCAAGAAATGTGCAGACTTTGTGAGTCGATCCACGATCACCCAAATAGTGTCATTTCCGCGCTGAGATCTAGGTAGGCCAGTAACAAAATCCATGGAAATTTGTTCCCATTTCCGTTGTGGTATCTCAGGTTGTTGGAGTGGGCCTGATGGTTTCTGATATTCCGCTTTAACTCTCGCACAAGTCAAGCACTTGCTAACGTAGGTGGCTATGTGGGCTTTCATGCTAGGCCACCAATATGTAGTTCTGAGGTCGTGGTACATCTTATCTGAACCAGGATGTACTGAGTAGCGAGACTTATGAGCTTCTTCCATTACAAGCTCGCGTAAGTTGCCATAGAGTGGGACCCAGATGCGTCCTGTTACATAATAGGCTCCGTCTGCCTTTTGTTCTAACCGTTGCCTTGAGCCGCGTAGGGCTTCAGCCCTGACGTTTTCTGGTTTCAATGCTTCTACCTGAGCATCTCGTATCTGTGAAGGAAGACTAGACTGAATAGTGAGTTGCAACGCTCGTACACGCCTAGGTGTAGTATCCTTTCGACTGAGGGCGTCGGCCACCACATTGGCTTTGCCCGGATGGTACTTTATAGCACATTCGTAATCGTTCAGTAATTCCGCCCATCGACGTTGTCGCATATTTAATTCCTTCTGTTTGAAGATATGCTGGAGGCTTCTGTGATCCGTGTATATAGTGCACTTAGTACCGTACAGGTAATGTCGCTATATCTTGAGCGCAAAATCAACAGCTCCCAGCTCTAAATCATGCGTAGTGTAATTTCGTTCGTGAATCTTAAGTTGGCGCGAAGCATAAACAATGACTTTATCCCGCTGCATCAACACACATCCAAGACCCTGGATAGACGCGTCGCAGTAGACTACAAAATCGTCCGTGCCTTCAGGCAATGAGAGGATAGGTGCGCTACAAAGTCTATCCTTTAAGTGCTGAAATGCTGTTTCCTGTGTATTACCCCAACGATAAACAACACCTTTCTGCGTCAGTAGTGTAAGCGGCTGTGCAATCTTCGAGAAGTCTTTAATGAACCGTCTGTAATAACCCGCCAAACCCAAGAATTGGCGTATTTCTGTCGGTGTGCGAGGTGCAGGCCAGTTCTTGATCGAATCTACCTTAGATGGATTAACATGAATCCCATCCTTGTTTACCATGTGGCCTAGAAAGTGGACTTCACGAAGCCAGAAGTCGCACTTTGAAAACTTAGCGTACAGCTGTTCCGTTCGAAGGAGTTCCAAAATAAGTCGTAAGTGCTGCTCGTGTTCCTCCCGACTCTTTGAGTAGATCAGGATGTCATAAATGAAAACAATAACAAACTTGTCAAGATAGGGTTTGCACACCCTGTTCATAAGGTCCATGAAAATCGCAGGCGCGTTCGTTAACCCGAATGGCATGACTAGAAACTCGTAGTGACCGTAGCGTGTTCTGAATTCTGTTTTGGAGACGTCCTCATCCCGGACTCTCAGTTGATGGTAGCCTGACCTCAGATCAATCTTCGAGTAATAGCTCGACCCTTGCAACTGGTCGAATAAGTCGTCGATGCGTGGAAGAGGATAGCGATTCTTCACAGTCACCTTGTTCAGTTCGCGGTAGTCTATACACATGCGGAAGGTACCGTCCTTCTTCTTTACAAATAGTACTGGAGCTCCCCAGGGCGAAGAGCTAGGGCGAATGAAACCCTTTTCCAAGAGTTCTTGCAGTTGCTTAGACAGTTCTCCCAGTTCGGTTGGAGCTAAGCGATAAGGTGCTCGAGCTATGGGTGCTGCTCCTGGAGCTAGCTCGATCTGAAATTCGACCTGGCGATGTGGCGGTAACCCCGGTAACTCTTCAGGAAACACTTGAGGAAAATCGCGTACGACTGGAATATCCTCAATCTTTTTCTCTTTCTTCGATGTATCAGTAACGAGTGCTAAAACAGCTGTGTGGCCCTTTCGTAAACACTTCTGAGCCTTCAAGAAGGAGATGATGCCACTCACGACACCACTCTTGTCGCCTTGAACTTCGAGAGGTTCTTTGCCAGGACGGGGAATACGAATGATCTTCTCCTTGCATAGGATCTCTGCTTGCTGTTGGGATAACCAATCCATCCCAATGACGATGTCGAAACTACCCAAGACTATAGGAATGAGGTTGATGGAGAATGTCCGACCTGCTAAGACGTGGTTACAACCCTTGACTACCAGAAGATTGCTGACCAGGGCTCTGATAGTCATCAATCTTTCGCTGTCGTGCCTGGGACTGAACTGAAGTTGAACCCTTGCTGGAGGTTCCATCCCATTTTCGCTTGTTGTCACTAGGAATAGCAGTAGTAGTAGTAGTAGTAGTACCAATACGTTTAGGCAGCTTGTTCTGTTCCACTGCCTGGTCTGTGAGACGATGAGCAAGACGAGTAACAGCTTGAATAGTAGCAAGGTTAGTAGAAGTCACATGACTTTGGAATCTCTGGTACTAAGCCTTTGAGGTACAGCTCAAAGCGCTTGATGGGATGATCCACCATAGTTGGACATAACACTGCCAGTTCGTTGGATCGTTTCGTGTACGCTTCTATTTCTGACCCCGTCATCTTCAGGTTAAAGAACTCCACTTATAACTTGTGGATGTCATCACGTGTACAGTATTCTTGCTTGATTAGTTCCTTGAAATCGTTCCATGGGGTGGCATTAGCAGCCGCCAGCCCCAGCATCTGGACTTGCACGTTCCACCAAGTTAGCGCAGTGCCTTCGAGAGTACCAGTGGCGTACTTCACCTACGAGCCTCAGGGCATTCACACATCTCAAAAATGGACTCGAGCTCTTCAAACCAATGGAGGAGTCCAACTGCTCCTTCCGTGCCACTGAAAGTAGTAGGACGACAGTCCATGAAAGTCTTGAATGTGCATACAGGTGGCTGAGCGTGTCGACTTGTCGTGTGCATAAGAGTAAACGGAATTAAGCACGAGTGTTGGTTTACGAGAGTAGGATCTAAAGAACCTAGAGTAAGTTGTGATGGCAGGCTATACCTCCTGCCTGGGCAGCTGCGAGTGCTGCAGTAACTTGTTCAGTGATCGAAGCCGCCAACTGGGCTTGAGTTAGGTTAACGCGTCCACTCATGATCTTGATATCAAGGAGAACATGAGTAAGAGAGGTTCGCGAATAGTGCGATGACAGGAGATAGTGAGCACACAAGTATTCTCAAGCAATAGTTGTTACGTTTATCTAAGCATACCATGAGCAAAGTTCTATGTAATCTAGCATGTAGGCAATAAAACATATACCATATTACCTAGGATGTTGAGTCTTGCACGTGGAGCGAGGCGTCGTTGTGGATCGTTGAGCACTGTACAGGTTATAGTCTGGTTTTAATAAAAACGTTCTCCCCTTATTAAAACCGAGTTCTCTATAACCAATGGCTCTGATACCAATCTGTCACACCCCCAAAATCCACACGCGGAGTACCACTGCTTGGAGGCGTGACTGACCAGGATCGAGCCACCAATCATATTGAACAACGTAAGTAGTAAGTGTAAATCAACCAAACAATATGAAAGGTGTTCCAAAAACCAAAGTATAGTATCAATGTTTAGCGGAAGCATAAGTATGTAAACCCAATGTAAATCATAAGTTCAAGTGTTTAAATATTTAACATGGCATCCTCGATCCATGTCCCACAACGACCTGCTCCTTCCCTGTGCAAGCTCCATATGTACCTAAGGTCCTGCAAGGCATGCAGGAGAGAGTCAACAACTAGTTGAGCGAGTTCACAGTTAATAGTTCAGTAATTGTAATAGTATAGTAAGGCTTGTGTTCGTTCATTAAGTCATGTATCGTATTAGTACGTATCGTGGCCCTCTAGGCATGTATGCGAAGATTATGGAAAACTTCCCGAGTATTCTAGACTAGGTATATTTGTATCGCGGCCACCCGGCATGTGTGCGAAGTTTAGTGTATAGTTCGCGGCCTTCCCAGGCATGTGTGCGAAGATTAGTCATATTATCGCGGCCAACCCTGGCATGTGTGCGAAGATCAGTCATATTATCGCGGCCAACCCCGGCGTGTGTGCGAAGATCAGTTCTATTAGTATCACTAGTCTAGCCGTATCTTATCAATAATCCTTCCTCACCCGAGGACCATATAACTAAGTTCCATAAGCTAGGTAAGTACAAGTAAATAATCCAAACCCATTCCCACCCTGGGAACCCCATGCCTTGGCTGTGTGAACTCACCTTGGTTTGCTCGGTATGCTAGGTTATGTACTCACAAGAAATCAGTCAAGTCCTATAGTGTGCACATATATTCAGTCAGTACATGTTTATAAGGTTTCGCATGCAATCTAGGTCATTAAGTGTACTGGATGGTTAACATCGAATAACACGTAAACAATTATTCCAGTTCACATATTCACATTTCTCATAGTAGATTTCCCAGTTTACTCTAACAAGATTATTCATTAACAGTCATGGTAAGCTTAACAGTGTTAACAACATTAATCAAGATTAACAGGTCTAACATACATAGCAAGGTTAACATATTTAACATGGTTAACATAACTCAGTTAACAAATTTAACACAGTTAATACTTAACAGGGTTAACCTCTTAACAGAGTTAAAACAAAACTAACAGAACTAGTGACAGACACTGGACGAAATCATGTATAAGGCGAAAACACTTTTGGTGGCGAAATCTCCAAGTGATTTCGTCGGCTTATGGGCATGGCGAAAACACTAAGTGTTTTCGTCTGGGAGCATCATCATCAACATAACAGTTATATAAACTTCAGCAACCCTAATCATCAACACAATCCGTTAACTAATAACACTAACAGTTTTGAACCGTGTTCATCCAACAATTGTTCAATCATAATAACTATTATCAAATTTCATTCATAAGAGAACAATCAAACATTCCCTGTCCATTCACATGAAATTATGATTACATCTCAATGGCCGACATATGAAGTGATACTTATCTAGTAGTACACATATAATTCAAATAGCAAGCTGATGGGTTATTTGCTGTGAAACCTTAATTGGACCCCCATTTGATTTCAAGTCCCAAAGTTTATAAACAAAAGTCCTGACAATCCACATGATGATCTTATTTCACTTTAATTGATTTAACATGGGTGGGAAACATCCACATGCATATAATTGGAACCATGGATTTCTGTTTAACTCAAATTATTAACATCACAAATCAAACCGACTATAACCATCTCATACAAGTTATATCCACATGATCACATATCACAAAAATCAATACGTAAATACAAATAGTACAAGACAAACGACACTAACCAATAATGATCAAAACAAAAGAGATTCGACTTCGAATATGGGGAGCAGCCGTCGGGTTTAAAGCAAACCGAGAGAGAGAGAGGGGAGGAGATGCGATTAGGGTTTTGTCAATTATCAAATACACGCACGGATTAAACAAGTCTATCTATATATTTCACTTCTGGGCCGAAGCCCAGTTGTTGTTTTCGGCAGTTTAGTGTGGACGAAGACACTCAAGTGTTTTCGGACGTAAGGTGTTTTCATTGTTGGGATTTTCGGCTAGAGTTTCCCCTATTTAGTTTTTCAATTATACTAGACATACCTTGCATACACACTCATTGCACACCATAGATCACATATAATTCACAATACCAATTAACGTATTACAAACGTGTACCGTTTAAATCATATAATTCACAATACTAGTTAACGTATTACAAACGTGTACCGTCGTGTCAACAAACTATCTAATCAGTTAACGTGCAATATTGCGAAGGTGGAGCCTTGGAAACTCGAGTTGTCACATAGAAGAACCTATTGAATTTAATGCTCCACCTCCAGAGAGACCCAAGCCCAAGAAAAGAAGGAGATTTGTAGGATGGAGGCGTGTGCGCAGGAGGAAACCCGCCACTAGAAAGATGCCTAAAATAGAAAATCCTTTAGACAAAGGGAAAAGGATTGAAGTCGGGGAAGAGTCTAGGCAGATGCGATTACAGTTTGATGAATATTCTAAGCAAATAGAAATGGAGATTGGGGGAGGTTCTAAACAAACCCAGATAGAAATTGGAGAAAACTCTAAGCAAACCCAGGAAATGACATTGCAGGAGGAGCTAGATTTTATATTGGCAAGCTGTGATACTATTAAGCCTGTCAATACAAATGTTTTTACTCATTCTATTGAAACTCAACTTCCAATAAATTTGGAACCAGCAATCCCAGAACCTATAATTCACACCCAGCCTTTAGGAATGGACGAATGGTGGACGAATGATTGGCAATTCCAAAACCTGCTCAACAGTCCTTATTCCTTTCTTCCTCAATTTGACCCAGAACCTATACCTAATCCACCTATGAGCAATGAGAATTTAGCCGAACTCCGCCACTTTGGCGAGGAGTTAATGGATGCAGGAAATAGGATCAGGGAAGTAGGAGAACAGATCTCCTGGAAGTACGATGAGAGGGAACGCCGTTACTAAAATATTAACTGACGAGGAATAAGAGGTTTATGAGATTGTGGTTGTATAATAGCAATAATAATGTAATCTTGTGAAATAACCTAAAATAAAACTTTGTAAGATAATGGTGTGTATTGATGCATACTATTAATATAAAAATGGAAATCGAGAAATCGATAGTTTTGGCTATATGTGTGTATTTGAAATTTGTATGATTGTTTTGTGTATAATTATTATTTATTCAATACTAATAAATTATATATATTATCAGATGGAAAACGCTAATAATGAACCAGTTAATGAGGGTAACCAATCTGAACAACACCCGGAGGATCAATTTCTAAATAGACAGGATATAGAAAATATCGTTGCTCAAGGAATAGCCAATGCTATTCCAGCAATAGTTGCTGCTGTTAGAAATCCAATCGAACCTCAATAAATCATTCCTAGCAAACGTATTTCTGAAGATAACTTCAGTAATAGCGTAAATGGAGGCGGTAATCATACTAATCACGATAATAATCCACGACAGGCTCCGCTCCCTAAGAAAATGAAAGCTGCAACGCCTGGTTGCACTTACAAAGAATTTCTTGCTTGTAAACCATCTGAGTTTGCAGGCAATGAAGGAGCAACTGTAGTACTGCGTTGGTCAGAGAAAACCGAGGCAGTAATTACAATAAGTAAATGTACCAAGGACGATCAGGTCATGTATGCGTCAAATCTTTTTAAAGAAGGGGCACTAGAATGGTGGAACACGATGTTACAAGCCAAAGGAAGGATGATGGCGTATGCTATGAACTGGGAAGAATTTAAGAGTCTTATAGAAAGAAAATTCTGTCCCGAATATGAAAAAGATCAAATGGCGAATAAGTTCCTAAACCATCGAATGATGGGTGTAGATTGTCGCGATTATACTTCGACATTCTTTGAATATGCTAGAGTGGTACCAACACTGGCTTCGCCAGCACCGGTACTCATTTCTCGCTATATTTGGGGACTAATTAGTGAAATCCGTAACATCGTTAAAGCTGCGAGACCTCGTACTATTGACGATGCTGTGGAATTAGCTAACACCCTAACTGACGAATTGGTACGCACAAGAGATGAAAATAAGAAAAAGGAATTGGCTCAGAAAATTACCCAAGGCTTTCGCGTGGGTAATAATAGCAACTTCAAGAGAAGAGGAACAGGGCAATTTTCAAATCCGCCCTTCTGCAGGAATTGCAAAAGGAAACATTTTGGAAGATGCAATATAACCTGCAATTTTTGCAGAGCGGTAGGTCATCGGGAAGAAAACTGCAGAAAGAAAACTGCATTTTAAAACAGAATGTCCTAAATTGGTTAAACCAGCAGACAATAAAGCCAAGACAGCCGACAGAGCTACCAAGAAGAATGTTCGAGCCTTTCAGTTAACTACTCAGGAAGCCGAGATGATTCCTGACGTGATAGCTGGTACGTTCTGTGACAACCCTCACCAAACCAGGTATCCGTACGACTTAATTAATAATTAATTACTGCTTAATTACTGTGCTTGCTTGAACTTGTGAATAAACTGCTACTTGAATACTGATACATGTACTTACTTGCATCATACTTTACTTGCTGTCACTACATTATTTACATGCTGAACCTTAGTGACAAACATGATGCACAAAAGCACAGTAGCACAATAAACGGATAACCTATTGAACATGCTGATAAAGCCAGCATCAGGCAAACACTGCCCTTAAGGCCTGTATGAGCCAGAAATATTTTACTACACTAGTGGTGAGTGTAGGGATACAAGGGTTGTAGAACTGCGTCTCTAGGAATAAGTTACAATGACTGGATGTGCCTAAAACGTACTCTAAGTACAAAACTCAGCACTTTACATGATAATTCAGCTTTTAGCTAACTAATAAAGTGCCAAAACATGAGAAAAATATTACTAGACACTTTCCAAAGTGTCAGAAATGAGTTGTGTCACTAAAAAGGGTATTAACGACACTTTAAAGCTTTGTTAAGCACTTTAACGGATTACTGTCCAACCAAACAACCGGACTATACCCGGAACATGAAAATATTGTTATTTTCATTATTTATCTTTTTCTGAGCCAGTTAGGATCCCTGAATACCCTAACACCCACTGTAACGCGTGACACACAACTAACCGGGTTAAGCACTTAACTAACTTACTTAACCTAACTAATATACCTAACTAATGATTGGATTCGGACTAGGACCCCCCCCTCTCTAACCGTCCCCAACTAGAGGGGACACCCTTGTCCTATAATTGATTAAAATAATCAACTTTGCCTAGTATCTAACATACACATAATCCCTTGGTTAAAGACCTTGATGATTGTCTATAAGATGCAAGATTAACACAACATGATCATTCATCACTTTCCTCCACAAAACAACTCTCTCTTTCTCCCTATAAGCTTTCGGCCGAACACCCCCTTGAGCATACATCCGATTTCGAGTTTAGTTCAAGCCATTCCAATCATCTACAAGTGTTAAGGGCCGCTTATAAGGAGTCTTGGTGCAATCGGAAGGCGAAGGACCTCTCTATCTTGCTTTTATCCACCCTATTTGCGTCTAGATTCTTCCCTAGCCTCGAGCTAGTGGTATGTTGCTTAAATCACCTTCTTGAACTATTCTAAAGTGGTTAATATGATTTGTAACGGTTAAAACTCGTTAACATGCAAGATGATACACAAAAGTCTACTAAAAATGCTATAAGGGATGGTTAAAAGCTCATATGTTGTGTAAAACTTGTAGTATTTGATTTGTGTGATTATTTGGACCCGATCTATGTTGTGGTAGCTCGGATCATCATTTAACCCGGTTTAGTCATGATCTTGGATTATGACATAAAGCTTGTTTAAGTATAACAAGGGTAGGAAGATGAAACTCTACCACACTCGAATCATGAACTTGTGTAAAAGTATTTTAGCTTGTAAAATAGTGATTAAAACTAGTAGATCTACGGATCTACAGGTGGTATTTTTAAAGGACCGAGTGTCAAGAAATCATGTTTTTCTAAAGACGGATCTTACACTAACAAGAATGGTTTTTAGAACACACAAGTGTGTAAACACTTGTGTAACACAAAGTTTCGACAAAATAGCTATTTTTGAAAAAGATGACGAGAAGTTGTAAAGACGGAACTTCCATAAAAACGAGGTTTTTATAAAATCGGATTGTTTTATATAAAGATCCACTAAAAGTAATGAGATTTACTTCACAGTTTGGATAAATCACAAGTTCATGAAATTTATGCGATTTATATACATATTTTGACTAGTTTGTGATTTATACATTGTTTTGGTTGAATAAGAAGATTGTTGGTTTGATTTATAAAAGAAAATGATACGCTTGAAAGCGTGGCCACCTCCAGTTACAGAGGAAACTCTGGCGAAATTTTTCTAAAAACCTAACACTTGGAATTATTTTCACTATAAGTGTTAGAGATACTTGTCGACTTGTTTTCAAACTATGAACTTCGCCACGACTTTATTTATAAAATATCGGAGATGGGATTTCACAAAATAAAACGTGATACATAAATATATTTAGTATATTTTTTCACAACATCACTTGTATAAGTGTTTATGATTATTTTGTGAACTACGTAAATATCATTTTTAGAGTAAAAATAATACTACTAAGTATTATTTTGGAAAACCACATGTATTAAAATATAATATTTTTGGGAAGAATAATTATATTTTGGAGTTAGGAATAAAATATATTAAGTGAGACTTAATAGTGTAATCCGAAATATACGAACGCACATGTATTAAATCCCCCATCCTTGGGAAGGAGAATAACTACCAAGTATACAGAATGTAAACACGGAATAGTTGCCTAACTATTTCCCAAAAACTTAAACCATAAAGCTAAGGCACGGCCATCCGTCTAATAGAGTTAGCACGTGTAGGTCGTCATACAGCTGATCGATTTGGAGGCATACTTGGTAGAGACGCACCACGGTGAGTTCATGTCCCCCTTTTCTCTAACTGTTTTCAGTTTTCTTAACTGTGGGGGTGAAATACATGTTACTTTGATTACAAGTACTTTATACACGGTATGGTTAGCGTAAGGAGGTTTACTACTTAGATCATGTGAGTGGGTAGGAGCAATATGAGGCCATTAGTCCTCATGGCAGGACCAAGGGACAGGAGCGGTAGATCTATCTGGGTGTAGCGAGCCCAGCCCCAGGCCAAACTAGAAACGGACCTCGGGGTGACTTTGTCCACATACAAATGCCGTGGCGAAATATGCTAGGTTTGAGTCTCCCTATTTGCACTTCACATATATCAGTGGCCTTGCAAACCATTGGTGATCTCAATTCCCTTATTTGCTACATACCAAGACTATTTTTATACTCACAAAGGTTTACTTACTCACTTACACATGAACTCGCTCAACATTATTGTTGATTTTTCAACTTACATGTATTTCAGGAAATTAAAGATCTGGCACGATATGTTATGTTTTCCCGCTGCATATGAGTTCCGAGGTCATCCGGGTTTAGGAAATGTGACTTTTTCCTGGACAAGTCACAAATCTTAAACTGCGTTTATTTCATGTTAATGGTTATGTTTTTTTTAAGACAATGTTTTATGTTACGATGTTGTAAGTCTCTAAGACAATGGTATGTTACTCTGGTTTTAAAACTTAATCAAATGGATGATCTTGCACGATTTTATTTCATATAGCTTTGTTATGGTTAAGCTATGGTATTAAGAAGTCACACCAAATTAACCACGCTTCCGCAAAGCCAGGGTGTGACAGCTTGGTATCAGAGCTCTGATCATAGCGAACTAGGATTCCTTCTCGAGTCTAGACTATGATCACTAGGGCTCTCACGAAAACATTTTTACTGCATACCACTTAAGTCCAGATCCAAAACTTTTATAAGCACATGTTGAGCACATTTTATTTATTTATTATAGGCTCAGTCTTGGAGGCTGAGGCTCGGTCTTGGAGGCCGAGGCTCGGTCTGAGAGATCGAGGTAGTTGGCTAGTTGGACTAGGAAGAGTAGGCTCAGTCTTGGAGGCTGAGGCTCGGTCTTAGAGACCGTGGCTCGATCTAAGAAATCGAGGTAGATGGCTAGTAAGACTAGGAAGAGTAGGCTCAGTCTTGGAGGCTGAGGCTCGGTCTTAGAGGCCGAGGCTCGATCTAAGAGGTCGAGGTAGATGATAGAGCAGTCTTAGAGACTGGGAAGAATTTGGCTAGTGGGACTAGGAGAATTATTTGATTGACTAACATGTTTTTATGATTATATGATTGATTATTATATGTATATGAGTTTGTGTTACAAACGTCATGCTTTCATCATGTACTAGAAAGATGGACACTACGAATCCCATGGCCATAGTATCAGACGACATAGTTTCATCGAAGCATGAGGTGTACATTTCCGATACTACCGGCACAGACAATGACGACTTTCAGCCCTTTTTGCGCTGCCTGATGTCGTAGCAGAGCCTACTGATGGCCATCTTGTTGGGAGTTTGCCACTCGCGGTGATCCCTGCTCCTGTGCCCCCTTGCCGCTTATCCTGTTGATGATATGCCCCCCGACGTGGCCTCTGACGACGATAACGATCTACTAGAGGAGGACCCATTCGAGGGCAGGGCCCTATTGCTGCTGGTATTAGCCTACTGCATGCGGACGCTCCTGCAGGGGAAACTCATGCCCATTCCCCTGTCCCAGACTCATTTGAGTTTCTGACATCCGCATTTTCGCATATACAGGGAGTGCAGCACCATTCACACGACGCCGACCCTGATACGGCATCATCAGCTGCACCGGTTCTCGCACCCAGCTTTGAATTTGATCACAGTATTGAGGGTGATCTTGTTCTTCCACCTGGTTTTGATCCAGACCATGACCTTGAGTTCATACACTTAGACCAGCCCTTGGAGGATCCTGTAACCCCCTGGGTTTGTTGATCCAGCTGATCTTGAGATGGAGTTTTTGATCCGGAGCCAGCCGTGGCCCCTGAGCCAGGCGTTGCTCCTGACCCCGCATTGGAGCCTGACCCTGTTCATGCCGATGCACCTGCTGTTGCTCCTTGATTGATCATCTGCTTGGACGAGAGAAAATTTGGGGTAACTGTGCAAGACAATTTATTATTACGGGGGCCCACGTAATAACGACTTGTAGTGCACATAAATCCTGGTGGACTCTGCGGGTCAAGCTAATGAAAACCAATGTAGCAGGAAATATCTAAAACACGAATGACCAAGGCTAGGCGATGTAGCCTCGAGTTCATTCTATTACAAGCAACAAGCCGAATTGGCAAGCCTATGTGAAGGCTCAGAAATTTATTTCCCCACTCATACATTGAGTATATTTGCGTGTGAAATTGGGTGATTACATGATGGCTTATGTTGCTATATACCTCATACACAATTGAAACGTTGTCTAACCCGCTTCACACCACTTCGACAAAAGGGAATGTCACCCAGACGTGACACAAACACCAGTACGTTGCCAAGGACAGAAGCCGAGCTGCAAGAATGCATCTCCCAGATAAATGCACGACATGAAGCCCTCCACTCTAAGCACAACGATGGCATTACTGGAAATAACCCTCCAACTGGCTGCACCTATAAACAGTTCCTGAACTGCAAGCCTTTGAACCTTGACGGAACAGGAGGCGCCGTTGCATTTGTTCGTTGGTCCAAAAAGATTGACTCCATTCCAAGAATGAGTGACTGTTCGTCCCAACAGAGTGTCACCTACATCCCGGGGTTATTCCTAGATAACTCACTCTCATGGTGAAACCTTCAGTCTCAGACCTTTGGCACAGACGCTGCTTATGCACTGAGCTGGGACGAGCTCAAGGAAACGATTGAGAAGAAATGTTGTTTTAGGACTGGAATTCAGAAGCTTGAGGTGGAGTTCAGGAATTTGAAAATGGACAAACCAGAAATTCCTGAACTTGTCCAGCGATCGCACGACTTGTCTAGGGTCGTCCCCTACTAAGTCATTGGCGTTGTATGATACAGTTGTGTACCTGTAAGCTTTACATTGTGGTCTCAATTTGTGGCAATGCAATCGCAGCGATCTATTGTTTATGCTCTATGACATGAGATGTTATGTGGCTGATCTATTTATAGCATGAGATATGATGTGCTGATATTGTTGAATACATACGAACATTTTACTTGCTATGACCTAACCTACGTGAAACATCTTTTAGAAGATGCCGCCAAGACGCGAAATGCGCATGCCCACCTCTGAGGCAGAACTTCAAGAGATAATTGCTGCAACTATAGCACAGCACGAGGCCCTACGCTCCGAACCTAGCAGAGGCACCTCAGAAAATAACGGTTGTTCCTACTGGCACTTCCTCAACCACAAGCCTCCGAAGTTCGACGGCACTAGAGGTGCCAGAGCTTTTGTAAAATGGATCGAAAGTATGGATTCCATCTTTCAAGTGAGCGGTTGTGCGCCGGAACAACAAGTCCTATACGTTTCTGAGCTGTTTCTAGATGAAGCCCGATTATGGTGGAATCTTCAGACCCATATGAAGGGTGCTACTGCAGCATATGCGTTAACCTGGGGCGAACTGAAAGGAATGATGCATAAGAAGTATTGCCCCCAAACGGAAACCCAGAAATGGGAAGATGAATTTCGGAGCCTGATGATGGAAGGTCCGAAGGTGTTGGAGTACGTGCAAAGACTTCATGATTTGTCACGAGTTGTTCCGTACCTGGTGAAACCAGAATTAAAGAAATTGGAACAATTCATTTGGGAACTGGCGCCTCAAGTCTTGAGCTTGATGACAACATCAACGCCACCGACAACTATGGCTGCAAGTAAGATGGGCTTGGCACTCGTTACGGAAGCAGTTAGACTAGAAAAACTTGCAAACCCTGACAAGGAGACTCAGGTAGAGTCGTCCGGAAAGAACAAAAGGAAGCTCACCGAAGATACCCGAATGAATGAGGATGAACAAAGATCTATTCGAGGTTGTTTTGACTGCGGGGACAAAGGGCATTTCAAGAAAGATTGCCCTAACAATAAACAGGCCAATGATAAGATTTACTTAGAAGCTGAACCAAGACGTGCTGAGTGCAAGTGTCACCCCAATTATGGATGTCGGAAGCCTAGGTACGGAAGGAAAGGACACAACAAGGATGGTTGTGGGATGAAGGGTCCCAGACAAGGAGAAAACAGTAACAACGCTCAAGGTGGAAGTGGGAGGTATCCAAGATGCTTCCATTGTGGGGATGTTGGACATCTTAAGAGGGAATGCCCAGAGTTGAACCAACCCCGTGGAAGAGTGTCCCAAATCGAAGCAAGGGAAGCGCGCCAGGACCCCAATGTCGTTACTGGTACGTTCCCTGTAAATCAACGTTATGCATCCGTTTTAATTGATACTGGTGCCGATTATAGCTTCGTGTCGTTAGAATTTAAGAATATGCTTGGTTTAGCCGCTAATAAGTTAGATATTCCGTACTCCATCGAATTGGCTAATGGGAAGTTAGTAGAAGCCAACGAAGTTATCAGAGGCTGTGTGATCGAATTAGGAGAGCGTGAGTTTGCTTTGGATCTACTACCAGTCCAGTTGGGAAGCTTCGACGTGGTGGTAGGAATGGATTGGTTATCAGGCAACAAGGCAGAGATAGTTTGCCACGAAAAGGTCGTTCGTATCCCAACCGAAGATGGCAAAACAATTGTGGTTCACGGGGAGAAGCGTGATACGCCGTTAAGAATTATCAACTGCCTGAAAGCGCAAAAGTGTTTGCAGAAGGGATGTGTTGCCTTCCTGGCACACATTGTGGATAAGAAGGCTGCTGAGCCGAGAATAGAAGACATCCCTGTCGTGAGGGAGTATCCGGAAGTCTTCCCAGAGGACTTACCTGGACTGCCACCTCAGAGACAAGTAGAGTTCCGCATTGACTTAGTTCCAGGCGCCGCACCTGTGGCTAAGGCACCTTATAGACTTGCTCCGTCTGAGATGCAGGAACTGTCGACACAACTTAAAGAGTTGTTAGACAAGGGATTTATCCGACCAAGCTCCTCGCCTTGGGGAGCTCCGGTCCTGGTTGTCAAGAAAAAGGACGGTAGTTTTCGTATGTGCATCGACTACCGGGAGCTGAACAAGCTGACGATCAAAAATAGATATCCTCTGCCAAGGATTGATGATCTGTTTAACCAACTGCAAGGCTCAAGTTTTATTCAAAGATCGATCTTCGATCTGGATACCATCAGTTAAGGATACAAGAGGAAAGTATCCCGAAGACAGCCTTCAGAACTCGTTATGGACACTACGAGTTCCTTGTCATGCCGTTTGGTTTGACAAACGCACCTGCAGTCTTTATGGATTTGATGAATAGAGTTTGCAAGCCGTACTTAGATAAGTTCGTGATTGTGTTTATCGAAAACATCTTGATTTATTCAAGAACAAAGGCCGAGCACGAACAACATTTAAGAGCTATTTTGGAGCTGCTGAAGAAAGAACAGCTGTATGCCAAATTCTCCAAGTGCGAGTTTTGGCTACGTGAAGTACAATTTCTTGGACACGTGGTGAACGGAGATGGAATCCATGTGGATCCAACCAAGATCGAAGCGATTAAGAATTGGGAAACGCCAAAGACGCCAACCGAGATTCGACAATTCTTGGGTTTGGCTGGCTACTATCGAAGGGTCATTGAGGATTTTTCGAAGATCGCTCAACCATTGATGCTCCTCACGCAGAAAGATAAGAAGTTTGATTGGGGAATCAAACAGGAAGAAGCGTTCCAGATATTGAAGGATAAGCTCTGCAATGCGCCAATCTTATCACTACCGGAAGGTACAGATGATTTTGTGGTATACTGTGACGCCTCACGCCAAGGATTGGGTTGCGTGTTGATGCAACGCCAAAAGGTTATTGCTTACGCATCACGTCAACTGAAAGTACATGAAAAGAACTATACCACACATGATTTGGAACTTGGCGCAGTGGTTTTTGCATTAAAGATCTGGAGACACTACCTTTATGGTACAAAGTGTACAATTTTTACAGATCACAAGAGCCTACAACACATATTCAACCAGAAGGAGTTGAATATGAGGCAAAGACGATGGGTTGAGTTGCTGAACGATTACGACTGCGAGATAAAGTATCATCCAGGGAAGGCGAATGTAGTCGCCGATGCCCTAAGTCAAAAGGAGAGGATCAAGCCCATAAGGGTTAGGGCTTTAGAAATGATTATCCGAACCGATCTTTCCTTGTGCATTCGTGCCGCGCAGAAAGAAGCTCTCAAGGAAGGAAACCTTGAAGAAGAATATCTCCGTGGGATGGAGAAGCTACTGGTGCCAAACGAGGAAGGAACGTTATGTTTTGAGAAGAGGATTTGGGTTCCTTTGTTTGGAGGTTTAAGGAAGGTTATTTTCGATGAAGCTCACAAGTCACGGTACTCTATCCACCCTGGAGCGGATAAGATGTACCAGGATCTCAAAGATTATTATTGGTGGCCTAGGATGAAAGGCGGTGTTGCTGTTTATGTGAGCAAATGTTTAACATGCGCTAAGGTTAAAGCCGAATACCAGAAGCCTTCAGGACTTCTGCAACAACCCGAGATTCCCAAGTGAAAATGGGAACAAATCTCCATGGATTTTGTTACAAAGTTGCCAAGAACGCCAAGAGGCCATGACACTATTTGGGTAATAGTGGACCGATTAACGAAGTCAGCACACTTCTTACCTATCAGAGAGAAGGATAATACGAGCAAGTTGGCCGAAATTTACATGAGAGAGATCGTTACGCGCCATGGAGTACCTCTCTCAATCATCTCTGATAGAGACGGAAGGTTTGTGTCAAGGATATGGCAATCCTTCCAAGAAGCTTTTGGCTCACAATTAAATCTGAGCACTGCGTTTCAACCGCAAACTGACGGTCAAAGCGAGCGAACGATACAGACTTTGGAAGACATGCTGAGAGCGTGTGTTATGGATTTGGGCGGTAGCTGGGATAAGCATTTGCCTTTGGTCAAATTTTCATACAACAACAGCTACCACACCAGTATTGGTGTCGCGCCATTTGAAGCCCTTTACGGACGCAAGTGCCGATCACCACTATGCTGGGCTGACGCAGGTGATAGGCAGCTTGCTGGTCCCGAAATCGTCCAAGAGACGACAGACAAGATTGCGCATATTCTAAAACGCATCGAAGCAGCTCGCCACAGACGGAAGGCCTATGCGGATCCAAACCGGAAACACTTGGAATTTCAAGTGGGAGAAATGGTTTTATTGAAAGTCTCACCCTGGAAGGGTGTGGCACGCTTCGGAAAGCGTGGGAAGCTAAATCCGCGCTACATTGGTCCTTTCAGAGTTTTGGAAAGAATAGGACTAGTAGCATACAAGTTGGACTTACCTGCTGAACTCCATTCAGTTCACGATACATTTCATGTATCCAACCTGAAGAAAAGTCCAACTCAAGATAACATTGCCATTCCCATCGACGAGATTCATGTTGACGACACGCTCCATTTCGTTGAAGAACCGGTTGATGTTACGGATTGGAAAGTAAACAAGACCCGCCGGAGCTGTGTCAAGCTCGTCAAAGTTGGTTGGAATGCCAGACACGGTCCTGAATACACCTGGGAGCGTGAGGACCGGATGAAAGAGAAATACCCCCACCTATTTCCTTAGAACCCTGCATCTACAAGCAGAACTTAAAATTTCAGGACGAAATTTTTCTAACGGGGGGAGAATGTGACAACCCTCACCAAACCAGGTATCCGTACGACTTAATTAATAATTAATTACTGCTTAATTACTGTGCTTGCTTGAACTTGTGAATAAACTGCTACTTGAATACTGATACATGTACTTACTTGCATCATACTTTACTTGCTGTCACTACATTATTTACATGCTGAACCTTAGTGACAAACATGATGCACAAAAGCACAGTAGCACAATAAACGGATAACCTATTGAACATGCTGATAAAGCCAGCATCAGGCAAACACTGCCCCTAAGGCCTGTATGAGCCAGAAATATTTTACTACACTAGTGGTGAGTGTAGGGATACAAGGGTTGTAGAACTGCGTCTCTAGGAATAAGTTACAATGACTGGATGTGCCTAAAACGTACTCTAAGTACAAAACTCAGCACTTTACATGATAATTCAGCTTTTAGCTAACTAATAAAGTGCCAAAACATGAGAAAAATATTACTAGACACTTTCCAAAGTGTCAGAAATGAGTTGTGTCACTAAAAAGTGTATTAACGACACTTTAAAGCTTTGTTAAGAACTTTAACGGATTACTATCCAACCAAACAACCGGACTATACCCGGAACATGAAAATATTGTTATTTTCATTATTTATCTTTTTCTGAGCCAGTTAGGATCCCTGAATACCCTAACACCCACTGTAACGCGTGACACACAACTAACCGGGTTAAGCACTTAACTAACTTACTTAACCTAACTAATATACCTAACTAATGATTGGATTCGGACTAGGACCCCCCCTCTCTAACCGTCCCCAACTAGAGGGGACACCCTTGTCCTATAATTGATTAAAATAATCAACTTTGCCTAGTATCTAACATACACATAATCCCTTGGTTAAAGACCTTGATGATTGTCTATAAGATGCAAGATTAACACAACATGATCATTCATCACTTTCCTCCACAAAACAACTCTCTCTTTCTCCCTATAAGCTTTCGGCCGAACACCCCCTTGAGCATACATCCGATATCGAGTTTAGTTCAAGCCATTCCAATCATCTACAAGTGTTAAGGGTCGCTTATAAGGAGTCTTGGTGCAATCGGAAGGCAAAGGACCTCTCTATCTTGCTTTTATCCACCCTATTTGCGTCTAGATTCTTCCCTAGCCTCGAGCTAGTGGTATGTTGCTTAAATCACCTTCTTGAACTATTCTAAAGTGGTTAATATGATTTGTAACGGTTAAAACTCGTTAACATGCAAGATGATACACAAAAGTCTACTAAAAATGCTATAAGGGATGGTTAAAAGCTCATATGTTGTGTAAAACTTGTAGTATTTGATTTGTGTGATTATTTGGACCCGATCTATGTTGTGGTAGCTCGGATCATCATTTAACCCGGTTTAGTCATGATCTTGGATTATGACATAAAGCTTGTTTAAGTATAACAAGGGTTAGAAGATGAAACTCTACCACACTCGAATCATGAACTTGTGTAAAAGTATTTTAGCTTGTAAAATAGTGATTAAAACTAGTAGATCTACGGATCTACAGGTGGTATTTTTAAAGGACCGAGTGTCAAGAAATCATGTTTTTCTAAAGACGGATCTTACACTAACAAGAATAGTTTTTAGAACACACAAGTGTGTAAACACTTGTGTAACACAAAGTTTCGACAAAATAGCTATTTTTGAAAAAGATGACGAGAAGTTGTAAAGACGGAACTTCCATAAAAACGAGGTTTTTACAAAATCGGATTGTTTTATATAAAGATCCACTAAAAGTAATGAGATTTACTTCACAGTTTGGATAAATCACAAGTTCATGAAATTTATGCGATTTATATACATATTTTGACTAGTTTGTGATTTGAACATTGTTTTGGTTGAATAAGAAGATTGTTGGTTTGATTTATAAAAGAAAATGATACGCTTGAAAGCGTGGCCACCTCCAGTTACAGAGGAAACTCTGGCGAAATTTTTCTAAAAACCTAACACTTGGAATTATTTTCACTATAAGTGTTAGAGATACTTGTCGACTTGTTTTCAAACTATGAACTTCGCCACGACTTTATTTATAAAATATCGGAGATGGGATTTCACAAAATAAAACGTGATACATAAATATATTTAGTATATTTTTTCACAACATCACTTGTATAAGTGTTTATGATTATTTTGTGAACTACGTAAATATCATTTTTAGAGTAAAAATAATATTACTAAGTATTATTTTGGAAAACCACATGTATTAAAATATAACATTTTTGGGAAGAATAATTATATTTTGGAGTTAGGAATAAAATATATTAAGTGAGACTTAATAGTGTAATCCGAAATATACGAACGCACATGTATTAAATCCCCCATCCTTGGGAAGGAGAATAACTACCAAGTATACATAATGTAAACACGGAATAGTTGCCTAACTATTTCCCAAAAACTTAAACCATAAAGCTAAGGCACGACCATCCGTCTAATAGAGTTAGCACGTGTAGGTCGTCATACAGCTGATCGATTTGGAGGCATACTTGGTAGAGACGCACCACGGTGAGTTCATGTCCCCCTTTACTCTAACTGTTTTCAGTTTTCTTAACTGCGGGGGTGAAATACATGTTACTTTGATTACAAGTACTTTATACACGGTATGGTTAGCGTAAGGAGGTTTACTACTTAGATCATGTGAGTGGGTAGGAGCAATATGAGGCCATTAGTCCTCATGGCAGGACCAAGGGACAGGAGCGGTAGATCTATCTGGGTGTAGCGAGCCCAGCCCCAGGCCAAACTAGAAACGGACCTCGGGGTGACTTTGTCCACATACAAATGCCGTGGCGAAATCTGCTAGGTTTGAGTCTCCCTATTTGCACTTCACATATATCAGTGGCCTTGCAAACCATTGGTGATCTCAATTCCCTTATTTGCTACATACCAAGACTATTTTTATACTCACAAAGGTTTACTTACTCACTTACACATGAACTCGCTCAACATTATTGTTGATTTTTCAACTTACATGTATTTCAGGAAATTAAAGATCTGGCGCGGTATGTTATGTTTTCCCGCTGCATATGAGTTCCGAGGTCATCCGGGTTTAGGAAATGTGACTTTTTCCTGGACGAGTCACAAATCTTAAACTGCGTTTATTTCATGTTAATGGTTATGTTTTTTTTAAGACAATGTTTTATGTTACGATGTTGTAAGTCTCTAAGACAATGGTATGTTACTCTGGTTTTAAAACTTAATCAAATGGATGATCTTGCATGATTTTATTTCATATAGCTTTGTTATGGTTAAGCTATGGTATTAAGAAGTCACACCAAATTAACCACGCTTCCGCAAAGCCAGGGTGTGACACGTTCCTAGTTCACAACGTGTATGCAAAAGTATTATTTGACTCTGGTGCAAACCAAAGTTTTATCAATACTTCATTCTGCCAAGCTCTTAACTTACCTTTAACCAAACTTAGGCAGATTTTTACAGTTGAAACGGCCGACGGAAATTCTGTTAGCATAGATAAAGTTTTGAAAAAGGAAAATATAGAACTCTCAGGTCATAAATTCTTTGCAAATCTGTTACCTATGAAATTAGCCGAATTTGATGTTGTATTAGGAATGGATTGGTTAGTAGCCAACCATGCTCGAATTCTTTGTGATAAGAATTCCATAGAAATTCAGACACCTACCGGAGAAGTAATTATGATTACAGGAGATAAACCACGTAAGCCCATGAAGTTCATATCAGTAATGAAAGTTGCTAGTTATGAACGAAAGCAAGTAATAGTATATATGATTTCAGTAATCATTAGTACTAAGGGTAAAGAACTTAAGGAGATTCCTGTAGTATCAGAATACCCAGACATATTCCCAGAAGAGTTACCAGGATTACCACCAGATAGGGAGGTAGAATTTAGAATTCATTTAATTCCAGGAATTATACCGATAGCCAAGGCACCTTATCGGTTAGCACCTACAGAAATGTTAGAACTGAAAAAGCAATTAGATGAATTACTAAGTAAAGGTTTCATACAACCTAGTTCATCCCCGTGGGGAGCACCAGTGTTGTTTGTAAAGAAAAAGGATGGTTCGATGAGAATGTGTATTGATTATAGAGAATTGAATAAGGTTACAATTAAGAATCGATACCCATTACCTAGGATTGATGATCTTTTCGATCAACTTCAAGGAGCTAGATATTTTTCTAAGATTGATTTACGCTCCGGATATCATCAGTTGAAGGTACAAGAAGAAGACATACCTAAGACTGCTTTCAGAACTAGGTATGGTCATTACGAGTTTACAGTCATGCCCTTCGGATTAACGAATGCACCTGCAGCATTCATGGACATGATGAATAGGATTTGTAAACCGTACTTGGATAAATTTGTAATTGTTTTCATCGACGATATACTTATTTATTCCAAAAGTCAGGATGAACATGGTCAGCACTTGCATGCACTCTTAACTTTGTTAAGAAAAGAAAAGCTGTATGCCAAATTCTCGAAGTGTGAATTTTGGCTACAAGAAGTGCAATTCTTAGGTCACATGGTGAATCATGAAGGCATTCATGTAGATCCTGCTAAGATAGAGGCAATTACCAAATGGAAGGTTCCACAATCCGCAATGGAAATTAGAAGTTTTATAGGTTTAGCTGGATACTATAGACGGTTTATTAAGGATTTTTCCAAGATAGCTGTACCATTAACTAAGCTAACCTGTAAAGCAGTTAAGTTTGAATGGGGACCTAAACAAGAAGAAGCTTTTAGGATCTTGAAACAGAAATTAACCAATGCTCCAATCTTAGCCTTACCAGAAGGAACTGAAGATTTTGAAGTATATTGTGATGCTTCAAAACTAGGATTTGGATGTGTGCTAATGCAACGCAAGAAGGTAATTGCGTATGCTTCAAGGCAATTGAAAAAGCACGGGGAGAACTATACGACTCATGACTTAGAATGAGGAGCCGTAATTTTTGCCTTAAAGATCTGGAGACATTATCTGTACGGAAGTAAGTTTACTGTATATACAGATCATAAAAGTTTAAGATATATATTTGGGCAAAAAGAGTTAAATATGAGACAAAGGAGATGGATGGAAATCCTAAGTGATTACGACTGTGATATTCAATATCATGAAGGAAAGGCAAATGTAGTTGCAGATGCCTTAAGTCGTAAGTATCATGAGAAACAACGACGAGTTCGTGCTCTTAGGTTAAATCTACAGTTAGATTTAATGGAACAATTAAAGAATATTCAAGAAACAACAATCAAGGATGATACTGAAGGAATGAAGGGAAGAATAAAAGAATTAGAACAAGGAGCTGATGGAATTTGGAGATTCCACCAAAGAAGAATTTGGGTACCTAAGCAGGGAGAATTAAGAAATAAGATTTTAGAAGAAGCTCATAAATCTAGGTATACCATACACCCTGGAAACAATAAGATGTACCAAGATTTAAGAAATAATTTCTGGTGGATAGGCATGAAGAAGGATATAGCTAGATATGTTTCTAAGTGTCTTACTTGTTCACAAGTTAAGGCAGAACACCAGAAACCTTCAGGTCTACTACAACAACTGGAAATGCCTGTATGGAAATGGGAACTCATAACAATGGATTTTGTTACTAAGTTGCCTAAATCCAGAAAAGGTAATGATGCGATTTGGGTAATTGTGGATAGATTAACCAAATCTGCTCACTTTCTACCAATGAAAGAAACCTTTAGCATGGAAAGATTGGCAAAGTTGTATGTAGATGAAGTCGTATCTTTACATGGAGTTCCACTCTCCATTGTATCAGATAGAGATAGTCGTTTCACTTCTCATTTTTGGACAAGTTTCCAAGAAGCAATGGGAACTCGACTAAATCTGAGTACTGCATATCATCCACAAACTGACGGGCAAAGTGAAAGGACGATACAAACTCTAGAAGACATGCTCCGAGCATGTGTAATAGATTTTGGTGGGAATTGGGACGATCACTTACCATTAATTGAATTCTCCTATAATAATAGTTATCATTCAAGCATTGAAACTTCTCCATTCGAAGCACTATATGGAAGAAAATGCAGAACTCCAGTTTGTTGGGCAGAAATAGGAGAAAGTCAATTGTCAGGTCCTGAAATAGTACAAGAAACAACTGACAAGATTACACAAATCAAAGAAAGACTAAAGACAGCTCGAGATCGTCAGAAGAGTTATGCAGACAATAGACGAAAGCCGTTAGAATTTCAAATTGGAGACAAAGTATTATTAAAGGTTTCACCTTTTAAAGGAGTAGTTCGATTCGGTAAGAAAGGAAAGCTAAGTCCAAGATACGTAGGACCATTTTCAGTGATCCAACGTATAGGACCAGTTGCTTATCGTTTACAACTACCAGAAGAGTTAGCTGGAGTACATGATGTATTTCATGTCTCCAACCTCAAGAAATGTCTATCAGACGAATCCCTGGTAATACCTCTTCAAGATATAGAGGTAAATGAAAAGCTAAAATTTGTTGAGAAACTAATCCAAATAGAAGACCGAAAGATCAATTTTCTCAAACACAAAAGATTAGTGCTGGTTAAAGTTAAGTGGGATTCAAAACGAGGATTCACAACCGCTTCTTCAAATTCTCTTTTCCTCCCTCTCCGATCTTCTTTGAATCTTCAAATCTTTAAAGATTTCTTGATATATCTTCAAGTTTTTTTTCCAGAACTTTGTGAAGATCTTCATCCATTTCCTCAGTTCTTTACACAATGGCTGAAGAAGAAGTGATTCCCAGAAGAAGCCATTGGTCCGGTGTAACAAATCTCATCAAAAAGTCCTATCTATTATATTATTTATTTAAAAGGAAACCCTAATTGAGACACACAAGTGATTCTGTACAAAACCTAAAATTTTCAGAACAATCGGAATCAGGATCAGGGCCCTAAAACTCAGGGGAGGTAAAACCTAGTCGGTAATATCCAAACAGTTTTACGTGTGAATTGAATCTGCATGCGAGACCAACTCAGCTGAGCTATGCAGACACGAGGCTACCCTATGGTAATAGGGTGTCCCTCGCGCCACGCGACGCGCACAAAGGGACCTCTCGCGTGGCGCGAGAGGGTCGATTTTCCAGCTATAAATAGTAGGCTGTGGGACTTGATTCCTGGCTTCAGTTCGACGTAAAAATTCAAAACATACGTTGAGATATATTAAAAACAGTCCAATAACACACACAATTCACGAAGTGCTGCCGCAATACAGGATAATAACTCGATCGCTGCTACGATTCAATGTCCGATCGATTAAACTATCCAATGGATGTTTAAGTGCTGCCCATATTAGGGTTTATGCTTTGTCATTCGTTGTTAATTCAATGGATGTTTAAGTATCGCACTTTGTCATTCGATGTGAGGGTTTAATCTCCTGAGTTATCGTAAATGCTGTATTAAGTTACTAACCGAGTTGTGTGCATGTTATTAATTTAGGTTAAACGGCTAATCAGTAGGCTAGGCTCTGCTCAATTAAATCTGCAATGTGAGTCATTCTCTTTTTATCAAAATTGTTTACAAAAGCATGTTTATTTTCAAAGGTTATAATTACAGTGATTAAGTATATGTAATCACCAAGTTACAGCCGATATGTGGGGTTTTGTATACATTACTTGATAATCTTCACCATTGGGGCAGCCAAGGGGTGATATGACCATAGTCACAGACACCATTGGACAACGGGAGGGCCAATGGGTCGAGTGACAAAATACCGTGGGTAGTTGGTTTGATATCTGGAAACATTGTAATCTCTCTTAATACTGTAAATTATAACAAACGAGTCATTTTCATAAAAAGAATGATTCACAAGTATTTCCCGCTGACCAAACCTTTTTCAAACATGTTTCAGGTGATCTGTTGTGATCCAGGAAAAGTGTCGTGAAGCACTACAAGCTTAAGGAAGTGGCTCAATATAAAAATAAAGAAACATGTTTTGTAAAATAAAGATTTCTCCGTAAAATCTTATGATTGTAGATTACCGAGGCTTTATCCCGAATAGTGAAATAAAATAATCGGGAAAATTGCAGTTTTAAAAAGATCCTGAAGAAAACTTCCGCTGTTAATTAAATACCACGAGATTTTCTGTCCCGCGGCTCCTGAAACGGGTCAAACTGGGTCGGGGGCCGTGACATCCGGTTCCAGTTCTGAAATGAGACCAAGGTTTGTTTGAGCAGATCGTTAGAGGATATCAGTTTTCGGCCGAGTGGGATGCCCGTTATCCCCAACAGGTCCAAACGGCGGCTGATGCACCACCCGGCTACATAACTTTGTTTGCCGATTTCCTCATTGATGGCAATTTCCGGCTACCGGCCACCCATTTCATGGCGGCGATCTTACACTTCTATGGCTTCCAGATCTCTCAACTTAGCCCGATGGGTATGGTGAGGATTCACCATTTTGAGTTCATCTGCAGATCGCAAGGGTTAGAGCCATCGGTAGACAAGTTCAGGGTGTTCTACTAACTTATCCGGAACATGGGCTTGTAGGATCGTTGAATCGATCAAATGAGTCGATCAGAAGAGTTCTAGATCAAATCAGAGGCAGGATTCAGTGATTTGATCTTAATTGCAGCTTGATATGCACTTAGAAGTAGATTAAATGTCGATTGTATTGATTTCACAACGTTACAAGAGCTGGCGACACTTCGGCAGAGCTTCGCTACCGGAATCAGAAAGTTACAAATGATAACCCAAGACCCACTACATATAGGAACAACCAGGTCGCACGAACCAGTCTGGTCCAGTTCGCACGGACTGGCCAGTTCGCACGAACTGGTCACTTCGTGTGAACCTGCTGGTTCAGACCTGTTTCCCGTTTCTTTCGTACAACGTGTCTTGGTCTATCTATTCTATTACATGACTCGATACAAGACGAAGTCAACAGACATATGCACTAACAAACTCCCCCTTGGATGATGACGAGTCTTCAGTGTGTCGAGTCTTCAGTCTTGATCAGTCTTCTCGCTCTTTCCAAAGTATCTATCTCTGTAAGCATCCTCAATCTCTCTCGTCTTCAGACTCCCCCTTTCGATAAGCTGGGATCGCAGTCTGGAATCTCTTTTCTACATCTTTCATAGGTTCAAGAACGTCTCCTGGCTCTCTGTAGCAACAGAATCAGAAATCTGGCTGTAATCTGCATATGCTTATGCAGAAATTCTCAGGAGACGAAACCTAGCTCTTTCAAAGCTTTTTTTACCTGCACAAACTCTACCCAAAAGTAAATTTCACAATCTTTTTTAAAAATTTAACAAATTTAGAAACCACTTGTACATATCGTTTTTCAAAGTTTATGTTTTGGGTATTTTTATTTATAACAATTTTAAAAATCGGCTTAACCACTCGTATTCGTAACACTCAAATTTGGTTTCAAATTAATGAACCATTTAATCATTTCAAAATCATTTCTCATTTCGAACAAACTCTCCCAACCCTGTTGTTCATCATGTTTAGCACTCGGAATTTTGAAAATCAGCTTTTCAAACATCAGTTGTAGAAAATAAGATGAAATAAAATCTTTTTGATTTTCAAAATTTATGCTAAAACACATTCTTTTTGGGTTTTTACTAAGATTTTCAGTGTGTAAAAAATGCAATAAAGAAATATTTACAGACAATATTTTTGTGAGTTTGTGTAAGAGGATCATATCAGTTTAGGACAAATCACTAGCACCGTTGAGCTTTAAACACTTTAAGATCTAAACGATTCACTTAGATTGTCAGTATACTGATCCACTTAAATTTTCACACAAAGTTCAATTGATTCGAGATACGAGATTAGTGTTTTAATGGACTTAAACTTATTCGCGTGTCCCACCTCAGAATATACTCCCGTATCCAGACTCCTATATTCAGTCTTACAAGTGAATGTACACTAATGATATCTGTAAATGGGTAAATGCGAGACCATGAGAGCTCAGGCTATTGCTTCCGCAAAATCAGAGAGATGATGGCTCGACTTTAGGTGTGTTCCCTTTAGAGAATCTTTTCTTCAACAGCACATGATTAGCATTTTTCAATGTTTCATCATTTTTTATGCTGAGGGTGAGCTTTATGATTAAAGTAGTACAAAGTATTATACGAGGACTAGGCTATTGCTCCTGCAAAATCAGAAGTCCCGGTATAATACCCCAGATATCATCACGCATAAAGACCTAGTATGTCAGAAATAGAAAGCCCTTCAAACAAGATTTCAGGGGTTACCTATATATCCGAGAGATGTTCCCCACGTGATAAGTAAGTATTTGATATTTAGGTTTATATCTCGAAAACAATCTACTAAGCGTGTAAAAACCTACTGGCATATCATCAGTGAGACCGTTTATCACATTTTAACTTTCCAATTCTTTAGCATACTGTGATTGTCTACTGATGTACTATCATTTCCTATTTTTCACAACAAAACTCATTTTGCTTTTTCGATGTTTTTGGTTTTTAGATTTTATCATGTTTTTGGATTTTTCAAATTTTCTAAATTTTTTACTCCCCCTAAAATCAAAAATATGTTTCAATTTTGATTTTCCGGGAAAATTTGAAAATGAAAGCAATAAACTATACAAATAAAATGACAAACTGATGTGAATTGCTTCAATTCTCCATCCACTTGGCGTAAACAATCAGAACTCCCCCTGTCAACAAACTATTTTCCCATTATGATTTCAAAACACTTAAGTTTGTTTTAATCAAAATGGTTTTTTTCGGAAAATTAGTTTTGTTTGATTTCACACCTCATGGGGTTTCATCACATTGTTCTTTTCAACCACTTGTATAAAAGTTAAATCAAATTCAACTTAATGAACTTGATTAACCACTTGTAGGTTCTTATCAATAATACTACTTGAAAGTCGAAATATCACAGTTGTGAGCTTGAGAAATTCACAACAAACATTTTTCAAGAATGATGCCGATTCCTACTCCCCAATTACCAACCTGAGAGTTCCGGCAAATCAGGATTTTCAAGCAAAGAATACAGACACCCAAGCCTGACCAGCTTTGGGTGCATCCGAGTTATTTTCACTCGGTGGGTAAGTTCTCCTCTTTGATTCATAAAATTCTTTTACCCCTTTTTCCCTACCATCGACCATTTTTTCAAAAATATGTTTTACTTTCCCGTTGAAAGCCTTTTCGACATCGAATTCTTTCTTCTCAGAATAGAATTGATTCGAAATTTCCACTTTTCCAACTTTTTGTTTAAAATTTTCAGTCCGAAATGGTGGAAAGTTGACATCATCCATTGGCGGAACTGAATTTTCTCCTTTTAGTTCAACTGGTGGCTCCTCTGACTTTGACGAGTCAGATTCATCGCCAGAAATTGGCTCCTTTGCTTCCGAAGAAACAAATTCATCGCCAGATTTAACATCTGATTTCTTAACAACCCACTTTTGGTTGTTAAGATTCACTCTTCTTTTTTAAAAACGTCTTGAACTCTCACCAACTTCAAATGTAGAATTTTTAAACACTTTGAATTTTTCAGTTGGTGGTTCATCTTCATCAACAATTTTTTCTTTAAGTTTAGAAAGAACTTCTTGTTTTATGTTGGTTGCCATTGGACAGTTCCAGGCGATGTGACCAACTTTTTTGCATTTATAGCAACTTCTTGTTTCCTTTTTGGTTCCAAACACAGTCTTCTCAAACTTTTGTTTTTCAGCAAGAAACTCCTTGTTAGACTGTTTCCAGAAAGCTTTTTCCTTTTCTTCTTCTGAAGAAGCACCTGAAACAAATACAGTTTTTTATTTAAAATCTTTAATATTTTGGTTATTTTCAACATCAAAACCCAACCCCATCTTTTTGAAATTGCTTTTATGATTCGGTTTCTTTTGATGACCTGGACCAAAACCTTTCTTCTTGTTTAAACGTTGTTGAACTCTAGAAGTATATTCAGGTTTTGAAAATCCCATTTTATTTTGTATTTCTGAAATTTTGATTTCTATCAATTTAAAAATTGTTATAATGTTTTCAATTTTCATATTTTTAATTGGAAATTCCTTATCAGAATATAATTTGTCTGAATCATTCAAAGTATATGCCACTTTGATTGTTTCTTCATTCAAATTAATTTTTGATATCAGAAAATCTTTATTGTAAACCCTTTTGACCGATGATTTCGAACTGTCAACTGATGAAGTTGAACTCTCAGATTCAGACTTTGACTCTGACTCCTCATCCTTATCCAACACCTGATCGACCACTTTCTTTATTAATTCAGACTCATGATTAGTGTCAGACGATGTGAATGTGACATCAATGTTGTCTGGTAACTCATCAGTTGTCTCAGACTTTAACTTTATATTAACTGCCTTTTTGACTTGTTCCGAGTTTGGTTTTCTGGGAGAATAACCTTCCCAGATCGGAGGCGGACACTTTTTATAATTTACACTTTGTTTCTTACCAGTATCCGTATCTTTCGACTTTTTATCTTGAAAGGCTTCAAAACCTGCTACTGTCGGATAGATTCTATCAATCAAGTAATCAGAACTTGAGTAACTCATTAGCAATCGTCTAATTCTTTCATTCTCAATCTTTTCAGTCTCCAATTCATGCTTCAACTCTGCACACTCTTCAATATAGTGATTGATGGCCTTCTGCTTAGACATCATCACTGCATTCATCATTGTCAAAGCATCTTCCCTTTCTGAGTTTGTCTTTTCCAACTGATTAACCGTTCTGTTCAACACATCATACGATTCTTTTACGTACTTAACATCGAACAACAATTTTTCTTTCATCTTGTCTAGCTCACTATACTTCTTATCTTTCTCTTCACAATGCTTGCATGGTTCCAAACATTTCAGACAAGGTTTTGTGACCTCTACAATCTTTTCAATCACTTTAACCTCTTCACTCTGTTCATATTTCTCTTCCTGAGCAACATTCTCACATTTTACCTCTTTCTTTTCTTTTGCTGCTCGTTTCTCCTTTAGCTTCTCCAATTTATCTGCAAAATAAAATTTGAAACTTTCAGGAGATAAATGAATTTTACCAATGTTTATTTGATTAATTTCTTCATCAACATCACTGCTATCACTTGATGATTGATCAAAGACTGGTGTCTTTTCTGAACTTTCTTCTGAAGAGACAGATTCTCCATCCTGACTTTTCTCATCATTTTCAAACACATCCATCAATTCTTTCATCAACTCTGGCTCTTGAATGATCTTTGCAACAAATGCTCTAAACTTATAGTTACTTTCAGCCGGAATGTATTTGTCCCAACTAAATCCCTCTGGCAATCTTTCATCTTCTTGATTTGGAGGCATAGTAATACAAGCTCTCTTCTTTCCATCTTCAATTGATGGTTGTTGAGCTACCTGGTGATATATTGCTTTCCGATAATATTCATTGTTCCCAAACGGATTCTGAGCTCCTCCTATTTCTCGGTTGGTACATTCCCTCTTGAATTGTCCTTTTTCCCTGCACCGAAAACAAGTAACTTTAGACTTATCAAAACCTAAAGTAGAAATGTAACAACCCGCACTTTCGTGCGTTGTCACTATTCGCTATACTCGTTACGCCTAGCACCAGAGATTCGGATCATAATGTAACTATATCGCATACATCGCTATATCGCAATATTTTCGCATATTATCGCATATTCTATCACTATCACATCACATTGCACTTGCTGACAAACACGAAGATGTCGAGTGAGGACCAATTCTACCCTCCTTGATAGCCGTGATGTGTCGCAGTGCTACTCATCACTAAAAACACACATCACATCACACATTAACGTTCACGTTGACATGGAGTGAGGACCCACTCTACCCTCCTCGATGACCGTGAAGCGTCGCAAGAAATCGCATATTCGAAACCCGGTTAGTGTATTGCAACTATTGAAATATGGATACGTAAATACGACCCCTTGTGATTAAATATATTTATATTAATAATAATATTAACTAAATATAGGAAACGCGTACCCAAGACTATCGCAACGCTCGAAACGCTGAAATTCTCCGCACCAAAGACCCAACCAGAATGGCTATCCGAACGAATAGGCCATCCGAACGGATAGGCCATCCGAACGGATTGCCATCCGAACGGATGGGCCATCCGAACGGATTGCCATCCGAACGGATGGGCCATCCGAACGGATGAGCCATCTGACCCAACACACCAAACCTCCTCTACCCTTCTCTCTTGCCTATAAATAGCCTGTCACTTCACTTCAACAGTGATGTGACAGCTCCCACTCGACCAGCACGCTCTTGGACCCTTTTTCTCTCGATTTCTCACGATTCCGGTAAGATTTCAACCAAAATCTTGTACTTCTATGATCTACACTCAATTCTACACCTTTCTATCTTTTAAAACTCAACTTTTAACCTTGAAATCTACTGATTTGAGGAGTTTAAAGATGATGTCATCGAGAGTTCATATGAACTTCAAAACGTGACCTCATCTCACCATAAACAACTTAGATCTGAGCGATTTCCACATGTTTTACAACAATCTCACCTAAAAATCTATGTATCTAGTCAAAGTATTATGTGATTTCGGATTAAACATGGAGAAACCGTCAAGAACGACCAGATCTGATGGAACGGGGTGGTTCCCGGCCGCTAGAACGGGTCGGAACTGATGGAATTTCACTTGTTTAACACGATGTCACACCATTTCGGTAAAACCACCTGTAATCTTTCCAAAAACCATCTGTTTGATCAAGACATTGGAACAGACTACTGTCATCCGACCGGATAGGTCATCCGTCCGGATAGGTCATCTGACCGGATCAGGTTATCCGACCGGATAGGTCATCCGCCCGTATAAGCTTATCCGATCGGATAGGTCACCCGTCCGGATAAGGTCATCCGTCCGGATAGGGTTAACCGACCGGATAAGGTTACCCGACCGGATAGGTCATCCATCCGGATCAGGTTATCCAACTCCGTATCATCAGCCCGGTCAGACCATTAATGCTGTCCGACCGGACAGACCATTCGGTTAAGCCATTTCACCGGATCGATAACCGATCGGATTGCCATTAAGCCGATTACTCGACTCTTCGCGTTTAGCACGCCGTGCATCGCTTACGATATCATTCTATGTTTAGGCTAATTTAGACGTACTCTCAACCGATCCAATCAAGTTGTGTTCTCGCTGAATACGCACTGTGAGTATACTCGAACCCCTTTTTATCGCATTTTGGGTGTAACATACGTTCCTAATAAATCGAAATTATCAAACGAATTATTCAATCAAACTATTTATCACTTGCGAATGACTGTTATGCATATATATACGTGATGCTAGTTACATATGCGTTAGGACTTATACTCGCGAGGTCCCGCCTTAACTAGTATGGTACTATAGCACCCGACGGGGTCTAGTTAGGATGAATAGCAATCGCAATCGCAGCTCGAGTGACTTAGCTGGTAGTATCTGTCTTTTTGCATGTATGTTGTGGTATCCCGTTTATGTATTTGGTAATTCGCAGCACTTTTATCTACTTTATCGCTACACTACCAAAACTTGTATACTCTCCAATACTTTGTATTGACGTTGTTTTAACGTATGTTGCAGGTTAGATCGCCATCAACATCAAATCAAGCTAGGAAGTCTAGAAACTCGCTTAAAATCTAGGTTGTCGGGTTTGTATTGTTCGAGAGGACAAGAAATCTGTTATAACTTACGTGATTGTATTATTTGTTAGTATGGGATAACGAATGTAATAAATATTATCGCAATATAGTTGTTATGGATTCTGTTGAGCAATCTGATTCGCCTAGTGCCGCGCCCCGATGATTCCGCCATCGGTTGGGGTGTGACAGATTGGTATCAGAGCCATAACTATAGGGAATTAGGCAAGACTCGACCTAGTCCGGGTCGACGTCTTAGAAATTAACCTAGTCTATAGTCTAAGTACCGACAGGCCGACTCGTACGAACCCAGTAGGGTTATATTGGGCCCACTTGATACTATCGTTCGAATATGTTAAAAGCTACTACTTCGCGTGAACACCGCATACTACAATTTCACGCGAAGAGCCTTTCCTAAGGCTAGAATATCACTTAGCCTTTCCTAAGGCCAACACAATACACACATTTTCGAAAATGCTCGCATAACACAACTGAGTGATCCAGTCGAGATCAGGCGTGAAAACCAAGAACTCTTGATGAAATCGCTCACTCAGCGCATTTTTCTATCACGAGAACTCTTCGTCGAGCTAGGAGTGACATCCATATCTCGACGAAAGTCTCCATTTCAAAATCTAGTGGGACTCTCGAATTTATTCGAAGAGCACAACCACAGCTAGGAGCGAAGTTATTAAGTCAGGGGTGAAACCCGTATCTTAATAAACCGTTCCACTCTCTATAAAAAGGTTTTCAAAAGCTCCCACCAAGGACTCGACCATAACAATGACTTGAGCCACGCGATGACTAGGAGGACGAATGCCACGAGCTGCATCCCCGTGGAAGCATAAGTCTTCTAGGTCAACGCGCGTGCACGAACTTGTTGAGTATAGTTGAGTTACCTTGGATAGTCGACGCCTAAACACCCAAGGCACTCCGATTATCTTACTAAGCCTACGACTCGCCGGTTTTATGCTTTAATGAACTTAATTATGCTTTATGTGTTTATTATACGTCTTATCGATTTCTCGATTTATCAATTTTCGCCCCTTGTTTTGCAAAAACACACAACTCGCACAGCCATCGCAATCTAAAACAAAAACCGAATGTTCGCAACAAAACTAATGTCTAATTACTCGCTCTCGCTCTCTCTCTCTCTGCATCGCGTCCTCGCACATTCTACACCGACATGTATGGGTATAAGCATAAGCTAACACCATTTATATATACAAAACAAATCAATTTTGTGAGAACTTAGGAATCTCGTGTCTCCTATGTCGCTCCTATGTGAAAACTATTATACTACTCGCTACAAGTGTTGATCGCGCTCAATCGCATCGCAAAACTCAAAATCATTATGATCGAATCTCATTCCAAATTTCTCTCTGTCTAGATGCCTTCCAACGACTCTACCTCGAGACGAACAGCTAGGAGAAGAGCCAAACGAAGCGCTGATAAGAGGATTGCCTCGCTTGTGACCAAGGAAGTGGCCAAGATCATTCCTCAAATTGTCGCTCAAGTGCACTCTCTCAGCAACTCTCGAGCCTCAGAAGACCTCAAGACAGAAGCGCCGCAATCTGCTTTCCTCTACAAACACTTCAAAGCCTGTGACCCGATGGTGTTCACGAGTGAAGGAGGTGTGACTCAACTACTCCAGTGGTTCGACTCTATCAAAGTTACCCTTCGTCAGAGTGGGTGTCCCGATGGGTTTCGTACTACTTGCGCTACCGGAGTATTTTAATCACGAGCACTCGACTGGTGGACAGCCGAACGTAACAAACGTGGGATCTCCGCAGCTTACGCTCTCTCTTGGGATGAGCTGAAAGAGCTCATGAAGAAAGAGTACTGTCCTCCCCACGAAGTGCAGAAGCTAGAGAACGAATTTTGGGGAATCAAGCAAGTCAAAGGTGACAATGCTGGCTACACCGCAAGGTTCAAACAGCTTAGCGTAATCTGCCCAAGTCAAGTCAACACTTCAGAAAAAGCCATCCCAAAGTACATTCGTGGCTTGCCTGAGTGTGTGGGAGATTTTGTTGAAGCTGCAAGACCTGCTGCCATCGAAGAAGCCTATCGCCTGGCCGCAGAAATCAACAGCAAACGAGCCTTAAATGGATTTTTCTCCAAGAATCCTGTCAAACAAGCTCATCAAGAAATCATCATCAATTCTTCTGACGATTCTTCCAGCGAATCTACCGACGATTCTTCTGAAGATTCCACCGACGATGTCTCCAGCGAATCATCAGACGAATTCGCCAACAATACTGCATCATCTCAGGAAACTCAGCCTAGGCGTAAACGAAAGACCATGAGCCCAGACTCTTCAACAACTGGACTGTCGCAACCAGAACCTCTCCAAGCAGCTCCAGTTCAATCGAAATGCGCCTACAACGGAACTCATCCCCTGTGCTTCACGTGTACGTATCGTCACCCGCCAGAAGCTAACTGTCGCTACTGCGCAAATTGCAACTGGTATGGTCATCTTACGCAACACTGTCGCACGGGACCACAACCTTGAGGGATTTCAGCAACAACCGCAGTCTCCACAGAAGTACTCCACAGCAATGTTATTTTGCTTTTGATGTTGTTGTAATAATACGACTTATCGCCGTCAAACTCTTTTATGTGTAGAACTTATTCTATCTCTCGATGCATGTGGATTCTATTTCTCTCTTATACTCGCACACAATCTAAATGCTAGCACTATGTACTATATAATGTATTTTACCCTATTTATGCGTTCTTGAGATAAGATACGATAAACGTGCAAGAATCAAATTAATCACGGGTGCACATGGGATTATTTTGGTTAGTGCACGGAGATCGTAGTAAGTTTCAATGATGCCTTAACGTTCAGGGCATGGTTAAGCGTGGTGGATACACCGCTGGTACTTCCTATATATAAGCCTCTTGACCATGTTTGATGAAGTGTGACATCTATTCATGGAACGAAGGCGTATGGTTGACACATGACGGTGCTTCGCCATGCTAACCGGAGTTTTGTGAAGAAAGTGACATGTGGAGTTGGAACGTAGACCTATTATACTATTGTGGTTATTTTCGACACACTAAACTATACTACATCGCAAGGCGTAACAATCTCAATCGCAACTCAAGGCGTGTAATCGCTAGACTTTTTGTAAGTCAACACGCACGCAATCGCATTAACGCTAGAATCTATCTCGCAAATCGAAATCGTATATTATGTGGCTCGAAATCAAAATCGCCTATTGTGCGTATCTCGCAATCTCTACCGTTGGTTATCGCTTGTTGTGTGAATCGCTATCGCTTTTAGTGTGTTCTCGCTTAATCGCTTATGTGTGTGTGTGTGTCGCTCGTTATGCATCATTTATTACGCGTGTATCGCTCTATCACATACCGCTACTGTGTATTGCTTGCTGAGAATCGCGTATCGTGAATCACTTGACGAGTATCACACGTCACTCGTCGCCTTTCACCATAACGCTTCTCGCACCTATCTCATCGCTTCGATATTTTCATCGCTTACCGCCATCGCTATTTGTGTTATCTGTGTTATCGGCGTTATGTTAGCACTCACGACCTTGCTTCACGAGACGAAACTAATAGGGCTAAGACATGGTGGTGTTTTAGCCGTATCAGCAGACTTTCGTGGAAAAAGGCCATGTGGGCTAGTGTTAGTTTAAAATTTTGGTGTTATTAAATCTAATCGAATCACATGTCTCCATCGCTTACAACGCATCGACTGTCGCTTATCACTCGACGGTTGTCGTTATTACTTGACGCTATCGCTCAACGCTATTCGCTTGTCGCTTATCGCTTTTCACTTATCGTCGCCGCTTTCGCTTATCGTGTTATGTTGTGTTATTAATAGATTATTACCTCACTTGTATCGCTGAACTGAGTTCGAAAACGACTTCATCGCCCAGCTCGCCCTTTCAAGACTTAATCCAACTCTTCTCGTTTGGATCAAGTCATCGCAATTCTGTCTGTACTATGTCGGCATGGATGACACTGCCTCACGAGACGGAAGCCATATGAATAAAACATGGTGGATACGCCACTGGTACTTCCTATATATAAGTGTAGAACTTTCGTGGGAAAGTGCCATGCGGGGCCGACCTTAAATTTAAATTTTTGGTGTAATTAAAACGCCTTGTTACATAAATTTTAAAACTAACCTTTTCTTACAAAACTTTTTCCAAAAAAAAAAACTAATCAAAACCTTTGTGCAAACGAGACTTTCTTGAGACACTGGTGTGACAATCGACTCAAGTCAACGCCGTGTGGCGAGAAAATTTCGTAAAACGAGCTTTGAACACTTTAAAATCTTTTAGTAACCTAACGAAACCCTTCTCATCGTGCTGGTGTGAACATCGCTACAGTTAACGCCGCACCGCGAGAAGATTTTCTTAAGCAAGTTTTTCCTAAATTAATCGACTTTCGAAAATTTAAAACGCTTTGGAATCACATTCTTGTGTGTGTTATCGCCTTGGACTGTACGAATCGCTTTGACTCATCGCTCTCGCTTAGCCTTCGCAATGCCCTCGCATGGCAATTCTCTATCGATCGCTCGCTATGCTCGTCGCTTTTATCGCTACTCTCATTCGCATCAACTCTCGCAACCCTACTGGTGGATTAATTTTGGGACGAAATTTCCTAAAGCAGGGGAGACTGTAACAACCCGCACTTTCGTGCGTTGTCACTATTCGCTATACTCGTTACGCCTAGCACCAGAGATTCGGATCATAATGTAACTATATCGCATACATCGCTATATCGCAATATTTTCGCATATTATCGCATATTCTATCACTATCACATCACATTGCACTTGCTGACAAACACGAAGATGTCGAGTGAGGACCAATTCTACCCTCCTTGATAGCCGTGATGTGTCGCAGCGCAACTCATCACTAAAAACACACATCACATCACACATTAACGTTCACGTTGACATGGAGTGAGGACCTACTCTACCCTCCTCGATGACCGTGAAGCGTCGCAAGAAATCGCATATTCGAAACCCGGTTAGTGTATTGCAACTATTGAAATATGGATACGTAAATACGACCCCTTGTGATTAAATATATTTATATTAATAATAATAATAATAACTAAATATAGGAAACGCGTACCCAAGACTATCGCAACGCTCTAAACGATGAAATTCTCTGCACCAAAAACCCAACCGGAATGGCTATCCAAACGGATAGGCCATCCGAACGGATTGCCATCCGAACGAATGGGCCATCCGAATGGATGAGACATCCGACCCAACACACCAAACCTCCTCTACCCTTCTCTCTTGCCTATAAATAGCATGTCACTTCACTTGAACAGTGATGTGACAGCTCCCACTCGACCAACACGCTATTGGACCCTTTTTCTCTTGATTTCTCACGAGTCCGGTAAGATTTCAACCTAAATCTTGTACTTCTATGATCTAAACTCAATTCTACACCTTTCTATCTTTTAAAACTCAACTTTTAACTGTGAAATCTACTGATTTGAGGAGTTTAAAGATGATGTCATCGAGAGTTCATATGAACTTCAAAACGTGACCTCATCTCACCATAAACAACTCAGATCTGAGCGATTTCCACATGTTTTACAACAATCTCACCTAAAAATCTATGTATCTAGTCAAAGTATTGCATGATTTCGGATTAAACATGGAGAAACCGTCAAGAACGGCCAGATCTGATGGAACGGGGTGGTTCCCGGCCGCTAGAACGGGTCGGAACTAATGGAATTTCACTTGTTTAACACGATGTCACACCATTTCGGTAAAACCATCTGGATAGGTCATCCGACCGGATCAGGTTATCCGACCGGATAGGTCATCCGCCCGTATCAGCTTATCCGACCGGATAGGTCACCCGTCCGGATAAGGTCATCCGTCCGGATAGGGTTATCCGACCGGATATGGTTACCCGACCGGATAGGTCATCCGTCCAGATCAGGTTATCCGACTCCGTATCATCAGCCCGGTCAGACCTTAATGCTGTCCGACCAGGCAGACCATTCGGTTAAGCCATCCGACCGGATCGATAACCGATCGAATTGCCATTAAGCCGATTACTCGACTCTTCGTGTTTAGCACGCCGTGCATCGCTTACGATATCATTCTACGTTTAGGCTAATTCAGACGTACTCTCAACCGATCCAATCAAGTTGTGTTCTCGCTGAATACGCACTGTGAGTATACTCGAACCCCTTTTTATCGCATTTTGGGTGTAACATACGTTCCTAATAAATCGAACTTATCAAACGAATTATTCAATCAAACTATTTATCACTTGCGAATGACTGTTATGCATATCTATACGTGATGCTAGTTACATATGCGTTACGACTTATACTCGCGAGGTCCTGCCATAACTAGTATGGTACTATAGCACCCGACGGGGTCTAGTTAGGATGAATAGCAATCACAATCACAGCTCGAGTGACTTAGCTGGTAGTATCTGTCTTTTTGCATGTATGTTGTGGTATCCCGTTTATGTATTTGGTAATTCGCAGCACTTTTATCTACTTTATCGCTACACTACCAAAACTTGTATACTCGCCAATACTTTGTATTGTAACGCCCGTAATTGCGTCTAGTAGAAATGCCATCCAAAAGACGCAAGAAACAAGACTTTTAACATGGACAAATCTTTCGCAATTTAAAAGGTAAAACGCTATGTCATTAATTCATGATTTTAACAAAATTTGGGCATGACCCGTCCATAAGACGAGTATATCCCTGTTTTAACCATCAACAAAACAAACAAGTCTACAACCCGTTCAACTAGACACGACTTAGAACCATACATCAAGTGTCAAAAAGTGTAACCACTAACAACGTTATACAAAAACGAGCATTTGACCCAAAACATTAATACGTAATAGCGGAAGCGCTTGATAACCATAAAGTGTGCATATGCTCGCTCCAAATTGCCAAGTCGCCTAAATTGAGGATTTACCTACATTCAACATAATAAATAGATTAGTATTTCGCCACTAACAATTCTAGATAATAAACCCATTCGTTTCATTCTCGGATTATCATCATTTAATCACTTTGTTAACCGTTAAACGGTTTATTACATGCTTACTTCAAATAGGGGCTAAGCATACTTTACTTAACATACCCATTAGGAACGGATACTAGCATCATTACATTGCTTTCATTCGATTTGTTCATAATGAACAATCATAGTCATTACATTCTTACATCATACCTCGATCCGAGGAAAAACGGATCGAGTAGGTTTTCGTCCATTACATGCATAACTTCCCATACCCGGTTCGACTAAAAGTACCGGATATGATGTGTTAACCTTCGTATTTTAATCATTCCTCAACATCCGTTTATGACGGATCTAACTTTACTTTCAACAATCGGATATCTTCAACATTCACGATTCCAACATAACAATTCAATACACTAGAGATTATTATACATATGACAACATAATAAAAACATAAGGTGTACGCTAACTTGCCTCGATCCCGCAAGCCTTCTGATTTCCTAGTATTAGAACCTTCTTCTTTCACGCCTATCATAACACATTCATTCATTCATTTAATATCATTCATTTAATACAACTAAACTTTCATTCATTCATCATCCAAATTATACACATTTTTCTCCTAGGCATTTCATCAAACACTTGGTGGTCATCAAATTTACACACATCAATTACAAGCATACAAATCATGAATTTCTACTAGTTCATCCTATAACTCATCAAAATCAATCCAAGTTCATACCTTTCTTTTATCCCACATAATTTTCTAAGATTCAGGCATTACAACATCACCATAATTTCCAAGATTTCGCATGACTAAATTCACTTAAATCATCCTATTCATATCACAAATTCATAAAGTGGGCTTTGCTAAAAATCTTTCAATTAACTAAAATCAAGCATGATTTCTACTCTAGGGAGTAACCCTAACATCTAATTAACACAAATCATATCACAAACTCATGATTGGGTTGAAACCCTTTTTCTTCAATTCACCAAATCAAGAAATTCGACTTACCACTTCACTAGGTATGCTTAGATGATCGAGAATTTAAGACATGCAGCCGATTAACATTGAATTCCCTTGCCAATTGATGAGTTTTGCAAGAACAAGGGTAAACCCTTGTTTCTCCTGCTCTTGTTCGATCCCAGAAACGCACCAGGGGCCCCCTGGCAGGGGGTGTGTTTTGGGTTTAAACCTTATTGACCCCTTTTTAGTTACAATTTATCATATTAACCCCTCCTAAATTGAATGGTATATAATTTAGGCATTTTCCCATGATTTCAATTATGTTTTATTACAATTCAGCCCCTCTAATTCTTTTATTGTCGTTTTACATTTTATTTGTTCCTTTTTAAATCTTTCCTTATTTTTAAACAATTTATCTTGAAATTTTTTTGGGGTGTTACAAGTCTACCCCCCTTAAAAGGAGGTTTCGTCCCCGAAACCTTTCTCATTCCAACTAGACCACTTCTACTCTTACTTTTTCATCTATTCATTCGCGATGCTTAATACAACATAGATGCATTCGAGATCTTGGCAAGATTTTCATTCATGCATAAACGTATTTGTACGCATTGTCCCTCCGTTCTTAAATCAAGTAAATTACTTTCATAATCACATATAAGTCAGAATCTAATCCAGAGCTCTTATTAGTGTCGTTTTCACTTTATAATGCTAGTTCCTAGCATACATCATCACTAGCGGTTCGTTCATTGAAATTTATTCCAAATGTATATTATTGGTCGTACAAGCTTATGCTTACGGCTTGTTTCTATCTTTCTAAATAAGCGTAACATATTCATACATTTATTAATATAAATAAATCGATTTATTTCATTCCGCACACGAATCATGCATGATATAATTCATTATTGTAATCATGAGCAAACCCCATTATCCCATTACTAACGTTCTTCTAATTACTTTCTTGTTCATATGAGGGCTTAGCATAACATTACACGTATACTATAAACATTTAATGACTTAGTGGTACTAATACAAAGCTACCCACTTCCTAATTACCTTTTCATACTTAATACGAGTATAAGGCATTATTCTACGGTTACTACCGTCACTTGAACTAATTACAAATTTGAGTTTAGCCTCAAATTTAATCCTTCGCACACTTTATTATTAGCTCCTTGCATGAACTACTTATGATAACAACTAGGTATGTTGTGTACGAGCACCATACGAGCGTTTAACCAATTCAGCTCAAACTTTCATTTAAGGCCTTTAGATCTCCCTCTTAATGACATTCATACCTTCTCACGCTGACCGTTATAGGTTAATCATTGTATACCATACCATAATTATTCTACCATTCATTTTGTTCTCACTTACAAATAAATCTACGGATTCTTAATCATTAATCAAGAATTAAACATTTTACTAACCTCGCCTTCAATGCGTAAGTCAGTTATCCGTGTACCGGATGGATCCGCTTCTTTATATGTACCTTACGTACCAGAATTGGTCTCATTCATTCATGAAATATGCTCCCACTCGTGAGCATCCTTCCATTAGCTTCATTACTATCATCTCACTAAGAATTCCATCATATTTATCTATAAATAATAGTTAGCACATAACCTTTCATATTTGCGTCCTACAGGGTGTTTGTTCGCCGATTGTCTCTTTCACAATTTTCTTACGTACACGCTAAAATATATCATACATTCCATTTCTTACATACTATCCTTTCATTTTATTGGTTATTTCATCAACTTTCGCAGTTTGACCTTTCAAGGTTGGACTAAGACCCCCTTACTTATTGTGGTCGCATCGAGGTACACGTTCGTACCTTATACTTGCATAATTGCAAGGACTTCATTTACTTCGTTTGACTTTTCGGAAGTCTAATTGTAAATACATTCTTACATATGGGTATCAGTTACCCTATTCTGACACATCATTCTCTAGTCGAGTCCTAAGCTCCTATTAAAAATATAATCTTTTTATACGTACCTGGCACGGGTCAAATCCCTTGACTCGTTATTCATACCTTGCGACGGTTAATACTTTCCAAACTGTGACAATGCATGCCCATAAATTATGCTCACCTATAAGTAATAAACTTGACAAATCGAACATTAAATGCCGGGTTCAAATGGCGATCGCCATTTGACCCATGTGACTCATTTGAGTTTGGTACTTAGTTTTTATTCTTACTTGTTTAATCCGTCTTCATTTACGGATTCGAACTTTTAATTCATTACATTTCATTCTTACTGGTTTGACCCGTGCTTGCTTATGGATCCAACCTTTCATTCCTTACATGGTCGAATCCATTTCTCAGATTCAAACATTTTCCTCTGTACCTTCCTTTCTTCTACCGTATCATTTACCATGTCATTTCTTACGAAACGTTTTCATATTAATCTTCTACATTCAACTTCGAGTGTTGGGTCTTAACACTTAATTCCATGTCCTATTTCATGTAGCGCGTCTCGACGCGACACTTTACATCCTATTTCTAGTGGTGTTCCCACCCTTCTTTCTTAAGTTTGTCTTACATTCAATCGTAGGCTTATACTTTTCATTCTTATCTTTCTTTCTTTCTTATATTGATCTGTTCCTTTAAGAATCGTTAGACCCCTTTTTTGCTAGCTTGACCGGACATAAGTGAGATGATTCTCATGTTTTTCTCGAGCTTCGGTCAATACATGACCATCCCTTAATATAGCATTTCCATTTGTTTGTTCACCGTATTAGGTGTTAATTCACCTACATTCTCTAACATGTCTTTTACTAATGAGTATTCTACTTTACACGTTGTATTTCTTATGTAATACTTCCAGCATTTGTAAGTAATTATTATTCACTGACTTCTACAATATAACCTTTTAAGGTCAACCACCACCCAGTACTTTTGTATATAAGTATTGTAGTACGGGTTGTTCTTACTTTCAATTCGAACACACTTACAAAACGCCTTTAGCTAACATCTGAACTATTATCCTTTCCATACCTTTCATTAACATTACCATGTTCTCATTTATTTATACGTTCCACTTAATTTCAATTCCACACAACTAAACTATCATCAATCATAACACGTAATTCATCTAGTGTTGATGCACAAGAATGTCTGTTGACTGCATCTTCATCAAGTCTTATATCAAGAAAGTCAAGATTGGAACTTATAAGTCAAAATAGGGTTTAGTTTTGATTTTAGAAAGCAAATAGAAGGGTTCCATTTGAAATAAGATGGTTCCGTTTGAACTCATCGTTTGAAATGAGGGTTCCGTTTGAACCTTGTCGTTTGAGATATAGGGTTCCGTTTGAACCATTATGTTAAGATTCAAACGGAAGGGTCTTGTGTCTATATATAGGGGTATGTTAGTCATATTTCAAACGGAACAGTAGGAGGTCATCGTGTGAATCACGAAGTGCTGCCGGATTTTCATCAGAAAACATTGTATAAGCACCAATATTAATCAGAAAAGAAGAATTGAAAGGATTAGAGCTGTTTTGACTTTATGTGCATTGATTCCGCCTTTACACATGATGTTGAACTACCTTAACTGACTTTCAGGGTCACGTACACGATCCAACAAGTGGTATCAGAGCTCAGGACGAGGAGTTCATACCAAATACAGCTTGAAATCATCGGATTATTTCACTTCTACTTTTCTTTTCTGATTTAAACTAGTTGTCACGGTTAAAATGGCTTGAAACGATCACATAGCAAACGAAATTCACTATTAACTAATCCTTGAAATTTTGAAATCAAAAATCGACCTAAAACTAATCGAAATCATTCAGACCGTTTGAAAGTGTTCGCGATTTGCTGACGTCACCGTTTGAAATTGACTCAATCGTTTGAAAGTACACTATCGTTTGAAAACTAACTGATCGTTTGAAGCTGTCGTTTGAAAATCTTTGTCGTTTGAAACTATTGATTCAAACGGAACAGTCCATCGTTTGAATTTGTCGTTTGAAAATGTTTGTCGTTTGAATAATCTGTCGTTTGAATGTTTATCGTTTGAACCATATCGTTTGAACATCTGTCATTTGAACATCTGTCGTTTGAACTTCAATCGTTTGAAACTATTGTTATTTCAAACGGAACAGTCCATTCCGTTTGAAAACAACTAGTTCGTTTGAACAGTTGTTTGAACCATTCCGTTTGAACAAGTTTTGTTTGAATCTGATATTTTCCAAAACCAAAATTTTTCTAAGTGTTGTCTGATTTTACAGGTACATTCACGATGGATGATATTTTCTTAAACCCGTTTAGCGACATGTATGCGTTCGCTGGAGATTCTGGAAACGATAATACTTCGTCAAGTAATGTGAATGAGAATCCACCGAAAGAGAAGAAAAAGGAAGCTTGGGAGTCGGAAAGTGCTTTTGGAACGTTTAATAAACCTCCAAAACTTATGGCTATTGAGGAGTATAGTCGGTGGTCCGGAAAGTTTGAAGACTGGTTAATGGCATTTGCATTTCCTAGCTGGAAAAGTTTGAAAAATGGTTATGCCAATGGAAAGAAACATGGTGAAACTTTAAGAGCAGCCGAGGAGATTGAATCATTTGTAGCTGAACAAAAGTGTGTGGCATTGTTATTTAAGTCAGTCCGGGAAGACATTATTGCTTTGATCGACTATTCAAATGCAAAAGATCTTTGGGAAAAGCTTGAAAAGAAATGTATCGGTAGTCAAGAAATTAAGAAAAACAAAAAGAAACTTCTTAAAAAAGAATTTGATCTGTTTGGATGTTTAAAGAACGAGTCAGTGTGTAAAATGATAGAAAGGTTTGGTCATCTGAAGCTGGAATTAGTAAGACATGATATTGACATTCCTGAAGAAGATCTTATCGACAAATTGTTCGATTCATTGCCTGACGAGATGGATTGGAGATATTATGCGCTGATGCTGAAGAATACCATCAAAGAACCAGAAAAGCTGACATTAGATTTGCTGATTGAGAAACTTGAGAGTCATGAGTTGGAGTTGAAAAATACGTACAAAGTTAATCATTCATCTTATCAACAAAATCTGGATCTATACTATCCAAAAAGCATGATGCCAAAAGCAACTTCACCAAAAACTGCTTTTTCTGCTGAAAATGTGTCGACAGCTGGCAAAGAAAGTCAAAGTGGTCAAAGCAGTGGAAGTCACAGTGGTTTTCACAGTGGATCTTCATCTTCTGGAAGTCATTCTGATGCAAAGAATCGTTTTCAATGCAACATCGCAATAGACTTGAAGAATGCTCAGAATTTTGATGAAGAGTCGGCCAAGCAGCAGATGATCTTTCTAGCATCAGTGTTGGAATCGTATGAAGGATTGGTAGCTGGAAAGATTGGCAATACAAATCTGACGAAAGAAGATTACGATCAGATTGATCCGGAGGAAATGGAACTGATCGATATTCGTTGGGCTATGGCAAGTGCTGTTCGTCGTGCACAAAGATTCATGGAAATTACTGGCAGAAAAACAATTGGTGGTTCTTCTACTAAGCTGGGGTTCGATAAATCCAAAGTGACATGCTTCAAATGTAAGCAGAAGGGTCACTTCAAGAGAGAATGCCGAAACGCTTATGCTGATGAGTCGGAGAACCCTTTCAGAGATGATTACTACAAGAAGGCGATTTATCACCAGAATAAATCTGAGCCGCCTAGATTGAAGCAGGCTGAAGACAACAGAGAGAAATCTAGAGCTCTTGCGGTGATTTACGATGATGAGGGTTATGACTGGAGTCAAGAGGTTCTACCAGAAGAAGATGCGGTTGGTTACGCATTCATGGCGAAAAATGACGATCCTATTCCGTGGAAAGACGATCGAACTGAAGAGCAAAAGTATAGATACAGGAAAATGATAGCTGAGAACAAAATCATTAGAATATCTGGTATCTATCTGGAAGCAAGGAGAGCCAATAGATGGGATCCAGATAGAGAATGCTATCTTGATGAGTATGGAAATATTGCAATTGATGATAGTACACTTGATATTGAAGTCATAATTCAGCAATACAAAGAAGATGATGAGTACTGGCAACACAAATGGTGGGGAACTCCAACTTCGAAAATGATTGAAGAAGAGAAAGAGAGAAAGGAGAAAGAAGAGATCGAGAAAGCAAAGAAGATTGATACTGGAGTTATTGACACAACGCAGGAGTTGACTGCTGAAAATCTTGGAAGAATGGCCGACAAAGTGCTAGCTGCTAAGGCACTTGAGGTAGACTCTAACTCCGTGTCTGAGTCAAAAAGCCAGGTCAGTTCAGATGTGTCAACGAATGTGTCAGGTAAGAAAATCGATGGAAATGTTGATTGCAAAAATTGCAACAAAGAGTGCAAATTTTGTAGCACAGTCACGTATCTCAACGGAAAGAAAGTTGATGATCTGACAGCCAAGGTCAGAAGCGTTGAGAATCAGATTCTTGATCGTGACAAAACAGTTAAAGCTTCAACTGAACGGATAAGAGAATTAACTAAACAAATTGAAAATGATAAAATTGATCATGACAAAATTAAACAAGAAAATGAAAAGTTGATTCTTGAAAACCGTCAGATTTCTGAAAAATTTGAAAAACTAAAAGGCACATTGAAAGATTGTGATGATCGAAATGGTAAAACTTTTAAAGAAAATGAACACCTAAGAGCAGTGCTTAGAGTCAAAGAAGAATCAATCAATCAACAACTGGATGAAATCGCTAAATTGAAACTTAAAGTTCAAGAGGCTGTAATCGAAAATGAGCGAATCCAGTTGAAGCTTAACAGTTACAGCTCCGCAAGCTTTGTTTTGCAACATATCATTCCCAAACCCATCGGGAAAGACAAAGCGGGCGAAGATGTGTATTGTGATGGAACTGGGGTGGGGTTTCATCAAGTTCCACCACCTCTTGATAATTACACTAAGAAGCAATCTGGGTTGGTTGAAATTGAGGAAGAAAAAGAAGTTAAACTTCCGGAGAACATTGATGTCACTTTTACATCATCTGATGATAGTGTTCAGACAGAGATTGTTAAGAGCACAGCTGAAAGTGTTTTAATGTCTGATTCAACTGAAGATGATGGGTGTTTCTTGGACAAATACATTCAGAAATCAAAATCCAAAAACAACTTAAGTGATGAACCGGGTCTTGTGATGTACAAGATGGCTGGATCTGATAAGTTGTATTCGGATTCTGAATTTCCCATTGAGAATGTTAATGTGAAAAAGTTGACAAATGTTTTCAAGTTAGTTGAAGTTGAGTTGTCAGAAGTGAACAGTTTGAAACAAACAAAAAGGCAAATGAATTTTGAGAAAGATAAAGCTTATTACAAAAAGCCTGTTGTTTCACCACGTTTTCATAATAACAATCGAAAGAGTTGGTCGGGTGGTTATCGGGGTGGTAATAGTTATCAGAAAAAGAGTTTTCAAAACAAGAGGTTTGCTGAAAAGAAGGTGTTTGTGAATGGTTCAAGTTCACTTTCTGATGAGGAAAATGAAATTTTTTCAAAATCAAATAAAGAGTTCTTTGAGAAAAGAGCTTCACATTATCAGTCTGAAGGCACAAGTCGAGTTGTTGATACTTGTACATGTTTTAGATGTAATAAAGTTGGTCACATTGCAAGAAATTGCACCAACTCTAAGCCTAAGACTGAAGTTGTTGACAGATGGTTCCAAAAGAAGAAAGTTGATGTGAAGGGTAAAGCACCAATTGTTGTTGAGAAAAAGAGTGTGAAAAATAATAACATCAAAGTGAAAAATGAACCTGTAAAGAAAGTGGTAACTAAAAACGAAAAGTTTTATAAACAGGTTGCATTATCTCAACAAGTTTGGAAACCAAAAACTGAAATGAAAATTTCAACTTCTGAAGTGAAAAAGGCTGATGAATAAATTTCGGTTGATTATGATGCAAATTTTCCACCTTTGAAGGCTGAAAATTTCAAAATTCAAATTGCTAGAGTCAAGGTTACACCTAAGGCTGATGAGGCCTGGGTGGACACCATGTTCGAATAAGCAGTTTGAATTGCCGGAGCTTCCTGGATCGCGAAGCATGAATCGGCATTTTTCTTAAAAGTTGGTTAATTTGAAGGTTGTTATGTGCAGGATCTTCCAAGAGCCATTTCAAGATGGATCATGGATAGTGGCGCATCTCGACATATGACAGGAAAAACTGCATTACTGTATGATGTGAAGAATATCAATGGTGGTTATGTGGGATTTGCAGGTCATGAAGGTGGTAGAATTGTTGGTGAAGGAACGTTATCCAATGGGATTGTGACGTTTGAGAGAGTTAACTACATCACTGAGCTGGAGAACAATCTGCTTAGTATCTCGCAGATTTGTGACAATCAGTATACTACTCACTTCACTAATAAAGAATGTTTGATCTTGAAACCTGGTTTTGTTATTCCTGAAGATTGGATTATCATGAGGGCACCTAGAGTGAATGATTTATATGTGTTAGATATGTCTGTAGCAACTACAACTACTGGTCAAGCACATTGTTTCATGTCTAGAGCAACTGAGAAAGAATCAAGATTGTGGCACCGAAAGATGGGGCATATTCACCTAAGGAAGATGAATCACTTGGTGCAAAATGATTTGGTATTGGGAGTTAATATCAAAGGTTTTCATCTGGAAGGGGAGTGTATTAGCTGTGTCAAAGGCAAGCAGAAGAAAAAGTCACACCCTACAAAGAAAGTCAATTCAGTTTCGAGACCTCTGGAAAGACTTCATATGGATTTGTTTGGTCCAGTGAATGACAAAAGTATTACAGGAGATTACTATTGTTTGGTCGTTACTGATGATTATTCCAGATTTTCGTGGGTTTCTTTCTTGAAGACGAAAGATGAAACATTTGATAGTTTGATGGGTCTGTTCAGAAAGATTGAGAATTTGTACCAAAGGCGTATCAAGAGAATTCGAAGTGATAATGGTACTGAATTCAAGAACAGTAAGATGGAAGAATTTTGTGATGAAAGAGGTATTTTGCATGAGTTTAGTGCTCCGTACACTCCGCAGCAGAATGGAGTCGCAGAACGCAAAAACCGGACACTAATCGAGACGGCTAGAACTATGCTTGCAGATTCAAAGTTACCGATTAATTTTTGGGCTGAAGCTGTTTCCGCCGCATGCTATACGCTCAACAGGGTTCTCACTGTCAAAAAGTTTAACAAAACATGCTTTGAGCTAATAAATAACCGCAAACCAAATTTGAAGTATCTAGAACCGTTTGGGTCACCCTGTACGGTTATAGAGCCTTTTGGAAAGTTTGGTCCGAAGTGCATTGAGGGAATATTTGTTGGTTATGCAAATCCATTGCGACGTGTCTTCGTTCCAAGTGAGAAGCGGATTATTGAAGCTGTAAATGTTGAATGTCAAGGTTATACTATGCCGCCGCAGAATCCTGGTGATTCATGGCGTTATCATTATGACAAACTTTGGGATTCGTTTGACATGAGAGAAGAATCAGAGGATGATGAAGATTTCTTTGATGAGTTGGATATTTTGCGTGAATATGAGTCGCAGTTAAGGTTCCCAGCTGAGTATTCGAGGAGACCACGGGAAACTTCAAATGATGATGAAGCAGGTCCAAGTAATGCTGGTGAACATGATGATGTCCAACAGAATGAAGTTGCTCAAGATAATCAGTTGGCTCAGAATGATAATCTAGAAGCTGAAAACATGCCAGTATTTGATCATGGTGATTCAGATTCAGATTCTGAGGGGGAGCAAATTCAGATTTCAAGTCAAACAAACCAAGTTGGTGAACAAGATGAAGAGCAGAATGTTACTAATCTGGAGGGAAATGTAGATGTTCCAAGTGAAGTGATGCCGCGAACTTTTTCATATCATCCAGAGGAGTTGAACATAGGAGAATTGCAGAAAGGCGTTCGCACTCGAAATCAGATTGATAAAGGGCTTACATGTTTTTATACAAAAGTTGCTCCTTTGCAAACTGAATTCTCATTGAGTTGTTTTATCTCGCAGGTTGAACCAAGAACTTACAAAGAGGCGCTTACTGAAGACTCTTGGGTCAATGCAATGCAGGAGGAACTTAGTCAATTCGAGAAATTGGGAGTGTGGAAGTTAGTTGATTTGCCGGATGGTCATAGGAAAATTAACACTAAGTGGGTGTTTAAGTGTAAGAGGGACGATAGAGGAATTGTTGTAAGGAACAAAGCTCGACTCGTTGTTCAGGGATTTAGTCAACAGGAGGGAATTGATTTTACCGAAGTTTATGCTCCTGTAGCACGACTAGAGGCAATCAGAATTTTCCTAGCATTTGCGTCTTGGAAGAACTTTAAAGTTTATCAGTTAGATGTTAAATCGGCTTTTCTCTACGGGAAGGTTAAAGAGGAGGTTTATGTCGGTCAGCCACCGGGCTTCACCGATCCAATCCACAAAAATAAGGTCTACTTATTGGACAAAGCGCTGTATGGTTTACACCAGGCCCCGAGAGCTTGGTACGAGACTTTGTCTCAACACCTACTAGCCAACAAGTTCATTCGTGGAAAAGTGGATGCCACTCTCTTCACTAAAAAGGTCGATGGTCATCTTCTGATAGTTCAGATTTATGTGGACGATATAATCTTTGGGTCGACAAATGAAAATCTATGCAAAGATTTTGAATCAGTGATGAAGCAAAAGTTCAAAATGTCATCAATGGGGGAGATGAAATTCTTTCTGGGATTACAAGTTGAACAACTTCCTGAGGGAATTTTCATTCATCAGTCAAAGTACGTTCATGATATTCTAGAGAAATTTGGGATGTCAGGTTCTACTCCAGCTGCTACCCCACTTGCAACAAATCATGGGATTCACCCAGATCTCACCGGAGATAGGGCTGATGAAACGTTTTACCGATCCATGATAGGTTCTTTAATGTACCTAACTGCTTCACGTCCTGATATCATGTACCCAACGTGCCTCGCAGCAAGATTTCAGTCTAACCCTAGAGCATCGCATATGATCATTGTGAAGAGGATATTGCGCTACCTAAAAGGAACTCCTTCATTGGGGTTGTGGTATCCTAGGAAAGGCGATTTTACGCTCGAAGGGTATTCCGATTCGGATTTCGGATGCTGCAAAGTTAATTCAAAATCAACAACTGCAGGATGCCAGTTCTTTGGTCCTAGATTGGTTACCTGGCAGTGTAAGAAACAAACGTCTGTGGCGTTATCTACTTGTGAAGCGGAGTATGTTTCTGCTAGCAGTTTCTGCTCTCAGATCTTGTGGATACAGCAACAGATGCGCGACTATGGTTTGCAGTTTCTTAACACACCTCTTTTTGTTGATAATGAGGCCGCTATAAATATAACTAAAAATCCAGTACATCACGCTAAAACTAAACACATAGAAATTCGTCATCACTTTATTCGTGATTGCTTTGAGAAAAAGTTGATACGAATTGAGAAAATCCACACAGACGAACAGAAAGCTGATTTACATACCAAAGCTTTTGATAAAAATCGGTTTAAATATTTGTTAAAACTGAATGGTATGAAGCTTCTGTCGGTGTCGGATGGCATAATTGGCGTTGATGAGAGTACTGTTGCGGATGAAGACGAGAAACAATCTGCAATGGTTTGTCGAATTTTTACTTGTTTTGGTATTTAGGGGGAGTAGATATTTGTACATAGTTTATTTTTTTAGAAAATACAAAAACAGTAAAAAAATGCAAAAATACAAAAACATGATAAAATGAAAAAAAGCTTGTGTATATAGGGAAAATGATAGTACATCAGCTAGACGATTACTGTATGCTAAATATTTGTAAAGTGTGAAAGAGTTAAACAATCTTACTGATGATATGTCGATAGGTTTTCACACATTTAGTAGATTTATTTGGGATATAAACCTAAAATTCAAACTTGTGAATTCGTGGGGAACACTACTTGGATATATAGGTAACCCCTGAAATCTTGTTTGAAAGGTCTCTTAATCTGATATACTAGGTCTTTATACTCAATGATGTCTGGGGTATTATTCCGGGACTTCTGCTGAACGGTAGTTCTGACCTAGTCCCTGGCTAATACTTGCTGCAATGCTTGAAACACAGCATTATACCCTCAGCATGCTGAAACAATAAAATTGATAAATGCTGCTGTTGTAAGCAAAAAGATCCTCTAAAGGGGACACGCCGAAAAGTCGAAGCTGATATCTCTCTGCGTATACGGAAGTATCGACCTGAGATCCCTCGGCCCTCGCATACCTAATTTATATACAGATATCATTGTAGTATTCTCACCTGTAAGACTGATTATTGAGATTCTGGATACGGGAGTATATTCAAGAGGTGGGACACATGAATGATCTAAGTTCTTAATTCATCTAAATCGTATCCTGAGTAAATTGAAATTTGTGTGGGAATTTAAGATGGATCAGTATATCGACAATCGAGGTGAATTGTTTAAATCTGAGTATGTAATATAGCTTAACGATACTTGTGATTTGTCTGAAAAGCTGATATGATTCCCTGACACGCTTACCAAAAATATGTTTGTAAATAGTTTATTTTGTTTACTTTCTGCAATTTAAGTTTTCTGTATTTCATTTCTTAGTTTAGAACACTTTGATAAAATCCAAAAAGATTTTATTTCTGCTTTATTTTCCGACAAACCAAAGTGGAGAGTTGATTGTTGGATTCTCAGATGTTTGAAGCAGATGCAGGAGATTCTGGACTGAAGAATGAGGAGAGCTTATCTTTGAAGAAGTTTAAATTGTTTGAAATGATAAAAACAAGTTCATTAACTTGATACTTGTTATTTTCAGAAAGTGTTTGAAATTGTTGTTTTAAAATCAGTATTGTTTCGTCAAAAGATCAACCAAGGTCATTAATTTGGACTTGGTAGATTAATCAAGTGATCAGGGTCATTAACTTGGACCTGAATACTTGAGTAGATTTCAAAAGCTGATTAAGTTTGTGATTTAATTTTTGAAAAGATAGAATTGTAATGTTTATTGGTTGAGTAACAGATTTGAACTTCATTATTCCCAATGGAGGCAAATTGTCAAAGCTTGAACCAGATATCTCAGATTCAGCATATCGAGAGGGGGAGTCTGTAAAAGGGGGAGTCTGGATCAACAGTATATGGGAGTGTGAAGATAGAGTGCTTATGATGAAAAGACAGAGTTAGAGAAAAGACTAAGACTGAAGACTCAGGATCTGAAGATTATGTCAACATCCAAGGGGGAGTCTGTTGATGCACAAGAATGTCTGTTGACTGCATCTTCATCAAGTCTTATATCAAGAAAGTCAAGATTGGAACTTATAAGTCAAAATAGGGTTTAGTTTTGATTTTAGAAAGCAAATAGAAGGGTTCCGTTTGAAATAAGATGGTTCCGTTTGAACTCATCGTTTGAAATGAGGGTTCCGTTTGAACCTTGTCGTTTGAGATATAGGGTTCCGTTTGAACCATTATGTTAAGATTCAAACGGAAGGGTCTTGTGTCTATATATAGGGGTATGTTAGTTGTAACAACTGTGCTTGTAATCACTATGAACAGTTATGTTATCAATAAAACAATGTTATTTGATCACAATGTTTGTTTTGTTATGTTTTACATTTTTCATGTTTTGACTTTTGTTCAATTTCAAACTCTACATCGCTTTCTGGAGAGTTATACGCAAACTAGTGCGTAAACGTACTCAGTTTAATGCGAGAAATACTCCGGAACATCAACATATACTCAACATACCTTAAATAACCTTTACATAACTTAGAAATAAGTTTTAAAGGCTTTGGTATGGCAAAAACAAGTTAATTCGCTTACAGGGACTAAATATGACAAACTGCGAAAGTATGTCAATTTGAACTGTAACGAACATTCCGGAACCTAACCATAAGTTAAACACACCTTAAATATCCTTTACATAGCTTAGAAATAGGCTTTGAGGGGTTCGGTGTGCTAAAATAAACTTTTGGGTCATTCAGGGACTAAAAGTGTCAAAAAGTGCACAAGTTTGCATTTTCGCGCATAACATACGTTCTGAATACATCCGGACATCCAAAAATTTATGTAAGCACCAAAATATTTTATTTTAGTGTTTGGCATAAGAAAAATCCATTCGTCGCGCAATTTGGATCGTTTTTCGCGCTTATGCACATTCCGTCGTAATTAACCGAACATCGCGATCGTACGACCAAACGAACGTTGGTGACCGACCGGATAATATTTAAATCCCACAAATATTCTGTTATGATTAAAATCTTATTTTAATCAGGTCCGTGTTGAAAAATAAATTAAAACGCCTAAAAACGTTATTTTTCAAAGTTTAAGCGCGTACCGTGTGTTTCTGCGCAACACAGTGCTTCTACTGCAAAACGCAGACAACGCAGCCAGTCCTGGCAACTGAAATTTATTTCAGTAATAACTTGGCGAGTTTATTTTTATAGAGTAATAAAAATAATTTAGAACGCCATAAACCGGGATTTAAACGCTAGATAAAATACCCGGTACCCAGTTAAATACCCGTCTTAGCCATATACTAGGAATATGCTTGGCATATGCTTGGAATATGCTAAGGTATATGCTTGGAATATGCTAAGGTATATGCTTGGAATATGCTAAGGTATATGCTAGGAATATGCTTGGAATATGCTAGGAATATTCTAGGAATATTCTATATGGAAAAACTATAAATACCCACCATATGTTTCATTCATAATCACTAGAAATTTGATTTGAGAAACTCTAAGTTGAAACACTAGTTTCATACCTGAGATTTTCGAATCGAGTTTAGCATTCGGGGACCCTTCGTAAGTATTCTTTCGTTCTTTTCCTTATTTTTACTGCTTTTCGAGTCAGAAAGTCAAACTTTGTTTGACTTTCAGCGTTGACCAGTAATGGTCAATGCGAAGTTCGTTTGAACTTCGCAACGTGAGTGTAATCACGTTGGTCATAGTCCCTTGGGACTATGCCCACTGATTACCACGTTGTCTAGAGTCGTAGGGTAGGCGATCTAATAAATCGCCTATACCTTCGAACTCGACCCAGTTTGGTCGATCATTAGGATCCGACCAAACACAGTAGGTGACCATAGTAGGTAGGGAATAACCTTCCGAGGTTATACCCTATGGTCACATCGTTTAAGTAGTTGTATGATAGGTAGTTTATATGCCTTAGGTAAATTACCAGAATACCCTTTTCATTCATAATTGGTAATTTAGCATATGTAACCTAAACTTTTGTCATATAACTAATTATGTAACATGTTTAGGCATATAAGACTTATCATAGGACTAGTTAGGCGGTCCAAACGCGTTTCACGCGCACGACGCGTTAAAGTAGCATAAGCTTCCTAAACGGGTCGTAATGGGTCAATAAGACTTAGGTTAAGTTTCATTTAGCATGTAGGCTTTGTTAAACCATATCACGTGAGTTCCTACACTCATTTGGTTTACAAACCCTAATGCTACCCAGTCTTCCGATGTAGGTCCGGTTTATTAACATAGTTACCTATATTAGGTGCCGTTTGATTCCGAGATCTATAGCATTATTTGGTGGTTATCTTTTGACAACTGAGCAATCTCAAGTGAGTACATAGACCCCTCTTTTACTGTTTTCCAAACTGTTTTGGGGTGGAACACATGTGCCTACTTGTTACTTTCATGCTTTCCTGTTTTCACATCATATACATGCTATGTTCGTTAGTACATTATAGTACATGATTTCATATCATCTTATGCTAGGTGTGCCCATTGTGTGCATTACTTAGTACATTGTTTTACATGACATTTCCTGCTAGGTGTGCCCATTGTGTGCATTACTTAGTACATTGTTTTACATGACATTTCCTGCTAGGTGTGCCCATTGTGTGCATTGTTTTACATGACATTTCCTGCTAGGTGTGCCCATTGTGTGCATTACTTAGTACATCGTTTTACATGACATTTCACGCTATGTATGTTCATTTGATTACATACTTAGTGCATTGTTTTCACATGTTTACATTTTGGTATGACATTTGGTTTGTTTACATGGGACAATACATTCATTAACATTAGCTACGCCGTTCGTTAGTAGGTAGTGGTACCATAGGAATTGACAACTCCCGTTCCGGACATCCCAGGGAAAGGGGACAGAAAGGAATGACCGAATTCGATGTTATAAAGACAGATAGACCTTTAATTTGTTTAAAGGGTTTATCACCACAGTCACAAGGCTTGGATGTATGCATTTTCACAATACCGCATAAATGTTCATATTAAATAGTTGCATGCATTTACACAAAACATAGCTTTGATTTAAACCAAGTTTTACTTCAATACTTTGTTTTTGTGCATATGGTTTAGTTTGAGACATTTCACTTGCCATACATGACATTTTGACATAGACATTTGACATGGATATTTGACATAGACATTTGACATGGATATTTGACATAGACATTTGACATGGATATTTGACCTAGACATTTGACATGGATATTTGACATAGACATTTGACATGGATATTTGACATAGACATTTTGACATGATTTACATTTGATACAAACACTTTTGACATTTGGTTATACATACTACATGATTTACATCTTGACATGAACACTTTGACATATTATTTAATACATTTGACAATTGATTTAAACTTAGACTTCTTACATTGGTTGGTTTGGTTTGATTAAGTGATTAAGTAACGATGCGTGTGTAATATGATACAAGCATGGTGGATACGCCGCTGGTACTTCCTATATATAAGTGTTTGTATGGTATTATATGTTGTAACGTTATTTGAATCATTTCAGTTTGAGACATAGAACATTTTATACAAATAACATACTTTTCACAAGACATTGATTTACAAAACAACTTATTTTATACAAACACATCTTTTTACATGGTCATTTATTTAACCTGACATTTACTTATACATATCATCTGATCTTATTATTTTCAAATGATTTACAAGACAAAGCAAATTACAAGGTTCATGACTAAACATTTTCTCAAATACAAGTCATGAATCCTATTTTCACAAACCTATGTATCTCACAGGCATTTTTATGCTGACGTACCTATTTTCACATGTGTTTTCAGGTGCTTTTCCATAGGATGTTGATCATGATACTAGGGCGGACCTGTGCCTTAGAGACTTTAAAAGAAGATAGACTATGTTTAATTATGTTCTGAACTCTTTAATTTCCTGTTTAAAACAATGTAACACCTTTGTTTATAAATAAAAGACAACTTTGTATGCCATGGTTATGAAACAATTAATTCTGTCGCAACACGCCCCGATGTTTCCGCCGCGATTTGTTGTTTTACGCGGTCGGGGTGTGACATTAGTCATATTTCAAACGGAACAGTAGGAGGTCATCGTGTGAATCACGAAGTGCTGCCAGATTTTCATCAGAAAACATTGTATAAGCACCAATATTAATCAGAAAAGAAGAATTGAAAGGATTAGAGCTGTTTTGACTTTATGTGCATTGATTCCGCCTTTACACATGATGTTGAACTACCTTAACTGACTTTCAGGGTCACGTACACGATCCAACATCTAGTATGTAACACATTAACTCTTTACTTAAACAATTGTGTCTAATGGCCATCCCATGATATCCCTATACTGTTGACTTTCAGAAAGTCAACTGTCTCGTTTACACACTTTAAACTTTTGAACATGTATTCATCTAAACATGGTAGGTCATAATAATAATATCCTACGTATTTCATACTCGTATTGTGCAAGATGTACAATTTACGTGATCCTCTAAACAATACACATATACATTCACATACACGTACTTTCACATGCTAATGCTCCATGATTTTACAATTAGCAAATTTCATTCGAAGCAACTATATAGCATAATTTCAACATATCCTTTACTAATTAGCTCGTATGATTCACATTTAGCACATATTCGCCTCTTAATCATACTAAAGCAAATCATTAAATACACATAAGCATCACACCATTCATGTACAAGGTACAAGCCTCTAATGCATAATTCTATCAAAGCATACATTCATCCGAATTTTCATACGAATTCCATCTAACTCACATTCTTCAAATTATTTTCACCACTAATCTCATCATTTTTATATTTATTAACAATTCCGGTTCCTTCACATATCCAAGTACTTTAGTCTATATTTACTTCCTTCATTATTCATTATCATACGTTTCCAACTCCACTTTATACATTCGTCATTCATTTCACGCCATTCCATACGTTACATTCGACTTTTATAAATTTAACTTTATCGCCGACGATCTACATAACTTTACATAACTTATTATATCTTCTAATACCTTGACAGGAACATAAAACGGGCATTTCGGAGAAGTATGGGAACTTAAATCATAATTCACAAGTTTCAATACATCATAATTCATTAGTCCGTAATTACTTCATTCGCATTCTTATATTTTAAACTTTACTTACTTCTTAAACTTTCAGCGTTCATTCGGGTCATTCGACACATTACCTTCGACCTTTACAAATTTCTTTCCTTCGTAACCATCATTTGTGATTACATATGTCTTATTAGGCCTTACGTGAACCCTACATAATCATTAGACAGGCTTTCAGACAACTCGGGAACTCGAAACGCGAAAATAATACAAAAATAAAAATTTTCAGCGGATTGAGATTCCGCTGGCCGTCGGCGACGGCCTTACACCCCGTCGGCGACGGGCTTCGTAAATGGGCGTCACCCACAACGTCTGTAGGCAGACAGTTAGGCCGTCGGCAAGCATGAGGGCGTCGGCGACGGCTCACAGCCCGTCGGCGACGGCCCTTCCATTGCTGAAACGCTGAAAAACCTTGTTTTGGAAATCTTGTTGGTGATTCGTTGCGGAAAACTTAAGAAAAATATGAAGTTTGTGGAAATTTTGCCCAGACACAGCTGTGTTGATTATCTGAGTACAATTTCACACAGCTGTGTCAGCCTTGCTACACACCCTGATCTCAGCAACAAGCATCAATGGTCCACACAGCTGTGTCACTTAACAACACAACTGTGTGCGGCGCCAGATCTGATATAACCTAATGTTTAACTCCCATTATTACTACTCCACATACTTAACTTAAATATTTATCATAAACACACTATACATACTTGTATTAAGAAAAAACTTAAAATTTTACCTCATTGGCGATCTTGGAGCGAGCACACTTTTGCACGAGCCGTCGGTTTGAGTTCAAGCACTATTACTCTTGCTCGAATCCCTCAAACCTAGGCTCTGATACCAACTTGTAACGCCCGTAATTGCGTCTAGTAGAAATGCCATCCAAAAGACGCAAGAAACACAACTTTTAACATGGACAAATCTTTCGCAATTTAAAAGGTAAAAACGCTATGTCATTAATTCATGATTTTAACAAAATTTGGGCATGACCCGTCCATAAGACGAGTATATCCCTGTTTTAACCATCAACAAAACAAACAAGTCTACAACCCGTTCAACTAGACACGACTAAGAACCATACATCAAGTGTCAAAAAGTGTAACCACTAACAATGTTATACAAAAACGAGCATTTGACCCAAAACATTAATACGTAATAGCGGAAGCGCTTGATAACCATAAAGTGTGCATATGCTCGCTCCAAATTGCCAAGTCGCCTAAATTGAGGATTTACCTACATTCAACATAATAAATAGATTAGTATTTCGCCACTAACAATTCTAGATAATAAACCCATTCGTTTCATTCTCGGATTATCATCATTTAATCACTTTGCTAACCGTTAAACGGTTTATTACATGCTTACTTCAAATAGGGGCTAAGCATACTTTACTTAACATACCCGTTAGGAACGGATACTAGCATCATTACATTGCTTTCATTCGATTTGTTCATAATGAACAATCATAGTCATTACATTCTTACATCATACATCGATCCGAGGAAAAACGGATCGAGTAGGTTTTCGTCCATTACATACATAACTTCCCATACCTGGTTCGACTAAAAGTACTGGATATGATGTGTTAACTTTCGTATTTTAATCATTCCTCAACATCCGTTTATGATGGATCTAAATTTACTTTCAACAATCGGATATCTTCAACATTCACGGTTCCAACATAACAATTCAATACACTAGAGATTATTATACATATGACAACATAATAAAAACATAAGGTGTACGCTAACTTACCTCGATCCCGCAAGCCTTCCGATTTCCTAGTATTATAACCTTCTTCTTTCACGCCTATCATAACACATTCATTCATTCATTTAATATCATTCATTTAATACAACTAAACTTTCATTCATTCATCATCCAAATTATACACATTTTTCTCCTAGGCATTTCATCAAACACTTGGTGGTCATCAAATTTACACACATCAATTACAAGCATACAAATCATGAATTTCTACTAGTTCATCCTATAACTCATCAAAATCAATCCAAGTTCATACCTTTCTTTTATCCCACATAATTTTCTAAGATTCAGGCATTACAACATCACCATAATTTCCAAGATTTTGCATGACTAAATTCACTTAAATCATCCTATTCATATCACAAATTCATAAAGTGGGTTTTGCTAAAAATCTTTCAATTAACTAAAATCAAGCATGATTTCTACTCTAGGGAGTAACCCTAACATCTAATTAACACAAATCATATCACAAACTCGTGATTGGGTTGAAACCCTTTTTCTTCAATTCACCAAATCAAGAAATTCGACTTACCACTTCACTAGGTATGCTTAGATGATCGAGAATTTAAGACATGCAGCCGATTAACATTGAATTCCCTTGCCAATTGATGAGTTTTGCAAGAACAAGGGTAAACCCTTGTTTCTCCTGCTCTTGTTCGATCCCAGAAACGCACCAGGGGGTGTGTTTTGGGTTTAAACCTTATTGACCCCTTTTTAGTTACAATTTATTATATTAACCCCTCCTAAATTGAAAGGTATATAATTTAGGCATTTTCCTATGATTTCAATTATGTTTTATTACAATTCAGCCCCTCTAATTCTTTTATTGTCGTTTTACATTTTATTTGTTCCTTTTTAAATCTTTCCTTATTTTTAAACAATTTATCTTGAAATTTTTTTTGGGGGGTACATGTATTGACGTTGTTTAACGTATGTTGCAGGTTAGATCGCCATCAACATCAAATCAAGCTAGGAAGTCTAGAAACTCGCTTAAAATCTAGGTTGCCGGGTTTGTATTGTTTGAGAGGATAAGAAATCTGTGATAACTTACGTGATTGTATTATTTGTTAGTATGGGATAATGAATGTAATAAATATTATCGCAATATAGTTGTTATGGATTCTCTTGAGCAATCTGATTCGCCTAGTGCCGCGCCCCGATGTTTCCGCCATCGGTTGGGGTGTGACAAGAAACATTAGCATCACGTAAGTCATCTCTTCCGGTAATCTGCTTAAATTTCTCAGCTCTCCTCAACACGCTCGCTAAACACCACTTAATATCCATTAGCTCCATTTCTTCAGCATCTATCTGATCGTAATCCTCTTTTGTTAACATAGGATTTCCGATTCTTCCTGCAACCAAACTCTTATATGATTCTAACATGGTAACTAGTAATGCCATATGACCTTTAGCGACTTCTTCAGAGAATTTCTGACCGTTCTGAAGACGCAACGCGATGTTGCATTGTAACACATGACCATTACCATTGTTTGAGCTTTGAGACTGATAATTTGAAGTTGAAACATTAGGATTAACACTCGGATATGAAGAAAATCCACTATTGTTGATTGAGCTTTGATTGAGTGATCCGGATGAGTTTTCTGCGCTGAAAGCGGTCTGGATCTTTGGACTTGCTTCAACATTTTGAACATTACCTTTGAAATACATCTTAATATCTTGTTGACCACTTGAATTGTTCATTCTAGCGATCTTTTGTTGTTCAAGATCTTGTCCTTCAAGTTTTTCAATGAATTGAGCAATTGTCAATCTATCATACTCTCCGGTGTTCTTCAAAATCATAAGATAAGTACCCCATTCTTTTTGAGGTAAAGCATCGGCTAATTTTTCAACCCATTCCTCACGATCTTTATTGATATCCAACCGACTCATTGAACATACTAAATGACAATATCTCTCAATGAGAGTCTTTGTAGTTTCACCCAGCAAACTTGAGAACAATTCAAATTCTTTCTTTAATAGTGACTTTTTATTCTTGATCATCTCCATACTTCCTTCGAATTTTGTACGAAGTGCTTCCCAAATCGAACGTGCACTATCATCATGTTGAAGTAATATGAAAATGTCTTCTTTCACAGCTTGTTGAAGTAAACTGATCATCATTTTTTCTGCTTTGTACATTTCTCTCTCTTTTTCCGTAAATTCAGAAAATATTCTTTATAACTCCCACATTATTCTGAGGTCGAACGTACTTATTTTCAATACACTCCCAAGGCCTTAGATGATTTACTTGAACCCAATTCTCGAACCGTTCTTCCCAATTTTAATATTCTTCAATGCTCATCAACTTAGGAGGTTTCTGTAACGTTCCCGTTTCATTTTCCATAGTTACATTCTGAGCAACGATAACAGGAGTACCCGGGGCAGTAGCAAATGCATTATAAAATTCGTTGTCCATGTTTCGATGTCAAGTGTTTACAACAACAGAATTTCAAACGAACTTGGAAGATTTCAAACGATCTGGACACCCTTTAACCAAACCGTACGAACTAAAGAGTCTATTTTAAACGAATTGACCAACCTCAAACGACTTGAACTTAGTTTCAAACGACCTGAAGACAACTTCGTACGACCTGGAGTGATTTCACATGACCTGATACACTCTCACGCGATCTGATTCAAACCGTGCGACTTGAAGTCCGATTTCAAGCGACCTGGTAACTTTCAAAAGACCTGGAGTCCAATTTCAAACGAACTGGACCACTTTCACACGAACTGGACCAATTTCACACGAACTGGACCAATTTCACATGAATTGAAAGCATTCACACGACCTGATGACCTGTTAACCAGACCGTACGATCTGAAAAATAATATTCAAGCGATCTGAGCAGAATTCGAACGATCTGACAAGTGTTTCACGTGGTTTGGTCAATTTTATCAAGTTTTAGGTTGAATTAGGTCCTGATTCGTTCACAGATTGATTAAAACTCAGTTTTACGTGTTATATGAGAAATTCAGATCATTTTAACCGTAAAAACGTTAAAATTTTGAAGAAAAAGTGTAGAAGAATGAGTAGAAATCAGATTTATCCGTGAAAACAAGCTGAAATGGTAAGAACTCTTCCTCCTGAGCTCTGATACCACTTGTAGGATCGTTGAATCGATCAAATGAGTCGATTAGAAGAGTTCTAGACCAAATCAGAGGCGGAATTCAGTGATTTGATCTTCATTGCAGTTTGATATGCACTTAGAAGTAGATTAAATGTCGATTGTATTGATTTCACAACGTTACAAGAGTTGGCGACACTTCGGCAGAGCTTCGCTACCGGAATCAGAAAGTTACAAATGACAACCCAAGACCCACTATATATAGGAACAGCCAGGTCGCACGAACCAGTCTGGTCCAGTTCGCACGGACTGGCCAGTTCGCACGAACTGGTCACTTCGTGTGAACCTCCTGGTTCAGACCTGTTTCCTGTTTCTTTCGTACAACGTGTCTTGGTCTATCTATTCTATTACATGACTCGATACAAGACAAAGTCAACAGACATATGCACTAACAGGTTTTACTCCTTTGCTCAACGCGGCGTGAAGAAGATACTCATAAATTCGCCGAAGAGCTTTCATGACTGGAAGATGAAGTTCTTCTTTATACGGGAAGAGGTTATTCCGATTGCCATGATCTTACGAGAGTCTGATGGGATTGAGAAGGAGGAACTTCCTATTCCAAAAGTGGCAGATTGGTATTTGCGGTTTATGGCTACCCCCAACAGGGTATTTGGTGAACAAGTTCTTGTCGCGGCCGGAAAGAGTGATAAGTGGTCGGAGCGCAGCGAAGTAGTGCCTATTTTGATGTTCAACGGGGAAGGTATGTTACCAACACTATACTACGCTCACGATGGGTGCACTTGCCCAAGTGTGTGTTTAGTGTTAGTAGAATATCGTGTTTTATAAATTTAAAACTTGACTAATGCGTAAAATGGGCTTAAAATATCAATAAAAATATATCACACCTAATGCACACCAAGTTTTTGGCGCCGTTGCCGGGGACACAAGGATTTTAAGAAAGCTTAAAATCGACGGCCTAATCATTTTTCAAAACCTTTTCAAAACTGCGCGCACGTTTTTTTATTTTTAGGAATTTTTTGCATTACAGTAGTCTGAACACGGGGCCGTGCTCACTGAACACGCCCCCGTGCTGCACAAAAACAGTAAACATTTTTCAAAACGCGCAGATACAAACTCTGACCACGGGGCCGTGGTGAGCCTCTGTTTCAATTTTTAATCTTGTTTTCTAGTCCTGAGACTTTGTGATCTGCTGAGTGATTCTTATGGATCAATACTCAGGAGGTTACAATTACTACTATGAAGAAGATGATTACGAAGAAGACTATTGTACCATTTGCGGCAATCCTCACTCGGTACAATATTATGACCTTTTTCAAGCCATCCACCTCGTACACATACCATGAGGAACCAAGGTATGAACCTTATACATCATACTCATACCTTGAGGAACCAAGGTATGAATCATCCCTATCATATACTCACTATGAGGAACAATGGTATGAACTATCTACCTCATATGAGTATTATGAAGGACCAAGGTTTGAACTTCCGCACTCAAGCTTTTGGGACACTTATCCGGCTCAATTTCATGAACCACCAACTATCATCCCCGAAGCCGAAAGAATAATACAACACCTCAAAGATATCGAACGCTATATAAAAGAATCCTGCGCGAGGGAAGAGGTAGTTTGTACTAAAGAGGTGATAATAGAAGAAGTAAAAATGGAAGAACAAGTAAGTGAAAAACCGACGCATGAACCAAAGAACGAAAAAGGTAAGTCCGACAATGCTAATTTTCAAAAAGAGTCATCTTTCAAGAAATTAATCTCTTAACACCTTCTTTTGAAAACCATTGTTTGGTACCTACTCATGCTAAGTTTTTAAAAGAGTTAAACACTAACATTAAAATTGATGAAATGGTAAGCATTAAGTTAACAAATGATCAAACTACGCTAACAAAAGATGACCCATTTGAAATTCACATTACACCGGTTCCATGTTTCTTTCAAAACACCTTTATTAGTAATATTACAATTGATAAAGATCTTTGTGTTAATATAATGCCAAACTACATTTTCGAAAAATTAAGTATTTGTGATTTTTCTCCACTTCAAATCCCCATTTTCCTTTCTAATCGGAAAATAATAAAATCAACGAGAGTAGTTGAAGATGTGTTAGTGGAAACAAATCAAACGGTAGTCCCAACCGACTTTGTCATTTTTTATGACGCTCCACTTGTGTTAGGATAACCTTTTGTGAAAACCCATCAAGCATTGATCAATCGGAAGCAAAACAACCTACCCATTCAATTAGGGGCCGACAAAAGGTATGTCGATCTTGACCAATTAATGAAATATCCAATTGGCAATGACGACCCCCTAATTGAAGATGAGCCAGAACCACCCGATACGGTGGGTCTAGCCAAGGACACTTATAAACGTGATGCACCATGGAGGCATTCCATGGATTATAAATTAATAAAAGTAGTTTACTTAAACATACTTGTTCAACTTTCAAAAGTATGGCATCTTTTATTTTGAAAGGATAATCATGTTTAAGATTTAGTTTAGTTCTTAGTTAATGCTTTTATTTTTATGTTTATAAATTAGTAGGGATAATAAACACTCAAAGCATGATTGGAGATGGTAAAGGGACGTTGAAAAAGGGGCCCCATGCGCACGTAAACAGGAGCCTCCCGATAAAATTTCAGCATTACAGCATGTGCAGCATGGGGCCGTGGCCACCCAACACACCCCCATGCCAGGGTTCTGCAGAAAAAATTTTCTAACAGGTAACTGACCACGGGCCGTGTCCACTGGGCACGCCCCGTGGTCAACCTTCTATAACTTTCTATTACTGGCAGTCTGACCACGGGGCCGTGCTCAGCCCACCACACCCCGTGTTCAGCTGGCCAGTAGCATAAAATCTTGTTTTCAACCCACTTTTACACATTTTAATCAACCGAAAAACTTATTTTTGGACACATTGAGGATAATGTGTAATTTGAGTGTGGGGGATGCTAAAACCTTGAATCTTGCAAGTGCTAATAACAAGCCTTGCACAAAACTCTATTGGAACCGCTAATCACCCCAAATTTTTTCAAAAATTTTTCATTTTTTCTTACTTGTCTTGGTTTAATTCAGGAATAACAAGTTCTAAAAAAGTTATATTTTTTTTATAAATTTACAACCGATAACGTCGTGATAAAAAGAACCAAATAAGAAAATTATGAAAATGCATGACATACCTATTTAAAATTTGATTATATATACTTGATCACATTATAAACCCATTCCCACAACAAGTGAGTTTTGAGCCTTTATTGAGCATACAAGCATATATCTTTAAACTAAATGCTCATTTTTTGTTTCTTGTTTGAATAGCCGCTTGGTTCTTACGACTCTAGAACTTGCCAAGACGATACATTCCTGGTCTTTACCAACTTGAACCCAAGTAAGTAAATGATGTAGGCATTAGGGCTAACCCATTTTCCTTTCAACACCATTATTTTTCATTTTATTTATCACCTACCCAAAATCCCCCTAGTTAACCCCCTTTGAGCCTAAACCTTTTCATTTCAAAACCCGAAAAACAAACACCTATTACCCACCAAAACCTTTTTCTTTTCAACCCCTTTGCTTTTGGAAAAAGCTCGGTTATCTTATGACATGAAAAAAAATGAAAGTCTTGTAATAAACAAAAAATTCCTCAAAGAAATCCTGTTTGAATGTGCTTAGTTTGAATACAAGTCAGAAAAACAAAAAGTTTTACAACGACCGACGTTTTTTACGCTTTTCACCATTTTTACTAACCACTAACCAAAAACCACCTACCCTTAGCCCAAGCCTAACCCTTCCCCAAGTCCTCTTAATATTTACGAAGGTTTATAGTTAAAAAGGAGGAGGTTTGATCGCTTGGCAAGCATATGGTAGAAGTAAGTTCCACGCCGGTCTCGAGTGCTTCACAAAAATACACAAATCAGCCGAGTGTTGAGTGATCTCCCGTGAGGTATGTGAACTTGTATATAAATGAAAATTTAAAGAGGAATGTTATGCCCAAACAAATAATTTTTCTTATAAATTGTTTTAAATAAATCATGACGAATAGGATTGTAAATATAATAAAAATAGAACTCAATAAAGATCTTGGATTCCCGACACTCAAGATGAGCCCAAACTTCTCCTCTACCTATTCCATTTGGGTGTGTAAAGCCACATATTAAAGAGTTTTGCTTGAGGACTAGCAAAGATTCAACTATGGGGGTATTTGATGTGTGCAAAATGCAAGATATAAATTACATCAAATGAGGTATAGAACTAACCTTTTTTAGTACTAATGTTGGAGAAAGCACGTTTCTTTCTTCCTTTTGAATTTACAGGACCAAATGAGCTTAAAAGAACAAAAGGAACAAATAAGCAGCCAAATACCAACATAAATACAAGAAGAAGGAATAACGTGACATGCCTGACCCATCGACAACATCTCCCAAAGAAAAAACAAGAAGATAGAAGCTAACCACGGGGTAATGCCAAGCTCACCACGGGGCGTGCCTAGCTCACCAAGGGGTGTGGTCAGGGCCCTGCACAAAAGACAAATCTGTAGAAGCTTCCACGCCACCATGGGGGCGTGCCCAGCTCAGTACGGGGCGTGGTCAATGCAAAGATACGCATAATCTTGCCAAATCTTGATAGTACAGATACGAAGTTTACCACGGGGTCGTGCCCAGGAGACACGGGGCCGTGTGGGGCCCTCTGCTAACACTTGCAATTAATGAAGGAAGAGAAAGGGCTGGCCACGGGGCGTGCCCAGCGGCCACGAGGCCATGGCCAGAGTTCTGTGTAGGCTATAAATAGGGGTGCTTGGTTCACTTCAAAGGCATCCCTTGGCAAACCACTACTCTCCCACTTTGCCACCACTCCACCACCACTACAACACCAACACCCACCACCATCATCCATCATCTATCTTTGGAGTGTGTAGTAGTCTCAGCATCCAAGATTGATCGTAAGGGTTCTTGGCAATCAAAGGCCATTTTTGGTTAAGCCTCTTACATCACTTGGTGAAGACAAGTCTTTTATGTATTACTTTTGATTTTTAATATTTCGGCACTTTTTATTTGGGTTTGTATTAACGACTTTAATAACTAGTTTTTTATGTTGAAGGTGAATTTTTCTTATCATTTTCCGTGGTGTCTTGGAGTTACTTTACTGTCTATATAAAGTAAAAGATTGCATCATTCATGTCTATACGGTCTATATAAAGGCATGTTGACTACCTGGTCAGGGGTTAGGGGAATAGTTTGGTAAGGTTCTTGCATTGTTCAGTGTATAGATCCTGCAAGGACCTGGTTCAAGCTTACTAGGACCTCCTTCAATACCCACTGGTATTGGATGGCGGGGGTGCGAATAGCTTGAACCCCTCATATGTAAACTACTATTAATACTTTAAACTGGCTTCTTGGGATTGTATCGTTGCTGACTCAAACCACTTAGCTGGTGGTAACGTCACCTTCAAAAGAGGGGCCTACCACTTTTCGCATTAATAACTAACTTAATTATCTTTCAATATTCCGACCCTTTGGGATTGTATCCTGCTGACTCAAACCACTGGGTTGAGGGTAACGTCACCTTTAAAAGAGGGGCCTACTACTATAACTAAGATAATCTATTAAAAAGTCCGAAAGTGCGAAAATCATCAAAGGATGCATTAAAGACGAGTCGGATCCAAGTGATTCTATCTTGTATATCTGTTTTTATTTTATTTATCTTTTCATTTTTAGTTTTATTTTCATTTTTCAAAACTTTTCTCAAAAAATTTTAGATTGATTAGACGATGAGGATAAACCGGTGCTAAAAGCTCTTGTGTCCTTGGACGACCTCGGTATCTTACCAACACTATACTACGCTCATGATGGGTGCACTTGCCCAAGTGTGTGTTTAGTGTTAGTAGAATATCGTGTTTTATAAATTTAAAACTTGACTAATGCGTAAAATGGGCTTAAAATATCAATAAAAATATATCACACCTAACGCACACCAGAGGCGCTGAAAAAGCCTAAGGTTAAAACCAAGGAGCCGGAGCTTAAAAAGACCAAATTTACTATCATTCCCCCGAAGGGTGTTTCTGAAAATGAGGTTGAGAAGGAAGTTGAGGAGCCTGCAGGCAATGTTCCTGAAAAGGATATTCAGAAGGAGACTGAGACCACTGCTACAGCTGTTTATGACAAAGCGCAGGGTCCGGAGGTCATGCGAATTACTGGGCTTGACCAACCCCTTAAAAAAAGGCTCGGAAGTCTCTACTGGAGGTTTAGCTGCGCAGCATGACGCCCCCATTCATACTGAGCAAGTACAAACTACTACTGGGGGTCTACTGCTGGCGTGCGGGCGCAGGTGGCCCAGAAAGGTGTTATTGTTACTGGTGGAGATGCTGGCGGTTCTGGCGCGGGGGGCCAGAAAGGTGATACAAGAAGAACTCCTAGACCACGGTCTCCCATTGGCGCATAAGACACTTTGGGCGACATTTATTGTAAAACTTATATCGAAGAACGCGGCAACGAGGCGCATGCCCCTGTCTGGACTCTGGAACAGAAAGACACATTTGTTGACTTCAGAGCGTGCAGGGATTGGCTTCTGGGAACCTTTCCTCCAGGGGAGGTAAACCACCAAAGGGCGCGTGGCCATGAAAGCCTGTATCGCACATATATTTTGGGTGAGGCCAACACTTCTGCTGCTGGTCATCAAATCCTGCACGAATGGCGGACCATGTGTCAAGAGCGTGCCAGCTGGGAGAAGTATCGTGAGCGCCTGTCTGCTGAGGCTAAGGAATTTGAGAAGTTGAAGAACAAATTCCAAGAAGAGAAGGTTGCCTTCAATAAGGAAAAGAAGTCCGAAGAGTGGGGACGCGATGGTTTGAGGAGCAAACTTCAGGCGAGTGAAGATCTTCTTGCCGAGGAGCGGAGGGAGTGGCGCATGGCCTGTGAAAATGACAATAAGAAAATGTTTGCTGCCCGCACCAAGATTACCAACCTTGAAGCTGAAGTTGCGAGTTTGAAGGACAAGTATGAGGAGGCCAAGTCTCATAGAAAGCGTGCTGAGGTCCAACAGGCTAGCCTCCTTATTTCTTATATATTTCTTTGCTGTTAGAGATATTCTAACTTAGATTTTTTTTCTGATAACTTGTAGGTTGACTTAAATGCCGGAATCCTAAGTAAGGACAGGAATTTGGCTGGGAAGGATGCAGAGATTGCCGAGCTCAAGCGCATGCTATTGGAAGCGTAAGAGAAGAATGAGTCCTTGGAAATTGATCTGGCCGTGGAGAAGGTGAAGGCTGACACTGCCGAGGAGGCGCGCCATATCAGCACTTCAACCTTGAATGTGGTGCAGACCAATTATGTTGAAGCTCAAACAATCGTAGATACTCTGCTTTCTGATTCCGAATGGATGCGAGACCATGGAGTAGCCGCCGTAAGAGTTTCTCTTTTTTGCCTTTCTTGCCTTAGATTTTTCATAATTTGTTTTACAATCTTGTTTTACAATCTGTCTCTTGGATAGGTTGCCAACTCCATCCTTAATGCCACTGAGCTGGACAAAGCGGTTGCTGCTCTTACAAATGTTGCGCGTGCAGTGGGTCATCGCGGTGGTTACCTTGAGTGCACCCAACTTGTTGAAGAGGCGCTGAAGCAGCATTTTGGCACTCGCCACCGTACTGTGACTGACCAGGCGGAAGAGATGTTGGCTAAGGCTGAAGAGGTTTATGATAACCTTTCCTTGCCAGTTATGGATTTGGTCACGGAAGCGCTTAAACATGATGATTACGTGGCGTGCTTGAAGTCCATTTTCGTGGTCCTGGAGACCGTTGATCTGTCGGATGAAGAAGAAAAAACTGTAGGTGATGGCGGGGAGTAGGTTGTAGGATGTTTAGGTTGTACTACCTTGTATTTTTTTGTGATTTTGAAAGTCTGTAATCGATGCGCGGTTGCGCTTTTACAATGAATATAACTCTGCTTTTTATTCTGATGTGTAATCATTGCGCGCTTGCACTTATTAATGAAGCAGACCTTTTTTATTCTTCGTTGCCAAATTATAATTATTGCATGTGTCGGCAACTTCGTAAAGGGAGCGTGAATGAATGGAAGTGGCTCATTTTTTAACATTATCGCTCGGTTCCGTGCTACGTTCGCGGGCACCTTGGAGGCTTAGTTCTTGAGGTCTTGATCCACTGAAGTGTTTTTGCGCGTAATTGAAGTTGAACATGCATTTATAATTTGTAACTACTATAGGACCATCAAGGAAAAAGGTATGTAAAGAACACTCGTATTAGTAAACTTGCTAGGCACGCGGCCCACGCTTACAATGGTGATGCATTACATTTTTCTCCGTTGCCCTAGGTCCTAAGTAGATAAATTTAACTGTTACGGGTGACTTTTCTTGGTTGCACCATCTGAAGACACTGACTGTTGTCGAGTGCAATGGGTTTTTGATTGTCCGGGATAACCATCTGAAAATGCTGATGGCTGTCGAGCACGAAGGTTTCGCCAGTGTTTATTTCCATGGGTGATGTGGTGAGACCAGCGATCACCCATTGTTCCTCTGGATCTTCTTTGTTTCTTTTCGCACGTTCTTGAGGAGGTGTTCCAGCTTGCCACTCTTTAGAGCTCTCTCTATTTCCATGCGCAGGTGAATGTAATCATCAGTCAGGTGGCCGGTGTCTTTGTGAAACTCACAAAACAAGCTAAGGTCTTGGCCTTTTTTGTTGTGCATTGGCGGTGGATCCTTCAGGTCCAACTTCTCCGTGTTAAGGACCTCAAGAGGTGTTTTGGTTAGCAGAGTCAACTGCTTCACTTGATGTTCGTTTTTGTCTGTCCTTGTATGTCTTGCTTTGTCAACCAAGGCATGGGAATCCTCGTCGTGCCGGTATCTGTCTTCGTCTTGACTTGAATTCAAGTCGGAGTATCTCTTCCTTTTATCGCTCCTACTGGAATCGCGCGAGTAATCTTTGTAGTGTTGATCTGTTGAATACTGGTCCTTCGAGTAATAACCAGATTTGGACCCAGTTAGGGTTTCTTCCGTCTACACGACAATCTTTGCTGCTGCCATAAGCTTGTCCCATTCTTTAGGCATGTCGTCTTTACCTGTGATAGTCCTGATCAGGTTGTCACAACGGATGGCCTTTTTGAAGTGGGAGCGCATTAAATCTTCACTCACGTCTCCAATTTCCAAACACTCCTTGTTGAACCGAGTGATAAAATCTTCTAACCCTTCATTCTCTATGCGCTAGATGTCCATAACCTCTAATGTATCGCGCTGATAACGCCTTTGTTAGCTGAAGTGTGTTACAAAATGGTCTTGGAAGTCGATCCAAGATTTGATTCTTCCAGAAGGGAGGCTGTCGAACCATGCGCGAGCAGCTCCCGTTAGGGTTTGGACAAAGAGATGGCACCACATTGGCATGGTCCATTGTCCAAATACACCAACACTTGTGAAGATTCGAACGCGATCATCAGGGTCAGTAAGGCCGTTAAACTTTCCCATGGTTTGTGGAAGTTTAGCTTTTTCCAGCGGAGCTAGAGCGATGCTCCGGATAAACTTTGAATGCTCAACTGTTTCCGCTGGTCTGTAAACGAGACTGAAATCGTGCTCCGCTGCTTCATTGTATACGGCACGCGGCCTTGGCTTGTATGACTCATGATTTCTCTGCAATCGACTGAAGACTGAGGAACCTTCTTCCTCTTGCCAAGTGGGATCATCCTCATCCGTGTGGTCCCATTTGCAGTTGATATTGCGCGGCCTGAGCCGGCTGTGCAACGGACGTTTGTGTTGCGCATTGGACGGGTGATCGTAGTAACTTTCTGTCTCCTCATACGTCTCACGCGTGTCATGTATGATTTGTCTTCTTTCAGGGGGAGGTCTCTCATACTGTCTTTGCATGTTCTGTTGAGGAGTTGCCTGGCGCGCCCCCTGTGTTGGTGCATGAGTTGCTACCAGAGATGGTTCCGCTTGCAAGATTGCTTGTTGCGCGCTTAACGATTGGTATACAACATTCAAGGTATCTTGCTGCTTGGCATACCAGGAGGCTAAGGTTTCACCCTCTGGTAAACCGAGCAATGAGGATATGTTCAAAGGTCCTGGATTTGACAGGCCAGCAGTGTTACTCGTTGGGGTAGCCGTTTAGGTGATGCGAACACCACTTGCGCGAGGTCCCCCAACGTTTGTTGCTTCACATTCGGTTAGCTCGTCAATGGGAAGGGGTTGGATGTTCGAGGTGTCCTCCCCTGTACCCATGTGAGAGTGTGTACCGAAACTGAAATCTGGTATTCCCTGATCAGCCATGGATCGAGAGAACAAAAAAGCTCAGAAAAAGAAGATGAAAGTGATTGTAAAAATCGGTGGACGCCAATGAAGAAACACAGAACTAATTTTAATAATTAGTTTGGTTTATGTTTTGACCATAAGGGTTAATCTGCTTAATCCTTTCTGAGCTAACGCATGGATCTCCCTGCAAAACACTAAACACACAGTTAAGCTCGTTAAGAGGAGGGAAATAGGGGGGGTTCTCCTGTTAACCACCCTCCAGCGTGAGAATAAGTATATGTTTTGAGGGAATAAGTGTGTGATTAAAAGTGAAGAGCAGAGAACAGAATAGAATAACCTGTACATGGAGGTCCCTATTTATAGCCGGAGTAGTGTAGAAGGAGATGGGCTAATGGGCCTTGGTCCTGGAGTCGACAACAAGGAATATCCTTCTTGTCCCTTCTGTCACGACCGTTAGTATTTCTAGAAGGTTAGTGGAGCTGGCGCGCCCTGAGTGGAGCCACGTGTCCTGGTTGTCGTCCTTGTTGTCTCCCGGACATCAGCAGGCGGGTGGAGATCATGGGGCTAAGTAGGCATCCTTGTGTACCATCTTGTCTCCTGCATGGTTGTTGATCGTAGAGCACGATAGAATACATCCTGTTGGACGCTGATTGGCCCATTTCACTGCCACTTGTACCTTTCGTACTGTCCAGGATGGACATGCGCTTCTCTCCTCGCAAGGCCTCTGGAGCTCATCCATATAGCTGGCGCAAGGTCCAAGGAGTGAGGGTTTTCATCCAGGATGCTAAGTGTAGAATCTGAGCTTTAATCGTGCTTTGGCTTCACGCGAGACCTAGGTTTCACCTATTTAGTCGGCGCGGGGTCTGTAGGTTTGTCAGATTGATGTAGTAGGAGTATGGTCTCGTGCGCGACCTGATTGGTCTGCGCGGCTTTTTGGGACCATACCCCCTCATATTTGGATTTGATATCAAATACATTTTTTCAAAGTAATTTAGAAGAAAAAAGTATGTATTCGTCATATTTTTCTTTTTCTATATATAGAATGGAGCCCAATGAAGCTCCATTTATAATTATTTTCATTTACCGACGCATCTTTAATTCATCCAATTAATAGACCCACTTCCATTTATTAGCCCATCTTTACTAACTCATTATATAAACAACCAAACCCTAAAAATCCATTTAACATAATTTTAAAACCTGCAACTCCTTCCCTCTCTCTCTATATATATAAAACTGGTATCAGTAGGCCCGTTTTCCTTCTTCATTTTCATCAACAACGAAAATTACCACAAGGTCAACACCCCCTTCTTCTATTATTCTTCGTTATTGCACTAGCGAACCAACAATAGCGCCTGTGATAATTGTGCTCTGTAAACGATGTACGATATAAAACAATATCAATTATCAATGAAACGAAGTGTTTTGGTGTCAATATTTGTGTATTTGTGTTTGACGATTTTACGTTTTGATTCTAGTTCGATTTCAAGCTTTAAATCACTTTCTGGAAAGTTATATGCAAACTGATGCGTAAACATAATCATTTTAACGCGACAAACACTCTGTAATAGTGAAATAGGCTTAACATACCTTAAATAACCTTTACACAACTTAGAAATAAGTTTTGGAGGGTTTGGTATCCCAAAAACAAGTTTATTCGATCGCAGGGACAATTTACGACAAACTACGAAAGTATGCCGATTCGTATGGCAACGAACATTCCGGAACTTGATCATAAGCTAAACATACCCTAAATATCCTTCACTAGGCTTAGAAATAGGCTTTGAGGGGTTCGGTATGCGAAAATATGCTTATTTGATCAATAGGGACTAAAAGCGTTAAAAAGTGCATAAGTTTGCATTTACGCGCATATCTTACATTCTGTACATATCCGGACATCCAAAAATTTTTGTAATCATTAAAATATTTTAGTTTAGTGATTGGAATGAAAAAATACCATTCGTCGCATAATTTGGATCGTTTTCTCGACCGTACAACCAAACGAACCGACATCCAAGATGTTTTCAAGCATATTTCATGTTCCCTATATTTTAACATCCTTGTAGAGCCTTGAAATTGAGTTAACGGGGCTTAAACGCGTCGAAAAATAAGCTTGGAGGTTGCAGGGACCTGTTCTGCCATTTTTGAAACTTCAGAAGGGGCGGGGGGGCTTGGCGTATGGCGACGCCCTGGGTGAATACCCGTAGCATACAGCGGGGCCCCTATCTGGACAGAAACATTGAATCTGGTTGAAACAGCCTATTCTCATGGTTTTAATCCCTGATTTAGCATACCATTTGCTTGTTTTTGTACTCCCCTTGTATTGTAATCTATGGGTAACATGTGTATGGTTGAGATCAAGCCTTGATCCTTGCAAAAACACATGTAATGATCTTGTGAATTCAAGTTTCCTATAAATACCCATCAAGTTTCATTCTTGTTCCTTGCTCAAATTGATCTAATCTGCTCTACGTTGAAGCTAAGGCTTCATACCTGAGTGTTTTAGTTCAATTCTTCCTAGCTTGGACCTTTTGTAAGCTTCTTTCATGCTTTTCAAGCATGAAAGTCAAACAGTGTTTGACTTTCTGCTTTGACCATGATTTGGTCAAGTCAAAGTTTAATCAAACTTTGCAACGTGAACGTAATCACGATGGTTATAGTCCCTTGTGACTATACCTATTGATTACCATGTTGATTAGTCGAAGTGACGAGTCAAAGTTTCGGTCAAAATGCCGATTATGCGCATTTTGCGACGAAACTATTTTCGGGTAACAAAACACTTTGTTTTGATATGAAACCTGTTTTCTAACTTAGTTAAACATGTTTTAACATGTTTAACTCCTTACTTTTAGTCTAGTGCTTGTATAGGGTCGTAAGACAAGTGGTCTTGACAACCGCTTAGACTTTCGAACCCGACACGTTTGGTCGATCGTTAGGATCCGACCAAGCATATATTGTGACCATAGTTGTATAGGGAATAACCTTCTGATGTTATACCTTATGGTCACTTAGTTTAATTAGTTGTATGATTGGTAGTTTATATGCCTTGGGAAAATGACCAAAATGCCCTTTTCATGCATAATTTGATTTTAAGCATATGTAACTTTATTTTTGTCACCTAAACTACTTATGAAACATATTTAAACATGTTTGGGCATATAATACTTGTCATAGGACTAGTTAGGCGTCTCGAACGCGCTTTCGCGCGAATGACACGTTAAAGTAGCGTAGACTACCTTAACGGGTCGTAAGCACTTAGGATAGGTTCCGATTTAGAATGTAGGCTTTGTTAAACCATATCACATGATTTCCAATACTCATTTGGTTTACGAGACCTCATTCTATCTGATCTTCCGATTTAGGTATCGATTTATTAACATAGCTATCCGATTACTAGGTGCTACTTGATTTCCTTGGTTTGCCCGAGTTTTGTTAAGTTCATTTAATCGAGGATACTTTGCACTTCAATGTGTGTACATAGTTCCCCTCTTTTATAGTTTCCAATTGTTTTGGGGTGATTCATATGTCTTAAACGATTTCGACGATTTCAAAAACGAATACTATTGTTTATATTCAACATAACGATTTCGATAATGTGAAAGAACTTTTTGGGACGTATTTACATAACGAATAACATTCGTTAACAATGATCAAGCCGACCAATAGTATGTTATGGTACCATAGGATCTGATAAATCCCGTTATCGGACTGCCGCCATGGTTATGTATGGGGGTTATGTGGGTAACGACTGAACCTGATGATTGTTAACTTACCCTTTGGTGGTTTGTTAATACGAGTTGAATGATGGACGAGTTACGAAGGTTTGAATGTATTAAGCGGGACGACCAAAAGTTAGTTTTCACAATTAAAACAAGAATGATTTGAACGATTGAACGATTTGAACAATTGAACGATTTTGAACGATTTGAACGATTTAAACAAATGAACGATTGACTATAACACAAACGAGTTGAACGATTTAAACGATTGGTTTTTGGTATGTGATTAGAAAACGGGACGGGTGTAATGTGATAAAAGCATGGTAGATACGCCGCTCGTACTTCTTATATATAAGTGCTTTTATCATATTACATTCCGTGGCGTTATTTAGTTCACTTGGACGAACGATTTTAAACGATGTCACGCAACGATGTTTACTATATGATATAAACCATACGAGTTTTAATACGAGAACGATTTACAATTTGGTTTACATAAACAAATGTTTTGGGTTAAGATTCATGGCATCGAGGTTTTCTAAACTATAACCAACTTGTTTTAAGCTGGTTGTTTCATATTGCAATACTAAACACTTTTCAAAACAAGGTCTTCAATTATCGACTCATGTAGTCAAACGAGGTATTGCAACATGTAAACGAGCCATGAATCTGACACTCTAACAAAAACTATGTGCTCGCCAGCATTTCTTTGCTGACTTAATTTTCGCATATGTTTCAGGTGGTGTTGAATGATGTTTATTGTGACTAGGATGCATGCTCACACAGGATTGGACGAGGCCTTAGTGACTTAATAACGATGATAGACGATATGTAAACTAGTTTGTTTTGTTCCAAGACAATGTAAATGGTTAATATCTAAATAAAACGAAACTTTTTAATCCATGTGTTGTGAAACAATAATTTTGTCGCTCCACTCCCCGACGTTTCCGCCGCAGTTTGTTGTTTTACGTGGTCGGGGTGTGACAAAAGAGTTGGTATCAGAGCTCATGGTTATAGGGAATTAGGTTATTAGTAATGCTTTGACCTAAACTATAACCTTTCTAGGACCCTAACGCGAGTTTCTTGCGTTTAGATTCTAAAACAATATCGTCGCCTATCTTTAGGTGACATAATCGGACCAGTGTTGAACCTTCAAAGTTTTCAAAATCTCGTCAAAGTTTGGGTCTTATAATGTGAACACGTGCAATCTGGAAGGGTAGGTGCCTGTATCCTGAGTTTTCTGTCTAAGGCTAGAGTGTTCGTACAAATCCACATAATCGGACCAGTCATTCTTACCTGGGAATTCTTGGGGTTAGTGTCCACCTATAGGCTAAAGCATGTCTTCACAATACATTATTATGACCCGCTTACTTTTATTAGTCACAGTGTCATTTGTTTGTTTTAGTTAACAAATAAATGGTCACAATCCTCATGTTTGTTTTAGCTATCACACCCTGGCTTTGCGGAAGCGTGAGTTTGTTTGGTGTGACTTCTTAATACCATAGCTTAACCATAACAAAGCTATATGAAAGTAAAACCGTGATAATCATCCATTACTTTAAGTTATAAAAACAAAATACCACAACATTGTTTTAAAGCGTTGACACATGCATCGAGTTTACAACACAACTAAATAAAATCTTGTTCGAAAGACACAACCACAGACATGAAATAAACACAGCTTAAGACTTGTGACTCGTCAAGGTAGAAGTCACAACCCCTAAACTTGGATGACATCACCCTTCTTACGCAGCTTGAAAACATAGCATACCTCGCCAGATCCCTAATTCCCTGAAATACATGTAAGTTGAAAAATCAACAAAAATGTTGAGCGAGTTCATGTGAAAGTGAATATGTAAAACCTTTGTAAGTATAAAATCCCTGGTATGTAGCAAATAAGGAAATAAAGAGATCACCAATGGTTTGCAAGGCCATTGATATGTGTGAAGTGCGGTAGGAAGACTCAAACCTAGCAGATTTTTGTGTCGGGCTCAAAGTCACCCCGAGGTCCGTTCTGTTGGGCCTGGAGTTGGGCTCGCTACACCCAGATAGATCTACCGCTACTGACCCTCGGTCCTACAATGAGGATTAATGGCCTCCAGTTTCAGCCTACTCACTCACATGATCTAAGTAGTAACCCTCCTTACGCTAACCATACCATGTAAAAAAGTATTTGTAATCATAGTAACATGTATTTCACCCCCGAAGTATAAAACTGAAAACAGTTAAGAGAAAAGGGGGGACATGAACTTACAGAAGTGCGTCTCGAAATAGTAAATCCCAACCAACCTGCTGCGTATTTTGATAAAAGTATAAAACTGAAAACAGTTAGGCAACTATTTCGTATTTCCACTTCTTAATTATTTAATAATTATATTCCTTCCCAAGGATGGGGGTTTTAATACATGTGCGTTTTTATAATTCCAAAAATATATTATTAAGTCTCACTTAATAAAATATATTTTTATTCATTTGTCTAAAATATTCTATCTCCAAAATATACATATTTTTCCCAAAAATATTATATTTTATTCCATACAAATTCCAAAATAATACTTTTATCAAAATACGCGTTTAAGAGTATTTTTCCGAAAATATATAAGTTACATTTAAAGTTCAGGTGGTAATAATAATACCGGTGTAACTTAGATATTTATTTGTGAAGACGTTGGTATTATTTTGGAGTTGTTACTTTTTAGTGTATACGAGTTATATTATTTTTACCCTAAAAATAATATATGTGTAGTTCACAAAATAATCATAAAATCACACAAGCGTTTTACTATGAAATATATATTCTAAATATATATTTAACAAGTTTTATTTACGAAAATCCACCTCCGAATACTTGGTTATTTTATAATAAAAATCATGGCGAAGTTTGTTTGGAAAACAAGTCAAAAATATATTTAAAAACACTTGTCACCAAAAATATTCTAAGTGTTATTTTCTGGAAAATTTTCGTCAGAGTTTCCTCTGTAACTGGAGGTGGCCACGCTTACTAGCGTATCATTTTCTTTTCAAAATTCAATCAACAATTTTCCAATCATCAACTAGTCAAAATTAAGCATAAATCGCAAACACATGAACTTGTAAGTTGTGTAAAAGTATGTAGTAACTTCCCAACATATTTAGTAGATCTTTCCATCTTTAAAAATAAAATCAGTTTCTTGGAAACTTTATTTTTAAAGAAAATGTAACTTTACAACTTCTAGTCCAAAAACTACGAAATTATTCCTTTGTTAAACCTTTTGTCATACAAGTGTTTACACACTTGCTTGTTTGCAAAAATGCTTTTAGTTGTGTAAGATCCGGCTTTTAAACAAGATTTGCATCTTACACTTGGTTCTTCGAAAATACCACTTGTAAGATCCGGCTTTTAAACATGATCTAGCATGGTTAGATGACGATCCGTTCCACTACTAGCCACTAACAACATAAAATAATCCTTTCTAAACAAGATTCACAAGATTTACACCAATAGTCACCCTTTATCCATCAAGTTTATCTTTCATTCAAGACTTTATGTTTTGATCTTTAGTGTTCTTGATTTTTATCCGTTAAATCACTTATTAACCACTTTAAACATGAACAAGGAAGTGTTTGGAAGCACTTACTACTAGCTCGTGGCTAGGGAAGAATCAAAGCGAAAATAAGGTGGGTAAAAGCAATGTAGTGAGGTTCTTGAGATTCCGAAAGCACCGAGCCTCCTTGTGTGTGACCTTTCACCTTTGTATGTAAGTGGTTTAGCTAGATCACGACTTGATGACGGTGGTGGTGGTGATAGTGTTCTCGGCCGAACACTAGGAGAGGGAGATAGATGAGAGCAATTTTGTGTAGTGTTTATGTGAATGTGAACTCTTGTCCATCAAGCATATTTAAAGACCATCTTTCCCTAATAACCCTTAGGTAATGTGTAAGTTAGATATTAGACAAACTTGATTAAAATAATCACAAATGGGTGGGGTGTGTCCCCTTGGAGGACCGTTCGGTTAGGGGGGGGGGGTTATGGTTTGATTTCAACCAAATAGTTAAGTGATTAGTTATGTCCGTTAGGAATTCAAGTTAGTTACTAGTGTGTTATGTAATATAACGGGTGTTAGGGTGTTCGGGGACCCTAACTAGTTCAGAAAAGCAAAAACAATGTCATTGACAATATTTTTTATGTTCCGGGTAAAGTCCGGTTGTTCGGTTGGATATTAATCCGTTAAAGTGCTAAATAAGCATTTAAGGTGTCTTTAATAGTGTTTTTAGTGACACAAAGAATTCCTGACACTTTGGAAAGTGTCTAGTATTATTTTCCCATGTTTTTGCACTTCACTAGTTAAGTTAAATGCCGAATTTTGTTATAAAGTGCAGAATCTTGTAGTTAAAGTATGTTTTAGGCACATCCGGTCACTATAACTATCACCTAGTGACGCAGTTTTACAATCCTCACCTCCCTACACTCCCTACTAGTGTAGTAATCTATTCCCGGCTCATACTGGCCTCAGAGACAATATATGTCTAGTGCTGGCAATGTCAGCATGTTTACTGGGTTATCCGTATAGTGTGCTCACTGTGCTTTTATGCATCAAGGTTGTCACTAATGTTTGTGTGTAGATAATAGAGTGACAGTATAAAATGTGATGCATGAGTATGTATGTATCAGAAATCAAGAAGCAGTTTAACCACAGTTGTAAGCAAGCACATTAATTTAAGCATTAATTAAATATTAATTAATTCGTACGGATACCTGGTTTGGTGAGGGTTGTCATAGTGGACACTAACCCCAAGAATTCCCACTAACCACAACAAGAACACAATAACAAATCCGCTTTGAAAATCAATCATCTATTCCTAGATGATTTGTTATAAGGTTTTGAACCTTCAAAGTTTTCAAAATCTCGTCAAAGTTTGGGTCTTATTATGTGAACACGTGCAATCTGGAAGGGTGGGTGGCTGTATCCCGAGTTTTCTGTCTAAGGCTAGAGTGTTCGTACAAATACACATAATCAGACCAGTCATTCTTACTTGGGAATTCTTGGGGTTAGTGTCCACCTATAGGCTAAAGCATGTCTTCACAATACATTATTATGACCCGCTTACTTTTATTAGTCACAGTGCCGTTTGTTTGTTTTAGTTAACAAATAAATGGTCACAATCCTCATGTTTTGTCGATATTTCTTAAACATTCAGTTTTGATTGTCCGATAACATCTCACTTGTTTTCTCCTATATTCTTCACTATCTTTAGGATGCCTCCGCATCGCACCAATACTCAGAGGTCCAAACTGACAGCTACAATTGCCCAACAGCTAAGCATAGTACTTCGTGGGACCATTGAGTTAGCTGTTGCCATGTCTCATCTCAAGGATGAAACTACTCAAGAGGCGCCTAAGAAGATAAAATCCAAGTCTTCGAGAAGGTCAAGGAAGCGTAAAGCTTCAAAGAAGCTTGCGGTGATTGCTCCAAAATCAAGCAGGACCTAGCCAAGTTGCATCGCCACTAGCTAAGAAACCATATAGAGGAAAGGCTCCTTTGTGCAATCAATGTAACCTTCATCACCATGCCAGTGTCCAATGCCGAAGATGTACAAACTGTGACAACTCGTATTCCAAACCTTTCATTGTATTTCGATGTAACTTGTTTGAACAATATGTGTTTATGTGATATGAGGTCTTAATGGAATGTTATGTTTGTATTATGTGAATGTGTGTATGTATATAAATATATGATCCGAATCGCACAACAACAACCCAACCGCACAACTCTTGGCCGACCGCACAAGCCTTTGGGCTTTGTTTCCACACAACTCTCGGCCCACTCCTCACTCAAAACCGATGGGCAGCCCATGATGGGTTCGGCCACCCACCTATTTAAACTAAGACATACCCATTAGTGGGGGTTTGTTCTCTCATTAGTTGCAAACACTTAACACACATTAAACCTTTGTTCTCTTCTCTCCTCTCTCTCTTGTTCGACGGCAATCCTCATAGCCGAAGCCCCCATCTCGATCAACCTAGTTCTTTGGCTTTCCGGTTAGTGTTTTAATTATTAATTGTATGATGTTGTGATCTACATGTTTCCACATAATGATTTAGAGAATGATATATGATTGCTTATGATTGTAAATCACTAAGGTTGTTCTTGTAAATCGACTCACTTGTGTAGGGTGTTTAGACTGATTTAGAGTTGATGATTATATGATTGATGATCTGGAACCGAATGAATGATAACCGATTGTGATATGTTAATCATTAAATGAATTGTGAGGATTGTTATGTTAGTATGCAAAGAACAGGAACCGTGTTATTATAGCTTATTGTTATAAATTGTTGCTATGCCTTGAACATGATTAGGGTTCATAGGGATTGATGGATGAAAACCTTGATTTGATCGAATAAAGGATTGGAATAGAAACTGTGATGATGTTGATTGATTGTGTGAAAATATGGAAACTATTGGAATTGATTTGCAAAGATAAATGTGTAACTGATATGCATGAAATTCGGATTTAAGTTAACCAATCGCACATGTCACACGAAACATGAGTCGCACAAGCTTGCATGAACCACATGAAACCTGTTTCGTGTAAGGGTCTGGTCGCACAAGACAGTCGCACAAGCTTAGTGCAACTGTCTAAAACTCACAGTATAACTAAGATATGCATGATCGCATAAGACGTGTGGATCGCACAAGGCAGTGCCGATCGCACAAGTCTTGGGCCACACACACACTGTTTGGACGTTATTATGTTGTTGGGCCTTAAAGCCCAATACCCAGTCGCACAACCCAAGTGGATCGCACAAGTCCATCCGAACCGCACAAGGTCAATGTTTGATATTATTTGGGCCGTGTATGTATGATTGGGCTTTCTATTTGTTTGGGCCGGGTGTTAATTGGATCACACAACATACTGTGGATCGCACAAGGTTGTGCTGATCGCACAACATGTTGGGCCGGGTAGTTGTTTGGGTTTTAACTACCCAATCGCACAAGATGCTATTGGGCTTACACTGTTACATCAGCCCAATACATCCTGATCGCATAAGTTTTGGACTTTATGTGTTCAACTGAATTGTTTATCATGTTCAATGTGTATGCCATGATCATTGCGTGTTCTTGACTTGTTAGTTCTGTGTAAACTTATGTGCACTACTTGAACCTAGACCTGACTTGTATGGTAACCATATTAGGACGTGGTTGACCACATATAGCTCGAGTGACCATTTTGTTTATCTGCCGAGCAAATCAAGGTGAGTTCACACTTTCTACAAGGCATGGGATTCCCGGTGGTTAGGAAATGGGTAAAGAGATTGAATAGAACTTGCATATTCTCCTTGGGTAGAATACGTACCTCCGCTCCTCCATAGGAAGGATGACAACATTTAACCTGCGTAATCTCCTTAGGTAGATTATGTACCTCTGCTCCTCCATAGGAAGGACGACAACATTTAACCTGCGTAATCTCCTTAGGTAGATTATGTACCTCTTCTCCTCCATAGGAAGGATGACAACATTAACTTACTAGACAAAACTCTTTCATGAAGTCCCTCATTTTTATATCGACTTAATCGCCGGGCCAATGGCGAGTGGGTCATTAGTTAATAGCGCTATTAGGGTTGACAAGCCTCACACCGTGCCGGTAGGACGGGCGTGTACTAATGGATCTGGGCACTTAGTCAATGATGATAGACATTAACGTAGGGCACAACTTATTGTTCGTCAGTTGTCGATATGGTAACGGTCTAGTGGTTTACATGGGGAAGCCCCCACTAATTATGGATATGGTTTGGGAAACAAGGGTACTGGTTAACTCGTGGTTTACGAAACAATTTATGGTTTTCAAAACAAACTTGTGAAACTAAACAACCAACTGTGAACTCACTCAACTTTGTTGTTGACTTGTTGTTACATGCCTTACAGGTCGTTAGGTACTTATGGAGCTTGCACAAGGAGGCGTGGTCGTTGTGGGACGTGGACAGTTGTGTGCCATGTCAAACATTTGAAACATTTAAACTTTTGCTTTGGTTTTAAACATTATGCTTCCGCTTGAAACTTAAACTATGTTTTGATTTGGACACCAATTATATTGTGTTGGATTTTATATTTACTTACATGCTTGTTCAATATGATTGGTGGCTTGATCCTGGTTAGTCACGCCTCCAAGCGGTGATACTCCGCATGTGGATTTGGGGGTGTGACAGATTGGTATCAGAGCCATTGGTTATAGTGAACTTGGTTTTAAAAAGGGAAAAGCTTTTTTATAAAACCAGACTATAACCTGTACAGTGCTCAACGATCCACAACGACACTTCGCTCCACGTGCAAGACTCAACGCAATAGGTGATATGGTTTATAGTTGTATTACCTGCCTGTTAGTTTAAGTAGTGCATTGATCATGGTATGCTTAGCTAGTGTAACAACTGCTGTTCGAAAACCCTGTGTGTTTACTCTCTTCTGTCACTCCACACTTACGCATTTTCGCGACACGTTTCTTACTTGTGTTTCCTTCGATGTGAAGATCATGAGTGGACGTCTGAACTTGACTCAAGCCCAGCTGACGGCTCTAATCAATGAACGAGTTGCTGAGGCACTCGCAGCTGTCCCTGCAGGAGGTCAGCCTGCTCAGCCTCCCGCATGTACGTTCAAGACCTTTATGGACTGTAGACCTAGTTCCTTCAGTGGTATAGAAGGAGTTGTAGGTCTCCTCCACTGGTTCGAGAAGCTCGAATCTGTCTTCAAGATGTGTGAATGCCCTGAGGCTCGTAGGGTAAAGTTTGCTACTGGAACACTCGAAGGTGCTGCGTTAACCTGGTGGAAGGCACAGGTTCAACTGTTAGGGCTGGCGGTTGCTAATGCCACCCCATGGAACGACTTCAAGGAGCTGATCAAAGAGGAGTACTGTAGTCGGGATGACATCCACAAGTTGGAGGTAGAATTTTTCAATTTGAAGATGACGGGGTCTGAAATCGAGGCATACACAAAGAGGTCGAACGAATTAGCTATCTTGTGTCCCACTATAGTGGATCCTCCTATCAAGCGTATCGAACTGTACCTTAAGGGTTTGGTGCCAGAAATTCAAAGCCACGTGACCTCAGCTAATCTTGGCACCATTCAGCAAATCATCAAGCTAGCTCATCGTCTCACGGATCAGGCAGTTGAGCAAAACAAGCTGCCCAAGCGTATCAATGCTACAGCTGCTTCAGAGGCTCCTAGCGACAACAAGCGCAAGTGGGATGGAAATTCAAGCAAGGGTTCAACTTCTGTTCAGTCTCAGTCCCAGCAGCGAAGGACTGAGGACTATAGGAGCCCCAATCAGCAGTCTTCTGGGAGTCAAGGGCAGGGTGGATACAAGGGGAATCACCCTAAGTGCAATCGATGTAACCTGCACCACAGTGGGCAGTGCAACAAGGGTCGCTTCCATCGATGTAACAAGCTTGGTCACGCAGCGAAGGAATGCAGGAGCCCATATCCTGCAAATCAAAATCGTCAGCAGCAACAACAAGCTCCACAACACCAGCAGCAGCAACAACAGCAGGGCAATAAAGGATGCTTTCAGTGTGGTGCTGAAGGCCACTTCAAGAGGAACTGCCCCCAACTGAACCAGAATCAGAACAACAACAATCAAGGGAATGGAAAGAATGGGGGTAACAATGAAGGTAATGGTGCAAGGGGACGTGTTTTCGTGATTGGTCAGGGTGAAGCGAGGAACGATCCCAACGTTGTTACGGGTAAGTTCCTACTGGATGATTTCTATGTTTCTGTTTTATTTGATTCGGGTGCCGATACCAGTTATGTGTCTTTTAAAGTTAGTCAGATGCTTAAGCGTACACCAACACTTATGAACACCAAGCACATAGTAGAGTTAGCAAATGGTAAAAGTCTCGAGGCCACACACATAGTTAAGGGTTGAAATCTCGTTTTAGCTGGTCAGACTTTCTCCATCGATCTTATCCCCATCGTTATTGGTAGTTTCGACATTGTCATTGGTATGGATTGGTTATCTCAACATTGAGCAGAGATTCTTTACAAGGAGAAGATCGTCCGCATCCCTCATTCTGGTAAATAACCTTTGGTGATTCATGGCGACAAGAATGGTGCTGTGGTGGGCATCATTTCTTTCCTTAAGGCCCAGAAGTGTTTGCGAAAGGGCCACACTGCCATATTAGCTCTCGTTACTGACACCTCGAAGAAAGAGAAGAAGATAGAAGATATTCCGATCGTACGCGACTATCCTGAGGTATTTCCTGAGGAACTACCTGGTCTTCCACCTCATCTCCAGGTCGAGTTTCAAATCGAGCTAGCTCCTGGAGCAGCCCCAATATCTAGTGCACCTTATCGCTTAGCCCCATCAGAACTAGAAGAGCTGTCTACGCAACTACAAGAGCTGTTGGACAAGGGTTTCATTCGTCCTAGCACTTCGCCCTGGGGAGCTCCAGTCTTGTTTGTGAAGAAGAAGGACGGTACCTTCCGTATGTGTATCGACTATCGCGAGCTCAACAAGGTGACCGTGAAGAATCGCTATCCTCTTCCGCGTATTGATGACCTGTTCGACCAGCTGCAAGGGTCGAGCTTCTACTCAAAGATTGATCTAAGATCGGGATATCATCAGTTGAGAGTCCGAGACGAGGACGTCTCCAAAACAGCATTTAGAACTCGTTATGGGCACTACGAGTTTTTGGTCATGCCTTTCGGGCTGACAAACGCACCTGCGGTCTTCATGGATCTTATGAATAGAGTGTGCAAGCCTTACCTGGATAAGTTTGTTATTGTGTTTATTGACGACATCCTGATCTATTCCAAGAGTCGGGAGGAACACGAGCGTCATCTGCAACTCATTTTGGAACTCCTTCGAACAGAACAACTGTATGCAAAGTTCTCGAAATGCGACTTCTGGCTTCGTGAAGTCCATTTTCTAGGCCATGTGGTGAATGAGGATGGGATTCATGTTGATCCATCCAAGTTTGACTCGATCAGGAATTGGCCTGCACCTAGAACACCAACAGAAATTCGCCAATTCTTGGGTTTGGCGGGCTACTACAGAAGGTTTATCAAGGATTTCTCCAAGATTGCGCAACCTCTCACGTTGCTAACCCAGAAGGGTGTCACCTATCGTTGGGGTGATGCCCAGGAAAATGCGTTTCAGCACTTAAAGGATAGACTTTGTAGCACACCTATCCTCTCATTGCCTGAGGGCACAGACGATTTTGTGGTTTATTGCGACGTATCCATCTAGGGACTTGGTTGCGTGTTGATGCAACGTGATAAGGTCATTGCTTACGCATCACGGCAACTTAAGGTTCACGAAAGGAACTACACTACGCACGATTTGGAGCTGGGAGCTGTTGTTTTTGCACTTAAGATATGGAGACATTACCTGTACGGTACCAAGTGCACCATTTACACCGATCACAGGAGTCTCGAGCATATCTTCAAGCAAAAGGAGTTAAATATGCGACAGCGTCGATGGGTCGAGCTCTTGAATGATTACGAATGTGCGATCAAGTACCACCCATGCAAGGCCAATGTTGTGGCTGAAGCCCTCAGTAGAAAGGAGACAAAACCTAAGCATGTGCGCACATTACAACTCACCATCCAATCTAGTATTCCTACTCTGATACGAGATGCTCAGCTGGAAGCATTGAAAGCAGAGAACATCAGGGCGGAGTCCCTGCGAGGATCGAGGAAACGATTAGAACAAAAGGGAGACGGCGCATACTACGTAACAGGGCGTATCTGGGTCCCACTTTATGGAAACTTACGCGAGCTTGTGATGGATGATGCACACAAGTCTCGTTACTCAGTACATCCTGGTTCGGATAAGTTGTACCACGACTTAAAAACTACATACTGGTGGCCTAGCATGAATGCCCACATAGCAACCTACGTTAGCAAGTGTTTTACTTGTGCGAGAGTCAAGACAGAATATCAGAAACCATCAGGCCTACTTCAACAACTAGAGATCCCGAAATGGAAATGGGAGCATATTTCCATGGATTTCGTTACTGGCCTGCCTAGATCTCAACGCGGAAATGACACTATTTGGGTGATAGTTGATCGATTGACAAAGTTTGCACACTTCTTGGTTATCAAAGAAACTGACAAGTTCTCTACTTTAGCAGACGTTTACTTGAAGGAAGTGGTTTCGAGGCATGGGGTGCCAACCTCTATCATATCTGATCGTGATGCGCGTTTTACCTCCGAATTGTGGCAAGCAATGCACAAGTCCTTTTACTCACGCTTAGACATAAGCACAGCTTATCACCCGCAAACGGATGGGCAGTCTGAATGCACCATCCAGACTCTTGAAGACATGCTTAGGGCGTGTGTGATCGACTTTGGTAACGGCTGGGGAAAGCATCTCCCGTTAGTGGATTTTCGTATAACAACAGTTACCACACCAGTATCTAGGCCGCTCCGTTTGAGGCATTGTATGGACGAAAATGCCGATCACATCTTTGCTGGGCAGAGGTTTGTGATAGCCAGATCACTGGCCCAGAACTTGTGGTAGACACAACAGAAAGGATTGCTCAAATACGACAACGAATGGTGGCAGCTCGTGACCGTCAGAAAAGCTATGCTGATAAGCGCATGAAACCACTCGAGTTCCAGGTTGGGGATCAAGTGTTACTCAAAGTCTCACCTTGGAAAGGTGTTGTTCGTTTTGGCAAACGAGGCAAACTCAACCCGCGATACGTTGGACCTTTTGAAATTATAGAGAAAATAGGCAAAGTGGCCTACAAACTGAACCTACCCACAGAACTCAGTGGAGTTCACAACGTTTTCCACGTGTCGAATCTGAAGAAGTGTCTGTCAGATGAGACCCTCATAGTTCCTTTGAAGGAACTCACTATTGATGATCAGTTGCGATTCGTTGAGGAACCAGTAGAGATTTCTGACCGAGATGTGAAGATTCTCAAGCGTACCAGAATTCCTCTTGTTCGAGTTCGTTGGAACTCCCGTCGTGGCCCAGAGTTTACCTGGGAACGAGAAGACCAGATGAAACATAAGTATCCCCAGTTGTTCGAGAACAACAAAACCACTACTGAGGCTGAAGCTACTGCGGAATTTCGGGACGAAATTCCAAACAAACAGGGGAAGGATGTGACACCCCTGGAAAACCAGGAAAACCATGCAACTTAACTAGCTTCCTCAGTGAGTACGTGCTAAATTTCGGGACGAAATTTCTTTCAACTTGGGGATAATGTGACAACTCGTATTCCAAACCTTTCATTGTACTTCGATGTTGTAACATCTGTGCTTGTAATCATTATGAACAGTACCATTATCAATAAAACAATGTCATTTGATCCCAATGTTTGTTTGGTTATGTTTTACATTTTTCATGTTTTGACTTTTATTCAATTTCAAACTCTATATCACTTTCCAGAGAGTTATACGCAAACTGGTGCGTAAACGTAGCCAGTTTAATGCGAAAAATACTCCGGAACATCAACATATACTTAACATACCTTATATAACCCTTACATAACTTAGAAATAAGTTTTGAAGGCTTTGGTATGGCAAAAACAAGTTAATTCGCTTACAGGGACTAAACTTGACAAACTGCGAAAGTATGCCAATTTGAACTGTAACGAACATTCTGGAACATGACCATAAGTTAAACATACCATAAATATCCTTTACATAGCTTAGAAATAGGCTTTGAGGGGTTCGGTATGCTAAAATAAACTTTTGGGGTCATTCAGGGACTAAAAGCGTCAAAAAAAAGTGCACAAGTTTGCATTTTCGCGCATAACTTACGTTCTGAATACATCCGGACATCCAAAAATTTATGTAAGCACTAAAATATTTTATTTTAGTGTTTGGCATAAGAAAAATCCATTCGTCACGCCATTTGGATCATTTTTCGCGCTTATGCGCATTCCGTCGTAATTAACCGAACAACGTAACCGTGCGGCTAAACGAACCGACACCCGAGATATTTTTGAACACATTTTAAGTTCCCTATACTTTAACTTCATTTTCGAGCTTTGAAATGGGGTTAACGGGGCTTAAACGTGTCAAAAAACGCATCGAAAACCAAGTTTTGAGGTTGCAGGGACTGAAACTGTAAATCTGCCAAACTAGGTCCATAAATAGGGGCCAGATGCAGCAAAACGTTTTTCACAGCTGTTAACAGCCCTTAACACTCTCCAAAGGCCAAGTGCCAAGTGTCAAACTCTTATGGTGGATGGCAAATGAGTTACCACAACTTTCCAACAAGTGTACGGCTTAGATCGTGCCCCCTTTTTCCAAGAATTGATCCTAACGGTGAACCAAAAACTATAAATACCCACCTCCACCCTTCACTTTTCCTCAGAAGAATCTGATCTTATGTGCTCTAAGTTGAAACCTTTGTTTCATACCTGAGCTATTTTGATCTAGATTAGCATTCGGGGACCCTTTGTAAGTGTTCCTTCGTTCTTTTATTGCTTTTCGAGTCCGAAAGTCAAACTTTGTTTGACTTTCTGCATTGACCAGTTTATGGTCAATGCGAAGTTCATTTGAACTTCGCAACGTGATTGTAATCACGATGGTTATAGTCCCTTGTGACTATGCCTAATGATTACCACGTTGTCTAGGGTCGTAAGGGTAAGCGATCTAACAAATCGCTTATACCTTCGAACCCGACCCATTTGGTCGATCATTAGGATCCGACCAAACACATTAGGTGACCATAGTATATAGGGAATAACCTTCCGAGGTTATACCTTATGGTTGCTTCGTTTAAGTAGTTGTATGATAGGTAGTTTATATGCCTTAGGTAAATTACCAAAATACCCCTTTGATGCCAAAATTCATTTTAAACATATATAACATAACTTTTGACATCTAAACTGATTTGACAACAATATTAGACATGTTAAGGCATATGTTACTTGTCATAGGACTAGTTAGACGGTCGGAACGCGTTTCACACGAACGACGCGTTAAAGTAGCATAAGCTACCTAAACGGGTCGTAGTGGGTCGTAAGCACTTATGTTAGGTTTCATTTAGTATGTAGGCTTTGTTAAACCATATTACATGAGTTCCTACACTCATTTGGTTTACAAACCCTCATGCTACCCGATCTTCCGATATAGGTCCGGTTTATTAACATAGTTACCTATATTAGGTGCCGTTTGATTCCGTGATCTCTAGCATTGCTTGGTGGTTATCTTAGGACTTCTGAGCAATCTCAAGTGAGTACATAGACCCCTCTTTTACTGTTTTCAAACTGTTTTGGGGTGAAACACATGTGCCTACTTGTTACTTTCATGCTTTCCATGTTTTCACATCATATACCTGCTATGTTCGTTAGTACATTATAGTACATGTTTTACATTACATTTCATGCTATGTATGCCCATTGTGTGCGTACTTAGTACATTGTTTTACATTACATTTCATGCTATGTATGCCCATTGTGTGCGTACTTAGTACATTGTTTTACATTACATTTCATACTATGTATGCCCATTGTGTGCGTACTTAGTACATTGTTTTACATTACATTTCATGCTATGTATGCCCATTGTGTGCGTACTTAGTACAGTTGTTTTCATCACATGCTTACATTTTGTTATGACATTTGGGTTGTTTACAATGGAACAATACATTCATTAACATTAGCTACGCCGTTCGTTAGTAGGTAGTGGTACCATAGGAATTGACAACTCCCGTTCCTGAAATCCTGGGTTTGTTTGGATTGGAAGGAATGACCGAATTCGATATACATAACTTAGATAAACCTTTAATTTGTTTAAGGGTTTATCGCCACAGTCTCAAGGCTTGGATGTATGCATTTTCACAATACCGCATAAATGTTTGTATCAGTCTAGCATGCATTTGTTCCACAAAACATAACTTTGATTTAAACCATGTTTTACTTCAATACCTTGTTTTGTGCAATTTTTACATATGGTTTAGTTGATATATTTCACTTACCATACATGATATTTTTGGGTACACATTACATGATCTATATTAAACATAAACATTTTGACATTGATATACACATTTAGGTGGTTTACATTGGACATAGACATTTCGATATGGTTTACACATTAACACATGACAATTCATTTACACATAAAAAATTTACATTGGTGGTTGGTTTGAGTAAGTGATTTGAGTAACGAGGCGTGTGTAATATGATACAAGCATGGTGGATACGCCGCTGGTACTTCCTATATATAAGTATTTGTATAACATTACATGTTGTAGCGTTACTTAAATCATTTCAATATTTGACATATTACGTTTTACATAAACAACTTATTTTCACAAGACATTGATTTACAAAACAACTTATCCTATACAAACTCAGTTTTCTTGGTTATTCAGTTAACCTTACATTATTCTCTTATCTATACATATCATCGCTTTTTGAATGATTTACAAAACAAAACAACTTACAAGGTTCATGACTGACTGTTATTAAACATTTTTCTTAAACTTAAGTCATGAATCCTATTTTCATAAAACCTATGTATCTCACAGGCATTTTTATGCTGACGTACCTATTTTCACATGTGTTTTCAGGAGCTTTTCCATAGGATGATGATCGTGACACTAGGGCGGACCTGTGCCTTAGAGACATAAAACGAAGATAGACTTAGTTTAATTATGTTTTGTACTCTTGTTTTTGTTTAAGACAATGTAACTCTTGTGTTGATAAATAAAATACAACTTTGAATGCCATGGTTATGAAACAATTAATTCTGTTACAACACTCCCCGATGTTTTCCGCCACGTTTTGTATGTTATACGTGGTCGGGGTGTGACAGAAGAGTTGGTATCAGAGCCAATGGTTATAGGAAATTAGGTTATTAGTAATTCTTTGACCTAGACTATAACCTTTCTAGGACCCTAACACAAGTTATCTTGTGTTTAGATCTTAAAACATGTACATCACCTATCCTTAGGTGATTATCAAAACAAAAACCAAATTTTCCAAAACGATTTTTGAAACACAATCATCTGTTTTTCGATGATTTATTACAAGGTTTTGAACGCTCTTTTGTAAGGTTTTGCACCCTTCCAGTTTAACTAAATTTTTTGGCTTATTGCCTTCTGAGTTTTCAGAATCTCGTCAAGGTTTTGGGTTTTAAATAATGTGAACACGTGCAAACTGGAAGAGTGAATGCCTGTATTCTGGGTTTTCTGTCTAGGCAAGCACTTCGTATATATCTCATCAGACGCGAGACCAGTTGTGCTTACCTGGGAATTCTTGGGATGAGTGTTCACTTATAGGCGAGCATGTCTTCGCGATACATTATTTTTGATCCATTTACTTTGATTAGTCACTGTGTGTCGTTTGTTTGCTTGGTAATGCGGACAAATGACCACCATCTTTTCTTTTGTTAATTTTGTTTCATCCCATTCTCTTCATCCAATCATCTCACTCGTTTCCTTTCATGTTTTCCTCTTTTAGAATGCCTCCTCGACGCGAAAACCAAATAGCGACTGCCAAACTGGCAGAAATCATTGCACAGCAGATGGCTGCTCAATTCCCAAACCTCTTTGCTCAATGGAACCAAGCCAACAACAATAACAATGCTCCATGCAAATATAAGGATTTTAACTCGGCTAAACCACTCAAGTTTAGTGGTTCTGAGGGAGCGACTGGGCTTCTTCAATGGTTCGAGAGCATTGAGAATACTTTCCGCCACGTTCAGTGTCCGGATAATCGCAAGGTCAAGTTTTCTTCGAGTGTGTTTCAGAAGAGGGCTCTCACATGGTGGAACGGGGTTATGAGAGACCGTGGTGCAGAAGTTGCTCTAGCACAGACATGGGCTGAACTCAGGGCCCTTATGATGAGGGAATTCTGTCCTCGTCATGAGCAGCGAGCTTTGGAGAAGGAGTTTGATGACTTGAAACAAGACAGTGGCGAGCACAGGGCATATACTGATAGATTTGAGGAGTTGAGTCTGCTTTGCCCGACGATGGTTACCCCACTCGACAAGGCTATCGAAAGGTACATCGACGGCCTACCTGACTCGGTACAAGACATCATTACTGGTAATAACCCTGCCACACTCCGTCAGGCTATCGAATTAGCAGCTACATTGACTGAGTCGCAGATTCGGAAGAATAAGTTACACAGGAAGGGTGACAAGGGCAAGAAACAGTCGTCTGACAAGGAAGATAGCAAGAAAGGTCAAAACAAGAATGGAAAGAATTCTGGTTCCTCAAAAAGTTCTAGGAAGCGAAAGGCTTCCCAAAACTATGTTGTCACTGCCCAAGCTAACCAGGCAGCTCCCAACCAAACCGCACAGCCTCCAGCGAAGAAACCCTATTCAGGGAATGCACCTTTGTGCAATAGATGCAATAGTCACCATCAGCCGCAACATCCGTGCCGTTTCTGTAATAACTGTGGGAAGTCGGGTCATCTTGCCGCTACTTGTCGCATTCCTGTTAACCAGAACCAGGCAGTTCAGAACCCGGCTCAACAAGTTGCTCAGCCTCTTGCTCAGCAACAGGGTCTAGCTGCACGACCTCATTTTCCTCCCGGTTCGTGCTACAATTGTGGGGATCTGACCCACTACAGGAACCGGTGCCCAAGGCTAGCCAACCAGAATCAGAATCCAAATCAGAATCAAGCTCAGGCTCGAGGTCGAGTCTTCAACATGAATGCACAAGAGGCACAGGCAGACAATGAAGTGGTGAACGGTACGTTCTTTATTAATAATCAGCTTGCATCTGTCCTTTTTGATTCGGGTGCCGAGAAGAGTTTTGTGTCATTGTCTTTTGAGCCAATGTTTCACGTGTCTAGAACGAAACTAGGTAAACCTTTGACAGTAGAGGTTGCTAGTGGTGAACCAGTTGTTCTTGATTCTGTTCTTCACAACTGCCAGTTAAACCTTAACGATCATCTTTTTCCGATCGACCTCACGCCTATGCAACTTGGAAGCTTTGACGTTATAGTGGGTATGGATTGGTTATCTAAGCATCGCGCAGAGATAGTTTGTTCTGAGAAGATTGTTCGTGTGCCGCTATCGACAGGCGAGATCCTACAGGTTCGTGGTGAGAAGCCTGTCGGTGGTCTCAAACTCATGTCTTGTTTTAAAGCTGGGAAATATCTGCGGAAGAACTATGTGGCTTTCTTAGCACATGTTACAGCAGATAAAGGCAAGGGTAAGTCTATTTCAGATATTCCTGTCGTTCGGGATTTTTCTGAAGTATTCCCTGAAGATTTACCTGGTCTGCCTCCAGCACGCCAAGTCGAGTTCCGCATTGATTTCGTACCTGGTGCAAATCCCATTGCCAGAGCTCCATATCGTCTTGCACCGTCTGAGATGCAAGAGTTGTCTAAGCAGCTTCAGGAGCTCTCTGACAAGGGTTTTATCCGTCCTAGCTTTTCACCCTGGGGTGCTCCCGTTCTTTTTGTCAAAAAGAAGGATGGATCCTTTAGGATGTGTATCGATTATCGTGAGCTTAACAAGCTTACCATCAAGAATCGATATCCCCTACCTCGCATTGATGATCTCTTTGATCAGTTGCAGGGCGCTTCTTATTTTTCAAAGGTCGATCTACGATCTGGTTATCATCAACTTCGTGTGCATGAAGAAGATATTCCCAAGACAGCGTTCCGCACTCGTTATGGGCACTATGAGTTCACAGTCATGCCATTCGGTTTGACTAATGCTCCTGCTGTTTTCATGGACTTAATGAATAGGGTCTGCAAACCTTATTTGGATCAGTTCGTCATTGTTTTTATTGACGACATCTTGATTTATTCTAAGACGCGAGCTGATCACGAGCAACATCTTCGTCTTACTCTGGAACTCCTAAAGAAAGAGCAACTTTTCGCCAAATTCTCCAAGTGTGAATTCTGGCTTAAAGAAGTTCAATTCTTAGGACATATCATCAACGAACAAGGTATTCATGTAGATCCCTCCAAGATCAGTGCGATTAAGGATTGGGATACGCCTACTACTCCTACTGAAGTTCGTTCTTTTCTTGGTCTAGCGGGTTATTACCGCCGCTTCATTGAAAACTTCTCAAAGATTGCAGTTCCTCAAACTGCTCTAACTCAGAAGAACAAACCCTTTGTTTGGGGATTCAAACAAGAGGAAGCTTTTCAACACTTGAAGCGGAAGCTTTGCGACGCGCCTGTTCTAACTTTGCCTGAGGGCAATGATGATTTCGTCGTTTATTGCAATGCATCTAAATTGGGTCTTGGCTGTGTCCTGATGCAAAGGAACAAAGTCATAGCATATGCATCGAGGCAGTTGAAGATACATGAGAAGAACTACACCACTCATGATCTTGAGTTGGGTGCAGTTGTCTTCGCTCTTAAGATCTGGAGACACTATTTGTACGGTACAAAATGTGTGGTTTTCACTGACCACAAAAGTCTTCAGCATATCTTCAATCAGAAAGAACTCAACATGAGGCAACGACGTTGGGTTGAGCTACTAAACGACTATGACTGCGAAATTCGCTACCATCCTGGTAAGGCGAATGTCGTAGCCGATGCATTGAGTCGTAAGGAACGTACTAAGCTTCATTGTGTACGTATTCAATCTGTTATTCAAGCTCGATCCGATATCCAAGCACGCATTTCTCAGGCTCAACAATCTTGTGTTTCACAAGGTTTGATGGATAAGGAATTTCCCTATCACATAACTCCTGATCTGGAACTGAAGGACAATGGATCGTATTACTTCATGGACCGCTTGTGGGTCCCAATCCAGGATGATCTTCGTACCTTGCTTATGGATGAAGCCCATAAGTCTCGTTATTCTATTCATCCGGGCTCAGATAAGATGTATAAGGATCTTCGCATTCATTATTGGTGGCCTGGTATGAAGAAAGACATTGCCTTATACGTATCAAAATGCCTTACTTGTCTTAAGGTTAAGGCTGAACATCAGCGTCCTTCTGGTTTATTGGTGCAACCAGAGATCCCAGTTTGGAAATGGGAAAACATTACTATGGATCTTGTTACCAAACTTCCACGCACAAAGAAAGGTCATGATGCCATCTGGGTAGTTGTTGATCGTCTTACTAAGTCAGCGCATTTCTTGCCAATCCGTGAAGATTTTTCTGCTGACAAACTTGCTAAAATCTATGCGGATGAAATAGTAGCTCGACATGGTGTTTCTTTGAACATCATTTCTGACAGAGATGCACGCTTCACTTCTCATTTTTGGAGAAGCATGCAATCTGCTATGGGGACCCAACTTAATCTGAGCACGGCTTATCATCCGCAAACGGATGGTCAATCTGAGAGAACAATCCAGACTCTGGAGGATATGCTTAGAGCTTGTGTGATCGATTTTGGTGGTAGTTGGGATTCACATCTTCAGTTGATTGAATTCTCCTACAACAACAGTTATCACACCAGCATCAAAATGGCTCCTTTCGAGGCTCTCTATGGTCGAAAATGTCGTTCACCAGTCTGCTGGAATGAGATCGGCGAGGCTCAGCTTACTGGACCTGCCCTCATTTTAGAGACAACAGATAAGGTCAAGAAAGTTCGTGATAACCTTCAGACAGCTAGAAGCCGTCAGAAGAGTTACGCAGACCCAAAACGCAAGCCCTTGGAATTTCAAGTCGGTGATCGAGTATTACTTAAGGTCTCACCTTGGAAAGGTGTGATCAGATTTGGAAAGAAAGGAAAACTTGCACCTAGATACGTTGGACCATTCAAGATCGTCGAAAGAATCGGTAAGGTAGCCTACAGACTTGAGTTACCTCCTGAACTTGGAAATGTTCATCCAACTTTTCACGTGTCCAATCTCAAGAGGTGTTTAGCTGATGAGAACCTCCACATACCACTTGACGAAATTCGTGTTGGTAAAACACTGAAATTTGTTGAGAAACCTGTGGAAATCATGGAACGTGAAGTCAAGTGGCTTAAATGCAAGCGCATTCCTTTGGTCAAAGTTCGCTGGGAAGCTAAACATGGACCCGAGTTTACTTGGGAACGCGAAGATCAAATGAAGGCGAAATATCCGCATCTTTTCCCACGAGTTTCCTCTAAATAAATTTCGGGACGAAATTTCCACAAGTAGGGGAGACTGTAACATCTGTGCTTGTAATCATTATGAATAGTACCATTATCAATAAAACAATGTCATTTGATCCCAATGTTTGTTTGGTTATGTTTTACATTTTTCATGTTTTGACTTTTATTCAATTTCAAACTCTATATCACTTTCTAGAGAGTTATACGCAAACTGGTGCGTAAACGTAGCCAGTTTAATGCGACAAATACTCCGGAACATCAACATATACTTAACATACCTTAAATAACCCTTACATAACTTAGAAATAAGTTTTGAAGGCTTTGGTATGGCAAAAACAAGTTAATTCGCTTACAGGGACTAAACTTGACAAACTACGAAAGTATGCCAATTTGAACTGTAACGAACATTCCGGAACATGACCATAAGTTAAACATACCATAAATATCCTTTACATAGCTTAGAAATAGGCTTTGAGGGGTTCGGTATGCTAAAATAAACTTTTGGGGTCATTCAGGGACTAAAAGCGTCAAAAAAAAAGTGCACAAGTTTGCATTTTCGCGCATAACTTACGTTCTGAATACATCCGGACATCCAAAAATTTATGTAAGCACTAAAATATTTTATTTTAGTGTTTGGCATAAGAAAAATCCATTCGTCACGCCATTTGGATCATTTTTCGCGCTTATGCGCATTCCGTCGTAATTAACCGAACAACGTAACCGTGCGGCTAAACGAACCGACACCCGAGATATTTTTGAACACATTTTAAGTTCCCAATACTTTAACTTCATTTTAGAGCTTTGAAATGGGGTTAACGGGGCTTAAACGTGTCAAAAAACGCATCAAAAACCAAGTTTTGAGGTTGCAGGGACTGAAACTGTAAATCTGCCAAACTAGGTCCGTAAGTAGGGGCCAGATGCAGCAAAACGTTTTTTTACAGCTGTTAACAGCCCTTAACACTCTCCAAAGGCCAAGTGCCAAGTGTCAAACTCTTATGGTGGATGGCAAATGAGTTACCACAACTTTCCAACAAGTATACGGCTTAGATCGTGCCCCCTTTTCCAAGAAATGATCCTAACGGTGAACCAAAAACTATAAATACCCACCTCCACCCTTCACTTTTCCTCAGAAGAATCTGATCTTATGTGCTCTAAGTTGAAACCTTTGTTTCATACCTGAGCTATTTTGATCTAGATTAGCATTCGGGGACCCTTTGTAAGTGTTCCTTCGTTCTTTTATTGCTTTTCGAGTCCGAAAGTCAAACTTTGTTTGACTTTCTGCATTGACCAGTTTATGGTCAATGCGAAGTTCATTTGAACTTCGCAACGTGATTGTAATCACGATGGTTATAGTCCCTTGTGACTATGCCAAATGATTACCACGTTGTCTAGGGTCGTAAGGGTAAGCGATCTAATAAATCGCTTATACCTTCGAACCCGACCCATTTGGTCGATCATTAGGATCCGACCAAACACATTAGGTGACCATAGTATATAGGGAATAACCTTCCGAGGTTATAACTTATGGTCGCTTCGTTTAAGTGGTTGTATGATAGGTAGTTTATATGCCTTAGGTAAATTACCAAAATACCCCTTTGATGCCAAAATTCATTTTAAACATATATAACATAAATTTTGACATCTAAACTGATTTGACAACAATATTAGACATGTTAAGGCATATGTTACTTGTCATAGGACTAGTTAGACGGTCGGAACGCGTTTCACGCGAACGACGCGTTAAAGTAGCATAAGCTACCTAAACGGGTCGTAATGGGTCGTAAGCACTTATGTTAGGTTTCATTTAGTATGTAGGCTTTGTTAAACCATATTACATGAGTTCCTACACTCATTTGGTTTACAAACCCTCATGCTACCCGATCTTCCGATATAGGTCCGGTTTATTAACATAGTTACCTATATTAGGTGCCGTTTGATTCTGTGATCTCTAGCATTGCTTGGTGGTTATCTTAGGACTTCTGAGCAATCTCAAGTGAGTACATAGACCCCTCTTTTACTGTTTTCAAACTGTTTTGGGGTGAAACACATGTGCCTACTTGTTACTTTCATGCTTTCCATGTTTTCACATCATATACCTGCTATGTTCGTTAGTACATTATAGTACATGTTTTACATTACATTTCATGCTATGTATGCCCATTGTGTGCGTACTTAGTACATTGATTTACATTACATTTCATGCTATGTATGCCCATTGTGTGCGTACTCAGTACATTGTTTTACATTACATTTCATACTATGTATGCCCATTGTGTGCGTACTTAGTACATTGTTTTACATTACATTTCATGCTATGTATGCCCATTGTGTGCGTACTTAGTACAGTTGTTTTCATCACATGCTTACATTTTGTTATGACATTTGGGTTGTTTACAATGGAACAATACATTCATTAACATTAGCTACGCCGTTCGTTAGTAGGTAGTGGTACCATAGGAATTGACAACTCCCGTTCCTGAAATCCTGGGTTTGTTTGGATTGGAAGGAATGACCGAATTCGATATACATAACTTAGATAAACCTTTAATTTGTTTAAGGGTTTATCGCCACAGTCTCAAGGCTTGGATGTATGCATTTTCACAATACCGCATAAATGTTTGTATCAGTCTAGCATGCATTTGTTCCACAAAACATAACTTTGATTTAAACCATGTTTTACTTCAATACCTTGTTTTGTGCATTTTTTACATATGGTTTAGTTGATATATTTCACTTACCATACATGATATTTTTGGGTACACATTACATGATCTATATTAAACATAAACATTTTGACATTGATATACACATTTAGGTGGTTTACATTGGACATAGACATTTCGATATGGTTTACACATTAACACATGACAATTCATTTACACATAAACAATTTACATTGGTGATTGGTTTGAGTAAGTGATTTGAGTAACGAGGCGTGTGTAATATGATACAAGCATGGTGGATACGCCGCTGGTACTTCCTATATATAAGTGTTTGTATGACATTACATGTTGTAGCGTTACTTAAATCATTTCAATATTTGACATATTACGTTTTACATAAACAACTTATTTTCACAAGACATTGATTTACAAAACAACTTATCCTATACAAACTCATTTTTCTTGGTTATTCATTTAACCTTACATTATTCTCTTATCTATACATATCATCGCTTTTTGAATGATTTACAAAACAAAACAACTTACAAGGTTCATGACTGACTGTTATTAAACATTTTTCTTAAACTTAAGTCATGAATCCTATTTTCATAAAACCTATGTATCTCACAGGCATTTTTATGCTGACGTACCTATTTTCACATGTGTTTTCAGGAGCTTTTCCATAGGATGATGATCGTGACACTAGGGCGGACCTGTGCCTTAGAGACATAAAACGAAGATAGACTTAGTTTAATTATGTTTTGTACTCTTGTTTTTGTTTAAGACAATGTAACTCTTGTGTTGATAAATAAAATACAACTTTGAATGCCATGGTTATGAAACAATTAATTCTGTTACAACACTCCCCGACGTTTTCCGCCACGTTTTGTATGTTATACGTGGTCGGGGTGTGACAGATGTAACTTGTTTGAACAATATGTGTTTACGTGATATGAGGTCTTAATGGAATGTTATGTTTGTATTATGTCAATGTGTGTATGTATATAAATATATGACCCGAATCGCACAACAACAACCCAACCGCATAACACTTGGCCGACCGCACAAGCCTTTGGGCTTTGATTCCACACGACTCTCGTCCCACTCCTCACTCGAAACCGATGGGTAGCCCATGATGGGTTCGGCCACCCACCTATTTAAACTAAGACATACCCATTAGTGGGGGTTTGTTCTCTCATTAGTTGCAAACACTTAACACACATCAAACCCTACTTCTCTCCTCTCCTCTCTCTTGTTCGACGGCAATCCTCATAGCCAAAGCCCCCATCTCGATCAACCTAGTTCTTTGGCGTTCCGGTTAGTGTTTTAATTATTAATTGTATAATGTTGTGATCTACATGTTTCCACATAATGATTTAGAGAATGATATATGATTGCTTATGATTGTAAATCACTAAGGTTGTTCTTGTAGATCGACTCACTTGTGTAGGGTGTTTAGACTGATTTAGAGTTGATGATTATATGATTGATGATCTGGAACCGAATGAATGATAACCGATTGTGATATGTTAATCATTAAATGAATTGTGAGGATTGTTATGTTAGTATGCAAAGAACAGGAACCGTGTTATTATAACTTATTTTTATAAATTGTTGCTATGCCTTGAACATGATTAGGGTTCATAGGGATTGATGGATGAAAACCTTGATTTGATCGAATAAAGGATTGGAATAGAAACTGTGATGATGTTGATTGATTGTGTGCAAATATGGAAACTGTTGGAATTGATTTGCAAAGATAAATGTGTAACTGATATGCATGAAATTCGGATTTTAGTTAACCAATCGCACAAGTCACACGAAACATGAGTCGCACAAGCTTGCATGAACCACACGAAACTTGTTTCGTGTAAGGGTCTGGTCGCACAAGCTTAGTGCAACTGTCTAAAACTCACAGTACAACTAAGATATGCATGATCGCACAAGACGTGTGGATCGCACAAGGCAGTGCCGATCGCACAAGTCTTGGGCCACACACACACTGTTTGGACGTTATTATGTTGTTGGGCCTTAAAGCCCAATACCCAGTCGCACAACCCAAGTGGATCGCACAAGTCCATCCGGACCGCACAAGGTCAACGTTTGATATTATTTGGGCCGTGTATGTATGATTGAGCTTTCTATTTGTTTGGGCCGGGTGTTAATTGGATCGCACAACATGCTGTGGATCGCACAACATGTTGGGCCGGGTAGTTCTTTGGGTTTTAACTACCCAATCGCACAAGATGCTATTGGGCTTACACTGTTACATCAGCCCAATACATCCTGATCGCATAAGTTTTGGACTTTATGTGTTCAACTAAATTGTTTATCATGTTCAATGTGTATGCCATGATCATTGCGTGTTCTTGACTTGTTAGTTCTGTGTAAACTTATGTGCACTACTTGAACCTAGACCTGACTTGTATGGTAACCATGTTAGGACGTGGTTGACCACATATAGCTCGAGTGACCATTTTGTTTATCTGCCGAGCAAATCAAGGTGAGTTCACACTTTCTACAAGGCATGGGATTCCCGGTGGTTAGGGAATGGGTAAAGAGATTGAATAGAACCTGCATATTCTCCTTGGGTAGAATACGTACCTCCGCTCCTCCATAGGAAGGACGACAACATTTAACCTGCGTAATCTCCTTAGGTAGATTATGTACCTCCGCTCCTCCATAAGAAGGACGACAACATTTAACCTGCGTAATCTCCTTAGGTAGATTACGTACCTCCGCTCCTCCATAGGAAGGACGACAACATTAACTTACTAGACAAAACGCTTTCATGAAGTCCCTCATTTTTATATCGACTTAATCGCCGGGCCAATGGCGAGCGGGTCATTAGTTAATAGCGCTATTAGGGTTGACAAGCCTCACACCGTGCCGGTAGGACGGGCGTGTACTAATGGATCTGGGCACTTAGTCAATGATAATAAACATTTACGTAGGGCACAACTTATTGTTCGTCAGTTGTCGATATGGTAACGGTCTAGTGGTTTACATGGGGAAGCCCCCACTAATTATGGATATGGTTTGGGAAACAAGGGTACTGGTTAACTCGTGGTTTACGAAACAACTTATGGTTTTCAAAACAAACTTGTGAAACTAAACAACCAACTGTGAACTCGCTCAACTTTGTTGTTGACTTGTTGTTACATGCCTTGCAGGTCGTTAGGAACTTATGGAGCTTGCACGAGGATGCGTGGTCGTTGTGGGACATGGACAGTTGTGTGCCATGTCAAACATTTGAAACATTTAAACTTATGCTTTGGTTTTAAACATTATGCTTCCGCTTGCAACTTAAACTATGTTTTGCTTTGGACACCAATTATATTGTGTTGGATTTTATATTTACTTACATGCTTGTTCAATATGATTGGTGGCTTGATCCTGGTCAGTCACGCCTCCAAGCGGTGATCCTCCGCATGTGGATTTGGGGGTGTGACACAAACTATGGATGTTGTGGTCATATAGCAAAATACTATCGTTCAGCCACCAAACCAACAAAGTTATAGCAGTTCCTTCTCAACCTATCATGACTCCTCATACGATACATGTTTTACCTAACTACCCACAAGGAACCTGCTTCAATGTTGGTTGTCCAAACCCCTTCAAATAACTTGGCTGGCAGATGAAGACTCAACAAATAGGCACAAGATAAACGCTGGCAATATTAAAGCTTGTGCTGAAGTCTGGATAAACACTTGAACTTTTATGTTTTCTATTTCCTTTCTAAGGATCTTGAAAAACTTTGGTTATTCCATAAATAAATTCGGTCGTTTCCATTTTATTTACAAAATCAATGTAAACACATGTATGTATGGCATGCTACTACGATACCGATACCAAGGAACCATGTTCCTTGCAAGACAAACTACTTATGTAGTCCTTTCATTTTAATGATCGCTCACGACCTCCACAAAAAAAATCCTAAGTACTTGTTTCTTCTAAAGAAACAAAGTACAAGGTACAAGTTATATCACTCGACAAATACTCAAAGTACCACTTTAAATCCCTGCTAGGATATCTAAGGGTACTTTTTCATAGGTCCTTAATTGGTCTTATACGATGTGTGTGTATATATCATTATATTCTGGTTTTCATAACAATATGCTTGGTACATAATTTCAAAAAAACCTCGTACAAGATTTTCAAAATCATCTCACATGGTTTAAAAAAAACATTTATAAACATATTTGCCTAATACATTTATCACATGATTCCAAAAACTTTAAACATCCTTTCAAAAATCCCATGCATGGTTTTTAAAGACGTACTGCTTGTATGTTGACTTAACATACGTAATACACGATTTTCAAGGACACTCTGCTTCATATTTTAACCCAGCCTATCCAAGCACAAGGTTTCGAAACATTTCTCGCTACACAAATCCTAAAATCCTTATAAGATCTTCCTATCTTCATAGTAAGATTTCCTGTGGATGTTTAAAATACTAATTAAGGTCCAAGGATTGGATTCCTAGTGTACTTTAAATGCATATGTACAAATCAACGACAAGATAACAACGAATTGATAACAAACAGATAACAAGTTGGTAACAAGCTAATGACCAAGTTGACAATTGTGTGATTATGTGTTTATGTGTTTTTTTTAGTGATCTGAATGCTCGCTATCTAAATCCTTGTAAAATCCTCCATATCTTCATATGATGAATTTTTAAAAGGATATCCAAAAGTACTATCTTAAATCCTTAATGGGCTTCTATGCGATAGTTAAGACCCTTGGATTTTAAAAAAGTACTATACCAAAGATAAAGAGACCCTGTGGTGGACTAGTCAAATCATCACGGGATTTTTCATTTAATTCTATCCCCTACACATTTAAAAAAAAAACTGTGCGGACTATGCATGGAATTACGCAATTATGGATGCATACATAATTATGGAATTCAGTGCACAGAAACCACAGCAAGTTTTGTCATGTGTAAGAACTATAGTAATAAGAATAACAAACGAAAACTCTGGAATGCTTCTGTCTTATCTTTGCCCGATGAAAATGATGATTTCGTTGTCTAATTGCGACGCGTCGAATCTAGGCATTGTTTGTGTTCTTATGCAACGAGGAAAGGTTATAGCTTATGCGTCAAGACAATTGAAAATTCACGAGAAGAACTACACCACTCATGATCTTGAATTGGGCACTGTAGCGTTTGCTCTCAAAATCTGGAGACGTTATCCTTATGGCATGAAATGTGTGGTTTTCACAAACCAAAAAAGTCTCCAACACATTTTCAATCAAAAAGAGCTAAACATGAAACAACGACGTTGGGTAGAACTCTTGAACGATTACGATTGTGAAATTCGCTACCATCTTGGTAAGGCGAATGTCGTAGCCGATGCGCTAAGTCGAAAGGAACGAGTCAAACTTCATTGTGTTCGCACTCTATCCGATATTCAATCACTTACCTCTCAAGCTCAATGTACTTATGTTACACAAGACTTGATGGGTAAGGAATTACCACGTCAACTTGAGCTTAAACTCGAATCGAAAGACGATGGGTTACTCTATTTCAAGAATCGTTTGTGGATTCCGAAACAAGACAATCTTCGCACCCTAGTAATGGACGAATCACATAAGTCTCGATATTCTATCCATCCTGGTGCTGACAAAATGTACAAGGATCTTCGTACTCAGTACTGGTGGCCTGGTATGAAGAAGGATATTGCTCTGTATGTATCAAAATGCCTAACTTGTCTTAAAGTCAAGGCTGGACATCAACGACCATCTTGTTTGTTTGTAGAACCAGAGATACCGGTTTGGAAGTGGGAGAACATTGTGATGGATCTCATCACTAAGTTACCGCGCACATCTAGAGGTCACGATGCTATTTGGGTAGTTATTGATCGATTAACGAAGTCAGCTCACTTTATACCGATTCGCGAGGATCTATCTGCTGATAAACTTGCCAGGATTTATGTTGATGAGATTGTATCTCAACATGGTGTTCCTTTGGATATCATATCTGATCGTGATGCTCGATTTTCATCTCACTTTTGGAAGACCATGCAATCTGCTATGGGAACTCAACTAAATCTAAGCACTGCTTATCATCCCCAAATAGATGGACAATCTGAGAGGGCGATACAAACATTGGAGGATATGCTTAGAGCATGCGTGATAGACTTTGGTGGTAATTGGGATTCTCATCTACCGTTGATCGAGTTCTCTTATAACAACAGTTATCATGCTAGCATCAATATGGCACCGTTCGAAGCTTTATACGGTCGAAAATGTTGTTCACCTGTCTGTTGGAATGAGATCGGTGAAGCTCAGCTTACTGGGCCTGAGCTCATTCTGGAAACGACAGATAAAATCAAGAAAATTCGCGATAATCTTCTGACAGCTAGAAGCCGTCAAAAGAGTTATGCGGATATGCGACGCAAGCCATTGGAACTTCAGGTTGGAGACCATGTCCTACTCAAGGTGTCCCCTTGGAAGGGATGGTGAGATTTGGAAAGAAAGGAAAACTTGCACCATGATATGTTGGCCCATTTAAGATTGTTGAAAGAATCGAAAAGGTTGCTTATCGACTAGAGCTACCTCCTGAACTTGGGAATATTCACCCAACATTCCTCGTGTCCAATTTACGAAAGTGCTTAGCCGATACTGATCTTCACATCCCACTCGATCAAATTCAAATTGATGACACGTTGCACTTTGTCGAGAAACCTGTGGAGATAATGGACCATAAAGTCAAGCAATTGAAGAACAAGCGAATACGATAGTCAAAGTTCGTTGGGAGTCCAAACGTGGCCCAGAGTTTACTTGGGAACGTGAGGACCAAATGAAAGAGAAATATCCACATTTGTTTTCACAAGTTTCCTCTAGTTAAAATTTCGGGACGAAATTTCCTAAAGTAGGGGAGACTGTGACAATTGTGCTGTGTAAACGATGTACAATGTAAAACAATATCAATTATCAATGAAACGATGTGTTTTGGTGTCAATATTCGTGTATTTGTGTTTGACGGTTTTACGTTTTGATTCTAGTTTGATTTCAAGCTTTAAATCGCTTTCTGGAAAGTTATACGCAAACTGATGCGTAAACGTAATCAGTTTAACGCGACAAACACTCCGAAATAGTGACATAGGGACAATTTACGACAAACTACGAAAGTATGCTGATTCGTATGGAAACGAACATTCCGGAACATGATCATAAGCTAAACATACCCTAAATATCCTTCACATAGCTTAGAAGTAGGCTTTGACGGGTTCGGTATGCGAAAATATGCTTATTTGATCAATAGGGACTAAAAGCGTCAAAAAGTGCATAAGTTTGCATTTACGCGCATATCTTACATTCTGAACATATCCTGACATCCAAAAATTTTTGTAATCATTAAATAATTTTATTTTAGTGATTGGAATGTAAAAATACCATCCGTCGCATAATTTGGATTGTTTTCGCGTCCGTTCGAGTTTTCGTCGTAATTAACCGAATAACGCGACCGTACGACCAAACGAACCGACATCCGAGATGTCTTCAAGCATATTTCATGTTCCCTATACTTTAACATCCTTGTAGAGCCTTGAAATTGGGTTAACGGGGCTTAAACGCGTCAAAAAATAAGTTTGGAGGCTGCAGGGACCTGTTCTGCCATTTTTGAAACTTCAGAAGAGGGGGCTTGGCGTATGGCGACGCCCTGGGTGAATACCCGTAGCGTACGGCGAGGCCCCAATCTAGACAGAAACATTGAATCTGGTTGAAACAGCCTATTCTCATGGTTTTAATCCCTGATTTAGCATACCATTTGCTTGTTTTTGTACTCCCCTTGTATTGTAATCTATGAGTAACATGTGTATCGTTGAGATCAAGTCTTAATCCTTGCAAAAACACATGTAATGATCTTGTGAATTCAAGTTTCCTATAAATACCCATCAAGTTTCATTCTTGTTCCTTGCTCAAATTGATCTAATCTGCTCGAAGTTGAAGCTAAGGCTTCATACCTGAGTGTTTTAGTTCAATTCTTCCTAGCTTGGACCTTTTGTAAGCTTCTTTCATGCTTGTTTATGCTTTTCAAGCATGAAAGTCAAACAGTGTTTGACTTTCTGCTTTGACCATGAATTGGTCAAGTCAAAGTTCAATCAAACTTTGCAACGTGAGCGTAATCACGATAGTTATAGTCCCTTGTGACTATACCTACTGATTACCAAGTTGATTAGTCGAAGTGACGAGTCAAAGTTTCGGTCAAAATGCCGATTATGCGCATTTTGCGACCAAACTATTTTCGGGTATCAAAACACTTTGTTTTGATATCAAACCTGTTTTCTAACTTAGTTAAACATGTTTCACTCGTCACTTTTAGTCTAGTGCTTGTATAGGGTCGTAAGTCAAGTGGTCTTAACAACCGTTTAGACTTTCGAACCCGACCCGTTTGGCCGATCATTAGGATCCGACCAAGCATATATTGTGACCATAGTTGTATAGGGAATAACCTTCTGAGGTTATACCTTATGGTCACTTAGGTGGTGTTTGTTTTTTGGCCAGAAGCACTTCTGGCCACTTATGTCTGCGTCGCGAAGACGCGCGCAGATGATACAAGTCTGCAGCTTGTTTGTTTTTCGGAAGCACTTCTCACCAAAAAGGTCTTCCCCACCTCTTCCCCACACAGAGATGTTCTTATGTCTGCAAACCTCTTCTCAGACTCTTCTCTCTACCCCCACATCTCTGCATCACCTCCACCACATATCCGCCACCACCTCCACCCCCACATCTCCGCCACTACCTCCACCTCCACCACCACACCTCCGACACCCATCACCTCCACCTCCGACACCCATCACCTCCACCTCCACCTTCAACAATCACCACCTCCATCTTCACAAAGCATCAAATCAAAATAAGAGATGTGCGGTGGTGGTTGAGAAACAAGAACCGGCCGGAAAAACCCCCAAATCGATCTCTCTCTCATTCTCTCTTCAGAAACTCCCTCGATCTCTCTCTCTCTCTCTTCAGAAACCCCCAAATCGAAGATGGTGAAATTATGGTTTCGGTGGAGGTGGTTGTTTTTTGGCTGAAGTGGTGGTGCTTGGCTTCGTGGTGGCGGTGGTGCTTGGTGGTTGCGACGAGGTGGGTGGGGGAGGCAGAGAGAAGATGGTGGTGGTGAGTGTTAGGTGGTGGTGGTGGTTGCGACGGGGTGGGTGGTGGCTGAAGTGGTGGTGGTTGGTTGTGGTGGTAGAGGAAGGCAGAGAGAGAGAGTCAGAGGTGTCTGTGTGTGTGTTTGTGTGTGTTATGTGTGAGAAGAGGTTTTTATAGATATAAAAAAACAAACCCTCTTCTCCTTGCAGACTGCAGACATTTGTTTCACCTCTTCTCCTGCATATGCCTGCAGATGTGGTCCACAAACTGCAGACTTTTTCTTGCAGAAAAAACAAACAGCACCTTAGTTTAATTAGTTGAATGATAGGTAGTTTATATGCCTTGGGAAAATAACCAAAATGCCCTTTTCATGCATAATTTGATTTTAAGCATATGTAACTTAATTTTTGTCACCTAAACTGCTTATGCAACATATTTAAACATGTTAGGGCGTATAATACTTGTCATAGGACTAGTTAGGCGTCTCGAACGCGCTTTCGCGTGAACGACGCGTTAAAGTAGCGTAGACTACCTTAACGGGTCGTAAGCACTTAGGATAGGTTCCGATTTAGAATGTAGGCTTTGTTAAACCATATCACATGAGTTCCAATACTCACTTAGTTTACGAGACCTCATTCTATCCGATCTTCGGATTTAGGTGCCGATTTATTAACAAAGCGATCCGATTACTAGGTGCTACTTGATTTCCTTGGTTTGCCCGAGTTTTGTTAAATTCATTTAATCAAGGATACTTTGCACTTCAATGTGAGTACATAGTTCCCCTCTTTTACTGTTTTCAATTGTTTTGGGGTGATTCATATGTGTTAAACGATTTCGACGATTTCAAAAACGAATACTATGGTTTATATTAAACATAACGATTTCGATAATGTGAACGAACTTGTTGGGATGTATTTACATAACGAATAACATTCATTAACAATGATCAAGCCGACCAGTAGTATGTTATGGTACCATAGGATCTGATAAATCCTGTTATCGGACTGCCGCCATGGTTATGTATGGGGGTTATGTGGGTAACGACTGAACCTGATGATTGTTAACTTACCCGTTGGTGGTTTGTTAATACGAGTTGAACGATGGAGGAGTTACGAAGGTTTGAATGCATTAAGCGAGACGACCAAAAGTTAGTTTTCACAATTAAAATGAGAACAATTTGAACGATTGAACGATTTTAAACGATTGAACGATTTTGGACGATTTGAAAGATTTGGAACGATTTGAATGATTTAAACAAATGAACGATGGACTATAACACAAACGAGTTGAACGATTTAAACGATTGGTTTTTGGTATGTGATTAGATAACAGAATGGGTGTAAGGTGATAAAAGCATGGTAGATACGCCGCTGGTACTTCTTATATATAAGTGCTTTTATCATATTGCATTCCGTGGCGTTATTTAGTTCACTTGGAAGAACGATTTTAAACGATGTCACGCAACGATGTTTACTATACGATATAAACCATACGAGTTTTAATATGAGAATGATTTACAATTTGGTTTACATAAACAAATGTTTTGGGTTAAGATTCATGGCATCGAGGTTTTCTAAACTATATCCAACTTGTTTTAAGCTGGTTATTTCATATTGCAATACTAAACACTTTTCAAAACAAGGTCTTCAATTATCGACTCATGTAGTCAAACGAGGTATTGCAACATGTAAACGAGCCATGAATCTGACACTCTCACAAAACCTATGTGTTCACCGGCATTTCTTTGCTGACATATTTTCGCATATGTTTCAGGTGGTGTTGAATGATGTTGATTGTGACTAGGATGCATGCTCACATAGGACCGGACGAGGCCTTAGTGACTTAATAACGATGATAGACGATATGTAAACTAGTTTGTTTTGTTCTAAGACAATGTAAATGGTTAATATCTAAATAAAATGAAACTTTTTAATCCATGTGTTGTGAAACAATAATTCTGTCGCTCCATTCCCCGACGTTTCCGCCGCAGTTTGTTGTTTTACGCGGTCGGGGTGTGACAGCGCCCCTCTAATGGCGCCGCATAAATGGTAGGAGGGGGCGCTATTGGTCACTTTTCGCCTACCCATACCCTCCAACCTTATAGTTATCACCCTACTAAAGGATGCGAATGGTGTTGGATTGATGGTTGATAGGTTGAAATGTTGAATCTGTACACGACCCATATGTTTATGCTTATAAAATTATCAACCCTAACCCACACGTACTTAAATTCTTGGAACCCGAAAATGATACGTTTAACCAATTTATCTAAACAAGTAAATAGTTTGACAAATTGCACTTAAGTTATAAACAGGATTGTCAAAAATGGTTTAAATGAACCACAGGATGGTTAGAGAGTCGACGTATTTGACAGCATGTTTATTTAAACAGGTGAACTGTGTTAATGCATATTTTGTGTGTTCGTCACTGTGCGAATAGGCTAGATAGAGAGTGTATTGAATATTGTATAGATAAGAGTGAAAAGTATTATTTTGTAACGAAAAGTTCCCTTCGCACGAATGAGCCCTTCGCACAAGGGACACTACCCATTCGCACGAATGGAACTTGTTCCATTCGCTCCAAATCCCACTCGCATGGAGGGTACAACCTATATATAGAAGTTGTGAGTGAGAGCTGAGAGAAGTTTTGGTTCCAGAGGGAAAATGCTGGAGAATTTTTTCTCCAGCTTGTGATAGATGTAAACTCTTTTGGTATGAATGAAGCATACAACTTATGATGAATCTTTCTGCTTCTACTCCATTCTTAGTAATAATATTCTACAGAATTAGTTCTATCCCGTCCAAACTTCCGTCTAAGCCCACCGGATACTGGACTATCAATTGGTATCAGAGCTATGGTACCAATTCAATCGATCTAACAGTTGATTGAATCACCTAAGCTCATGAATTATGGGTTTTTAGGGGGTTTTAGACATAAAACATCAAATTGAAGGTCAATTCACGGAGGATTTTGAAATTGAAGACATCATTAGATTCGGAATTGATTGTCGTTCATATCTGTGAAATATCATCATGAAATTCGTAGAAATAAAGATTTTGGATCGAAAAATTGGATTCAGCCGCGTTCGAACGAATAGACTCCTTTCGCGCGAAGAGACCCTTCATTCGTATGAAAGGATCAACACCATTCGCACGAAGGGTTAATCCCATTCGCACGAAGGGATCAATCCCATTCGCACGAATGAGTCAAGTGTCTAAAGAAATGATTGGTCCGTAATGATCCGATTTCAAACTCGGTTCAATATAAAATATGGAGACAGGTAATTTTGAGCCAAGAACAAAAATACACAATAGAAAGATAGATAAAGATAAAATTGAAAGAAAGATATTTTCATTGAATGTGTATAGACAAACTACAAGATTATCATCTACCCTGGGTGAGCTCCCCCGGGGTGGTGGCTCACAAAATGCACACCTAACAAATTGTCACACCCCAAAAACGTCGCAGCGGAATATTAAACGTAGTGGTGACGGAAGTTGGTGCCCATTTATACCTTGTGGAACGATGCATTTATTTATTGGACATATTGACTTGTTTTAAAACATAAAGTATTTAAACATTACATTTTTAAAACCACGACACAACCAAAAAAGTTAAGTTGTCTTGATCCTCACGGATCTTATTACAAACGTCCTAGAAAGTTTAAAAGTTGTTCAACATTTTCAAATAACACAACATGCATCATCAAACACAAGATACGCCATGATTCCCGAAGCCGAACTCAAGTACCTGTAGAACACGTTAAAATCAAGTGTCAACACAAAGGAAGGTGAGTTCACATACTCACATACAAACAATTCATTCCAAGGAAAACTTTCTGATTATGTGTATATTTAAAAACATCCATATAATTTTTAGAAAGTCCATTTTACTTCCTTCATAAAATCCATGGGTCTTCTGTTGCAGTTCAAAAACCCGACAATAAAGCTCTTACCCAGGTTTTGTATATTAAATTCATAGCGTCAATTTTCAGACTCGTATGATAGCTAGACAATACGAACTATATATTTACCATGCAGGGATAATCAATGCTAGACAATAATCGGAATCAAAATTCGTCGCTTGACTTGACACGGGGCAACCGGTGACGACGGGGTTGTCAACCCGATAGATCTACCAACAATTCCTCACGTGCAATACTTAAATGATTAAACAACATCTTGGGCGCAGGGTCCTCTTCGAGACCAATATGATGTCTGCCTCACATACAATATATATATCCTACTAATATGACAAATTTAATACACGAAGTTGTACGAACCCCCTGAATCCCCTCCCATGAGACTAGGCCGGCATTCGTCCCAACTTTACGGTCTGTTTCTCCTCGGAAACACCGTATCATTCCAATTTCCTCCAAACATTCATTATGTTGGATCGTCGTGTGACCCTAACAAGTCAATCTGAGTAGTTCATCATCATCAAAAACAAAGGCGGAATCAATGAAATTGACGTAATACAGCTTGATACTTTCTAATTATCTTCTTTTACTGATTTCCTGAGCTTTTACAAATCAGATAACAATCCGGCAGCACCTCAGCTCTCAAACACACACACTTAATTCCGTTTCAAATGAACTATCTACACATATATTTATAGTTGTGGTGATTCCGCTTGAAACTAACATGACCGTTTCAAGCGGAATTAGTAATTTCGCTTGAACTGGTCACTGACACTTTCAAGTGGAATTACCCACTTTCACACTTAAAACCCTAATTCCCAACCTGTTGTGTGCTAGTTTATCCTAACTAGACATAAGACTCGATAAAGATGAAGTTAACAGACATTAGTGCACCAACAGACTCCCCCTTGGATGTTAATGAAGTCTTCAGCATCGAGTCTTTAGTCTTTAGTCTTTGTCTCTTTCCAATTTGTCTAACAATGTAAAAGCTTCCTTCAATTCTTCTTTTCTTCAATCAACAGCTAGCATGAATCACAGAATCTAAATCTTTAACAATCTTCAAACTCCCCCTTGAATGTAGATTCAGGAACTGTATCTGACTTTAAGTCTTCAGACTCCCCCTATCAGTAGGCTGGGATTTTGCTTAGCTGCTTTTTCAAATTCATACCTGTTACCTGCACAATCTCTACCTAAATATAAGATATATGACAATAACAGTTTTAATTCAAACTTACCATTCAACCTCATTTGATAATCTTGTCAGAATTAGAAATCCACTTAAGTATTCAGGTCCAAATTAATGACCCTGATTACTCAATTTGTCTACCAAGTCCAACTTAATGACCTTGGTTGACTTGAGACAAATCACACTGACTTTTGTTCAACCATTTTTCAAACATTTTTCTGAAAAAAATTACAAGATTCAAGTTAATGAACTTGTTTTGACTTTCCATTTTCTCAATTATCATGTTAAGCTCTCAATTCATCATCCAGCTTAGGATCTTTCTGCATCTGCTCCAACCTCCTGAATCTGAAGATCAACTCTCCACTTTGGTTTGTCGGAAAATAAAGCAGAAGTATAAAATCTTTTTGAATTTTTAATAAAGTTTCTAAACTAGAAATGAAATACAGAAATAAAATGCAGTAATATAAACTATTTACAAACATATTTTTGGTGAGCGTGTTAGCAAATCATATCAGCTATTCGACAAGTCACAAGTACCGTTAAGCTTTGATTACATACTCAGAATTAAACAATTCGCTTAGATTGTTGATATACTGATCCACTTAAATTCTCACACAAATTTCAATCTGTCCAGGATACGGATTTAGTATTTTAAGACTTAAACTTATTCATGTGTCCCACCTCTTGAATATACTCCCGTATCCAAATCCCAATATTCAGTCTTACAGGTGAGTATACCACCGATGATATCTGAAAGGGGTTAAATTGCGAAACCGTGAGAGCTCAGGTTAGAACTTCCATTCAGCAGAGAGATGACGGTTTGACTTTAGGTGGGTCCCCTTTAGAGGATCTTTTTTTACAACAGCAATGATTATCAATTTTATTGTTTCATCATTTTTGTGCTGAGGGCGGTGCTATATTTCAAGCAAGCAGCAAAGTATTCTCCGGGGACTAGGCCATTGCTTCCGCAAAATCAGAAGTCCCGGGATAATACCCCAGATATCACTGAGTATAAAGACCTAGTATCTCAGAAAGAGGGATCTTTCAATCAAGATTTCAGGGGTTACCTATATATCCAAGTAGTGTTCCCCACGAAATAAGTAAGTAAAGATTTAGGTTTATATCCCGAACAAACCTACTAAATGTGTAAAAACCTATCGGCACATCATCAGCGAGACTGTTTAAAACTTTTAGACTGTACATATCTTTAGCATACTGTAACTGTCAAGCCGATGTACTATCATTTTCCCTTTTTACACAAGCTCTTTTCTGGTTTTCTATTGTTTTTGTATTTTGAAAATATCTCATGTTTTTGTATTTTTGAAATTTTTACTGTTTTTGTATTTTCTGCAAATATTACCCTATACTCTCCTCCTAAATACCAAAACAAGTAAAAAATCGACAAACCATTGCAGATTGCTTCTCAACATCATCTACAATGTCTCCTTCATCAACACCAAGAATCTCCTCCAACACCGATAAAAGCTTCATACCGTTCAATTTTAGCAAATATTGAAAACGAGTTTTATCAAATGCTTTGGTATGTAAATCAGCTTTTTGCTCGTCAGTGTGGATTTTCTCAATTCGAATCAACTTCTTCTCGAAACAATCGCGAATGAAGTGATGTCGAATTTCAATGTGTTTCGTTTTAGCGTGATGAACAGGATTTTTAGTAATGTTTATCACTGCCTCATTATCAACAAAGATAGGGGTGTTAAGAAATTGCAAACCGTAGTCGCGCATCTGTTGCTGGATCCACAAGATCTGAGAACAGCAACTGCTCGCAGATACATATTCAGCTTCACATGTGGATAAAGCTACAGAGGTCTGCTTCTTGCATTGCCAGGTGACCAATCGTGGTCCGAAAATCTGGCACCCCGCTGTTGTTGATTGAGCGTTAACTTTGCAGCATCCGAAACTAGAATCAGAATACCCTTCGAGCATAAAATCGCCTTCTCTTGGATACCACAACCCCAGTGATGGAGTTCCTTTCAGGTAGCGTAATATCCTTTTCACAATCACCATATGCGAAGCTCTAGGATTAGACTGAAACCGCGCTGCAAGGCAGGTTGGATACATAATATCGGGTCTTGAGGCTGTCAAATACATCAGCGATCCGATCATGGAGTGATACATTGTTTCATCTACCTTCTCTCCGGTGAGATCAGGGTTTATCCCATGGTTCGTCGCAAATGGGGTGGAAGCTGGAGTAGATCCTGACATCCCAAATTTCTCCAAGATATCATGAACGTACTTCGTTTGATGTATGAAAATTCCCTTAGGCAGTTGATCAACCTGAAGTCCCAAGAAGAATTTCATCTCACCCATCGATGACATTTCAAATTTCTGCTTCATAACTCGTTCAAAATCTTTGCACAAATTTTCATTTGTTGACCCAAATATGATGTCGTCCACGTATATCTGAATGATCAGAAGATGTCCGTCGACCTCTTTGGTGAAGAGAGTGGCATCCACTTTTCCACGAATGAAGCTGTTGGCTAGCAGGTGTTGAGACAATGTCTCGTACCAAGCTCTCGGGGCCTGGTGTAAACCATACAGCGCTTTGTCTAGCAAGTAGACCTTGTCTTTGTGGATTGGATCGGTGAAGCCCGGTGGCTGACCGACATATACCTCCTCTTTTACCTTCCCATAGAGAAACGCCGATTTCACATCTAGCTGATAAACTTTGAAATTTTTCCAAGATGAAAATGCCAGGAAGATTCTGATCGCTTCTAGTCTAGCAACCGGAGCATACACTTCAGTGAAATCTATACCCTCCTGCTAACTGAAACCCTGGACTACGAGTCGAGCTTTCTTACGAATAATAACCCCTCTATCGTCTCTCTTACACTTGAACACCCACTTGGTGTTTATCTTCCTGTGACCATCAGGCAAATCTACTAATTTCCACACTCCTAACTTCTCAAACTGACTCAACTCTTCTTGCATAGCATTGACCCAAGAATCTTCAGTTAGCGCCTCTTTAAATGTTCGCGGTTCGATCTGCGAAATAAAACAACTTAGTGAAAACTCAGTTTGTAAAGGAGCAACTGTAGAATAAAAACAAGTAAGGCCTTGGTCAATTTGACGTCTTGTGCGAACGCCTGATTGTAATTCTCCAATGATTAAATCCTCTAGATGGTATGAAAGAGTTCTCGGCATCACCTCTCCTGGAACATCTACCTCGCCTTCCAAATTTGTGATATTTTAATTTGCACCTTGTTCACTGACTGGATTTGTTTGACTTGAAATCTAAATTTGCTCCCCCTCAGAATCTGAATCACCATGATCAAATATAGGCATACTATCAGATTCTTGATTATCATTGACTGCCGTCTGATTATCTTGAGCAACTTCATTTTGTTGAATATCATCATGCTCTCCAGCATTACTAGGACCTGCTTCATCATCGTTCGAAGCTTGTCGTTGACGAATATAAGTTTCTGCTGGGAATCTTTCTTGCGATTCTTCATACTCTCTCAAAATATCTAACTCGTCAAAGAAATCTGGTTCTTCTTCAACATCAAATGACTTCCACAAGGTATCATAATCATAACGCCATCCGTCACCAATATAATGTGGTAGCATATTATTCCCTAGACACTCAACATTATATGCTTTAATAATCTTTTTATAGATTGGAACAAAGACTCTTTTCATTGGAATTGCATAACCCATGAAAATTCCTTCAATGCTCTTTGGACCAAATTTACCATGAGGTTCTATAACCGTGCAGGGAGACCCAAACGGTTCTAAATACTTCAGGTTCGGTTTGCGGTTGTTGATCAGTTCGAAACATGTCTTGTTGAATTTATTTACAGTGAGAACCCGGTTTAGAGTATAGTAAGCGGCTGACACTGCTTCTACCCAAAAATTGACTGGTAGTTTTGAATCAGCAAGCATCGTCCTAGCTGTTTCGATTAGCGTCCTGTTCTTTCTTTCAGCTACTCCATTTTGCTGCGGAGTGTAAGGAGCACTAAATTCTTGCAGTATACCTCTCTCATCACAATACTCTTCCATCTTGTTGTTCTTAAACTCAGTACCATTATCACTTCTGATTCTTCTGATACGCCTTTGGTACAAGTTTTCAATTTTTCTAAACAACGCCATCAAACTTTCAAACATCTCTTCTTTAGACTTCAAGAATGATACCCACGAAAATCTGGAATAATCATCAATTACTACCAGACAATAGAGATCCCCAGTAATGCTTTTGACATTTACTGGACCAAACAAATCCATATGGAGTCTCTCTAACGGTCTTGAGACTGAATTGACTTTCTTTTGAGGATGTGATTTCTTCTTTTGCTTGCCTTTTATGCAGCTAATACACTCCCCCTCAAGATGAAAACCTTTTACATGAACACCAATTACTAAATCATTATACACCAGGTGATTCATTTTCCTCAGATGTATATGACCCATCTTCCGGTGCCACAATTGCGATTCCTTCTCCGTTGCTCTTAACACAAAACAATGAGCCTGACCCGTGGTTGTAGTAGCTACACTCATGTCCAACACGTACAGATCATTGACTCTTGGTGCTCTCATGATAATCCATTCTTCAGGGATAACAAATCCTGGTTTCAAGATCAAACATTCTTTGTCTGTGAAGTGCGTTGTATACATACGATCACAAATCTGAGATATGCTCAGAAGATTGTTTTCAAGCTCGGCGATGTAGTTCACTCTTTCAAACGTGACAATCCCATTTGATAAAGTTCCTTCTCCAACTATTCGACCACCCTGATTACCTGCGAATCCCACGTAACCTCCATTAAACCCTCTAACATCATACAGTAGGGTCTTCTTCCCCGTCATGTGCCGAGAAGCTCCACTATCCATAATCCAACGTGAAACGGATCTTGGAAGCTCCTGCACATATCACAAACACTTAGTGAGATTTTGATGCTACCCAAGCCTCTTTTGACTCGGGTAACTTGACATTGATGTGAGATTTTGCAATGTAAAGTGGCAGAAAATTCTTGTCATTCATCTTCAAGCTTTCTTCAGATCCAACCTCAACCTTTTTATATAAGAAAAACTCATCTTTCTTAGGTTGACCGGTTGGTTGATCTTTCTTTTGAACATTCTTCTTCTCTGGTGGAGTAGAAGATTGTTTCTCCAATTGTTCATAATAATCTAAAGGAACATCCATCTTTACCGAAGTGGTAGAAGACGATTGTTTTTCTGACTCTGAAACCTTTGGTTTTGGAGAACTTTTTGGCTTCCATGTTTGTTGAGGCGAAGCAACCCGTTTGTAAAACTTGTCAATTTTAGTTACCACATTCTTTAAGGGTTCAGTTTTGATTTTTGTGTTCTCATTTTTCAAAACTTTCTTCTCAACAACCATTGGAGCTTTTCCCTTAACATCAGCTTTCTTTTTCTGAATCTCAACAACTTCAAACTTAGGCTTTAAGTTGATGCATTTTCGTGCAATGTGCCCAACTTTGTTACATTTAAAGCATGTACGAGTATCAACTACTCGACTTGTGCCTTCAGTCTGAGGTTGTGAGGACCTCTCCTCAAAGAATTCTTGATTTGATTTTGAAAAAAATCTCAAATTCTTGCTCGGAATGAGAACTCGAGCTTTTTACAAACACCTTTTTCTCAGCAAACTTCTTGTTTTGAAAATTCTTTCTCTGATATTTCTTACCACCCTGATAACCACCCGACCATCTGTTTTGATTGTTGTTATAAAAACGCGGCGGTACAACAGGATTTTTGTAGTAAGCTTTATCTTTTTCAAAGTTTAGTTGTCTTTTTGCATTTCTCAAACCTTCTATTTCAGACACATCAATCTCAATCAACTTGAACACATTTCTCAGTTTCCCTACATTTACATTCTCCAACGGAAAATCAAGATCCGAATACAACTTATCCGATCCTGCCATCTTGTACATCACAAGATGTGGTTCTTCATGTAAGTTGTTTTTGGACTTTGATTTTGGAATATATTTGTCCAGAAAGCATTCATCATCCTCAGTAGTGTCACTATCAGATTTCAAAACACTTTCAACCACACTTTTAACAACTTCAGATTGGACACTTCCTTCATCGGATGATGAAGTGAATGTGACATCGATTGTGTCTGGAAGCTTCACTTCATTTTCATCTTCATCATTAACCAACCCTGAATTTTTCTTTGAATAATTGTTTAGAACAGGTGGTGGAACTTGATGATACCCCACCCCGGTTCCATCAGCATATACATCTTTGCTTGCTTTGTTCTTTCCAATTGGTTTAGGAACAATATGTTGTAAAACAAAGCTTGCGGAGTTGTAACTGTTCAGTTTCAACTGGATGCGTTCATTTTCAATTTTAGCTTCTTGAAATTGAAGCTTCAACTTAGCAATTTCATCTAGTTGCTGGTTGATTAACTCTTCTTTCACTCTAAGAACTCCTGACAGTTGAAGATTTTCCTTGGTTGTCTTACGATTTCTTTCATCAGAATCTTTAACCGTTCGTTTTAGCTTCTCAAATTTTTCTGAAATCTGACGATTTTCAAGAACTAACTTTTCGTTTTCTTTCCTAACGTTTTCTATGTCATTTTTATCATTTTCAATTTTCTAAGTTAATTCTTTTAATCTGCCGTTCGAAGCTTTCAAGAATTTATCACGGTTTAAGATCTAATCTTCAACACTTCTGACTCTACCAGTCAGATCTTCAACTTTCTTACCACTGAGGTAAGTGATTGTACTACAAACTTTGCACTCTTTCATGCAATTTTTGCAGTCGTTCTCAGATTTAACTTTCTTACCTGACTCATGTGTATCACTTGAACTAACCTTATCTTTGGACTCAGTTCCAGAACCAGAAACTACCTCTAGTTCTTTTGCAGCAAGAACTTTTTCAGCCATCTTCTTCAAGTTTTCAGCGGTAAACTCTTGTGAAGTATCAATGATCCCATCATCAATCTTCTTTGGCTGCTGCTCTTTTTCTTTCTCTTTTTCTTTCTCATCAGTTTCTCCTCCTCCCCACCATAATCTTTGCCAAACCTCTTCTTCTTCAGCAATTTGTTGGATCATAGTATCAAGACTAATGGACTTTGGATCAACAGCAATGTTTCCTATGGGATCAAGATAGCATTCTCTATCAGTATCCCATCTCTTCGCCTTTTTAGCTTCATTGAATGTAGAAGACATTCTGATCATCCTGGTTTGAGCTTTCATCTTTCTGTTAACATATTTCTCTTTTTCATTTCTGTTGTCTTTAAAAGGAACAGGCTGAATAGACTTTGGCACAAACGCATATCCTACCGCATCCTCTTCTGGTAACAATTCGCTCCAGTCAAAACCTTCGTCACCATGAATAACAGCAAGAGCTCTGGATTTTTCTTTGGGGGTATCTTCAAGCTGCTTCATTCTAGGCGGTTCTGATTTATTCTGATGATAGATCGCTCTTTTGTAGTAATCTTCTCGAAATGGATTTGCAGTATCATCAGCTGGTGCGTTACGACATTCTCTTTTGAAATGTCCTTTTTTGTTTACACCTGAAACAAGTGACTTTTGATTTGTCAAAGCCAAGTTTTGTGGACGGCCCTCCGATAGAATGTCTACCAGTAATCTCCATGAACCGTTGTGCTCGTCGGACTGCACTAGCCATACACCACCTAATGTCGATCAACTCCATCTCTTCCGGGTCGATCTGATCGTAATCCTCCTTGGTGAGGTTAGTGTTTCCAATCTTGCCTGCCACAAGGCTCTCATATGACTCTAGCACAGAAGCTAAGAACACCATCTGCTGTTTTGCTGATTCTTCGCTGAAATTTTGAGCATTCTTTAAATCCATAACAATGTTGCATTGAAACAAGTTCTTTGAAGCTGATTGGCTTGAAGTTGACGAGGAACCACTGTGAAAAACACTGCTTGAACTCTCTTTACTTGATGTGTTAGAATTTTCAGCAGAAAAAGCTGTCTTGGGAGACACATTCTTTGGAATCATACTTCTTGGATAGTACAGCTCCACATTCTGCTGATATGAGGAATGATTGACTTTATTTGATTTCTTTATCTCCAACTCGTGACTCTCTAGTCTTTCAATCAACAAATCAACCGTCAGATCCTCAGACTTGATTGTATTCTTCAACATCAAGGCAAAGTATTGCCAATCCATCTCATCCGGCAACGAGTCAAACAATTTGTCAACTAATTCTTCTCGAGAATATACAACCCCGTGTCTTGCCAGCTCCAACTTCAAATGTCCAAACCTCTCAATCATCTTGGACACAGATTCATTTTTTAAACAACCAAATAAATCAAACTCTTTTCTTAACAGTTTCTTTTTGTTTTTTACTATCTCAGCACTACCCACGCATTTCACTCTTAATTTTTCCCAAAGATCTGTAGCATTGGTGTACTCAATCAAAGAGATTATGTCGTCTCTGACAGACTGATGAAGCAATGCAATGCACTTTTTGTTCAGCAACAAAATTTTCTATATCTTCAGTTTGTGTCAGATTTTCACCATGTTGTCCTCCATCATTGAATCCATTCTTTAAACTTTTCCAGCTTGGATACGCAAACGCTTTCAACCACTCTTCAAATATTTTGGCCCACCTATTGTACTCTTTAATTTGCCATCAACTTTGGAGGTTTGTTGTATGTGCCGTATGCACTCTCCACACTTAAAGCATCGGACAAAGTTTTCTTCGCACTCGGAGTGTTCTCATTGGTGTTGTTTGAAGTAACATCTCTGGTGTTTCCCGCAAAAGCAAACATATCACTGAAAGGATTCATAAACTCATCCATCTTTCAAGTACCTGAAAAGTCAACAAACACTTAGAAAAAATTTTGAAATTTTGAAAATCAGTTTCAAACGGAATCAGCTGTTCAAGCGAGATCAGTTTTTCAAACGGAATCTGCTTCAAACGGAATTAGCTTATAAGCGGAATTAGCTTTCAAGCGAGATAAGCCCTTCAAACGAAATACCACTCAAACGGAATCAGGTTTGAAGCGGAATAGCTAATTTCGTTTGAACTTTCAAACGGAATCTAATTTCGTTTGAAATTCAGTAACAATTTCAAACGGAATTAACCAAAAATGCTAATTTCGTTTGAAATCACACGTGCAAGTTCAAGCGGAATTACGATGACATCAGCATTTTCGATCAGTTGTTCAAGCGAAATTACAAGTTTTTATCAGATTTTGTTCAAATTAAGGTCCAAAACTTTCACGGATTAGTTAAAACTATGTTTCGCTTGATATATGTGAGTTTTAAGCCATTTCAACCGTTAAATCTCATTCAAATCAGAAAAGAAAGAGTAGAAGTAAGAAAATCCGATGAAATCAAGCTGAATTGGTATGAACTCCTCGTCCTGAGCTCTGATACCACTTGTTGGATCGTCGTGTGACCCTAACGAGTCAATCTGAGTAGTTCATCATCAAAAACAAAGCCGGAATCAATGAAATTGACGTAATACAGCTTGATACTTTCTAATTATCTTCTTTTACTGATTTCCTGAGCTTTTACAAATCAGATAACAATCAGTCAGCACCTCGGCTCTCAAACACACACACTTAATTCCGTTTCAAATGAACTATCTACACAGATATTTATAGTTGTGGTGATTCCGCTTGAAATTAACATGACCGTTTCAAGCGGAATTAGTAATTTCGCTTGAAGCTATCACTGCTCATTTCAAGCGGAATTAACTTGGTTAATTTCGCTTGAACTGGTCACTGACACTTTCAAGCGGAATTACCCACTTTCACACATAAAACCCTAATTCCCAACCTTTTGTGTGCTAGTTTATCCTAACTAGACATAAGACTCGATAAAGACGAAGTTAACAGACATTAGTGAACCAACACATTTATCAAAACGTTTTAACTCGAAACGTATGATTTATCAAACTCCATATATTTTCAACGAAAATATATATATTTTATATTTTTAAAGGTATGTTTTAATCCAAAAACATTATTAAACCCTTTTATTGGTGTGTTCTACCCCCAAAATATATACAAAGCAGTAAAAAGAGGGGTTTAGTGACACTCACCTCTGGGTGCGTATTTTAAATAGCGCAATCCCAGAGATTGATTTCTACACGTCCTAATATATATATAGGAATGATTTTTAATTCAATATTCATCACAAAATCCTAAGTTTCTCTGTTTTCTTAGAATTGTCACATAACTTTGAGATTTTCTTGAAAAGTTGTCATTTTTTATTATGTTGGCACGTTATTATATATATATATATATGAGTCCATATATATATATATATTTATGATTTTGTGACTTGAACTATTTTATTGGTGGCCATTATTGTGTAAATCCGTTAACACTCCCGTTTATACGCAATATATCTACGATTTGCGCATTGTAATATATATACATAAACGTACACATAATTTATCATCGAAACACGTGAAATCTTGTTAACTTATCTATTTTGTTATTTTTAAAGCAACTATACATAAAATATCTCATATGTATCAAATTTCATGCTCGACAAACAAGTTTCACGTTTAACGCGATTTTTATCGTTTCTACCGCACAAAACGTACAAGCATACATGCGTAAGCTAAATTTCTAATATCATGTTAAAACTTATCATATTTTCACATTCTCATATTTTCACATTCTCATATTTAAAACACATAACACATCTTAACACATAAGGTTTACCCAAAATTTTACCCATACTAGCGTTCATTGAAAAATGCGTATTTTAGCGATTCGGTAACGTTTTCGGAATTCGGAAGTCACGTATGACTAACCAAACACCGAGTAAACTTAAAATTAGTTAAAATACTTATTTTTAAACTAAAAACATCAGTTTACTTGCTGATCTAAATCAGTTTTATAAAAATCATTCGAAAACCGATTTTTGATCGTTTTAACGCATAGTTTTGCGTTAAACGTTACTATAATCATCCCAACTCGAAATGACTTGATATTTTAACACAATACATGTTATTTACTGATTAAAATAGTGGTTATAATCAGATTAGTGCAGTTTTTGTGTAAGTCACATAAATCATGCGATTTCATGTATTTTACAACTTTTAAAGCACCAAGTATAACATGCAAAGCTAGTAAACATCATGACAAGGTTATATGTCACTAAACACTTTAAAATAACTTTATTTTAGTGTTTATATTCTAATTAAATCTGATATTTATGAAATCATAATCATATAATTACTTCATGCCTTCACATATTCATATAAGCTCACTTATGTGCATCTAATGCACTCACACATTATCATCATCATCACTCATCATCCAATCATGCTCAAAATTTCACTAACATCATATTCTTACAAATATTTCACATCTCATTATGATCTTTCAAATCATTCATGTTCATTCATGCTTAGATCTTCCACATTTAAGATTATATAACAACTTTTACATGCATGCATACATATATACATACATATATACGAAATATATATACACACATACTTCCAAAAATTTACTTTTCAATATATCACTTTCAAATCTCTAGTCACTTTAGAACATTCTTATATGATAACTAACAATTCCTTCATGCTTCATACTTTTCAAGAAATCAAATAACCAAGAAATCTTTCATCAAAAATTCAAAATACAACTTATGCACATACATACACACACATTCGGCCATATACACATACATGCACACACCCATTTTTATTTTGATTAAAATCTTATCCATTGTAGTTTTCAAGTTAATGTTTAGATTCAAGAATCAAGAGAAACTTTCACTATCTTCTTTGTCACTATAAATCAAGAACAATATTTAAAGAAAATATGTTATACCTTCAATATTTTTAGTGGGTTTTTGATAAAGATGATGATATATGGTCTTGTTCTTGCTTGAACCTACTTGAAATCACCTCCAAACCTTCTTACAAGCTTGAAATCACCATGTAAAGCCCTTGAATCTTCATGATTTGGATTTGAAAATGAAATGTGTGTGTGTGAAGGGGTGTTCGGCTGTGAGTGTTCAAGAGGAGAGAGAGAGAAGTTTTTGAATTTTGTTCAACACTTCTGACTCTACCAGTCAGATCTTCAACTTTCTTACCACTGAGGTAAGTGATTGTACTACAAACTTTGCACTCTTTCATGCAATTTTTGCAGTCGTTCTCAGATTTAACTTTCTTACCGGACTCATGTGTATCACTTGAACTAACCTTATCTTTGGACTCAGTTCCAGAACCAGAAACTACCTCTAGTTCTTTTGCAGCAAGAACTTTTGCAGCCATCTTCTTCAAGTTTTCAGCGGTAAACTCTTGTGAAGTATCAATGATCCCATCATCAATCTTCTTTGGCTGCTGCTCTTTTTCTTTCTCTTTTTCTTTCTCATCAGTTTCTCCTCCTCCCCACCATAATCTTTGCCAAACCTCTTCTTCTTCAGCAATTTGTTGGATCATAGTATCAAGACTAATGGACTTTGGATCAACAGCAATGTTTCCTATGGGATCAAGATAGCATTCTCTATCAGCATCCCATCTCTTTGCCTTTTTAGCTTCATTGAATGTAGAAGACATTCTGATCATCCTGGTTTGAGCTTTCATCTTTCTGTTGACATATTTCTCTTTTTCATTTCTGTTGTCTTTAAAAGGAACAGGCTGAACAGACTTTGCCATAAACGCATATCCTACCGCATCCTCTTCTGGTAACAATTCGCTCCAGTCAAAACCTTCGTCACCATGAATAACAGCAAGAGCTCTGGATTTTTCTTTGGGGGTATCTTCAAGCTGCTTCATTCTAGGCGGTTCTGATTTATTCTGATGATAGATCGCTCTTTTGTAGTAATCTTCTCGAAATGGATTTGCAGTATCATCAGCTGGTGCGTTACGACATTCTCTTTTGAAATGTCCTTTTTTGTTTACACCTGAAACAAGTGAAATTTGATTTGTCAAAGCCAAGTTTTGTGGACGGCCCTCCGATAGAATGTCTACCAGTAATCTCCATGAATCGTTGTGCTCGTCGGACTGCACTAGCCATACACCACCTAATGTCGATCAACTCCATCTCTTCCGGGTCGATCTGATCGTAATCCTCCTTGGTGAGGTTAGTGTTTCCAATCTTGCCTGCCACAAGGCTCTCATATGACTCTAGCACAGAAGCTAAGAACACCATCTGCTGTTTTGCTGATTCTTCGCTGAAATTTTGAGCATTCTTTAAATCCACAGCAACGTTGCATTGAAACAAGTTCTTTGAAGCTGATTGGCTTGAAGTTGACGAGGAACCACTGTGAAAACCACTGCTTGAACTCTCTTTACTTGATGTGTTAGAATTTTCAGCAGAAAAAGCTGTCTTGGGAGACACATTCTTTGGAATCATACTTCTTGGATAGTACAGCTCCACATTCTGCTGATATGAGGAATGATTGACTTTGTTTGATTTCTTTATCTCCAACTCGTGACTCTCCAGTCTTTCAATCAACAAATCAACCGTCAGATCCTCAGACTTGATTGTATTCTTCAACATCAAGGCAAAGTATTGCCAATCCATCTCATCCGGCAACGAGTCAAACAATTTGTCAACTAATTCTTCTCGAGAATATACAACCCCGTGTCTTGCCAGCTCCAACTTCAAATGTCCAAACCTCTCAATCATCTTGGACACAGATTCATTTTTTAAACAACCAAATAAATCAAACTCTTTTCTTAACAGTTTCTTTTTGTTTTTTACTATCTCAGCACTACCCACGCATTTCACTCTTAATTTTTCCCAAAGATCTGTAGCATTGGTGTACTCAATCAAAGAGATTATGTCGTCTCTGACAGACTGATGAAACAATGCAATGCACTTTTTGTTCAGCAACAAAATTTTCTATATCTTCAGTTTGTGTCAGATTTTCACCATGTTGTCCTCCATCATTGAATCCATTCTTTAAACTTTTCCAGCTTGGATACGCAAACGCTTTCAACCACTCTTCAAATATTTTGGCCCACCTATTGTACTCTTTAATTTGCCATCAACTTTGGAGGTTTGTTGTATGTGCCGTATGCACTCTCCACACTTAAAGCATCGGACAAAGTTTTCTTCGCACTCGGAGTGTTCTCATTGGTGTTGTTTGAAGTAACATCTCTGGTGTTTCCCGCAAAAGCAAACATATCACTGAAAGGATTCATAAACTCATCCATCTTTCAAGTACCTGAAAAGTCAACAAACACTTAGAAAAAATTTTGAAATTTTGAAAATCAGTTTCAAACGGAATCAGCTGTTCAAGCGAGATCAGTTTTTCAAACGGAATTAGCTTTCAAGCGAGATAAGCCCTTCAAATGAAATACCACTCAAACGGAATCAGGTTTGAAGCGGAATAGCTAATTTCGTTTGAACTTTCAAACGGAATCTAATTTCGTTTGAAATTCAGTAACAATTTCAAACGGAATTAACCAAAAATGCTAATTTCGTTTGAAATCACACGTGCAAGTTCAAGCGGAATTACGATGACATCAGCATTTTCGATCAGTTGTTCAAGCGAAATTACAAGTTTTTATCAGATTTTGTTCAAATTAAGGTCCAAAACTTTCACGGATTAGTTAAAACTATGTTTCGCTTGATATATGTGAGTTTTAAGCCATTTCAACCGTTAAATCTCATTCAAATCAGAAAAGAAAGAGTAGAAGTAAGAAAATCCGATGAAATCAAGCTGAATTGGTATGAACTCCTCGTCCTGAGCTCTGATACCACTTGTTGGATCGTCGTGTGACCCTAACGAGTCAATCTGAGTAGTTCATCATCAAAAACAAAGCCGGAATCAATGAAATTGACGTAATACAGCTTGATACTTTCTAATTATCTTCTTTTACTGATTTCCTGAGCTTTTACAAATCAGATAACAATCAGTCAGCACCTCGGCTCTCAAACACACACACTTAATTCCGTTTCAAATGAACTATCTACACAGATATTTATAGTTGTGGTGATTCCGCTTGAAATTAACATGACCGTTTCAAGCGGAATTAGTAATTTCGCTTGAAGCTATCACTGCTCATTTCAAGCGGAATTAACTTAGTTAATTTCGCTTGAACTGGTCACTGACACTTTCAAGCGGAATTACCCACTTTCACACATAAAACCCTAATTCCCAACCTTTTGTGTGCTAGTTTATCCTAACTAGACATAAGACTCGATAAAGACGAAGTTAACAGACATTAGTGAACCAACACATTTATCAAAACGTTTTAACTCGAAACGTATGATTTATCAAACTCCATATATTTTCAACGAAAATATATATATTTTATATTTTTAAAGGTATGTTTTAATCCAAAAACATTATTAAACCCTTTTATTGGTGTGTTCTACCCCCAAAATATATACAAAGCAGTAAAAAGAGGGGTTTAGTGACACTCACCTCTGGGTGCGTATTTTAAATAGCGCAATCCCAGAGATTGATTTCTACACGTCCTAATATATATATAGGAATGATTTTTAATTCAATATTCATCACAAAATCCTAAGTTTCTCTGTTTTCTTAGAATTGTCACATAACTTTGAGATTTTCTCGAAAAGTTGTCATTTTTGATTATGTTGGCACGTTATTATATATATATATATATGAGTCCATATATATATATATATTTATGATTTTGTGACTTGAACTATTTTATTGGTGGCCATTATTGTGTAAATCCGTTAACACTCCCGTTTATACGCAATATATCTACGATTTGCGCATTGTAATATATATACATAAACGTACACATAATTTATCATCGAAACACGTGAAATCTTGTTAACTTATCTATTTTGTTATTTTTAAAGCAACTATACATAAAATATCTCATATGTATCAAATTTCATGCTCGACAAACAAGTTTCACGTTTAACGCGATTTTTATCGTTTCTACCGCACAAAACGTACAAGCATACATGCGTAAGCTAAATTTCTAATATCATGTTAAAACTTATCATATTTTCACATTCTCATATTTTCACATTCTCATATTTAAAACACATAACACATCTTAACACATAAGGTTTACCCAAAATTTTACCCATACTAGCGTTCATTGAAAAATGCGTATTTTAGCGATTCGGTAACGTTTTCGGAATTCGGAAGTCACGTATGACTAACCAAACACCGAGTAAACTTAAAATTAGTTAAAATACTTATTTTTAAACTAAAAACATCAGTTTACTTGCTGATCTAAATCAGTTTTATAAAAATCATTCGAAAACCGATTTTTGATCGTTTTAACGCATAGTTTTGCGTTAAACGTTACTATAATCATCCCAACTCGAAATGACTTGATATTTTAACACAATACATGTTATTTACTGATTAAAATAGTGGTTATAATCAGATTAGTGCAGTTTTTGTGTAAGTCACATAAATCATGCGATTTCATGTATTTTACAACTTTTAAAGCACCAAGTATAACATGCAAAGCTAGTAAACATCATGACAAGGTTATATGTCACTAAACACTTTAAAATAACTTTATTTTAGTGTTTATATTCTAATTAAATCTGATATTTATGAAATCATAATCATATAATTACTTCATGCCTTCACATATTCATATAAGCTCACTTATGTGCATCTAATGCACTCACACATTATCATCATCATCACTCATCATCCAATCATGCTCAAAATTTCACTAACATCATATTCTTACAAATATTTCACATCTCATTATGATCTTTCAAATCATTCATGTTCATTCATGCTTAGATCTTCCACATTTAAGATTATATAACAACTTTTACATGCATGCATACATATATACATACATATATACGAAATATATATACACACATACTTCCAAAAATTTACTTTTCAATATATCACTTTCAAATCTCTAGTCACTTTAGAACATTCTTATATGATAACTAACAATTCCTTCATGCTTCATACTTTTCAAGAAATCAAATAACCAAGAAATCTTTCATCAAAAATTCAAAATACAACTTATGCACATACATACACACACATTCGGCCATATACACATACATGCACACACCCATTTTTATTTTGATTAAAATCTTATCCATTGTAGTTTTCAAGTTAATGTTTAGATTCAAGAATCAAGAGAAACTTTCACTATCTTCTTTGTCACTATAAATCAAGAACAATATTTAAAGAAAATATGTTATACCTTCAATATTTTTAGTGGGTTTTTGATAAAGATGATGATATATGGTCTTGTTCTTGCTTGAACCTACTTGAAATCACCTCCAAACCTTCTTACAAGCTTGAAATCACCATGTAAAGCCCTTGAATCTTCATGATTTGGATTTGAAAATGAAATGTGTGTGTGTGAAGGGGTGTTCGGCTGTGAGTGTTCAAGAGGAGAGAGAGAGAAGTTTTTGAATTTTGTTCAACACTTCTGACTCTACCAGTCAGATCTTCAACTTTCTTACCACTGAGGTAAGTGATTGTACTACAAACTTTGCACTCTTTCATGCAATTTTTGCAGTCGTTCTCAGATTTAACTTTCTTACCGGACTCATGTGTATCACTTGAACTAACCTTATCTTTGGACTCAGTTCCAGAACCAGAAACTACCTCTAGTTCTTTTGCAGCAAGAACTTTTGCAGCCATCTTCTTCAAGTTTTCAGCGGTAAACTCTTGTGAAGTATCAATGATCCCATCATCAATCTTCTTTGGCTGCTGCTCTTTTTCTTTCTCTTTTTCTTTCTCATCAGTTTCTCCTCCTCCCCACCATAATCTTTGCCAAACCTCTTCTTCTTCAGCAATTTGTTGGATCATAGTATCAAGACTAATGGACTTTGGATCAACAGCAATGTTTCCTATGGGATCAAGATAGCATTCTCTATCAGCATCCCATCTCTTTGCCTTTTTAGCTTCATTGAATGTAGAAGACATTCTGATCATCCTGGTTTGAGCTTTCATCTTTCTGTTGACATATTTCTCTTTTTCATTTCTGTTGTCTTTAAAAGGAACAGGCTGAACAGACTTTGCCACAAACGCATATCCTACCGCATCCTCTTCTGGTAACAATTCGCTCCAGTCAAAACCTTCGTCACCATGAATAACAGCAAGAGCTCTGGATTTTTCTTTGGGGGTATCTTCAAGCTGCTTCATTCTAGGCGGTTCTGATTTATTCTGATGATAGATCGCTCTTTTGTAGTAATCTTCTCGAAATGGATTTGCAGTATCATCAGCTGGTGCGTTACGACATTCTCTTTTGAAATGTCCTTTTTTGTTTACACCTGAAACAAGTGAAATTTGATTTGTCAAAGCCAAGTTTTGTGGACGGCCCTCCGATAGAATGTCTACCAGTAATCTCCATAAATCGTTGTGCTCGTCGGACTGCACTAGCCATACACCACCTAATGTCGATCAACTCCATCTCTTCCGGGTCGATCTGATCGTAATCCTCCTTGGTGAGGTTAGTGTTTCCAATCTTGCCTGCCACAAGGCTCTCATATGACTCTAGCACAGAAGCTAAGAACACCATCTGCTGTTTTGCTGATTCTTCGCTGAAATTTTGAGCATTCTTTAAATCCACAGCAACGTTGCATTGAAACAAGTTCTTTGAAGCTGATTGGCTTGAAGTTGACGAGGAACCACTGTGAAAACCACTGCTTGAACTCTCTTTACTTGATGTGTTAGAATTTTCAGCAGAAAAAGCTGTCTTGGGAGACACATTCTTTGGAATCATACTTCTTGGATAGTACAGCTCCACATTCTGCTGATATGAGGAATGATTGACTTTGTTTGATTTCTTTATCTCCAACTCGTGACTCTCCAGTCTTTCAATCAACAAATCAACCGTCAGATCCTCAGACTTGATTGTATTCTTCAACATCAAGGCAAAGTATTGCCAATCCATCTCATCCGGCAACGAGTCAAACAATTTGTCAACTAATTCTTCTCGAGAATATACAACCCCGTGTCTTGCCAGCTCCAACTTCAAATGTCCAAACCTCTCAATCATCTTGGACACAGATTCATTTTTTAAACAACCAAATAAATCAAACTCTTTTCTTAACAGTTTCTTTTTGTTTTTTACTATCTCAGCACTACCCACGCATTTCACTCTTAATTTTTCCCAAAGATCTGTAGCATTGGTGTACTCAATCAAAGAGATTATGTCGTCTCTGACAGACTGATGAAGCAATGCAATGCACTTTTTGTTCAGCAACAAAATTTTCTATATCTTCAGTTTGTGTCAGATTTTCACCATGTTGTCCTCCATCATTGAATCCATTCTTTAAACTTTTCCAGCTTGGATACGCAAACGCTTTCAACCACTCTTCAAATATTTTGGCCCACCTATTGTACTCTTTAATTTGCCATCAACTTTGGAGGTTTGTTGTATGTGCCGTATGCACTCTCCACACTTAAAGCATCGGACAAAGTTTTCTTCGCACTCGGAGTGTTCTCATTGGTGTTGTTTGAAGTAACATCTCTGGTGTTTCCCGCAAAAGCAAACATATCACTGAAAGGATTCATAAACTCATCCATCTTTCAAGTACCTGAAAAGTCAACAAACACTTAGAAAAAATTTTGAAATTTTGAAAATCAGTTTCAAACGGAATCAGCTGTTCAAGCGAGATCAGTTTTTCAAACAGAATCTGCTTCAAACGGAATTAGCTTATAAGCGGAATTAGCTTTCAAGCGAGATAAGCCCTTCAAACGAAATACCACTCAAACGGAATCAGGTTTGAAGCGGAATAGCTAATTTCGTTTGAACTTTCAAACGGAATCTAATTTCGTTTGAAATTCAGTAACAATTTCAAACGGAATTAACCAAAAATGCTAATTTCGTTTGAAATCACACGTGCAAGTTCAAGCGGAATTACGATGACATCAGCATTTTCGATCAGTTGTTCAAGCGAAATTACAAGTTTTTATCAGATTTTGTTCAAATTAAGGTCCAAAACTTTCACGGATTAGTTAAAACTATGTTTCGCTTGATATATGTGAGTTTTAAGCCATTTCAACCGTTAAATCTCATTCAAATCAGAAAAGAAAGAGTAGAAGTAAGAAAATCCGATGAAATCAAGCTGAATTGGTATGAACTCCTCGTCCTGAGCTCTGATACCACTTGTTGGATCGTCGTGTGACCCTAACGAGTCAATCTGAGTAGTTCATCATCAAAAACAAAGCCGGAATCAATGAAATTGACGTAATACAGCTTGATACTTTCTAATTATCTTCTTTTACTGATTTCCTGAGCTTTTACAAATCAGATAACAATCAGTCAGCACCTCGGCTCTCAAACACACACACTTAATTCCGTTTCAAATGAACTATCTACACAGATATTTATAGTTGTGGTGATTCCGCTTGAAATTAACATGACCGTTTCAAGCGGAATTAGTAATTTCGCTTGAAGCTATCACTGCTCATTTCAAGCGGAATTAACTTGGTTAATTTCGCTTGAACTGGTCACTGACACTTTCAAGCGGAATTACCCACTTTCACACATAAAACCCTAATTCCCAACCTTTTGTGTGCTAGTTTATCCTAACTAGACATATGACTCGATAAAGACGAAGTTAACAGACATTAGTGCACCAACACATTTATCAAAACGTTTTAACTCGAAACGATGATTTATCAAACTCCATATATTTTCAAGGAAAATATATATATTTTATATTTTTAAAGGTATGTTTTAATCCAAAAACATTATTAAACCCTTTTATTGGTGTGTTCTACCCCCAAAATATATACAAAGCAGTAAAAAGAGGGGTTTAGTGACACTCACCTCTGGGTGCGTATTTTAAATAGCGCAATCCCAGAGATTGATTTCTACACGTCGTAATATATATATAGGAACGATTTTTAATTCAATATTCATCACAAAATCCTAAGTTTCTCTGTTTTCTTAGAATTGTCACATAACTTTGAGATTTTCTCGAAAAGTTGTCATTTTTTATTATGTTGGCACGTTATTATATATATATATATATATATGAGTCCATATATATATATATATTTTTATGATTTTGTGACTTGAACTATTTTATTGGTGGCCATTATTGTGTAAATCCGTTAACACTCCCGTTTATACGCAATATATCTACGATTTGCGCATTGTAATATATATACATAAACGTTCACATAATTTATCATCGAAACACGCGAAATCTTGTTAACTTATATATTTTGTTATTTTAAAGCAACTATACATAAAATATCTCATATGTATCAAATTTCATGCTCGACAAACAAGTTTCACGTTTAACGCGATTTTTATCGTTTCTACCGCACAAAACGTACAAGCATACATGCGTAAGCTAAATTTCTAATATCATGTTAAAACTTATCATATTTTCACATTCTCATATTTAAAACACATAACACATCTTAACACATAAGGTTTACCCAAAATTTTACCCATACTAGCGTTCATTGAAAAATGCGTATTTTAGCGATTCGGTAACGTTTTCGGAAGTCGGAAGTCACGTATGACTAACCAAACACCGAGTAAACTTAAAATTAGTTAAAATACTTATTTTTAATCTAAAAACATCAGTTTACTTGCTGATCTAAATCAGTTTTATAAAAATCATTCGAAAACCGATTTTTGATCGTTTTAACGCATAGTTTTGCGTTAAACGTTACTATAATCATCCCAACTCGAAATGACTTGATATTTTAACACAATACATGTTATTTACTGATTAAAATAGTGGTTATAATCAGATTAGTGCAGTTTTTGTGTAAGTCACATAAATCATGCGATTTCATGTATTTTACAACTTTTAAAGCACCAAGTATAACATGCAAAGCTAGTAAACATCATGACAAGGTTATATGTCACTAAACACTTTAAAATAACTTTATTTTAGTGTTTATATTCTAATTAAATCTGATATTTATGAAATCATAATCATATAATTACTTCATGCCTTCATATATTCATATAAGCTCACTTATGTGCATCTAATGCACTCACACATTATCATCATCATCACTCATCATCCAATCATGCTCAAAATTTCACTAACATCATATTCTTACAAATATTTCACATCTCATTATGATCTTTCAAATCATTCATGTTCATTCATGCTTAGATCTTCCACATTTAAGATTATATAACAACTTTTACATGCAGGCATACATATATACGTACATATATACGAAATATATATACACACATACTTCCAAAAATTTACTTTTCAATATATCACTTTCAAATCTCTAGTCACTTTAGAACATTCTTATATGATAACTAACAATTCCTTCATGCTTCATACTTTTCAAGAAATCAAATAACCAAGAAATCTTTCATCAAAAATTCAAAATACAACTTATGCACATACATACACACACATTCGGCCATATACACATACATGCACACACCCATTTTTATTTTGATTAAAATCTTATCCATTGTAGTTTTCAAGTTAATGTTTAGATTCAAGAATCAAGAGAAACTTTCACTATCTTCTTTGTCACTATAAATCAAGAACAATATTTAAAGAAAATATGTTATACCTTCAATATTTTTAGTGGGTTTTTGATAAAGATGATGATATATGGTCTTGTTCTTGCTTGAACCTACTTGAAATCACCTCCAAACCTTCTTACAAGCTTGAAATCACCATGTAAAGCCCTTGAATCTTCATGATTTGGATTTGAAAATGAAATGTGTGTGTGTGAAGGGGTGTTCGGCTGTGAGTGTTCAAGAGGAGAGAGAGAGAGAGAGAAGTTTTTGAATTTTGTTCTTGGGATGTGAAGGTGTATGGATGCATGAACAAGGGTTAATCATCACTTATAATTTCTAGATGTGACAAGTGTCAAGATTACAAGAAACAAGAATGTTTTGGCAGCCCTATATGCCACCACATTCCCCCCCTCTCTCACATCTATTAGATATACATACATAAATTATATGCATATTAGTTCAAAAACAGGTATTTTACTAAATACCGGGTATTTTATCTAGCATTTTAATCCCGTTTTAGTGCGTTTTAAATTATTTTTATCATTCTATAAAAATAATAACTTAAAATTATTACTAAAATAATTACCAGTTGCCTTGACTGGCTGCGTTGACGGTATTTTGTCTAATTCGCGCAGTATCGCGCGGTACGCGCTTAAACTCGAAAAATAGAGTTTCTCAGCGTTTTAATTTATTTTTCCTCACGGATATGATTAAAATTAGTATTCTAATCATAACAGACTATTTTTAGGATTTTAACACTGGTCGGGTGGTCACCGACATTCGTTTCGCATTTTAAGCGTTACGCGATAAGCGTTTGTTTTATCGTTGCCAACATAATTTTTATATACATCTAAATTTACCAGCACATCAAATATCATTAAAAATATCACAATCAGTCACATACAACCTTATTACATGTTCACTATACAGATTACTATTGTACGGTACGGCCTGAAAAGCCGGGTGTCACAGTCTCCCCCTGTTTAGGGAATTTCGTCCCCGAAATTCTACTTCACAGGTTTTGTTTTCGCACCCGATGGGAAGAGATGAGGATATTTCTGTTGCATTTGGTCCTGTCACACCCAGGTGAACTCGGGTCCACGCTTAGAATTCCAGCGGACCTTGACCAACTTAATCCTACTCCTCCTGAGTTTCTGGGTTTTCCAATCTAGAACCTCCACTGGTTCTTCGATAAAACTTAGTTTATCGTCCACTCGAACCTCTCCAGGGGGTATAATTAGTGTCTCATCAGACAGACACTTTTTCAGGTTGGAGACATGGAATACATCATGAACTCCACTCAATTCCTGTGGCAACTTGAGCCTATACGCAACTGGTCCAACTCGAGATGCGATTTCAAAAGGACCTATATAACGCGGGCTCAATTTTCCCCTTTTCCCAAACCTCACAACGCCCTTTCATGGCGATACCTTTAACATGATTCTATCACCGACCTGAAAATCCAGCGGTTTCCTTCGGTTATCTGCATAACTCTCCTGTCGATCCGCGACAGCCTTTAACCTATTCTTAATCTGGACGACTTTGTCTGTGGTCTCCTGGATAAGCTCGGGTCCGGTCAAATGCTTCTCGCCAACTTCAGCCCAATAGAGTGGTGATCGACACTTCCTTCCATACAGGGCTTCAAACGGAGCGGCCTTAATGCTAGCGTGGTAACTGTTGTTGTAAGAAAACTCTGCCAAAGGCAAATGAGTATCCCAACTTCCACCGAAATCTATTGCACACACTCTCAACATATCCTCTAACGTCTGAATGGTCCTCTCGCTCTGACCATCCGTTTGAGGATGATATGCAATACTCATATCCAAATGGGAACCCAGCGATTTCTGGAGAGATGGCCAAAATCTGGAGTCAAACCGTCCGTCTCTATTCGAAATGATTGACACAGGTACTCCATGACGGGTAACAATCTCATTAAGGTACAACTGCGATATCTTCTCCGTATTGTCTGTTTCCTTAAGAGCCAAGAAATGAGCAGTCTTTGTCAATCGATCCACAATTACCCAGATCATATTGTGTCCACGCGACGTACGGGGTAACTTGATGATAAAGTCCATCGTAAGATGTTCCCATTTCCACTTAGGGATCTCAGGTTGCTGCAGAAGCCCAGATGGCTTCTGATGCTCAGCTTTAACCTTAGAGCATGTCAGACATTTACTCACATAGGCCGCAATGTCTCTCTTCATCTTCGGCCACCAGTAAAACTCCTTAATGTCCTGATACATTTTGGTAGAACCTGGGTGAATGGAATACTTGGATTCATGAGCTTCGTTCATAACCAATTCACGGAGGTTACCTCTAAGCGGAACCTAGACTCGGTTCATGAAGTACATTACTTCATCCGCTTTTGGTATCAGTTTACATTCCATGCCCTTCAAACCTTCTCTTCTCAAACCTTCATCTTTCAAAGCTACTCGTTGTGCATCACGAATTTGATCGGTCAAACTCGTCTGTATGGTCAAACCCAAAGCACGCACACGTAGAGGCTTTGCCCGTTCCTTCCTGCTGAGCACATCTGCAACAATGTTTGCTTTCCCTGGGCGATAACGGATATCACACTCATAATCGTTGAGTAAGTCTACCCATCATCGTTGTCACATATTGAGCTCCTTCTGATCGAGGATGTGCTGGAGGCTCTTATGGTCCGTGTATATCGTACACTTCGTGCCATACAAGTAGTGTCTCCAGATCTTCAGGGCAAACACAACAGCTCCAAGCTCCAAATCATGTGTTGTGTAGTTCTTCTCGTGCACTTTCAATTGTCTGGATTCATAGGCTATCACTTTGTTTCTTTGCATTAAAATGCATCCAAGGCCCAAACGTGAAGCATCACAGTATACAATGAAATCATTACTTCCCTCAGGAAGGGAAAGAATAGGTGTACTGCAGAGCTTTTCCTTCAACGACTGAAAAGCTTCCTCTTGCTTCTCCGTTCAGTCAAACTTCCTCTTCTTCTAGGTTAATAGCGTTAATGGCTGCGCTATTCTGGAGAAGTTCTCAATGAACCTCCGGTAGTACCCATAAAGCCCTAAGAATTGTCGCACCTCCGACGGAGTCTTTGGCGCTTCCCAATTCTTAATCACTTCAATCTTAGACGGATCTACATGTATACCTTTCTTATTTATGACATGTCCGAGAAAATGAACTTCTCGAATCCAGAACTCACATTTAGAGAACTTGGCATATAGCTTCTCTTCCTTCAGCAACTCCAAAATCAACCTCAAATGATGCTCATGATCTTCTTTGGTTCGCGAATAGATAAGTATATCGTCGATGAATACTATCACGAATTTATCCAAGTAGGGTTTGCATACCCTGTTCATGAGATCCATGAACACAGGTGGCGCATTAGTTAGACGAAAAGGCATGACTAGGAACTCGTAATGGCTATATTGTGTTCGAAAGGCTGTCTTCGTAATATCTTCGTCAGCAACCTTCAACTGATGATGCCCTGAACGCAGATCTATCTTCGAGTAGTAGCTGGATCCCTAAAGCTGATCGAACAAATCGTCAATCCACGGCAAAGGTACTGATTCTTGATAGTCAACTTGTTAAGCTCCCTGTAATCTATACACATCCTGAAGGATCCATCCTTCTTCTTCACGAACAAGACAGGTGCACCCATGGCGAAAAACTCGGTTGAATGAAACCTTTGTCTAGTAGCTCTTGAAGCTGGTTCGACATCTCTTTCATTTCCGACGGTGCCAATCTATAAGGAGATTTTGCAATTGGTGCAGCACCAGGTACCAGATCGATTCGAAAATCGATCTGTCTCATAGGGGGTAATCCAGGTAAGTCTTCAGGAAAAACTTCTGGATAGTCACGAACAATAGGAATCTCTTCGATCTTCCTATATTCGGCCTTTGTATCCATCACGTTAACTAAGAACGCAGGATAACCTTTCCGCAACATCTTGAGCATCTTCATAACACTGACAACACTCGACACACGATTCGATCGATCTCCAAAGACAACTATTGCTTCGCCACCACCAGGACGAGGTATCCGTACCTGCTTCTCCGAGCAAATAATCTCCGCTTTGTTCTTAGACAGTCAATCCATCCCCACAACTACATCGAAGCTTCCCAACTCCACTAGTAGTAAATCGATACTAAACTTATGATCGTCTAACTGAATATTACAGTCGCGAACGACTTCGCTAGTTTCTATCAGTTTACCATTTGCTAGTTCTATCGAGTACTTCTTATTTAGCTTACTTGTAGGTGAACACAAAAATGGTTCAAAGTTTTTCGAGACAAAACTCAAGTCAGCTCCGGTATCAAAGAGTATGAACGCATAATGGTTATTGATCAAAAACATACCAATGACAACAGCAGGGTCGTCACGTGCTTTCCCAGCGTTTAGCTCGAACGCTCTACCCCTGGCATTCTGACCTCCCGCCTTAGGACAATCCTTCTTGAAATGTCCCTGTTCCCAGCACTGAAAGTATCCTTCAAGCCTCGTTCCTTCCAGAGTACTTTTGGCATAGCACTCGCGGGCAACATGTCCATTTCGTCCGCATCTGTTACATTTCTTTTGCCCTTCCTCACGAGTCTTCCTCTCAGAACCACCTCGGCTATCTCTGGTGCTATCCTTTCTAGAACTGGCTACATATACCTTCCTAGAACTGCGTTTCCTGTCGCGCTTCTCTTCAGTTTCCTTCCTCGAACTCTCGGACTTGCGTTTCTTTGAATCTTTAGTCTTAGTCTCAAAACGCCCTGACCGTTCAGATTTCGCGTCTGCTTTGGCCTTGCCTAATGACTTCCCGGTTTCTTCCTTTTTATCAAGACCACTTTTACGTGCAGCGTCATCGGCTAATGATTTTGCCAATGTAGTAGCCTCTAGGTAGGTGGTAGGTTCCGCGGATGTAACCATACTACGAATTCGTGGCGATAATCCCCAGATATACCTTTCTACCTTTACATATTCAGGAGTAACCATTCGTGGAACTAACCTCGCCAAGTCGTTAAAACGAGAAGTGTAAGCTCTGACGTTTAGACCTTCCATGGTTAGGTTCCAGAAGTCAGTCTCGATTTTCTGAATTTCACTGCGCGGGCAGTACTCTTTCAGGAGCATCTCTTTAAGTTCGTTCCAGGTCAGACCGTAGGCAGTGTCTTCACCTAAAATTTAAACTTGCGAGTTCCACCAGGACAGTGCTTCATCAAGAAAAGAACAAGAAGCATATCTCACCCGTTGATCAGCAGCACAACCACTGATTGCCATGACAGATTCCATCTTTTCAATCCATCGGGTTATATCTAAGGGTCCTTTAGCAGCGGTAAATGATCGTGGGTTACAGCCCTGGAATGTTTTATATGTACATCCGTACACTGTTCAATAATGTTAATGGAAATCAGGAATACATTCCAATGATATCATAACACATGAACTACTAAAACTTTCCGATCACATTTTACCTGGAGGGTTTCCATTATGTGCCCCACCAAAACCTTGCCCGTGTGCACCACGTCCACGTCCCTGACCATCATTTTGGTTAGCATTGATCTATTCCATGGCAGTATTAACGTGTTGGGCTATGAGTTGAGCCAATTCTTCTGGTGTGGTAGGTAATCTAGTACCCTGTCTTGCTTTTGGCGGCATTTCGTCGTTTCTATTATTACAACAATGATATCCACATAAGACGATAACCAAAAATAATTCAATCATTAAATGTTAGTGGACCAAACATTGTGCATGTATAATATCTACATATTAATGAGAACAATTTTTAAACCAAAAGTATATCATCAATATTTATTATAGAAATTATTTAAACTTGTTTTCAGTACAAAATGACTATCCTTGGCATGTCTACATCGACACCCATAACAAGTTCACACAAAATTCCCAAATAATATCCAAAAATGAAACTGGCACGCAGGCCTCAAACATAAAGAGCATAAAAAATGTCTAACAATACAACCCATCAATTCAACAACAAACAAACAAACATCAACGCTTCAAACCTAGAGATTCTAACATCTCCTGGACAAGTTTCTCTAAATCCACTATCCTCCAATGCATCTCAACTCTTGCAATGTCGTCTATAACCTTCAACTCCTCATGCTCGTCCATCTGTCCCTCAAGGTACTTCGCCTTTCCTTTGGCTGAGTCTAGGTCTTTGCGCAGTACAGCGAGCTGTTAATCGCAGTGGCAAAATCGGTCTACCCTATCTCCTTTCTGCTTCTTGGAAGCAGGTACCGTCTCAGCACAAGATGTAGATGCGATATCCCCAGCGGGCCTAATCCTCTTCCTACGACGATAATAGACTAACAACGGCGTAGAAGAACCATGTGACTCTAAGACAGGCAAAGAAGACTCAGACAAAATGGGCGGAGGGATCTCAGCAATAGGCTTGATCACAGCAACAAGTGGGACGACTGATGGCTCTAAAGGTCGAGCCGTGACAATAGTGGCGTCCACCACTGGTGCGATACTAGGAGATCCTCCGACAGTAGGGACACCCCTGATCACGTCATCGATAACTAGTACAATGCCAGATGATCATCCCGTCTCATGGATTGAGAGAGGTACATCATCATCATCTATCCACCCATTGCTAGTGAAAGCGTATCGGGGGTCTACCTGACTGTAAAAAGCATCAGGGTTGACGTGGAAAGATGAGGTAAGCTCGGTAGTACCAACCATCTGTGGAGCCATGATAGGTGTCTCTGGTAGCATAAGTCTGGGTGAAGTCTCAAAATCTGGCTCGTAACCTGAGTCGTGGATCTCGATGACCTTGTGTTCGTGCGACATCTGTGACACACATATAACTGTACAAGTAAGTGCATAATCAAAATGAACAGTAACACATAAGGCCAAATAAACTGAAAATCACGTATGCATATAAACACGTAAGGGTTTTCATACATGATAAAATTTCCATGTTTATTTAAAAATCTTGGCTTCGAGAATTTTGGACTTCATATCTCAAAATTCTTCGGTTGAAGTCTAGTGTTTTCTCCCGACAACATCTAGTTCGCTAACAACCATTGGCTCTGATACCAACTTCTGTCACACCCCAAAAACGTCGCAGCGGAATATTAAACGTAGTGGTGACGGAAGTTAGTGCCCATTTATACCTTGTGGAACGATGCATTATTTTTTTGGACATATTGACTTGTTTTAAAACATAAATTATTTAAACATTACATTTTTAAAACCATGACACAACCACAAAAGTTAAGTTGTCTTGATCCTCACAGATCTTATTACAAACGTCCCAGAAAGTTTAAAAGTTGTCCAACATTTTCAAATAACACAACATGCATCATCAAACACAAGATACGCCATGATTCCCGAAGCCGAACTCAAGTACCTGTAGAACACGTTAAAATAAAGTGTCAACACAAAGGAAGGTGAGTTCACATATTCACATACAAACAATTCATTCCAAGGAAAACTTTATGATTATGTGTTTATTTTAAAACATCCATATAATTTTTAGAAAGTACATTTTACTTCCTTAATAAAATCCATGGGTCTTCCGTCGCAGTTCAAAAACCCGACAATAAAGCTCTTACCTAGGTTTTGTATATTAAATTCATAGCGTCAATTTTCAGACTCGTGTGTTAGCTAGACAATACGAACTATATATTTACCATGCAGGGATAATCAAAGCTAGACAATAATCAGAATCAAAATTCGTCGCTTGACTTGACACGAGGCGACCGGTCACGACGGGGTTGTCAACCCGATAGATCTACCAACAATTCCTCGCGTGCAATACTTAAATGATTAAATGACATCATGGGTGCAGGGTCCTCTTCGAGACCAATATGATGTCTGCCTCATGTATAATATATATATATATATATATATATATATATATATAGGGTGGAGTTATTGTAAAAAAGACCAAAAGTGTGAGAAAGGTAAGAAAGAATCTCAACCATTAGATCTAAATTAAATGAAAAGGGTAAGATTGTAAATGCAACAAATTCAAATATGGTAATCCTTGATTTAAGGATTTGGAGAGAGAAAATCCTTGATTTAAGGAATATAACCGTCCAGGGTGTTTTAAAAAAATTCACAGTTCAAATCATGGTGTTTTTTCGAAAAATATAACACCATTCAGAAACAAAATAACACCATTCTGAAACAAAATAACACCATTCAGAAACAAAAAAACACCATTCATTAAACAAAAAAAAACACCATTCAGAAACAAAATAACACCATTCTGAAACAAAAAAAAACCATCCAGCAAACAAAATAACACCATTCAGTAAATAATATAACACCATTCAGTACAAGAAAATTACACCATTCAGTAAATAAATATAACACCATTCAGAAAAAGAAAATAACACCATTCAGAAACAAAATAACACCATTCAGAAAAGAAAAAAAACACCATTCAGAAAATCAAAAAACACCCTTCAGTATACAAAAAATAACACCATTCAGAAAAAAAAAAAACACTATTCAGTAAAGAATATAACACCTCTGTATCATCTTCTCCACTTCTGGCACCACCACTGCCGCACCACCATTGCCGATCCGCACCACAACTGCCGCTGCCGCCCGCCGCTGCCACTCGACATGGATTCCGTCACATGCACACCTCCTCTCACCCCCACTATCTCGGTTCCGATTGGCTCCGATCGCAATCCTCTTCGTCTGAGAACGAGTCGGTGGCTTCCGGATCGGAGCAGATGACTCAGACTTTACGTAGGTTGGTGCCGATGATGGCGGAGGAGTCGCCGGTGACGGTGGAGTTACGGAAGCGCTTGCCTACACGGAGATCTGCTGCCATGGTGGTTTGAAGATTGAAAACCTAGGTTTTGATCGTAGATGGATATGATCTGGAGAGAGAGAGAGAGATTATAGGGATTTTGATTTACAAAATAAGATAAAAAGACACAATTGCCCCTAGATATTTCAATTCAATCCAAATTAATAAAAATATTTTACATTTTGGTCCCTATTAATCTCAACCATTAGATCAAAGATCTAATGGCTGAGATTCTTTCTTATCTTTCTCACACTTTGGGCCTTTTTTACAGGATCCTCTACCTATATATATATATATATATCCTACTAATATGACAAATTTAATACACGAAGTTGTACGAACCCCCTGAATCCCCTCCCTTGAGACCAGGCCGGCATTCGTCCCAACTTTACGGTCGGTTTCTCCTCGGAAACACCGTATCATTCCAATTTCCTCCAAACATTCATTCATCAAAACGTTTTAACTCGAAACGTATGATTTATCAAACTCCATATATTTTCAACAAAAAAAAAAAAAATATATATATATATATATATATATATATATATATATATATAGGGTGGAGTTATTGTAAAAAAGACCAAAAGTGTGAGAAAGGTAAGAAATAATCTCAACCATTAGATCTAAATTAATTGAAAAGGGTAAGATTGTAAATTAATTAACAAATTCAAATATGGTAATCCTTGATTTAAGGATTTGGAGAGAGAAAATCCCTGATTTAAGGAAAATAACCGTCCATAAATATAACACCATTCAGAACATGTTCATACATGGTGTTTTAAGTATAACACAATTCAGAAAAATATAACACCATTCAGCACAAAAAAAACACCATTCACACAAAAATAACATCATTCAGCACAAAACATAACACCATTCAGCACAAAAAAAACACCATTCACACAAAAATAACATCATTCAGCACAAAATTTTAACACCATTCAGCACAAAAAAAACACCATTCAGCACAAAAATAACACCATTTAGCACAAAAAAAACACCATTCAGCAGTAAATAAAATAAACACCATTCAGTACAAGAATATAACACCATTCAGTAAAAAAACACCATTAAGAAAAGGAAAAAACACCATTCAGAAAATAAAAAAAAACACCATTCAGTACACAAAATAACACCATTCAGTACAAGATATAACACCATTCAGTAAATAAAAAAATAACACCTCTGTATCATCTTCTCCACTTCCGGCACCACCACTGCTGCACCACCGATAATTGTCCTACCACGTAACTACACATCTCGCCGTCGCCGCTGCCGCTCGCAGTCATCTCCTTCGAGCGTCGGACCGTAATTCCCCATCGGACATCAACATCGCCCGTCGTCGCCTTCGTTCCTCAGCCGTCTTCTTCAGCCGTCGCTGGTTCAGATCAAAATCCATCTTCTTCGCTACTCAAGAAGAAAGAGAGAGAAAGAGAAAGGGAGGAGTGGGGAGGGTGTCGACGACGATAAGCAGCGGAGAAGGTGGTTCAGGGCGGTGGTTGTGAGTGAACCGGCGTCGGATGGAGGGGTGTGGTTGACCGGCGATGATGATGATGGCTGAGGGTGGTGGCGATGTTAGGGTTATGGTGTCGATTGGAGAGAGAGAGAGATTATAGGGATTTTGATTACAGTTACCTATTTTGAATGGATCTAAAAGACTTTATTACCCCTATAATTTTCAATTCAGTCCAAAAAATAAAACAAATTTTACGATTTGGTCCCTATTAATCTAAACCATTAGATCAAAAATCTAATGGTGTAGATTCTTTCTTATCCTTCTCACACTTTTAGTCTTTTTTACAGGATCCTCTACCTATATATATATATATATATATATATATATTAAAAGGTATGTTTTAATCCAAAAACATTATTAAACCCTTTTATTGGCGTGTTCTACCCCCAAAATATATACAAAGCAGTAAAAAGAGGGGTTTAGTGACACTCACCTTTGGGTGAGTATTTTAAATAGCGCAATCCCAGATATTGATTTCTACACATCCTAATATATATATTGGAACAATTTTTAAACCAATATTCATCACAAAATCCTAAGTTTATCTGTTTTCTTAGAATTGTCACATAACTTTGAGATTTTCTCGAAAAGTTATCATTTTTTATTATGTTGGCACGTTATTATATATATATGAGTCCATATATATATATATAGAGGATCCTGTAAAAAGTGCTCAAAGTGTGAGAAGTGTATTATAACACTATATATAATACTATATAACACCATATAAACACCGTATAACAATATGTAACACCATATAATACCATATAACACTTTGTAACACTATATATCATTATATAACAAATATAACACTATAGGTTGTCTGATAGCATGTCTATGATAGATGTATAGTGTTATATTTGTTATATAATGATATATAGTGTTACATAGTGTTATATGGTATTATATGGTGTTACATATTGTTATACGGTGTTATATAGTATTATATATAGTGTTATAATACACTTCTCACACTTTAGGCCCTTTTTACACTATCCTTACCCAGGTATGTATATATATATATATATATATATATTATGATTTTGCGACTTGAACGATTTTATTGGTGACCATTATTGTGTAAATCCGTTAACACTCCCGTTTATACGCAATATATCTACGATTTGCGCGTCGTAATATATATACATAAACGTTCACATAATTTATCATCGAAACACCCGAAATATTGTTAACTTATCTATTTTGTTATTTTTAAAGCAACTATACATAAAATATCTCATATGTATCAAATTTCATGCTCGACAAACAAGTTTCACGTTTAACGCGATTTTTACTGTTTCTACCGCACAAAACGTACAAGCATACATGCGTAAGCTAAATTTCTAATATCATGTTAAAACTTATCATATTTTCACATTATCATATTTAAATCACATAACACATCTTAATACATAAGGTTTACCCAAAATTTTGCCCATACTAGTGTTCATTGAAAAATGCGTATTTTAGCGATTCGGTAACGTTTTCGGAAGTCGGAAGTCACGTATAACTAACCAAACACCGAGTAAACTTAAAATTAGTTAAAATACTTATTTTTAAACTAAAAACATCAGTTTACTTGCTGATCTAAATCAGTTTTATAAAAATCATTCGAAAACCGATTTTTGACCGTTTTAACGCATAGTTTTGCGTTAAACGTTACTATAATCATCCCAACTCGAAACGACTTGATATTTTAACACAATACATGTTATTTAATGATTAAAATAATGGTTATAATCAGATTAGTGCAGTTTTTGTGTAAGTCACATAAATCATGCGATTTCACGTATTTTACAACTTTTAAAGCACCAAGTACAACATGCAAAGCTAGTAAACATCATGACAAGGTTATATGTCACTAAACACTTTAAAATAACTTTATTTTAGTGTTTATATTCTGATTAAATCTGATTTTTATGAAATCATAATCATATAATTACTTCATGCCTTCACATATTCATATAAGCTCACTTATGTGCATCTAATGCACTCACACATTATCATCATCATCACTCATCATCCAATCATGCTCAAAATTTCACTAACATCATATTCTTACAAATATTTCACATCTCATTATGATCTTTCAAATCATTCATGTTCATTCATGCTTAGATCTTCCACATTTAAGATTATATAACTACTTATACATGCATGCATACATATATACATACATATATATGAAATATATATATACACACATACTTCCAAAATTTTACTTTTCAATATATCACTTTTAAATCTCTAATCACTTTAGAACATTCTTATATGGCAACTAACAATTCCTTCATGCTTCATACTTTTCAAGAAATCAAATAACCAAGAAATCTTTCATCAAAAATTCAAAATACAACTTATGCACATACATACACACACATTCGGCCATATACACATACATGCACAAACCCATTTTTATTTTGACTAAAATCTCATCCATTGTAGTTTTCAACTTAATGCTTAGATTCAAGAATCAAGAGAAACTTTCACTATCTTCTTTGTCACTATAAATCAAGAACAATATTTAAAGAAAATATGTTATACCTTCAAGATTTTTAGTGGGTTTTTGATAAAGATGATGATATATGGTCTTGTTCTTGCTTGAATCTACTTGAAATCACCATGTAAAGCCCTTGAATCTTCATGATTTGGATTTGAAAAGGAAATGTGTGTGTGTGAAGGGGTGTTCGGCCATGAGTGTTCAAAAGGAGAGAGAGAGAAGTTTTTGAATTTTGTTCTTGGGATGGGAAGGTGTATGGATGCATGAACAAGGGTTAATCATCACTTATAATTTCTAGATGTGACAAGTGTCAAGATTACAAGAAACAAGAATGTTTTGGCAGCCCTATATGATGCCACATTCCCCCCTCTCTCACATCTATTAGATATACATACATATATTCTATGCATATTAGTTCAAAACACAAGTATTTTACTGAATACCGGGTATTTTATCTAGCGTTTTAATCTCGTTTTAGTGCGTTTTAAATTATTTTTATCATTCTATTAAAATAATCACTTAAAATTATTACTGAAATAATTACCAGTTGCCTTGACTGGCTGCGTTGACGGTATTTTGTCTAATTCGCGCAGTATCGCGCGGTACGCGCTCAAACTCGAAAAATAGAGTTTCTCGGCTTTTTAAGTTATTTTTCCTCACAGATATGATTAAAATTATTATTCTAATCATAACAGACTATTTTTAGGATTTTAACACTAATCGGGTGGTCACTGACGTTCGTTTCGCATTTTAAGCGTTACGCGATAAGCGTTTGTTTTATCGTTGCCAACATAATTTTTATATACATCTAAATTTACCAACACATCAAATATCATTAATAAATATCACAATCAGTCACATTGTTGGTGCATATGTCTGTTGACTTCGTCTTGTATCGAGTCATATATCTAGATAGGATAAACCGAAGCTTAGCAGTCAAGAAAATAGGATTTTAGAGCAAACAGTACAGTTCACACGAACTGGCAGAGCCAGTTTTCACGAACTGACCACTTCGCACGAAGTGGGTTTTGCTGGTTCGTGAAGACTGGATCTCCTATAAATAGCTGAGCCTTGGTTGTCATTAGAAACAGTGGTGATTCCGGTAGCAGAGCTCTGCCGAAGTGTCAAACAAGCTATAATCAGTTTCAAATCAATCTAAACGACAGTTAAAGTGATTCTTAGTGTTAAACAAGCTGCAATCAAGTCTGAATCATTGAATTCCGCCTTTGGTTTGGATTAGAACTCTTCTGATCGACTCATTAGGTCGAAACCTCGATCCTACAAGTGGTATCAGAGCTCAGGAGGAGGAGTTCCTACCATTTCAGCTTGTCTTCTTCAAAAACTTCTGATTTCTACTCATTTCTTCTCACTTTTTACACTTTTACATCAAAATCAGAACGATTTCATGGATAAAATGGACTGATTTTCACATATAACGCGTAAAACACTGTTTTAATCAATCCTTGAACAAATCTGAACCTAATTCGACCTAAAACTTGATAAAATCATATCAGATCGTTTGAAAATGGTTCAGATCGTGTGACATCATCATCAGTTCGCACGAGTTACTCTCCAGATCACGTGAAATAATTCAGTTCGCACGAGCTGAATAGTCCAGTTCGCACGAAGTTCTTCAGGTCGTTTGAGTTTAACCCCAGGTCGTGCGAAGTGACCTCCAGCTCGCACGATTTGAGAATTGATCCAGTTCGTTTGAAAGTTTAGTCAGGACGTACGAAGTGATCCACTTCTCACGAGGTGAAATCATCAGGTCGCTTGAGAATATCAGTTCGTTTGAATCTCTAGTTCGCTTGAACATTGTGTGATTGTGAACTTTTGACACCGAAACATGGATTCTGAATTTTACAATGCGTTTGCTACTGCCCCTGCTGCTCCAGTTACAGTTACCGAAACTGTTGGTATTGAGAATGAAACGGGAACTTTCCAAAAGCCTCCAAAGCTTATGTACACTGAGGACTTTAAAGGATGGCAAGATCGTTTTGAAAACTGGGTGCAAGCAAATAAGTTTGATGCATGGGTTTCGTTAGAGAAAGATTATATTTTACCGAAAAATGATCTTGGAAATGAAAAACCATTAAGTGAATTTACCCCGAATGAAAAATTAAGATACACCAGTGAAAAGATGATGATTAGCATTCTCCAACAAGCGGTAAAAGAAGATATTTTCGTTTTGCTTCAACATGAGGGAACTTCTAGATCAATTTGGTTAGCGTTGATTAAAAAGTTTAAGGGAAGTGCTGATATGATAAAAAATAAACGTGCATTACTAAAAAATCTTTTGATATGTTTACAGCTTTTGAAGGTGAGACAACTAGGAAGATTATTGAGAGATATTGTCATCTTGTCCAGGAGATGAAAAGATTGGACATAAAAAAGGAAGATGAAGAATGGGTTGATAAGCTAGCTGATGCGTTACCACAGAATGAATGGGGAACATATCTGTTGATTTTAAAGCATAACCGACAATTTGAAGAGATGAATTTGTGTTAGTTTATCCAGAAGCTTGAAGAACATGAATTGGCTGTTCAGAAAACTGCTATCATGAAGAATCCGGGTGCTCAACAGGATGTGAGTCTATACTATAGAGGAAGCAAAGTTGAGACCACTCCGAGTCCGAAGATTCAGACTGCTTTCAGTGCTGATGGTACTTCCGGAACAAATGCTAGCACTACAACTCAGAGTGGTGGATATTCTTCATCTTATTCAAGTTTTGAACCAAATTTTTCAACACCAAGTTCTCAACCACAAACTTCAACAAACTTTAATGGTCAAGTTTTGCAATGCAATGTTACATTGAATATTCAAAATGTTCAAAATTTCTCTCCGGATATTTCGAAGCAACACATGGCATCACTTGCTACTATGTTAGAGTCGTATGAAAGTTTGGTTGCTGGACGAATTGGCAATCCGATGCTCACTAAAGAGGATTATGACCAGATTGATTCTGAGGAACTTGAGTTGATGGACATCAAGTGGTGTTTAGCAAGTGTTTTGAGAAGAGCAGAAAAATTCAAACAAATCACCGGTAGAGATGATCTTCGTGATGCTGCTACATCTCAGCTAGGTTTTGACAAATCGAAGGTTACTTGTTTTCCTTGCCGACAAAAAGGACATTTTAAACGAGAGTGTACAAACAGAGAAGCAACCGGAAGACAAGATCCTTTCGGAAACAACGATTATCATCAAAAATCAATTTATCATCAGGTTGCTCAACAACCATATCAACAACAATCTTCACATTCTCGTACTATTGAAGAATCAAAAGGAAGAGCTTGTTATGGTCTGATAGACCAAGATGATGAGAGAATTCCAGAAGGCTTTAATTAGGATGATTATGATCCTAACCGACCTTCAGTTTCTAAAGCATTTGTTGCTCGAATCCTTGAAGACTCAACCTCAGGAGAAGAATCAGTCAAATCGAAGAACCGTCCTAGAAGACAACCGATTTTTAAGTCTTCGGGAAGTGATGAAGACACTGATGATGAGGAAGAGTATATTAATAAAGCTAGAAAACAGTTGGATCCTTACAGTTTTGATTTGTTTTTTGCAGATAAAATCAAGATTTTGAAAGAGAAAAGGGCTGCTAGACTGAAGAGAGAAATGGAAGTAAGAAGGATTGCTGAAGAAAAGGAAAAAATTGAAGAAAGCAGGGTTGCTGAAGAAAAACCGACAGAGAGGGTCGAGATTGAAGAAAATGAAGTAAAGGTAGAAGTTGATAAAGAACCGATTGTGATTGAAAAGGTGGTGGAGAAAATAGTTGAAAAAATTGTTGAAGTCGAGAAAATAGTTGAAGTTGAAAAGATTGTAGAGGTTGAAAAACCTTGTGCAAAGTGTTTAGTATATTGCAAAGATTGTGTTGAGAAAGATACAAAGTTGTCTGAATTGGAAAAGCTCAAAGAGAACTTATTGCACAATGTAAGTAGCATAAAGGAGTCATATGATCTCCTAAGCAGCAAAGTGAACTTGTACAAAGGAGCTTGTGATGAGGATATTCAGATGAAAAATCTTCTAAAAGCAACAGTTCTTCAAAAGCAAACTGCAATCAACGGATATATTGAGATGAATGCTGAGCTGAAACAAGAATTGGCAGCAATGAAGATTGAAACCGAAAGAGTGAACAATTTACTTAGAAGTTATCAAAGTTCAGAGTATGTTATTGATCGCATCTATCCTGCCGTTGCAGCTTATAAGTTTGCAGATGATGAAGAAAGTTCTGGTAAGAAAACTTGTTTGAAGTATAACAGAGTTCCAAATCCAATGTGGGATGGATATACCCCCCGAGACTTTGAAAAGGTGGCTGAAGCACTCAGTCCGAATCTGAAATCCGAGTCTGTCAATGGATTACCAGATGATATTGATGTCACCTTCACAGCGTCTAACACTGATCATGAGTCCGAGTTAGTTAAGAAAGTGGTCGATCAGGTGTTGGATAAAGATGAAGAGTCAATGTCAGAGTCCAAATCTGAAAAGTCGAGTTCGTCAGACAAAAGCTCGAGTTCACCGGTCAAAAGGGTTTACAATAAAGATTTTCTTATGTCACAAAATAATTTGAATGACGAAACATTCAAAGTAGCATATACTTTGAATGATTCTGAAAAATTATATTCTGATGAAGAATTTCCAATAAGAGGTGTTAAAACTGGAATGATTAATAAGGTTTTCAAATTAACAGAAATTAGTATTTCTGAAATAAAAGATGTAAATCTTAATGAAAAACCTAAAAAGTACACTTCAAGAGTTCAACAAAGATTGAACAAGAAAAAGGGTTACAGTTCTGGTTCGGGTTATCGAAAGAAACCAAACCATAACAGTAATTTCAAAAAGAAAGGATTAGGTTTTATTCCAACCGAAAATCATAAAAATGAGAAAAGTTATAAACTAAAAACTAAATTTGTTTCAGGAGCAAGTTCTGAAGAGGAGAAGGAGAAATCGTTCTGGAGACAGTCAAACAAGGAATTTCTCGCTGAAAGAAAAAAGAATATGTTGAAAGAATCTGAGCCAAGAGTTTAAAGAAGAACCTGTTTCAAATGTCAAGAGGTTGGACACATTGCTTGGAATTGCCCAAAGCCAACCAACACAAAACAGGGAGTTTCTTCTAAATTGAAAGAGAAAAGTGTTGATAAAAAGGAACAACCAACAGAGAAATTTAAAGAGTTCAAAAATTCGACTTTCGAAGTTGGTGAAAGCTCGATACATTTTTACAAAAGAAGAACCAATTTAAATAAACAAAAATGGATTGCTAAGAAATCAGAGGTTGTTTCTGGCAATGAATCTGATTCGTCAAAGTCAGAGGAGCCACATGTTGTGAAAAGTAATGAGAATTTCGTTCCAACAATGGATGATGAAAATTTTCCACCATTGTCAAACGGAAACTTGAAATCAAAAGTTGGTAAGATTGAGATTTCAGATCAATTCTTTGCTGATGAGAAAGAATTTGATGCTGAAAAAGCTTTTTAACGGAAAAGTGCTACATATTTTTGGTAAGATGGCTGATGGGAAGGTGAAAGGAGTTAAAGAATTTTATGAATCGAAAGTTGTTAAACCAAATGAGGATGGTTCACCCATGATTCCTCAGGCATGGGTGATATTCTTTAAAAAGTAAAATCCTGACTTGCCGGAGCTCCCAAGTTGGTAATCGTGGAGCATGAATCGGCATCATTCTTGAAAATTGTTTTTTTGTGTAAAAAAACCTACAAGTGTTAGATTTTACAAGTGGTTAAAAGAACAATGTGATGAAACCCCATGATATATGAAATCAACAAAACTAATTTTCCAGAAAAACCATTTTGATTAAAACAAACTTAAGTGTTTTGAAATCATAATGGGAAAATAGTTCGTTGTCAGGGGGAGTTCTGATTGTTTACGCCAAGTGAATGGAGATTTGAAACAATTCACATCAGTTTGTCAGCTTATTTGTACAGCTTATTGCGTTTATTTTCAAATTTTCCCAGAAAATCAAAAATTGAAACATATTTTTGATTTTAGGGGGAGTAAAAAATTTAGAAATTTTGAAAATTTGAAAAATCCAAAAACATGATAAAATCAAAAATCCAAAAACATCGATAAATAAAAAATGAGTTTTGTTGTGAAAAAGAGGAAATGATAATACATCAGTAGACAATCACGGCATGCTAAAGAATTGGAAAGTTAAATATGTGATAAACGGTCTCACTGATGATATGCCAATAGGTTTTTACACGCTTAGTAGATTGTTTTCGAGATATAAACCTAAATATCAAATACTTACTTATTTCGTGGGGAACATCTCTTGGATATATAGGTAACCCCTGAAATCTTGTTTGAAGGGCTTTCTATTTCTGACATACTAGGTCTTTGTGCGTGGTGATATCTGGGGTATTATACCAGGACTTCAGATTTTGCGGGAGCAATAGCCTAGTCCTCGTATAATACTTTGCACTGCTTTAATCATAAAGCTCACCCTCAGCATAAAAAATGATGAAACATTGAAAAATGCTAATCATGTGCTGTTGAAGAAAAGATTCTCTAAAGGGAACACACCTAAAGTCGAGCCATCATCTCTCTGATTTTGCGGAAGCAATAGCCTGAGCTCTCATGGTCTCGCATTCACCCCTTACAGATATCATTAGTGTGCATTCACCTGTAAGACTGAATATAGAAGTCTGGATACGGGAGTATATTCTGAGGTGGGACACGCGAATAAGTTAAGTGCTTAAAACACTAATCTCGTATCTCGAATAAATTGAACTTTGTGTGAGAATTTAAGTGGATCAGTATAGTGACAATCTAAGTGAATCGTTTAGAACTTAAAGTGTTTAAAGCTCAACGGTGTTAGTGATTTGTCTCATAAACTGATATGATCCTCTTACACAAACTCACAAAAATATTGTCTGTAAATATTTCTTTACTGCTTTTCATTAAAGAAAAAAACCCAAAAATAATGTGTTTTAGCTAAAATTTTGAAAAATCAAAAAGATTTTATTTCATCTTATTTTCGACAACTGATGTTGAAAAGCTGATTTTCAAAATTCCGAGTGCTAAACATGATGAACAACAACTGGTTGGGTAATTGTTTTGAAAAGAGAAAAATGATCAATGTTTGTATTGATTAATAATCCTACAAGTGGTTAATCAAGGTCATTAATTTGAACTTGATATAACTATTGATGATATTGAATGACAACAAGTGGTTAATCAGAGATTAAAATTGTTATAAATAAAAAAAAACTTACTTTTGGGTAGAGTTTGTACAGGTAAGAAGATTTGAAAGAGCTAGGTTTCAACTCCTGAAGACTTTGCACGTATGCAGATTAAAGCCAGGTTCTTGATCCTGTTGCTACGGAGATCCAGGAGACATTCCTGAACCTGTGAAAGTTGAAAAGCAAGATCCCCGTGTCTAAGCCTGAGCAAAGTTTGAGCCAGGATACGATCCCAGAACAATTTAAGGGGGAGTCTATTAGCAAAAGGGGAGTTTGAAGATTGAAAGAGCCAGACTCAGATTCTGGAAGAAGAGAGAGATTGAAGGATGCTTACAGTGTTAGATACTTTGGAGAGAGCGAGAAGACTGATCAAGACTGAAGACTCGTCATACTGAAGACTCAATACACTGAAGACTCGTCAACATCCAAGGGGGAGTTTATTGGTGCATATGTCTGTTGACTTCGTCTTGTATCGAGTCATATATCTAGATAGGATAAACCGAAGCTTAGCAGTCAAGAAAATAGGATTTTATAGTAAACAGTACAGTTCACACGAACTGGCAGAGCCAGTTCGCACGAACTAACCACTTCGCACGAACTGGGTTTTACTGGTTCGTGAGGACTGGATCTCCTATAAATAGCTGAGCCTTGGTTGTTGTCATTAGAAACAGTGGTGATTCCGATAGCGGAGCTCTGCCGAAGTGTCGAACAAGCTGTAATCAGTTTCAAATCAATCTAAACGACAGTTAAAGTGATTTTTAGTGTTAAACAAGCTGTAATCAAGTCCGAATCATTGAATTTCGCCTTTGGTTTGGATTAGAACTCTTCTGATCGACTCATTAGGTTGAAACCTCGATCCTACACACATACAACCTTATTACATGTTCACTATACAGATTACTATTGTACAGTACGACCTGAAAAGCCGGGTGTCACACAAATGGGTGTAGTTCCCTATTTATAGACCCTTGAGCCTTGTCCTCCAAGCAAGCCACCTCTTGCTTGGAAAACCTACTAAAATCACTAAAATATCCGACTATTACAAATAAAAACGCCATATAATATAAACAATAAAATCGCTAAACTAAATTCGTCATAATTGATAGCATTATTCTCCAATTTGACCCAACAATATTCCCTCGAGAATAATGCTATCAATTTTTCAAATGATCTTCAAAAATAAATCTGACGTCATCTTTGAAGCTTCACAAATCGGCTAAATACCCAAAATCTTCATTGTCATTTTCCCCCGCAAATGTAGACCCGCCTATATCTTGTCGATCAAAGCTCCTTATCTTACTTTGAATATACAATTGTAATAGGCATATGATAGGGTTCGAACTCCAATGATAAAAATTAAATAATTAGCTTCATCATGAGGATCTTTAATTCTGTCAGATTGCATTTAGCTCACGATCCAACACTAAAGTCGCCAATAATTTCTTTGGTGATGAAAATACAAAACCCACCAAAGTTGTTGGCCTATAAAATAATCTTGTACTCCCGGCCCAATTAACTTGTCATTCAAACAAAACCACAGTGGGTCCAATATGCAGATATCTCATCGGCCCAATTAAAACAAACCAAAAGAGAAAATCCATCTGCTGAGATCCACTAGGCACAAACAATAAATTCCATACAAAAATCCAAGTTCAACAAAATAATACCTGATGAGCATATGTGGGCCGAAGTGATCATCCAATCATGAAATCATCAGACAATTATTTGCCCAAAAAGAAATTAGTGCAAATAATTAATCTATCACTATTGTTCGAAAAATTAATCCATCAGTGGGGCCCAATGTAACAACCCGACTTTCCGGGTCATTACTCAACCGCTTGTACTCTTGAGATTTCGATTATCGCTATGGGTTAACTATTTTAAACTATGTTTTCAAACGCATTTTAAACGCTTATGCAAAACGCAGTTATAGCAATTAAACCACTGTTTTCAACGCATGCTATTTACACGAACCTTATCGCATATTACGTCGCTTGTTTAGACTAAACACTATCACAACGCAAACGCAACACAAAATCGAAACGCGGATTTACTTTATACTTTTACCTGAGTTATGTGTGTTATTTGTGTGATTACTTGTTTGATGTTAAGTGGTTATCTCAACGCAACGCTTATACGCTCAACGCTTACTCGCAACTCGCTTAAACGCAACGCAACACTTAACACACGAAACGAAAGTTGGAAAACTAAAAAAACGCAACTCGGCTGATCGAATGAGCAACCGATTGGAATGGACTTCCATCCGGATGACCATCCGCTCGGATGGCCATCCGACCGAGTGGCCATTCAACCAGGACAACCCATTCGACCGAACGCCACTCTCCACCGACTTAACTCCCCCTCTCACACTATAAATAGTACCCGTACACTTCCCTTTCACTGATTTGACATCTCCATCCGACCACACGCACTCAAGCCGCTCTCAGTCACTTTTAATCGAGATTCAAGGCTATTTCGTAAGTATTTATCCTCAAATCTTGTACAATCATCATCACTAATCACTTCTCCATCATCTTCTCCATCAAAATCACACACAAACACTTGCTTTTTCTCTGAAATCACTGATTTGGACCTCTTGAAGGTGGTTTCCACTGGTTTTGCTCCGGCAAATGGTTAAGGAACACCATTTGATCGGGATTGGTTCTAGATCTGAAGGATTTCACACTGTTTAACTAAATCTCGACAAGATCTCAACATTTTTCAACTGTTTTCAACTTTTCTTCAATTTCTCTTCAACTTTCCCACAAAACCGATGGAATCTGTTCTCATTCAGACTCTCCACTCGTTCCTTAGTCGAGAGCCGGCTTGAAAACGGGTTTCCACTGGAGAGATGACCGATTAACGGGTTGAACATCAAACTCCATCAAGATCAGCGAGTCTGATCGAATCGGCTAAGACCATTCGATCGAATGAGCTGGACTTGGTGTGTTTTCCGTTGTTTGACACGTCGTCTCCGTTAAACTCAAAACTTTTACTTAGAAAATTTTACAAGATTTTCAAATAACAGATCACCCATTCGAATGACCATCCGATCGAATGATCATCCGACCAGGTGACCTGCCCCTTTTAACTTCCAATGTTTAAAACGATTTGATTAAACTTCGAACCTTAATAATTTTACAAACAAACACACCTCATTCGAATGGCCATCCGTTTGAATGGTCATCCGCTCGGATGACCATCCATCCAGATGACCATTCGCTCGAATGGAAACCCATCCATTCGAATCACCATTCGAACACTTCACCATTCGACATTCTGTTTAAGCACTGTTCAACACTCTACTCAACGACTTATGCTACTGTTCACAGGCTAACTCCAACGTGCTCCCTTCAATCCAATCAAGTTGTGTTTACTGTTTAAACACATATTGTGAGTATACTCAAACCCATTTTCTTTTAACGCACTTTTGGGTGTTACATACGTTCTCTATCAAAACACAAAACACAACACACAACGCAAATACTTTATGAACGCTAACCACTCCCGCATGTTATACGTGATCTATGAATGCTTGTTACTATGCTTATATAGTGTTACACTATACCACCTCTAGCAACGATAGTACTATAGTTTGGACTCAGCACCTGTCGTGGACAGGGGTTGCTAGGGATCACATCTCTTTACTTCACGTGTTCGCTGAACATGTGTCGCGCATACTCTATAACGCAGTCTTGTGGTTAAGTTGTAATCATTGTGTGATAGTTACTTGCTTCTCCCGTTACGTGATACATGCTTGTTATGCGTAAACGCTTTCTCTACTATATGCTATGCAAACTTGTGTACTCACCTTTACATTTTATGTATTGACTTTATTTTAACGTATATGACAGGTTGATGTTATACTATGCTGAAATTCAAGATAGGCACTCTAGAAACTCCACTAATAGAAATCTAGGTTGTCGGACTTGTTTTGCTTTCGAGAATACGCTGTCTGTAATAATTGTTTGTGGAATGTTTGTTGATTGGTATGGGACAATTAACCTTTTAAATATTGCCATTTAACAGTTCTTATGGATTCTCTTGAGCAATCTGGTTCGCCAAGTGCTGCGCCCCGATGATTCCGCCATCGGTTGGGATGTGACACCCAACATTTTAACAAGGCCCATGCACCATCCTAACTCTACCTGCAAACAAAATAACCTAGCCGCCATGAACATTTTGCAGCCGTCAACAATCTTCAGCAACCACCCTGTCCACCAACTGCCACGAACCATCAACATCTTTATCCACCATCAACAACAATCGTTATCATCCTCAACTAAACAAACAAATACAACCATCCGACATCAACCACCATGCACCAATCTAATCTCACCCGGAAACCTCTACAAGATCTTTCACAGTACAAAGAGTATGTGCAGGAGTATCGTGAGAAGTATGATTGCTACCATATGTTGAACAAGATTCTAGAATCATAAAGACACGAGTTTCAAACCTTTGGAAGGGAGCTTGAACTTGCTAAAGGAAGAGATACTGACAGATATAATCTCTCCCACAATTTAGTTGTTATTTCATAACTCAGGCCTCACAACCATGAGTTTGGTTGGAAGCAAGGTAGGTACAACATTTTGACAAGATTAGCAAGTTATAGAAAGTTTTGTAAAAGTTTAATGAAAACATAAAGTTTAGAACTCAAAGTGGTGATGTTCCACCTTAGTTTACGATGGTAAACTTGTGGAAACACTCCTCGAGGTGTTCCAAGTGTTTAAGAACAAGAAGGATGGAAAGAAAGTAGGAGATAAGTGAGGTAAACACTCACTTGAATACTTAGAAGTATTATGCCCCAGAAACTAAAATGCAGAGATTTCTTAAGAGTTTTGAGAGTGTTTTTCAGTTTGTGGAAAGGGAAAATGTGTTAAGGAGGAATGTATTTATAATAGAGGTTTAGGGTTAGTGTTTTAATGGAGATATAAGGTGATTAAGGAAGAAAAGATGTGAAAAAGATGATCAACCCGTAGCCTTGAAACAACGTTCTACGGATTGAGGGTCCACGCGTCGTGTGGCGGGGAAGCATGGGTTGCCCGCGCGACGCGGCGTGTCCATCTTCCGCAGCAAGTTTGTTTTTGCTCAATTTGGCCCCTGAACTTGTGTAGGATTGTTATTTTATGCTAAAATTTCATATTTTTGTATGTTTTCAAGTATCCGGAGCGTATGTATGCATTTGATGCGTATCGTGTATGTATGAATGATAATTTAAGTGTACCATAAGTCTCGGTTTCGCATGTAAACACGTATTTGATGACAGCTTACATGTAACATAAGTATGGATCGAACATGATTGATATAAATACAATTTTCCATTATGATTAAAGTCTCGGGTCACAAGATTGGAAATGAAAAACGATTACAAGTTGCTGAAAATAGAAATGCGAACACAACTTTCTAAATATAGAAAGTACAAACATGCGGAGCGTTACACTTCAGACGCTTCATTACTAAGTTTAGATGACTCATTTGGTTATCAGTCGCTCCTCAGCTGCTAACGTTCTTCTTGGAGTTTCTTTTCAACACTTACATTAAAAATGGAGTAACCCGAGTATAGTGTTCGGTTCGAAATTCACAGATCCCCATATAATTTAAAACGAATTGTTTGGTTCGAGTAAAGATCAACTTCAAATATTTGAAATACGAATCCAAATATGTTATTTAAGTTTCGCTTTGTTCAACTTTTCAGGTTTTCAAGTTATAAAATTTCAAATATACCGATGCGGCGTGCTTTTTTATCTGCGTGATATAAATTGTATTTAAAATCAGGGAAGTACAAATCCAACATTAACAATATTATCTTTTTTGTTTCACGATGGTGCGTTATGTGAAGTCAGATCTGTTTAGTAATATGCGTTAGCCCCACGGCATCGCGTGGGAAGAAATTTACTAGTTAAAAACCAATTATCGTAAACCGATTTCTTTTAATTATGTTATTTTATCTAGTTTTAGCAATTGACTTCTAGCTTACATATTTTGTTACCTTTGTGTTTTATATAACTTTTAATCTTAAATATAAATAAAAATAATACTTTTCTTCCTATCAGTGATTTTCAGGATGAAGCATCAAGATTTGATTTACGACAAAATCACATATTCTTTTCCTTAGTACAAGTCAAATGTTTTTTGGCCCACATACTTGACCAAAGAATGTTCTTTCTCCCCTCACAAACCATCTCTAGTCTTGCCATCAAAGTTTTATATTACAAGTTCCCTATAAAACCAGTTTTTGGCCGATACTCATTGTCATCTTGTCTTGTTTACCATTTTCGGTATAGGACGGTTTGGGTTCGGGTTAGGCTATTGTAACATATATTAAAAACGTCATATTAAAACAGCAAACCGATCAACTCACGTAAGTTGTCGTTCTCGCGATATATTCAAGTCACTAAGTCTTTCATGGATTTCGGAATAGCAGCGAGTTTGGTCGATGCATTGAAGCAAAACCGGTACCATGCTAGGAGATGCTTTGAGCGGTATGTCAAAATGTGTTATATAATCATTCAAAATTTATTTTTCTTATGTTTTATCTATTTGAAATAACTGTTTTTTTCCTTTCAAAGTTTTACTTCACGTGGAAAAAGAATGGTGAAGCCTCAAGAATTGATAAACATCATTGAAAAAACCATTGACGACAAGCTTGAAAGAACAAAGGTTTTGGAGGGTTCCCTGGGACAAACCCTTAGTTCCACACAGGTTATTACTGTTTAAATTTATAATATTTAACAAATTTATATATATATATATTAATTCAACACACTGCGAGGAATAGTATTGTTTGTGCTTTTGAGTTTTTTACACCAACTTTTGGTTGGTGCTCACTTTGTCCATCCATAATAAATCCTCATTACGCCAGCCTATCTAGAGAGGCACTAAGATATATTAGGTTGCAATTTTCACAACTTAACTTTGTTGGGTTTTATTTTGGCCACATAAATGTGAGCTGCACTTTTGGCATTTTAATTCTCAATATATATACGTGTTTGCTTCTCGATTTTTATTATAATTTACAAGAACATCCTCTAATTAAAACATCTTAAAGATTTCATCCCTAAATTTATAAGTCAACAAGAACTTTTATTCCTTCAATGAGAACTTTTATTCCTTCAATGAGTTATTATTTTTAGATTTTTTTCCTTTTTGGCAACAAAGTAATACATTAAAATAGCTTACGCTTATTTTTTACAACCACGTAACATTTTATTTGTTTTATAATACATTGTTGCGACGTGTCCTTTTATCTACGTTCAATATTCAAATCGAGCCGCAACAACTTCATGTGTTTCTCTTAATGTACCGTCTATGTTTCAATGTAAAATATACTGGTGTCGTGACGAATTGAACCGATGTTGTACCGCTATTCAATTAAATAGTTTTAGATTATTATAAAACACGTGTCGATTGCTATACTAAGTGCGGGTATCGAGCCCATACAATAGTAAACCTAACCAATATTGACCGAAAGCCCGCCGCGTAGCGTAGGAACTCCAACTAGTTATAATTAATTAGACAAACATTATATTGTTTTAATCATGTTATTTATAACATCAATATTATTATTATTATTATTATTATTATTATTATTATTATTATTAACCAAAAGTAACTTTTTTTACAGGCTACAATGACCACTCAAATTTAGTTGTGAAACTATTTTATAAATGTTAAAAAGAAACTTATCTAAACGTAAAATATGTGAGTCATGGTTTAGTGAAAAAAAAAATCAGATTTAACCTGAAGTAAAGTGGCAATAGATAAGAAAACAATCACAACATTAATTATTAAGCTTCACAAATGTTCCATTTAAGTCAACCGAAAAAAAAAATCACTACTAACCAAGTTTTATTTATTTATATTACTTTTATGTCACTTTTAATTTTAAAAACTATAACATTTAGACAAAACTTGCTGAACACCTTTATGTCACTTTTAATATTAAAAACTATTAACATAGAGGCTGTTTGTTTACCTTTTAATGAGGCTTTTATTAGTTCATACATCTTACTGGTTCAGTATTTAATGGTTCATACTGTTTGTTTCACGAGCAGATGTCTGAATGATTCAGACATTTGCCTCTGAATGGTTAAGATTTATACAAAGCCCGAATGGTTAATACCTCTAATCTGAATTGGTCAGACATTTATCTCTGAACGGTTAAGCATTATACAGGCTGTTAATGGTTCAGACCTCTTACTGGTTCAACACTTAATAATTCAGACCTCTTACTGGTTCAGTACTTAACCATTCAGATGTTGCCAAACAGCCCCTTAGACAAAACTTGCTGAACAATAGAACAATAATGACGAAAGTTAAAAAAATACGAGTAACTTGATTGTAATAAATTAAATATTAAAACATATTATCTATACTATATAATAAAAGAAACCAACTTTGGGACACGTGTCACTCATTGAAGGCGTCTACATTTTAATTTCCTGTATTTTCATACTTATCTTGTATCAATTAATTAAATAATAAATAATCAGTTAATATTAAATCTTATCTTACTTTAAATGTCGGATAGAATCATTCTATTTAATCTAATAATATATTATCTTCAAATTTAAATTATAAATTAAAGATTTTTTAAATAATAGCACAAAACAATAATCTTAAACTTAAAAAACAATAGTACGCTCATATAAAATATTTAAAGTACAAACAAAATATACAAAATAACTTATTAGACATTAGATCAAATTTTAAAAAACACTAATTAGTAAGAGAAACTTATAATATAATTCTGTTTTAGATTTTCCAAATTGGGGTTCTAATCAATTCGAATTAAACTTAACCAAGTTTATGACTTGATTCGAATTAAACCGAACCAAATTTATGCTTTTTTAAACGAATCCAATATAGTATAGATTCGCCCCGCTTGCGGTATGCGCATATAATATATATATGTGTGGACGCTCGGAGGGCAAAAGTGAGATTGCACTAATTTTAACATTATTTTACTAAGTTCGTGAAAATAACGTTATAAGCGGAGGACGGTTAATCATGCATCATCATCATGTGGTGGCGTTGATAGTAGAAAGACAAAAGGGACCATGCACTAATCGGTCTTTGTCCCGATTTTTTAGTGTTATGTGTCTTATATCCAAGGCTTAATGCAAAACTACTATCGAGCCGGGGCTCTCACTGAAAGCAGTCTCTCTATTCCTACAGGGTAGAGGTAAGGTTGTCTACATCTTACCATTCTCAGACCCTACCTTAGCTTTGCTATTGGTGGGATTTACTGAGTATGATGATGATGATAATGATATAGTATATATAATTGGATTTATTGAACCTATATAATACACGGGGTTTATAAAGATATAATTTTTTTATTATTTAGTTTATAAAATTACATTTATCCAACCCGTGTAATATACAAGGTTACAAAATTACATTTATTTAACACGTGTAATACACAGTGTTTTTAAAAATATAACTTTTTTTTTATTATGTAGTATATATAATAAGATTTATTCAACCCGTACAATACACGGGTTTTTATTATTTGGTATATAAAATTACATTTATTCAGTACAATACATGGGTTCTTAGAGATATATTTTTTTTTATTATTTAATATATAAAATTACATTTGTTCAACCCTTGTAATAAACGAGATTTTTTAAAGAATAATAGTTTTAATTTAGTATAAAAAATTACATTTATTCAACCCGTGTAATACACGGGGGTTCTAACCTAGTTATTTCATAATTTGATCTATTATTAATAATATTATTATTATTTAACGATATTCATGGATATTAATGTGGTGAAATACATGCAGGAGGCAATCGTAATTCCACCATATGTTGTTTTAGGATTGAGGGCAAATCCAGGACAATGGGCATACGTTAAGGTCAATGCTGATGACGTCACTGTTCAATCTCTTACGCCTTCTCAATATTTGAAGTTCAAAGAATCCATCTACGATCAAGAATGGTAAGGAGTCCAGGGGCCGGGGCGCCCGACCCTCCCGAACTTTTCGCTCAGTAGTATTATATACGTAGTTTTCGTATAGAAATTTTTTGGTATATACGTTTTCGACCCCCGGTTCTATAAAATTTTTTGGGTATATACGTTTTCGACCCCGTCTTCATTGTCAAGTTTCGCCACTGAAGGAGTCGTATTTTACTATCATACTGTTAAAAGGGTTGTATATTAAATAGAAACCGGCTCCCCCCCTCAAAAAAAATGTGAACTGGCATATTACATTATAGGTTTTTAATGAGGGAAGACGCACTAAGTGTGTGAGAGGGGAGTTGAAAAAATTGACTTGGTCTCTCATATGGATGATACTTGAATACGCGTTAAACACGTCGTGTTTGGATTTAAAAAAAAAATGGGATGTGGATCAAAACCAATTAGATTAAACAACTTTGTTCATGTTAACTCGGGAATAAACCGTGTTGTGTTGGGTTCCAGACACAATTTGTGAGTTTGAACTACCAACCCACGAGCATAACCTGTTTAGCACTTGTGGTTGTTTGAAACACCTTAAATTTGTTTTGTTTTTAATGATCTTTGTGTACCAAGTGAACTACAACATTCTTTACAAGCTAAAAAGAGTTTCATGAGCAGGGCAAAAGACGAAAATGCCCTAGAACTCGATTTTGGTGCATTCGATTTTGGCACACCGCGCCTTATTCTCCCTTCATCTATCGGCAATGGACTCGGATACATTTCAAAGTTCATGACTTCAAGACTCGGCGGTGATCTAGAAAACGCAAAGCCTTTGCTTGACCACTTGCTAGCTCTAAATTATCATGGCGAGGTAAACATCATGATCATCATATACTAAATTATGTTGATTCGGGTTATGTTTTATCTATAACATGTATAAATTAAAAAGGGCCAAAATGGCCAGTTTGAAAGTGTATATTTAACCTTCTAAATCATTTATAATCACACTACATTATATAGTGAATGTAAACATTTTTTACAAAAATATTATCAGACCAGCCCGTAAAAAAAAAAAAAAAAAAAAAACAACAACTACCCGTTTTGACCCAACCCAGCGCACATCTTTGATGTATATGGACATGTTTTTCTTTTGCAGAAGCTTATGATCAATGAGACATTAGATACAGTTTCAAAGCTCCAGAAAGCATTGATTGTTGCTGATGTCTACTTATCTGCACACCCGAAAGACGAGCAATATAGTACCTTAGAGCCCAAGTAATCGATAATCCGAACCTTTTCTTTACATCATCATGAACTTGACTGACTAAATGTATTTATTTGCAAATTATAGGCTTAAAGAATGGGGATTCGAGAAAGGATGGGGAGATAATGCTGAAAGAGTTAAGGAGACGATGAAAATGCTTTCGGAGATTCTTCAAGCTCCCGATCCAACTAACATGGAATTGTTCTTTAGCAGACTTCCTGTCATATTCAATATCGTCATCTTTTCTATTCACGGTTACTTTGGACAGTCTGATGTTCTTGGATTACCGGACACCGGAGGCCAGGTGACTGACTAACGTTGGTCAAATGCCGCGTTGACCAACATGATTCAAAACATTAATCTAATTTATGTGCAGGTTGTTTACATTCTTGATCAAGTGAAAGCACTAGAGGAAGAGATCTTGCTGAGAATAAAGCAGCAAGGACTGAATGCAAAGCCTCGGATTCTTGTGGTATGTTTCAAATACGGGTGGCGTTTCCGACCCTAAACATGACCCGCGCCCGACACGAAAATATTTGGGTTGGCATATCTAACCCGTTTAAATAACGGGTCGTGTTCCGGTTGACCTATTTAACTCGTTTAGTTAAACATATTGACCCACTAACCCATTTTTTACAACCCGATTAACACGTTTTCAACTTGATTATTACCCGCCAACCCATTTGACACAATTAGATATGCGGGTTAGGGTTAATGTATAGAGCCGATGAATAGAAATATGGGTCATGTACAGGTTGAATAATGCAAAACCCGATTGACACCCCCTAAACTAGATGCGTCATTTGTTGCGTTTTGACAAATTCTAAATGACTAAATCTGCAGGTGAGTCGACTCATTCCCGATGCGCAAGGAACAAAGTGTAATGAGGAGATGGAACCAATCCTGAACACTATGCACTCACACATCCTTCGGGTTCCTTTTAGAACCTCGAAAGGCGTTGTCCCTCAATGGGTTTCGCGGTTTGACATCTACCCATATCTCGAAAGATTCTCAAAGGCAAGACCGCGTGTTTGGGATTTTGTTTTCATAAAATAGGGAAAATAGGCGGGTCAGGTGGGTTATGTAATTCGGGTCAAAATTTTAATATGTTCATATGTTCTTTAGGATGCCGCAACTAAAATCCTAGAGGTAATGGAGTGTAAACCAGATCTTATACTTGGGAACTACACAGATGGAAACATTGTGGCATCTCTTATGGCCAAAAAGTTTGGAGTAACACAGGTTTTTTATAATTTGTTAACTTTAAATTTCCTATACGCGTTATTAAGTTCTTCGAGTCACAGTCTTTGGTTAAATTAAACCTCAGGGAACGATTGCACACGCGTTGGAGAAGACCAAGTACGAAGATTCGGACCTTAACTGGAAAAAGTTTGAAAAAAAGTATCATTTTTCTTGTCAATTCACTGCGGATTTGATCTCGATGAATGCTGCAGATTTCGTAATCACAAGCACTTATCAAGAAATTGTGGGAAGGTTAGATGTCTGAAAACCGAGATTGGTTTGTAAGAAAATTGAATTAATCTGATCGTTTTGGGCTCGTTTTTGTTCAAATGTAGTAAGCAAAGGCCCGGACAATATGAGACCCATGCGGCATTTAGTATGCCTGGACTATGTAGAGTTGTGTCAGGCATCAATGTATTCGATCCAAAGTTCAACATAGCTTCACCTGGTGCAGAACAATCGGTTTATTTTCCGTACACGGAGACGGAGAAACGGTTAACGTCTTTTCATCCCGCGATCAAAGAACTACTTTACAACGAAAAAGACAACGACGAGCATATGTAAGTTATTCTTAGATGTAGCAAGTTGGACGGGTCAGACGAGTAGAGTAACTTGTCTAAACGGGTTGACCCGTTTTCTTTTAGCTTTTATCTTACCTATTTCACGTGTTTCTTGAATAGGGGATATCTGGCGGATATAACCAAGCCGATTATATTCTCAATGGCAAGGCTAGATACGGTGAAAAACATAACAGGATTAACCGAGTGGTACGGGAAGAACAAACGACTCAGAAGTCTTGTAAACTTGGTTGTCGTTGCGGGGTTCTTCGATCCATCAAAATCTAAAGACCGAGAAGAGATGGCGGAAATCAAGAAAATGCATCAACTAATCGAGAAATACAAACTAAAGGGTCAGATGAGATGGATAGCGGCTCAAAACGATAGGACACGCAACGGAGAATTGTATCGTTGTATTGCTGACACAAAGGGAGCCTTCGTGCAGCCTGCATTGTATGAAGCTTTCGGGCTGACGGTTATCGAAGCCATGAACTGTGGTCTCCCGACTTTTGCAACCAATCAAGGAGGGCCCGCAGAGATTGTAGTCGACGGGGTTTCTGGATTTCATATTAATCCCAATAACGGAGATGAATCAAGCAACAAGATTGCTGACTTCTTCACGAAATGCAAAGTTGATGCCGAGTATTGGGACCAGATGTCACAAGCTGGACTTCAACGTATTTACGAGTGGTAAGTTGTAGCTACGACCTAGAGGTGTTTATATAGACAAAACCAGATCAATCGAAATGGTTCTGTATCGGTCTGATTCTGGTTTGGTCCACATTTATCTTCGAATTGGGCTAAAAAGTTATCGTTTTTTCAGCTACACGTGGAAGATGTATGCTAACAAAGCATTGAACATGGGGTCGATGTACGGTTTCTGGAGGCAACTAAACAAAGAGAATAAGCAAGCGAAGCAGCGATACATCGATATCTTGTATAACTTACAATTCAAGAAGTTGGTGAGTTATTTCCCGAAACTACGTGTTGACTATACATAGCTTTCAATACGATGATTACGTCTTAAACATTATTCATCATTCTTTTACAGGCAAAAACCATCGAAATCCCTGATTTCGTGACTCCTCAACATCAAGAACGAGCCGAAACCAAACCAACAACGTCACCGCTTGCAGAACCTCAAGAACCAGTGCAAAAGGTGGGACAAAACAAAACCGGACTTCTTCCGATGGAGTTGCCCAAGCGGAGTCAACCGACATATATACAAGACGGGTCGACTCTGATGAGCAATGCAAGAAAACCACTGATTGTTCTTGTTTCTGTGTTAATAGTTGCATATGCCTCTAAAAACTTGTATAGGTATTTCAAATAGAGCATTGTGATGCACATATGTAATTGTAACAATAAAAATATTCATAAATAAAACACAAATCCAAGATTATAGTCTTTTAAAACCATATATGTATGTACAAGTAAAAGAAAAGGACGACTTTGTACAGTAGAAGTAGACCGTGCACCCGTATTATACAAATATGTGATGAGTCTTATGGTTGAGCCGATGCCTTGCAAACGGGGCACCAGTTCTTTAACCGCAGCCACTGGTAAATGCACGCAGCATGGTAGCCATGATTACATCCCATGCTTCCTAGCTCATCTCCTGGTATAAATTCTTCCTGAAAAGACAAGAAATCAGCTTATAAAGCTTTCATTTAAGGAATAACGTGTTTTGTCGAGGAATTACATTTATGCAAATATACAAAAAGGGTATTTAGATATGTATTTTTTATTTATGATTTTGTTTTTTCAATCAAAAGAAAGAGGCAAAGGTCTTCATAATACGATAAAACAATAGGGTAACACATTACTATGGTTTTCAGTTAAATATCATCTGGTATGAAATTGATTCAAAACTGATTATTTAACTCTTAGATCGTCGTATAATCAGATAATACGATAATCTGTTTGGTAACACGTACCCAAACACCCCCTAAATACGCCTATATTGATATTAGGAATGATAAAAGGCGAATATAACAGCATAACATAAGTATGTAAAACTTTTAATTAAAATGACAAGAAATTACCTGACAAATACTGCATTTTGTGTCATCCAAACACCAATTGCCTCTCATTCTACAATCCTTTAATGATTTGTATACACTGATATTAACGCATTTTGATAACCCCTCTTCAGATAATGCAGTGCTCACTACACCTATTTCATCCTCTAGAGCTAGTAGTTCCTATACGCAAAAGTTAAATATGCAACACCAAAAGTCAAATATTGACTATCAAAGACCAAACAAACCAACCTCATAGGACATGTTATCGATGTCGAGTCTCATGCCCCTATATTGATCATAGAAACTGAAACCACCAAGAAATGAATTTCCCAAAAATTGCTGCAGATGGAGAAATACAAGTTAGTCACTAAAGTTGGCAAATTTGACTCGTGTATGGGTAGATTAGTCAATTTTGACACATTTAAATCGGCAAAGTTTGTTAACATGAAAAACATATGAAGCAGGTAGAAAGTCACCCTAACTATATTCAACATGTACAAAACCGAATAAATTATTTTATTTAAAATAACTCAGATTATTATTGTAATAATTTAGGTTTTATAACGATATATAACACAATACCATTTTATTAATTCAATAAGAACATAAAAAAATGTTTTTATTATTTTTTTAAAAACTACCTCAAATGATAACCCTTCTTCTTGATCAATCCTCTCAAGTGCAAGTAATACCTTCACGCCACAACACGAAAAAAATTACAAGTTAATCATAAATAAAGAAAAAAAAGGTTACCAGTCTAAGATTGTGGCAATTCAACCCATTTACTTATTAAAGCCGACCCGGGTAAGTTTCATCTCTAAAGGGTCAAATGAAAAGGAATTTTTAAAAAGAAAATGGTCAAATGTGTCAAATGGGTTGAAAGATTCCAAAATAGTATTTTTGTTAAACGCATAAACCCTCCAATACTGTTTTCCAAAAAAGGTGTATAATTAAATAAACCCGCCTGGCCAACCTAACTAGAACCCATGTGTATATAACAAACAGTTTTACATTTGCAATAGAATCCACATTATCGGGAAGCACACGAGTAGATTGAATTGGAGATGGATTATTCCTGCGAGCATCGGCAGGGCTTCGAGTCCTTACTGAAGAACCACCACCCCTTCCTCTAGCAGATGAGCTCGTTTCCCCTTCGTTTGACCTCTTTTTGACTATATTACTCCTCCTTCCACGGTCAAACGACCCACTTTGACCATCTTGGTTTGCAAGACCAGGTCTTTGACCATAAACTTTCCTTACCCTTGTATTAGACGATGACTCGACTTCATCTTCCCTCCTAACTGGTTTAGAAATCAACACACCTCTGTTTGACTCGGTTTGACTTTGACCATCTCGAGCTTTTGACTTAAGTTTGGCACGACTAAGCTCGTTTTCTTTCACCTTGGTGACTTTTTGAGGATGATTTGCGTGGTTAAGTCTGCCACTGCATCCAATTCTATTGCAGTATTGAACAACTTCTTCATCTCGAGAACTAGCAATCTTTCGTGCAGCAGAACTTGATTTCTTTTTAGAGGCAGCATTCAAGCCAACAGATCTCTTTCCAGAATATATATCCATATTGATTACGTGCCACGTCTGTTATCTGTCACGAAAGTTTTCTTGTAAAACTTCAAGCGTGTTTTGATAAAAAAAAAAAAGATACATGAAAGATAGCACATCAATCTGTCAATCTAAGGCTATACGACGTATTGATACGGGCATATAGTCTTAGATAGACGTGATGCCTAGATTGGTGTTACACAGCCGTTTAAATTAATACATGCCCGTATACACTTTTTTAAAGGGTATTTTTTAGTATAAACAGCAAAAAAGAGTCATACGAGCCGTATGGCCTTGTTCGTGGTGTGCTCTGTCACATAAGTCGCTTCTGATCACACGCGCCAAATAATTCACAAGAACACCAACTCATACGGCCCGATAAACATTATGGCCCATATGAAAACTTTGTAAAACACCCATACAACCCCTCATATGGCCCGCATGATGTGACAGATACGAGGGCAACAAAAAAAAAAAAAAAATCCGATCATGAATTTATCATATAAGCAGTACATGAAACAAGAATCCAATCAATCAAAAGTAACACCACAAAAAACACAATCAAATCACCCCATGTTTCAGTCACCATAAAAGATGAACCACTGATCAGCGAAACCCCAAAAGAATTCAAACAAATAAATAGACTAGTTTTGCTATTCAAAAAAGCGCAAATCATATGATCAACAAAACCCAGCAACTGTTCCAATCAAAACATAGATAAACAACAATAAGCAGTGAAGATGATGCTAAGGGCATGTTTGGATTGGCTTCTCAAACCAGCTTATTAGCTTATTGACTTATGGAGAAGTCAATAAGCTGTTTTTATGTTTGGAGGATAACCAAGAAGTCCTTTTCAAAATAGCTTATTGCAAAGAAGGAAACATAAGGTTTTGAAAAGCCAAGAATTCCTGACTTTTGGATCCAGAAGTGACTTTTCAAAAATGAAATTACCAATATACCCCTTCTTTACCCCCTTATATCTAAAAGAATGTCCATTTTAGTCATTTTACATCAATAAGCTAATCCAAACACTTTTTTTAAAAACTCCTTTTCAAAAAGTCCTTTTCCCAAAAGTCCTTTTTACCTCTAATAAGCTTAGCCAAACATGCCCTAATTAAGGGTTTGTGTAACTTAGCTTACCAAGAGGGATTAGAGGATTGTGGATGATGATGATGATGATGAAGGGGAATATGATTAATATTATCTGGAAAGAAAGAAAGAAAGTTATTTATAGTGGGATAAAGACGCAAAGTAATCAACGGAAGTAAGAAACAAAAAGCAAGCAGCTCAAATACCGGCAAGTCGCTCGCACTCGGATTGGTCAAACTCCTCGGCCGACTTTCGTGGGGTGGTTTACTACCAAATCAACTAACTATATATTGTTGCAACCCTTTGTCAAATTCATATCATATCATAGAATGAGAGTAATAAATTAATAGTTATCAATTTTTTTTTTTATTTTTTAAGTAAACGAATGCTTTATAGTTGGCTTTGTGGTCTATACTCAATTGAGGTCATTTACTTTTTCGTGTCCTTGTTTAAAGTGGTTTTTTTATCATTATGCTTTAATACTTTATACAAGTTCGAATACTTTTTACATGTAATGTAACATGTCGATATAAATTTTAATACCATTTCTTAAAAAGTTGATTTTTTATATGCACTTTTCTATAATATGATAACTTTATAAAATCATAGCATATATATATATATAGGGTCGGGATTTAGAGAAAACGGTAGAAAGTGTGAGAACGGTGAGAACGCTTATGGATCGTCAGATCAAAACAATCTATGGACTAGATTGGCGCGGTGGCGTTGTCGTAAATAACATCAATTTTATTACGTGGACGCGCTTCATTAAGGGTAAAAGGGTCTTTTGACTTCTCCACACAAAACGCCATCTCATGAAAATAAAACACCAAACAAAAATCACACACCATTCTAACTAAAAACGCCATTAAATATAAAACGGCAAACTTAATTATAATAAAATCTCGCCTAAAAAAACCGTCAAAAAAATCCTATATATACAACATCTCAGACCTTCAATTAAAAACACACACAAAACCCCAAACGCCATATATACCATTCGTTTTAGAAACGCCAAAAAAATCCTATATATCCTCAACGCCAAAACATACAAAAACATTATTGAGTTTGTTGTCAATAAAGTTTAGCTGTATGGAGTGGACAACATTGTCAGTTATCTTTCTTAACCGAGGATTAACAATGTTGTCCATCTTATACAGCAAAACATTATTGATTTTAGCATGATCAAATTTTGAGGTTGAAGGTGCTTTTATTTGGTGGCGTTCTTTTTATCGGTAAAACGCCAAAATTAAAAAATCAAACATCGTTCATTGGAAAAATCAAGATTGTTGCTGAAGGGTCTAAACTCAATAACATTTTGCTGCATGAGATGGACAAATCTCAAAGAAAATGATGCTGATGATGTCAGACTTTGTGCTTCCAAACAGCCACAAAAAAACTACTTGAAAAACAAAAAAACAAAATGAATCATACGAAAGTCGAACCAGTCAGTTAAGATGATTCAAAAAAGAAGAAAGAGACTGGTGACAGTGAAGATTTGGAAGATCAATTGTTTATATATATATATTTTTTAATATTCTTTTTCAGATGATTGTTATATAATAAAACGACATATATAATAAAAACGCCAGACAGCCAAAATGCTTGTTAAAACGCTATCATGCTGTAAAACGCCCCCCAAAACTCCCAAACTATAATAAAATTAATTTGGAAAAGTATTATAAAAAACCCAGAAAATAAAATAAAAATAAAAATCAAACTTCAAAATGCAACTAGAAACAGTAACTACAAAAACTGTAAAAAGGAAGACACGGAAAATTTATTATATTAGAATCTAAAACGCCAAACTTGAAAGACGTGATGTGTTACAGACTTCAGAGAAAAAAGCTTATTCAAAAACAATAATTACAAACAGTAACTGAAACGACGAATACTTTATTATAATAATGCACCTCATAACCTACGCCGCCAAAAGAAATCCCATAAAATAATAACTCTCAGCAACTACCATTTAATCAAACAAAAAAAAACAAACGCCAAAATACTACTAAATACCACTCACTGTAAAACGCCAAAAAAATTAAAAAAATCAAAGATGGCTAATATGCTATCTTGGATATTCAGTTTTGTTCTTCGTGAAGTTTCACTGAACGGATTGTTAGCTGAGAGGAATAACTCAGAAAGATTTTGCTACATGAGATGGACAAATCTTCAAGAAAAAGATACTGATGACAATCATATGTCATTTTGTATCCTTTGTTCTTGAAGAAGGCTTGGATGAGGAGAAGAGGTCAATGACACTGAAGAGTGAGATGATTATAAAGATGAAGATCAAGATGAAGAAAAAGTGAAAAACCCACTCACACGTCATAGATCTATGTACCCAAACATCCACAAAAAAGCCACTTCAACAGACGAGCAGGCAAAAAAATCGAACCGATGGGTTTGTTAAGTTTTACATAAAACGTCATATATTTGGTGACAGTTCTTGTACTATTAAAGAAGAGAGAGGCTGATGACAGTGAAAATTGTGAAGAGAGATCCGATTATGATTTTTAATTTATTTTCTTCGCTTCTATTTTTTCCCTGTGGTTGTAATATAATCTTACAATTGTAAAACACCAAGATACCACAAACGCCAACATGTATATAAAAAATAATAGAACAATGAGCCATCTTATTTAAAACGCCATGAAAAAACGCCATTCAGATAGATTTCCTGACCCCCCCCCCCCATGGGGTTCCAATGGCATACGATTTGAAAAACGCCATAAACGTCAAAATGTTAATACAATGAAACCATTAAACGTCATTAATTATTGAATTTGGTTAACGCCAAAAATCTTAAACCCCAAAAAATAAAACAATATTGGGAAAAACGTAACTAGAAAAGTAGAAGATAAAAGGACAAAAAAGCCCCTCCGCCCTTCTCTATGCCGCGTGACACGTGTTGGGCCAGGATGCGTTCTCACACTTTTGAGTGTTTTCTCCTGATCCCGTTTCTATATATATATATATATATAGGGAGAAGATCATGCGAGAACCACCTCTTATTGTGAGAACCGCGAGAACCAATGTGAACACACCAAAAATGCCTAAAAATAGCTAAAAATCACACAAAATTTTTTTTTTTGATTTTTTTAATATTTTTTAGGTTAAAATCGCTACTTTTCGAACCAAAAAAAAAAATTAAAATTTTTTTTCCTTTGAAAAGTAGCGATTTTAACCTAAAAAATATTAAAAAAATCAAAAAAAAATGTTTGGATTTTTTTTTGATTTTTTTATATTTTTTTAGGTTTTTTGGGGGTTTAGTTTTTAGCATTTTAGCTTGGGGGGGGGGGGGGGTTTAGGTTTTTGGGTGGTGGGGGAGGGGGGTTTAGGTTTTTTTTGGGGGGGGGGGGTGGGGTTAGGTTTTTTTAGGTTTTTTTTAGCTTGGGGGGGGGGGGTTTAGGTTTTTTTTGGGGGGGGGGGGGGGGTGGGGGTTAGGTTTTTTTAGGTTTTTTTAGCTATTTTAGGTTGTGTTCATATTGGTTCTCAAGGTTCTCACAATAAGGGTGGTTCTCGCATGAGCCCCTCCTTATATATATATATATATATACATAAGCCCCTGCGTTGCAGCGTTTGTCATGAAACTGTGTTAAGTAGTAGCAATACTATACCATTGTCAGCGACCACCAACACCGGAAAAGTTCGTAAAAACAAAATAAATAAAAACGGGAAAAAAATAACGTCGAGCGAAAAGCAGACGTCGTAAAACACTGAAAAAAAATAACTAAGTCCATCCAGGACCCACGTGTTGGACGAACTTGTCAAACGCAGAAAAATAGATGTGACGCGACGGGTCAGTCAAACGGGAAAAAATATACGAAAAAATGTTAAACCCCACACGCACGTTGCGGTGCGTTAACTCACGAAATTTAGAACGAAACGAAAAACTTGGGAAAGATGAAAAGTATGGTTGACCAAAATTGAAAATAAAAAAGAGTTTGGGATTATATTGCAAAAGATGAAAAACTTTGGGTTAAAGGTAAAAAAATAAAGGGTCTAAATTGCAAAATTGAAGTTATTTATTAATTTTAGATAAAGATAAGGATAAAAATAAGTGATATTTATATATTGGTTATTAATTAATATTCATATTAAAAGAAATTTATTAAACAAATATAAATAAAATTTATGAGGTTGAAGGAGAGAATGTCATGTGCCATTATTTGGAGTCTTTTATTATAAGTTAGATATGCACTTTTTTATAATATGATAACTTTATAAAATCATAGCATATATATATATATATATATATATATATATATATATATATAGGATTAGGTTCAAACGTGAACAAATTTCCAAGAGTGAACCGCGTGAACTGATCTGAACCATTGATTCCATATACATTTAACAAGGGTAAGAATGTAACTTTATATAAATATTGAATTTAAATTATTGTCTTATTAATTTCAAAATCCTAACATATTTAAATCATCATCAGTTACCAAAATTTTCGACATCTACAAAACAATTACTTATTTTAAATATGTTAGGATAATCTTAACTTATTTTAATATTGTCATTGTTTTTGGTCATAGTAGCAAGATTCGAATTATAGTTTTAGTCTTTTTTTGGTTGAACCAGAGTTTTCATTCATCTTTTTTGTTGTGTATAACTCTTAGGTCCTAGTACACATGTGTAGTGCTGTGTTCTATACATTCCAACACGATAGTACACGTGTATAATACATGGTATAGTACACATGTGACCCGCAACATTGTTGTCTTAGCTCCGTAGTACACATGTGTACTGCTGTGTTCTACTGTTCTATACATTCCAACACGATAGTACACATGTGTATAATACATGGTATATTTACGGGATTTACTCTCTTATTATTGGAAATAATTTTATTTCCTAGTTTTAAATAAGCAAAATAATATAATTACACTTATACCCTTGTAATTTTAATAAAACAATAAAATCTAACCTATTAATTACAATCATGCCACCCCTTTAAATAATCAAGATCATGTTAATCAACGGTCAAGATTTGTTCACGCAGTTCACTCTTGGGAGGTTGTTCACGCTGGAACCTTACCCTATATATATATATATATATATAGGCTAAAGATAAAAAGAAAACCACTTTTATTGAGAAAACCCGGGAAACTCTAAGCTCCCGACTTTTTTTTTTTTTTTTGAAAAAATTACCACACGTAATATACATGTTTTTAAGAGTTTTGGGCAAAAAAAATCGAAAAAGCGCCGAAGGATTATTTTAAAAAAAATAAACAAATTTCAGCAACTTTGTTGTGTAACACGTGTTAGGCAAAAAATGCTGAAACTTGTTTATTTTTTTAAAAAAAATTCCTTCGGCGCTTTTTTGTTTTTTTTGGCCAAAAACTCTTAAAAACATGTATATTACATGTGTTATTTTTTTTCAAAAAAAAAATTGTCGGGTAAGAATAGTGTAAAAATGGCCTAAAGTGTGAGAAATGTATATATCCTTACCCTATATATATATATAGGGTAAGAATAGTGTAAAAATGGCCTAAAGTGTGAGAAATGTATTATAACACTATATATAATACTATATAACACCATATAAACACCGTATAATAATATGTAACACCATATAATACCATATAACACTATGTAACACTATATATCATTATATAACAAATATAACACTATACATCTATCATAGACATGCTATCAGACAACCTATAGTGTTATATTTGTTATATAATGATATATAGTGTTACATAGTGTTATATGGTGTTACATATTGTTATACGGTGTTTATATGGTGTTATATAGTATTATATATAGTGTTATAATACACTTCACACTTTGAGCACTTTTTACAGGATCCTCTACCTATATATATATATATATATATATATATAGGCTTCGGTTCAATTAAGAACCATCACGAGTTGTGAGAACCATAAGAACTCCTACTTCCTACACGAGTTAGGCCACAATTTTTTTGCACAAGCATAGGTTAAAATATTATAGACACATCTGTAAAAAAAGAAAAAAAAAATTGTCGAGTCGGTGGTTTTGGCTGATGTAAGTTTTGTGTCATAATAGGAGGCATCAGTGGCGAGAAAATCCAAGAAAAAAAGAATTAAATGTGTGATTCTCACAACCTTTTGGTGCTTGTGGAACATGTGAAACGAGAAGATATTTAGGCAAAAATCAGTGTCAATGTCGAAGGCTATTGAAGACGTTAAAGTTCTAAGTTTTTTGTGGATAAAAAATCGATTAGGTGCCAGCTTCATTAAGTAAGAAAATTGGCGAGGGTTTTAATCTGTTATATATTTGTTGATTGTCGTAGAAAAGTTGTGGAGAACTAGTAAGAATTGTGTCAGACATCTAATTCGTGACGCGTGACAAGATTTCTCTGTCACTTTATAAATGGAGACTCGATACATACAACCAGCAGTCTAGGTCAAAGCACTAAATACGGCATACTCGATATCGTGTCTATAACATGCAATACAGTGTATCTTTTGATATAGATATCCAATGTACGAATGCCTCAACTCTGAGCCAATTGAAGAAATTCATTAAAACGAAACCAAAAAAACTTATGCTAAACATCTTGCTATAATATGTTTTGTACAACCCATTTTAGCACAACTATTCCACATTCGATATTGCAACCGAATGCATTTCTTTCACTAGATTAGTGTCGTGTGATCATCTCAAACCAGCAACAAACAACGACGAATTTCAACAAAAATACACAAGCCAAACAATTTCCACTAACTCGATTCTGTCGTTAATCTAACATACAACAGCCAATTTACAAACTTAAGCTTGTACAAGTCAAAGATCTATAAATGAAAGACTAGTTATCATCAAATAAGCACCTGTGAATAGTTAGAGCAATTGCAGCAGCCTTGTGAGGGTGGAAAACAACTGCACAAATACCAAAACATACAGTGACCGAAGCAACTGCAAGAATGAGGAGGCGGAGCGTAAAAAATCTGGTGGTTTTATAGTTAAACATGCGGTTTGAGGGTTTCTTTGGTTGTTCCTTGTAGGGTGTAACATTCATAACACAGTCAGCATTTAAGAGTCCAACCTTTTCACTTTCATGAACCTGTGCATTTTGAAACATAAGTCAAGTCACTTAAAAGCGTAAAAATTTCGGGCATTAGAAGGATAGCTATCAATCATGTAGGGTTGAATAGTTAAACCCGAACCTGAACCAACATAGTTATTCGTGTCAACTGTCAAATACATCAAGTAAAAATCATATATCCCGAACACGACCCGTAATAACTAAACGATTCAAGTGGGTTGACGAGTTGTAATCAAGTTGTTAACCCGCTAAACACAATGTTGGGTCGACCTATACAACTACGCGAGTTCACGTGTCGACCCAAACACAACCCATTTAATTAAGCATGTCAACCTGAACACGAAAACCTAACAACTTCAACATGCAATATTCACATTTTTTTCCAAAACACAAATCCAAACCCTCCCTTAATATCGTTTTATAGTAAAATGCCATTTTCGTCCCTGAGGTTTGACCACTTTTGCAACGTTCATCCCTAAAGGGCCATTTTCATCCAAAAAGTTTGAAATCTTGCCAATTTTATCCCTGAGGGCCAAATTTCGAAGGACTCAAATGCCAAATTTCGAAGGACTCGAAATAAATTGCCAAACTCAAGGATGAAAATGGCATATAGAGCGCAAACTGAAGGACTCAAATGCACAAAAAAGTCTTTTCGGAAGGAACAAGCAAAAATAACTAAACCTCATGTACGATTATGGCATTTTACTCTTATCATTTATATTGTAGGAATTAAATAGCATCAATCATCTTCATGAGAACTTTCAGGGTGCTATTATAAAAGAACAGTTTCCGTACCTGATTAACGGTTGAGATGAAGGGATCATCATCATTACTTAGCAAGATATCACTTGGATGCAGCCCATGGTTTACTGTTTTCTCCAATCGTTGATTCAACACTTCAGTAGCAAGATTCACAGTCCCCTGAAGCAATGTTCTATCAGTTTCAACAATATCACCATTTTCTATGATTCTCATCTTCAGCGAATCTAACACTCTCTTCAAAACTGTGGTGGACTCGTATTCAATTAGAAAATTAAGTAAAAAATTGAATCTTTGGAGCTGTGATGACATGGTGGCACGCTCCATATCTTGTACGATTGGCTGTTTGAATAACCATGCCATATCTACAAGCACTTCAGAGAACTTGTTAACAGCAACCTCACAAGAACTAGATTCTGAGTCGTTTGAACGGAGAGTTGAATAATATTTTGTCTGCATTATTTTAATCTCAGAACATATTTCTTTGTCCGCGATAAGAATTGGAATAAAATTGGAAAGTCCAGATTCATTCTCGACCTACAAATTGATTAAAGAAGTTAAAATTTGTTTAAACAAAAAGAATTCTGGTCTGTTACCCTATTTGTCCCAACTCCCAAACACGCTACCCAACATATACGCTATGTAGTTAACATCCCCGATATATCATATCGATATATAGGTTATCGGTCCCCTGGTGAGATATCGGTACCGATATTATTGGAGATAGTGACCAATATTGGACCAATATATCACCGATTTTCCTGATATCAGTACTTTTCTTCTCATTTCTACTATTCGTCTTTCTTCTTATTGCTGCTATTAGTGTTTTAAGTCTTAATTGCTAATGTTTTAAGATTTAATCAGTTCCTACGCTACAATTGTTAGTGTTTTGCAAGTTGCAAAAGGTTAATTTGTTAATGGTAGGAGACTATACTGAAATGTTACGTGTTAAATTGCTATATATATAAATTCAGCATGATATTAAAATTACCGATATCGCCCCGCGATTACCGATATCTAAAATATCGGTCCTTGACCGATATTTCAATAGTTTACCCCTATAGCTGCTTAGCATATCTGATTTTGCCACCCGTAACTTAGTACTCAACAAGTAGCAAAACCTTTCAATATATTTTTACCTTTAAAAAGTAAATAAACAATAAAATCTGAAGCAAACCTCAATAAAAGCAGGGCCAAAAACATCCATTTCTGAATGAGTGACACGTATATTCAGAAGCTGATGATCCAAGTTTGTTGAAGAGGTGTTGCACGATGGTGAAACGCGCACATCATTTGTCATATACTTACCAGCAAATGACACTAAAAACCTGCATTTGTCATGTATAATCATCATTACACACAGATTACAGACTGTAGAGAAGGGTACAATATTTCAAAAGGGTTATGGGGGTTTTAGTCAAAAGTACTGATAATGGTAGGTGATTTATACAACACCACCATTGGATATATATAGCTCGCTGAAATTGTGCTTAAATAAAGCAATTCAGAAAGAATACCTAAGTCTAGGCTGAAGCAAATTACTTCCACATGCGAGAAACTCTATGGGTTTGCCTGCTTCAAAACATGTAGGTTGAACATAATGAAGCCTTGGGGATTTGCCCCCCACTTTAATCTCTATCACGGATTCACCTGCATATATTGAAGGAATTTGTACTTGGTCAATGAACTTATGATGTGTTAATTATATATATTGTATGATTACTAGTGTATTAGTCTCTGTCTTTTTTGTTCATGGCAGGGGCGGACCCACATAGAGCGGGTCGGGGTCCCCGGACCCCAATGTTTTTAAAAAAAAATTAGTAGATTCGGTATATTAAATTTCATAAGGACCCCATAAATACAATTAGGTGGACACCATAAAAAGAAAAGGAAAGTTGGTGTGGTGGAAAACCTCTTTCTTTGCCAACAAGAGGTTATGGGTTCATTCCTTGTATAGGCTGTTTTTCTATTTTTTTTTTAAATCTAATTCAAACTTCGCTCTGACCCGACCCGCACGAGCACTGACCCGAAAATTTTAACGTTTTGTTATGAAAATTTTGAACACCGAAAAAAATGGACCCCAGTGGAAAAAAATCCTGGGTCCGCCACTGGTTCATGGCCTATAAGCCCAATATAGGCTTTCCTAAAGTTATTTCCTATATACTAAGGGTTCCGCCTCCACTCAAATACTCCATTCACTTTACATAATGGAAGAAAATTATGATAGATGAAAAATTAAATTCAACAAACCTTTCATGACACTATAGATAGTGTTGTTTAGATTAACAAAAAATGTGTCTCGTCCAGATAGCAAGCTTCTTGGGGATGCCAGGAGGTCATGTATGCATACAACTGGATCTTCATCCAACTGTTCAGAAATTTACAGTAAGTTAGATAATGTAGATGAAGCTTACAGTACTGGAATTCACACATAAAAGTTGAATATTAAACAGATATATAGAGAGATATTATAAAATAAAGAGGCATCACCTTCAACCACATAAACCTTGGCATTGCAATAAAAATGGTTAAGATTGTGCATCCAGGACGAACATATCCTTCCAGCTCCACAGGCATGCTGGCCAACCATTGAAATATCTGTAAAAGCATATATTTATATCACACCTCATATGGAGATACAAATCCTTAAACTGCTAGTAAATAGTAATCGTTATGTACTTGATGTCGGAGTCTACGAGGGAACTCTGCTGGATTCCAATCATAAAGCTTAAATGAGATCCGACCAGTTGTGCACTACAGAGAAATATATATATCATCAATACACATAGTATGTGAGTGGAGAAAAATCATATAAACATAAGTATAAAATTATAAAAACAAGTATCAAAGGTGACAACATGAACCTATTTACTTACGAAATATATAACTCAAAGAAACCAGGTCAAACAAGTCAAAGATGGAATAATATAGCCTACCATGGATGAGAAATCAGTCTTGTCATCACCATAAGATGGAGAATGAGTAGTTTTTTCTTTCTCTTCATCAGTTTGAGTTTCACCAGATGCAGCTAAAGACGGAATGCTATCACTCTGGATGTTTTGGGCAATAACGGCAAGCGAATTATGGTCTCCGCTTGCTAAGGATGATTTCTCACCTGTAGCGGTTTCACCACTAGTGGATTTCCCACCTACACCATAAAAGTGAAATGGTAAAATCCCACTCATGTTAACTTATTTTGTAACGGTAAGTGCTACACAAGTTTAAAAAAACTGCATTATAATAAGGTTTAGGATGTGTGTTTAATAGTGATTATGTAATACTGAATAATCAAAACTCAATATTCAGTTGTACAAAAACAGACCATGGAAAAATCGTGTTTGAATGTGTTGTTGGAGGTTGTAACTAGCAAAAAAATTAATAAATGCAATGGCCAAAAAAGACATTTATATGAACAAAAGGAGAAGTTTTGTGCGATGAGAGTAACAATCTCACAAATTAAATTAAAATAAGAGTTAAAGATGCAATTGTATATTTCAGTTAGATACATAATTTTGTTGTAGTTGGTATAAATTGGGACAAATACGTAATTTTAGTTTACTCTTAGATAATCTGTTTTGTTGCATAATACGTTTAGCGAAAATAGTAGTCAAAGGTGCAAAGGCTCCGCTTAAGTGCAAAAAAACATACTAGCCAGAGACTAGAAAGGCACACATGTATGTAATCTGTTGATATCTCATGTGACATGTATCCAGGAAGCCCAGGTCCAGATCATGTGGAGCTTTGTAATGGGTCAAAGGAGTTGTTGGCAAAGTGGGCGAGTGGGTAACAGGGTAGCTGAAGTTTAGGAGCAGTTTTTATCTACTTACGTTTATTAATATTTTATGTTCTGGTTTTTAGAGTAGTCGATGTTTATTCTATAAAAATTAGGGTTCTTAAACCTTGTATTTGGAGACCTAATCCTTCTCGAATTGGATTATCTATCTTGTTTGTTCTTGTTTCAAACAAATCTGAATTTCAGATTCTATCATCATGCAACAGCTATCTTGTACTATTTGGCAACCTAAACACTCTTCAAATCTTGAGCACACTGTAATACGCGACTACAATGAACGTAATATCTATTGTTTTGCATATTTTGCTTCATATCTGATACTCTTTTTTGGTCTACCAAAATCCGAACACTATAATTGACAATCGGGATTTCTATCAAACCGCAAATCCAAACACCTTTTGAGTATGGATGTTGATTTCCTCCGGCATTTAATTAAAAATTCCAATTTCCTTTTTTCATTTAATATTTATTTATTTATATCCTTTCAGTTGGTGGAAGGCATAGTTGTTAATGGCGAATAGCGACAAATAGCGATAATGTACCTATATGCTACATAACTAATCGCGATAAATAGCGATACACTAGAAAAAAACTGTATGTATATTATATCAAAATACCATGGTATATACACTATTTTACATGTATATTTAACAAAAACCTAAAATCCAACTATTTTATGCTATTTTACATGTATATTTAACAAAAAACCTAAAATCCAACCATTTTATAGCTATATTAAATCGCTATTTATATTTAAAAAAAAAACTGAAATCCCGCTATTTATGGCTACATACCCTGTGGCGATCTTCAACCTATAAGCAACGCTATTCGCTATAGCTACCGCTATTGACAACTATGGTGGAAGGTGAGAAAAAATGGCATCTTAAAACCAAAAAGAAAACAAATATAGTTGATCTTGTCACCTTTTCCAGCTTCATCATCATAATCTGCTGTTAAATGTGGTCCAGATGCCTTGGAGTCTGTGGATTTTCTTCTACGCCTGTTATTATGCCGTTCTAATTTTCTTCTGCAGCTACGTTTACCTTCGTCAAAATCTGACAGCACATGAAACCTACAAGATCCTCACTTTATCAGTATACATTTTAATATATAGATTCTTACACTTACAACAAACTTGGACTAATCTTCAGTGTTTTTAACACAATGGTAGATAATTCTTATTTATGTGGTCCAGTTTCTTATACCATAAACTGTCTCCAGCTTCTCTTATTCTTGTTTCTGATTTCAGTAGCATCTAACCTACTAAATACATCCGATCCGACTCTGTCCCTGATTACCTGATTGTTTAGGAGTGGATAATTAATTTTCAATAATTAGTGTTATACCAGTGCAACAAAACTGGCTATCTAAAGGTAAAACAAAGTAACTACCCTTCTTTTAACCTAAACTGAGGGACTTCGCGGAATGTCTATTTCTCAAGAAGCTCCAATCCAATGGTTTAGTAAACTTTTCCCCCTAAGGATCAGTGACAATCGCTGTTGTTGATGCCATGGTACTAGGGCTGCAAACGAACTGAACTTTCAGCGAACAGCTCATAAACCGTTTGGTGGGAAGTTCGTTTGTGTTCAATCGCTTAATAAATGAATGAACACGAACAAAAAATTTCGTTCGTTTAGTTAAAGAACGAACATGAATAGGGCCACGTTCGTTCATTTATGTTCGTGAACGTTCGGTAATGTGTTCATTTGTATTCATTCGTGTTCGTTTGTGTCCGTTTGTGTTTGGGGTTTTTAAATTTATATATATATATATATATATATATAGAGGCCGGTTATCATACAAATGCGCTTATCGTACATTACGTACGGTACAATCTCAGCCGTCAGATCATCTTCCGGCATTGAAATCGCATGTTTTTTTATAACAATTTCTCATGTTTTTTTAACATGCGATTTCATCAAAATTACCACATGCGAAATTGTTACAAAAAAACAACATGCTATTTCATCAAAATTATCACATGCGAAATTGTTACAAAAAACATGCGATTTCATAAAAAATTATCACATGCGAAATTGTTACAAAAAAACCAACATGCGAATTCAATGCGCGATAAAAGATCCGACGGCTGAGATTGGCGCGTACGTAATGTACGATAAGGGCATTTGTACAGTACTCTTTACCTATATAGAGGCCGGTTATCATACAAATGCGCTTATCGTACATTACGTACGGTACAATCTCAGCCGTCAGATCATCTTCCGGCATTGAAATCGCATGTTTTTTTATAACAATTTCGCATGTTGTTTTTTTAACATGCGATTTCATCAAAATTACCACATGCGAAATTGTTACAAAAAAAACAACATGCTATTTCATCAAAATTATCACATGCGAAATTGTTACAAAAAACAACATGCGATTTCATCAAAAATTATCACATGCGAAATTGTTACAAAAAAACCAACATGCGAATTCAATGCGCGATAAAAGATCCGACGGCTGAGATTGGCGCGTACGTAATGTACGATAAGGGCATTTGTACAGTACTCTTTACCTCTCTCTATATATATATATAATTAATTATTGAATTCAATATATATATATATATATAGAGAGAGAGAGAGAGAGCGGTTAACATACAAAAACCCTTATCATACTTCACGTACGCGACAATACTGACCATCAGATCAACTTATCACGCACGGATAAGTAATCACGCAAGTATCAATTATCACGCATGGGCATCAAATTAACGTGCGTGATTTGTACATGTTTGCGTAATAATACACAAAAAAAAGCTCCCATGCGTGATTAGGTTTCCAATTATAACGTGCGTGATTTTCAAATGCACTTGCGTAATTTGGTCGCGTACGTTATGTAGGTTAAGCCGTAATGTACATTATACTTTCTCTCTCTCTCTCTCTCTCTATATATATATATATATATATATATATATTTTATATTTTATTACCCAAGGTCCCAAACAAACAAACAAAGGAAACTACAAACCCAGGCAGAAACCCTAAGCATTTGTTTATTTTACATCAGCAATTACTAATGTTTGTGACAGTGTTAAACACGTGAGTGCCTCTCCGGGTCGATTGCATCGGTTACTTATGCTTATCAGAATTAAGTTAAGTGCTTAAGTAAGTTTGGATAATTAGGTTGGTATATTTTGGGTGGATCTACTTAGCGTCTTTGATGCCGATCATATTAAAAAACTAATATATGTTCGTTTGTGTTTTTTGTGTTCATTAACGTTCGTTTGTGTTCGTTTATGTTCATGAACACTTGTTTGTGTTCGTGTGTGTTCATGAACGTTCGTTTGTGTTCGGCACCTAAAATTAACAAACGAACAAGTTCATTTCCTTAATGAACGAACACGAACATAAAATCATGTTCGGTAAGCGTTCATGAACACATGTATATCCTTAACAAATAAGGATATACATGGTACAGATAAAAAAAAAAATAAGCTATTATAAACCTTAGAGACTAGGACCCAAAACCGAATATTTGTTAGCATAGGTGGCTATAGAGCTTTGAAAGACCAAGCCTGAAACCCAACGATGTGCAGGTTATAACTTACAAGCCAGTATCCCTTAGTTTTTTTTTTTTTTTTGCTATGATGATTTTGGTAATTATAATTTCACATCCTACTCGGCTGCCATCATTCAAACCAGTATTCTTCATCTAATTAACAACAAAAAAAACAATGAGAAACCTACACATGGTCACATTCACACTTAGTAAATAAGTTTCTTCTATGTGCGGGAGGGGCCTAATATGTGCTACAGTTCTAACAAGTCAACAACCATACCCAGTAAATCCCGCATATAGCAAAGCTATTGGTAGGGTCTGGGGAGTGTGATATGCAGGCAAACCTTACATCTTTCCCTAGGGATAGAGCGCTGCTTCCAGAGAGCCCCCCCCCCCCCCCCACCCCCACCCCCACCCTACAACATCTGAAAGTATCAGTGCTAATAAAGTAATAATGATAGTATATGTCTTACTTGGTGACAAGTATCATGATTAATGTTGTATCAATTCAAACTCATATAGAACAAATCACATTCATCATTATGTAGCTCACACTTATTTACTATCCTAAAAAGTTTTAAGTAATTCTTGTTATAACATTATCTACGTTCCGAATGGTTGCAGAGCAAACAAGTGAACAACAAGCTAATGAATAAATAAACGACGACGGAGAGCCGAACTTACTTCCCACACTGCTGACAATACCTCTTACTCTCCCCATCAATCACCACACTACCCGCATAAGCACACCGAAGACAAACCCGATGCCGTTTATGATACCCTTTCAGCTCACTAATATCCGTCTCACAACCCGAAACCTGACACCTGGAACCACCACTCGACTTCCTAACCGTAACCGCCCTCTTCTTCTTCTTCTTCGCCGCCTCCTCCTCCGCCGCCGCCGCCAGCTGCGCATCAAGCTCAGGACACGCACAAGGTACCCTTCCCGCCAAAAAATTAGGGCACGCCATTCTCGGATCCCGTTTTCGAACCCTAGCGTTCGTGTTCGAAGTCGGAAACGAATCGGTTAGTGGTTGTAGCGGTTGATCATCGATCGGATAGAGATCCGGAGATGTTGAGATTAGCGGAGATAGATCGGTTGGTAAGGGGAGATGATCGTCGATGTTGAAATCGAGAAACTGACTCCAGTCCCAAATTGAAGTGGAGGAGTCGTCGATTGAGTCCATGGTGAAAGGCGGAGGGGATGGTGGTGGAGGATTGTGCATTTGATTTGGGGATTTTGAGAGAGAATTTGGTGGCGGTTGAGTTGCGTAGAATGGAATGGTGAAAGGAACAGGTTAGCTGCTGCTACGGGAATTTAGGAATTGCTGGTGGTGGTGGTGGTGGTCCATGGTGGCAGAGGTGTCGTGGTTAGGGTTACCGGAGAGTTGCAATCAAGTATAAGAATATCATATCTTGTTTCCGTCGTCGATTCTAATAATAAGAATACAAAAGTCAACAATGCAACAAGATTGGAGGATGATGAATTTTTAATTCACTAGGTGCTCTTTGTTTTTGTTTATAACATCTCCAAAATGCTTATGTTTGCAGGCGGGCAGATATAAGATGTTGAAGACTGTTTGTTTTTTTTTTTTAAACAGATCTACAAATAGCTTCTTTCATCTTAAAAAAAAAAAAGCTCAAAACCTTTGCTTCAAACATCTTCACAAAACCTAATCCAAACACCTCACACCACAAAAACTTCTCCCCTGCCACCACCACCTCCGCCACCACCACCGCACCACCTCCACCACCTCCACCACCACCATCGTCAAAACCCACCACCACCAAACCCATCACCACCAAACCCATCTGTGAGAGAGAGAGAGAGCGTAGAGAGAGAGAGACCTGTAGAGAGAGAGACATGTGAGAGAGAGAAAGACCCGTCGAAACAAGGCACCGCTGCCGCCGCCGCGTGTCGCTTCTGCTGCGTCATCACCATCAAACGCCGCCACCACTGTTGGTGGCCGGCTGGTCACCTTCGAGCGAGGGAGAAAGAGATCGAGTGGGTGAGGGGGGGGGGGGGGGGTTTATGTTTGAAGATACAATACGGTAGATGGTTGTTTTTTATGTTTGAAGATGAATATAGGGTTTTGCAAAGAGATGAAGCTCTGTGCTTCTTTTGTGCTTCATGGCGGTGGTGTGATGGCGGAGGTGGTGGCAGAGGTGGTGAGGTGGTGCGGTGGTGGTGATGGTTGTAGAGAGAGAGCTTGTGTGTGTTGTGTGGTTGAAATTGTTTTTGAAGAAAAAAAAACAAACCCTCTTCTCCTTGCAGACTGCAGACATTTGGGTCACATCTTCTCTTGCAGATGCCTGCAGACGTGGTTCGCATACTACATACATATTACATCTGAAAAAACAAATAGCACCTAACAATACATCCCTTGAGTCTTATATTATATTATATTTATTATAAAAAGTACCAACATGTGGAATAATGTGTTTGAAAAATAAATGAATTAGGATTTGGTGGATGACCAACCATAGATCTGGTGAATAGAGTTTGGGATGGCAAAAATACCCGAGCCCGACGGGTATACCCGAAACCCGACACAAATGGGACGGGTATACCCGATACCCGATGGGTATTGGGCCGGGTATGGGTTTAGTTTTAAAAATTTCCGCGGGTATGGGTTGGGTATGGGATTAGGTGATACCCGACCCGATTACCCGAAACCACATACCCGTTTACCCGAACTATATACCCGATCATATACCCGGATTTTTTAATTTTAATTTTTATTATTCATTAAGCCTTGTCTACTAGTGATTTATTTTAGTATGTTTATAATGTGAAAAAAAAAAAATTTCTTTTAGTATATGTATTTAATAATAGTCTTTACATTTTGTATGTTGTGAAGTATGTACATATAAGTGTATAAGTATTATAAAGTTATTATTAATTTATGATAAAACTTATATTATGTAATGTACATTTTAATTTATAATAGTTGTTCTATAAATAAAATATATAATAATTATAATAGTAAAAAAAATGTATTCGGAAACCCTAACATATATCTTTTAACAAATTAATGGGTATACCCGATACGCGCGGATATATCCGATACCCGACGGGTAATTACCCGACAAATACCCGACGGGTATTGGGTCGGGTATGGGACATGGTTTTACAAGCGGGTATGGGTATGGGATTACAACCCGACCCGAACCCGACCCATTGTCATCCCTAAATAGAGTGCCCTTTTCGTCCGTAGTCACGGACGATTCGTTGACGTTCTAACGATTCGTTGATGTTCCGACATTAAGGAGACATTTATTTCTTAAAAGGGGGAGAGAGAGGAATGACAATGATAGAACTAGGAATTTTTTCATGAGGTTGATATATTTTAATTTCCAAATATCTATCAAAGTTGGTTTATTGTCAGGTCAAATCATTGAAATTTTTTAACAAGTTGAGCCCGATCATGGAACTTTTTTCAATGGAATTGAGTTGGTCTACCAAAATATATTCAGTGCATAAAAACTTGGTTATTGTCTTTAAGATAAACATATCTTTGAAAACTATTACTTGTCTTGAAAAATAAACATGTATTTGAAAACTTGATAAACACGGTTATGATAAATCAGTTTTGAAATGTCATGAACATGATAAAAAAGTCGTTGGGTAGTCTATTGTTGTCTAGCTAGGATCTACACAAATGATATAGTTACCATGAGTCATATAACCAAACCCGACGTTATTTGCCCTGAAACCAATGTCAATATGTCATGTATAATGGAAGAAAGACATTCAATTCTGATCTCACTCAATTCTCTTATTAACTACCGTATTTAATACCTTGTTCTTTCCTAGAAATCACATACTGATTCCCACGTCAGAGGTTAGTCATGGACACACCCCCGGACTCTCCGTGACAATTGTTTGAATTACAGGGTTCCAACAAAGATTAGCAACCGGAGTAGTTCAAGACATTTGCACCCAATGTTGTGCTAATTTTGGACTCGACACTTTGTATCCATTAAATTATGTCAAAACGAGAGTCGAACAACTTTGTTATTCAACTCTTAAACTACCATGGCAGTAGGCAGTGCAAGTAAGCACGTTATTCAAAATAAAGCAATAACCTAGTTAAATTAACTAAAAGATATATGTTTAAAACCGAAATATGGTACCTAAAATCGGCGTGGTTGTTTAGACCTAAAACCGCCGTGGGAAACCACCAAAAGCGGAACCTCGAAACGTCACCTATCGATCTTTGGTGTACGTATGAAGCGAGCAAAGAAGAAGGGAAGATGAGATTAGGGTTCTGACAATTTAAGTTGTTTGAATGACTCTAAACCACGATGAAAAAAAAGGGCTTTTTTATCTTTTGGTTGGTGGTTGTGCCATTTTATTATCAAATTGCCATACCTCTAGAAGTAGAACGTGTTAATAGCAAGGGTGAGCAGAAAAACTCCAAATAACTGAACTATAACCTTAAAATTGAATCAATTGAGAAACCAATGGTTTGGTTATAACTTTTCCATGACCACTCATAACGGTTTGGTTATGGTTATATAGTGGTTTAGGTTATCATTTTAGTAATACTGCTTTATAAAATCGTATTTAACACATTAATTATTTATATATAAAGAAAGGAAAGATAGAAGGGTTTGTTATGACCCGTACTAATACTTACTGATTAGTTATCCAACCCACTGATGCAATTGATTTTCTTTCGATAGCGTTTGGTATGAAGGAATAGAAGGTGGAATGGAATGGATAATTCTGATGGAATGAAAAGAAACATGTTTGGTCATCATGTGGTAATGGAATTAAGCATTCCAAAGGAATGTAACTCCTAAATATAACAATTTTCATTCCTTGGTATGAGAGTGTTTTTTTATCCATTCCTTCAAGAAATGAAAATAAATATATTATTATTATATTTATATTTATATTTATATTTATATTTATATTCATACTAATATTAATATGTATCAAAAGTTTTATTATTAATTTTACCATTAATATATTATTATTATTATTATTATTGAGGCAATTATATTTTTGTCGTAACCGCAGAGGATGCACTTTCAGAAGACGTAACCGAAGTAGACTCACCAGATAACTTTGACCGAATCCGTATGGTCAAAGTTGATTTAGAAACATAAAACAGGTATGCAGCCACAAGAAAAACAAATGGCCCAGCTAATGGATGGATCATAAAACAGGTATTTAACCAAGAGACCAACTAATAATTCAGGCCCTGATATGAATAGAAGATTTAACTCAAGTCAAAACCTTGGTAACAGGCTGGTTCCAATCGAAACAGCATCGGAAGTCTGATGCACCAAAACCGAACATGATTCTTGGAGAGTGCGGTTCATGGAAGTAAATAGATACAAAACAATCAGATGAAAAACAAGCTGGTTTCCGAAGATAAATACACATTACTGAACTAGACTATTGAATTTTACAAGTGTTTTAAATTTGTTTATGCAATAAGTTATAAAGTTGTGAAATGACAAATTCCTATTTGTAGGGTTTTTACCGAGTTTTAGTATCCTTGTCTCTGCCTTTTCTGGTGGGGGCAATCGTGTCAGGTTGACATGTTAAATTGACGAACCCAAACATGACCCGTATATTTATTCGTGCTCGAAGGCTAACAACCTGAAACCTGGATATCCGGCATTTAGAAACCTAACAGAAAATAAAAATAATCCCAAAATGCATCAACCAATACAAACCCTAAAACTCCAATTCAGTTAGCTCTTCATCAGACTTCCTTTTTTTGAAGGCAGCCTTCTTTATAAACTTTTTCCCACAATCAGGAATACCTTCATCACCACTTAACATCCTGTAAATCTGCATTCATGTCAAATCAACAAAAAGAAATAAAAATATTCTTCAATTATAATTAAATAAAAAAATTCAGAAATTTTTGAAAAAAATAGAAAGTTAAATAACAGTTACCGTGCTCATTTTCGGACGTTCAGTTGGGTCCTGATTGATGCATTGAGAAGCAATCCATACCAAATCATTCAGCTGCTCCAGGTCACATGCACCATCAAGATGCGGATCCACAAGTTTTTCAAAGCTTTTCTCATTGATAAAAGGTCTAGCCTGCAAGGAATTAACCACAGTTAGTTTTTTAACCACGGTTGGTTTTCGGGGCTTCATTTGTAAGAAGAAAATGCATACCCGCATAACCAGACTCTGCTGCGACTCATCCAACGCAGGATGCCCGGTGATGATTTCTAACAGCAAGACTCCATAGGCATACACATCAGTTTTCTCATCAACTAAGCCATTCATGAAAACTTCCGGAGCAAGGTAGCTATACATAGTAAACAAGATTCAAGTTAATTAAAAAGAAAAATAAATAAACAAATTCAACTAATGTTACGTACCCGAAAGTCCCTTCAAACTGTGATACAGTGAGGTTTGTCCACTGATCTGGAAGCCACTTCGCTAGCCCAAAATCAGAAATCTATCATTATAACAGAAACTTAATCATCAAAATTAAGTACATAGGTAAAAAATTAAAAATGATAGTTTTTTTGGGATATCAAGTCATGTGATTACCCGAGGTTGAAAATCATGTGAAAGCAAAATATTAGGTGCTTTTATATCTCTATGAATGATTCTGCGCTGACAACCCTCGTGAAGATAACAAAGGCCCGATGCAGTGCCCAACGCAATGTTATATCTTATTCCCCAATCAAGTTTCTTGTTCTGATCTGAATATTTAAATACAAGTTAGCTCGTTTTTACAACATTATGTTTTTTGTGATCTTATTGACATGGTCAACCCGAACTGGCCCATTTCAACATGTACAATAAGTTACCCATCTGACCCGTTTACCCGAGCCATCCATTGAGTTAATGTAATTAAGAACCAACCAGAAAGACAAGAAGCTAAGCTCCCATGTTGGGATAAAGGAAGAACAAGGTGCATGCCACCGTCAACTCCGTAGCCAATGACATTAGAAATGTTCGGGTGGTTCACGTGAACAAGGATTCCAAGTTCAGATAAGAAATCGGAAGTCATCTCTTCAGGTGTACCTCTGATTAGTCTTTTTACTGCTATCATTTCCCCATCTTGTAAATGACCCTTGTACACTTCAGAATAACCTCCCTCTCCAATTAAGTTTTCTTTGCAACATCATAGAAAAATGTTAGCTAAAATGATATAATTTTGTGATCAGAACTCACAAGCCATCTATGCACTATGTACATGTGCAATATGCAGTTCTCACAGGTCTCAACATATTGTTGGTTCCAATGGAGTAAAATGAGTAAAATGCCATTTTCGTCCCTGAGGTTTGGCCAGTTTTGCGACTATCGTCCAAAGGTTTGTTTTTCCGCATTTGGATCCAAAAGGATTGAAATATTGCTATTTTCATCAGGCCCGTTAACTCCATCCACCTTTCTAAAAGAGTTAATGGTCTGTAATTCTTGATAATCTTATTCATCAAAGAGAGCCCTTTAAATAGGGAGAAATACAAAACCTACCTATCTCTAATTTAGGAAACACAATCACAATACAATTACTATAGATCATCCAGCTAAACAATGATAATAATAATAATATATAATAGTATATATCGGCTAAGACTCCCCCACAGTTTGAGCGGGCGGTGGACAAACGTGTGACAACCCTCGAAATTCCATGTATCCGTACAATTTATTAATGATAATTAAAGTGCTTGACGACTGTGAGGAATTACTTAACTGCTCTCTGATTACTGTGTTATACTTACATATGCTTGTTAACATACTAGTAGTATGCAAAAAAGTTACTAAATGGTCCGGTATGCTTTTCTATGTGTTGAGAATTAATTGTGTTACAAAAATGCATAAAAGACACTATACGGTACAATTTAACACATTAACGGAACGGTACTTAACCGAACAACCGGACATTACCCGGGACACCAAAAGTTTGTCAGAAACATCATGTTATTATTTTTAACTATTTATGGTCTCAAATATCCCAACACACTATGAAAATATGTCATGCACATAATACCCTAGATAAAACACTTAACCTCCCAAATAAATACCCACTTATAATCAAAACTTACAATTTACCCCCCCCCCCCCCTCTCACTATTTTCGGCTCCAAGGAGAGACCCACCTCATCATCACCAAATCTCCAATGAAATATTCCTTTTAACTTTGATTGGACCTCTTTATCTGTTGCACTTTCCAAGAAATATCCATGATGACATTAGGTTGGGCTATAAGGTTAATCTCATCATCTCACCTACAAGTTCACCTCACCTTCTCCATTCTCTCTCTCCCTCTTGGCTGCACATAATCGCCACCACCACCATCACATCAACACTCACTCATTTGATCCATTATCAAGTCCAAAACAAGTGCTAGAAGAAGTCTTGTGAAGCTTGGAGCTTGGAGTCTTGAAGAAACATCACACCTTGCATTTTCACGCCATTTTCATCACCATTCTTTGTTCACAAGTTCATCCCTAGCCCTTGTGCTAGTTGTAAGTCCTCGATTTAACTTTAGGTCACTTCTACGTTGATTATTCGAAAGATTGTAGTTGATGTGTAACACAAGAACATAAAAGAGAATGAACTAGAAAATGGTCATAAACTTACATAAAATCTGGTTGGATTAAGTTAGTATAAGCATGCATGTTGTTTGATCATTAATTTATTGATAAACCCGTTGTTAGGACACTTGTTGATGCGTTTTAGTAACATTTAAACTCTAAGAAACATGCTGATTGACATTTTCAGCCAACTTCAACAGGCTGTAAACAGATCATAATAAATCGAAAAACTGATTTTCTGAAGCCTAAATTATGTATTTTCGAAAAACAGATCCAATGGCACTGGAATCGTAATTTTTCGAGGTCGTTTACTATTTTTAAAGGCCTGTTTTTGGACAGCAGCTCAAGCTGCATTTTTCTGCAGAAAATATGTGTTATGTGTTTCGTCATAACTTAAAACCTGATTAGAACTAGCTCATGAAATTTGTACAGAAGATGACCACTGATGTATTCGTAATTCTCCCACTGGAATTTCATCAATCGGGCTTGCGATGAATTTTTAATAAATTATTCCGTGGACTGCAGTCAGAAAGTGATGAATCTGATTGCAGTCCGGTAAACGAATTTTTATAAAATATTGGTGATGACTTGGATCCCGAGATTTTTACACAATAATATTTGGATCGTTTAAGACTTTCTGTAAAAAGTTGGGAATTTTTGGAACAAGTTAACTATTTTATTAAAATCCCCGAAAACAACCCAGTTTTGAAGATTAAAGCTGAAACGACATAAGTAGTGATTTGCGTGTCTGAATGTCGGGTAGGTTATCTGAGAATGATATAACATGTTATATGTCAATAAAAGTGTTATGTGCAATGTCGCATGTTTGTTTATGAGTGGGGAATAGATGGGAAACTTATATGGGCATAAACCGTTAAAGTGATGCATGTTATGTGGTAGATACGTGTATGAACTTTGTGCTCTATTTGAAAACCACTAAATAACTAACTGGTAAATTATACTAGGACGTGATTGACCGACCTTGACTGTTAGCTATTTTTGAGAGTCAAACCGAGCAACCGAGGTGAGTTCACACTCCTAAGGCATGGGATTCCCGGTGGGTTGGGAATGGGATTGAATAACTACTCGTACTATCATTACTATTAAACTACTTTTCACCGTCCTCGGATTGAAGGGCACGTACGTAAAACCTACGTACACTTATACTTGCTACGGTCCTTGGATCAAGAAGGGCACGTACACATACGACTAGTCTAATAACATACACATGGGAAGCCCCCACTAATCATCGCAAACATGTTTGGGAAACCGCGATACGGATTAATACTATACACATGGGAAGCCCCCACTAATCTTCGCAAACATGTCTGGGAGACCGCGATACGAATTAATACGATACATGGTTTCAAAACGAACTTATGATTTACGAAACGAATGCTATAACTAAACAACCAACTGTGAACTCGCTCAACTTTGTTGTTGACTCGTTGTTACATGCCTTGCAGGTCGTTAGGTACTTACGGAGCTTGCGCGAGGAGGAGGTCGTTGTGGAATATGGACTGTTATGTCCCGTGCCTAATAAATAAGCTTTATGAACTTATGGAACATATGTTTGGTCGTTTATGAACTATGAACTTATGTTTTATGCTTCCGCTGTTTAAATTAAACTTGGTTAACTTTCTTTTGGTCACCAATCGTATTGTGGTCAGTTTTATTTACTTAACTATGTTGTTCAATATGATTGGTGGCTCGATCCTGGTCATGTCACGCCTCCAAGCGGTGACGCTCCGCATGGTGGAATTTGGGGGTGTGACAAAACGCTCAAGCTGGATCGAAAAGACTGAAATAACTGACGAGCAAGCCCCTTGGTAAAGATGTTTGCAAGCTGTAAGGCGGAGGGCACATGTAACACTCGAATCTGTCCGACGCGGACTTTTTCATGAACAAAATGGATATCTATCTCTATGTGCTTTGTTCATTGATGTTGAACAGGATTATCTGACATATAAACGGCAGAAACATTGTCACAATAAATCACAGAAGCCTTCCGAAGAGGAAGATGCGGCTTAAGAAGTAAGTTGCGAAGCCAAGTAGCTTCAGCTACAACATTAGCCACGCCCCGATATTTGGCTTCAGCACTAGGGCGGGAGATTGTCGGTTGTGCTTGGAGGACCATGAAATTAAATTATCACCAAGAAAAACACAATAACCACTTGTAGAACGGCGAGAATCAGGACACCCACCCCAATCTACGTCAGAATAGGCAACCAAAGAGTGTGTATTGGATTTTCCAAGACGAATACCATAATCAACTGTGCCATGTAAATATCTTAAAATACTCTTCAGAAAAGCAAAATGAGGATCACGTGGGGCATGCATGAAAAGGCAAACCTGTTGAACAGCATATGAAATATCCGGGCGTGTAAATGTAAGGTACTGCAATGCACCTGCTAGGCTGCAATATAAGGTAGGATCATGAAATAGAGAACCACCGGAGGCACTAAGTTAGGTGGATAAGTCAACAGGTGTCGTGCATGGTTTACAAGAGGACATAGAAGCGCGTGAGATGATGTCCTTAGTATACTGAGCTTGGTCTAAGAATAGCCCACTAGATGTCCACGTAACTTTGACCCCCAAAAAATGGTGTAGTAGACCTAAATCGCTCATGGCAAACTCTCGTGAGAGCATGCGAATAATATCCTGTAATAACTCATCCGAGGAGGCAACAAGGACAATATCATCAACATACAGAAGTAAATAAGTAGTCCGAGAGCCCTTATAGTAGACAAACAACGAGTTGTAACACACACTACTACAAAACCCCTGAGATAAAATATAAGTAGCAAACCGGGTGTACCACGCCCTAGGGGCCTGCTTAAGACCATAAAAGGACTTTTTCAATCGACACACAACATTAGGAAAACGCTTGTCGACAAATCCTGGTGGTTGATGCATAAATACAGTTTCATTTAAATTCTCATGCAAAAAGGCGTTCTTTACATCCAGTTGATGGATAGGCCAAGAACGAGAAACAACAACGAACAATACGGTCCGTATAGTAGCCGGTTTCACAACCAGACTAAAAGTGTCCTCACAGTCAATTCCCACTGTTTGAGATTTCCCATTAACCACGAATCGTGCTTTGTATCGTTCAAGTGACCCATCATATTTAAACTTATGACGAAAAATCCACATACAACGAATAACCGGTCGATCAGAAGGTCTAGGTACCAACTCCCATGTATCGTTTTCCTGTAAAGCACTAAACTCAACCTGCATAGCATGTAACCAATGAGGGTAGGCAAAGGCCTTGTCATAAGAATTGGGAACCAGAGAAATAGAGGTGGAAAGCAAGGTACGATGGGCTTTAGATCCGGTGGTCATGGGGTGGCTGTTAGTGGAGGTAGGAGGCTGGGAAGGAACAGTCGTAGGCTGTTGGGTGGGCTGGGAGGGAGCTGCCGTAGCAGCATGGGATGGTGGGGCAGTGGTGGTGGGTTTCGGGAGTCGGTGATAGGTATGTATGATGGGTGGAGGTGGTGAAGGCTTGGTTGAGATCCGAAGGACTTAATGCATCATATCCGGATGTGGGAGGTGCTGGACCATAAGTGGGCTGACCCGAATAACCTGTGTAGTGGGCTGCAGCATTGGGAGCATTGGGCTGGACTTTATTGGGCCGCCATGTGGTTGCAGTCGGATATGGGCAGGGTGGAGTATTCCACCAGGCCCATTGTGGATAAGTTTGTGGGTTCTGGAACTGCCAATGAGGCCCCGCAGGGTTTCCCCTGTTGCGACGTCCACGTCCGCCCCGTCCACGGTAGTTCTGAGCGTTTTTACCCCTTACAGGTCCTCGATAATTAGACTGGTAGGAGCCATTGCTGGCCGCAGCTGTGTTATTGGTGGAGGGTGCTGCAGGAGAGGCTTGTTGTGTTTGGGGTGGATGTTGTGAGCTACTCGTTATCGACTCGGTTAAAAGCTCGAATGAGCCGAGCTTTAACGAGCCCGAGCCCGAGCTCGAGCCTGAAATAAAGCTCGTTTAGTTATCGAGCCCGAGCTCGAGCCTGAAATACAAAGCTCGTTTAGACTCGCGAGCCTAAACGAGCCCGAACAAAAAAATATTTAGTTTATATATAATATAATAATAGTGATGATAACATTGTCGAGCCGAGCTTTGTCTCGTTTAAGCGATATTGAAGCGAGTTTGAGTCGAGTTTTTAGCTCGTCTGAGGTTGTTCTTAAAATAGCTCGAGTCGAGTCGAGCCGAGCTCGAGCTTTGGGTTTTACTCGCGAGCCGAGTTCGAGCTCAAATAAGTAGGCTCGAACCGAGCCGAGCTCGAGCTTCACAAAAATATGACGAGCCGAGCTCGAGCCTAGTCGAGCTCGGGCTCGGCTCGGCTCGTTTACACCCCTAGTTGTGACTAAGACAGACGGAGATTGTTGTTGGCGAGCAGCCTGCCTAATTACTTCATCGTTGACCATTGACCTGGCAAGATCCCAATTTGCACCTTGGGAATTGATTAAAGACGCGGTAGTGTCATATTCCTGTGAGAGCCTGCGAACTAACTACAGTACTAAGCGTGATTCTGTAACCGGTTGGTCAATGTCTTCCAACTGATTTGCTAAGTCTTCTAGTTGTTTGCAATAGCCGTCGACAGAACTACAGGCTGCGAGGGTGAGGTTTACAAACCGGGTTTCAAGCGCTGCTGCTTTGGCTTTCTGATTGCTAAGAAAAATTTTCTCAAGTTTTAACCAACTGGTGCGAGCCAAAGCTTCGGTGTCGAGAATTCGAGTCAGCAGATCATCAGAGACCGTGCTATAAAGCATCCAATTCCTTCCACTCTGTGTAATTTGGATCCGTAGTTGCTGGTGGCAGTGTATCATCGATGTGGTTGAGAACTTGGTATGTGATAGAATGGAACTTGAACAATTTTACCCAGGAGGAATATGTGACAGATGTGCCATCAAGAGTTCGGATTTTGGATTGTATATTTGAAACAGAGTAGGCAGGGTGAGGGGAAGGAGTCGATTTAAGGTTGGATGAGGATGTCTGGTCATCGGGTTTGGTCATGATGACTGGCGATCAAGGGAGCAATCGGAAAAAAAAATAGGGAATGAAAAAAGTTGATATTCAGAACCGAAGCTCTGATACCATAAAAGAGTTTATGGTCTATAATTCTTGATAATCTTATTCATCAAAGAGAGTCCTTTAAATAGGGAGAAATACAAAACCTACCTATCTCTAATTTAGGAAACACAATCACAATACAATTACTATAGATCAACAATAATAATATATAATAGTATATATTGGCTAAGACTTTCTCCGTTAGGTCAGGAGTATTTTTGTCTTTTTTGTTAACTTAAAGGGCAATTCGGTCTTTTTCACTTTATGTACAAGCATTTAGCGTAATGTACAAGTATTGAAAACGTAACAAAGTAGGTAAAAAGACGGAAATATTCCTGACTTAACGGAGAAAAATGGATGGAGTAACGAGCCGGATGAAAATGGCAAGATTTCAAACTTTTTGGATCCAGATGCGGAAAAACAAACCTTTGGACGAAAATCACAAAACTGGCCAAACCTTAGGGACGAAGATGGCATTTTAATCCAGTAAAATTAATATAAATTTTATAACAACCTCCCGCTGTTATAATGTTTTAATCACAACAACATACACGTTGCATAGATGTATCAAATAATTTAACATGAAAAGAAACATAAGTTCCACTTAATAGCTGGTATAGACCATCTAGCATACCAGTTTTGTTTCATTATAGAACTACTTAATTCAAATGAAAGGAAAAAGATAATTTCATCAAAACAGTTTGTAAGAGGTGTACCTGTTAGCAAGGGAAACAAATAACTTTGTTACATTTTCTTTTCAAATATTTGTCTCACTTGAACAGAATAAAAGTAAAAGCTCGATGCTTTTCTAAACTTAATTGCATAAAAAGGTAACCGCATTTGGTCAACTCTACGAGCATTAAGCATAGAGCCGATATTAAGAAAGATAAAAGCTGTGAAGGCGTTATAGGTAGAGTTAGAAACAAACCACGGCTAAAGTTGTTTGTTGCCTCTTTGAGTTGTGCGAGTGAAAAATTTGTCCATGAAGCCTCAAAACAATACAATTCTGCGTCTAATTGGGAAGGCGATTCCGGAATACTCTGCATGAGTTTCTGGCTTTTTTTCCCAGTCAGCTTCTTAATCGACGGGAGGCTAGAAAGGCTAGAATTAAACGTATGCAAGCTTGTCGAGGGTACCTTCGATAACTTCCACAAGTACCCGCATATTTGCTTTGAATGAGTTTTTTGAGCTACTAAATCTGAAAAACCATGTCTGCTAGATGATGAATCTGCAGAATCAGAGCCCGTATGTGATGCTGGTTCGGATTTGCTTTTAGTATCCTCATCATTCCTTAGTGGTGAATCATCGGATTCGTCATCGTCCTTATCTACAAAGCTAATTTTCAGCAATTAATGTTATACAAAACTTTAATCATGCAAGAAATATTTCAGCTCGTTACAATTGGATGTATGCAAAACCAGCATTTCAAAAGTTACATTGTAATCAGAAAAATAGCAGTGCTGTTCAATCTGAGGTATTTTTCTGGTTGATATGGGGGTGTTTGGGATTCCTTCTCAAAAACAACTTATTAACTTACATAACTCATAAGTTATAAGTTACAAATACTAACTTCACATTTTTAACAATATAAATCATAGATGTCCGAAAAGAAATAGATTGCAGTCAAAGGCAGACCAGTTGACTGGTCAAACTTAACAAAATAAACATTGACTTTTTGGTTTTCACTTATGAACATAACAGAATGCCACTTAGGAAGTGACAAGTGGACATCTTTGGGCACTTAGTGCACCATACGCGGTCCATGTGGAAAACCTAAAACGTGTCATGTGGCATCTATCGGTGATACACACCGGCCCAAAAAAACTAATTCCTAGGTGTGTAATGCATTGTGTCTGCAATACGCACTTGAGAATTAGTTTTTGTTTTGGCCGGAGTATTCCACCTAAAGATTCCAAGTGACATGTTTTCAAGTTGTCCACGTGGCCAGAATATGGTGCACTAAGTGCCCATAGAATCCACGTGTCGTTTCTTTAGGCATCCATAGTGAAAACAAAAGGTCAAAAGTTTGTTTTGGCAGTTTTTTTTACCTTGAGCAGAAATTGGAACTGAGGAATCAGAGAAAAGAATTCTGTTATTTTCTACTGCAAATATAACCCCTTCCTTCTTCTCTTCACTAGCCATCTCTTACTGAAATTCAACATGAAATAGCATCAACAAAAGGTTACAAAACATTATAATTAAAAGGAAAAATTACAAGTTTTGTCCTTTATCTTTATACCATTTTTCAGGCGGTGTCCTTTTTAACGAATGTTGACAGGCGGTGTCCTTTACTAGGTATTTTGTTGCAAGTTTAGTCCTTTACACCCAACCCAGTTAAAAAACCCTGTTAATTGTTGGGTGTAAAGGACTAAACTTGCAACAAAATACCTAGTAAAGGACACCGCCTGTCAACAATTAACAGGGTTTGGTTGGGTGTAAAGGACTAAACTTGCAACAAAATACCTCTAGTAAAGGACACCGCCTGTCAACATTCGTTAAAAAGGACACATCGGAATGCGATTAAGACAAAACTTAATTTGAGGTATATTCACACAAAACCTTCATGATTACCAATCAAAGACCTAGCATTCCCCAAATTACGGTATAAAGCCTAACCTAAATCATAATATACAAAATCGACCGATCGGAATGCGATGAAGACAAGATAAATCTAACAAGGTTAACATGAGATATTGAAATTGGATAAACAGACGTTAATAATGAAAAATATGAGATTTTGTTCTTGGATAGCGAAAATTGAAGGATATTTAATGAAATTTACACGGTTGAATAGATAAATTAGGATATACCTTGAGGAATCTGAAGATATGTGTAGGTAAACCATGAAGATCGAGAGCGATACCAGAACGACGAGAACCTTCCATCAGATGAACAGAAAAACGTGAGAGATGGAGGAGGAGACATGGGGAAATAATGGTATCTCCCGCCACCGTTATTCTTTTTGGGGTGAATTGCAATATGGTCCTTGAACTATTTATTGATTTTCAATATTTGCGAGTTCAACAATCGGTAGCTTAAGGCTGTGTTATGCATTCAGTTATGGGGTGCCGAATGGTGCCCGATCAGATGCGAGAGTGTGGGAACAGCATGCCGCTTCGACCATCCGTAATACCACGTTTTTTTAAATCACGCTTTGTGCAAATTTGAAGGTCCAATCACATATAATCTTCCTTTTTTGGCCAATATTTTTTTTGTTGGGTTTTTTATTTTTATTTAATTCTCTACACCCTTTTAACATAATGTCCACATCCTCACTACACCAATTTTAGAAAAAAACGCCCAATAATGTCCCTTCCTGACTGTACTGCCACATGGCAGAAAACGTTCAAGGGTGAGGGCATTATTCACCCTTACCACTACGCATGGTCTTACCGTGCCATTTTCGTAGGGGCAGGATCACAAAAAAGTGTCACGTTACTAAGCATGTGTCACATCAGCAAATGCAATTATGTAAGGGAAATTCTAATGGCACACCCCCTGTCTATCCGCACACTTATTCAATTCAATACGCATCGTATAGGCCTATACGATGCGTATTGAAATAAAGTAAAAGACATGGCAGACTGACAGGTGCAGGTTATGTCTGGCGGCGGTCTTTATACGCATCGTATAGGCCTATACGATGCGTATCAAAGCACTGATTTTTGGAAGTTTATTTTTTGATGTGTTGTGTCGAATGCGAACCCGAGAAACGAAAGGGATTTCGAGCAGTTGGTCGATGACATGATAGATAAAGATCTTGACACGATCATATCCATTTTCAAGTATTATTAAAACCATTCAAGCCCACCAGTCTACAATGTGGTTCCCAATTTGCAGAACATAATCCCAGATTGTCTAAAGAAGCGCTTTTATCATTTCCATTTTCAAGTATTATTAAAACCATTCAAGCCCACCAATCTACAATGTGGTTCCCAATTTGCGGAACATAATCCCAGATTGTCTAAAGAAACGCTTTTATCACGTGTCATGTGGTAAACAAATACCAAGGGTGTATACAGATCTCTATTCGGTCATCTTTCCAAGCTTTTTACACACGAATATGTGGTTCCCAATTTGCGGAGCATAATCCCAGACTGTCTAAAAAATCGCTTTAATCATGTGTCATGTGGTAAACAAATACCAAGGGTGTATACAGATCTCTATTCGGTCATCTTTCCAAGCTTTTACACAGATCCGACAATAGGGCCCACGGATCTTCTCCTTTTCTATTTCTCGAAGAATCTCGTAACGTATTATCTATTTGTCTAAATCGTCTGTAAAATTATAAAAAGAAACAAACTAGTGGTTTATCACCCTGTGTGAGCATTGGAAGCCCGACAAACAGTCTTGCAATTACATCTTCAATCGAGAACAAATTTTTAATTATAATGAAGCAATGAAGATTGAATGTGCAAACCGCAACCGTTTTTACTACGGAAACGGTGGCTATGCGAAATACAAACCCGACACGTCTTCTATGATGATTCGAAACATTCACGAACCACAATGGACTCAGACTCATACTACTCTAATATGACACATGATAAAAGCGCTTCTTTAGACAATCTGGGATTATGTTCCATTTTATGACACATGATACGACACGCTTACCTTAATCACATCTTCCATGGAGTCACAGATCCGACAACAGGGCCCACGGATCTTATGCCCACCCGAGACCGACCTCTGGATCACACGTGTTGAATAATCGAGAGAAACTTCTTCGAGCTAACTGCCGATATCTCATCCTTCTTATCTTGCTATTAAACGAGGTATAATAGCTATTATTTTGGTTGTTCAGTACTTCCAAGACGATTCAAGTGAGTCCTGATGCATGTCTGTGTCGAACATGTTTCTCCGTCGCTAATTTCTCCACTCACCGTGAAATCGAACAGTTTCTTAACAGATTACGTCCGGTTTCAAAGCCGGTTGAGGATTACGAGTGTTCTAGACTCGTTCAAGGCATGCCTATTTGTGCGATTTACAAAAATAAGGATGCATTCCACGGTAAACGATGCAGCTGATGAAACCGAAGCTGTTATTTCTGTTGTTCAGTACTTCTGAGACGATTCAAGTGAGTCCTATGAAGCAAGTGTCTGTCTATTCAACGAAGATATGCTTGTTGACTGTCACATGAATAAGTCAACGCATATTCTTGTTTGAGAGTAGAAGAGTCGCATTATGCTTATCAAACAAGTGGTTGTAATGATGGAACCCTTAATTTGAAACACATTTTTGCATATGTGGTTTCAACGGAATTGTTGGACTTCTTGTTCCAAATGCAGTTGATAAAACCGGGGCTGTTATCTCGGTTGTTCAGTACTTCCGAGACGATTCAAGTGGGAGGGTTCTTTTGACTATGTTTTTATCATGTGTCATATGGTAACAACTACCATGGGAATATGTAATGATGGAACCCTTGATTTGAAAAATATTTTTGAGAAATTTATAATTTAATATGAATCGTATAGGCCTATACGATGCGTATTAATCGAGGAATTTACTGAAATACCCCTGTTTTTCTGATAAATTCAGGGGTATTTTTGAGAAAATTCAAAGTTTAATACGCATCATTTAGGCCTATACGATGTGTATTAAGCTGATATACGATACGACATAGGCATATACGATCGTATATGGCATTATTTTTTTCCCTCGGTTCGACGCGTATACGTCTCATTTTTTGCCGAACTTTCACATATTTTGTCGTTTTATGACGTATACCTTCAACGTAAGTCGTTTCGGTGCCGTTCGGTTGCGTGCGAATATCGTTTTCTATGATTACGTACAGTTTTGTTTGAAATCCACTTGTACTCCATAGTGCCGTGTTATATGTATACGTGTGTGGAAATATCGTTAGTCGTGTATTTTGACGTATTTTTGCGTATTTTGACGTATTCTAACATATTGTTGCGTATTTAATAGTATTTTTGACGTATTTGAGCGTATTCTAACGTATTTTAGCTTATTTTAACCCATTTTAGGGTATTTTTACATATTTCGGCGTATTTTAACCTATTTTAGGGTATTTTTACGTATTTCGGCGTATTTTAGCGTATTTTATCGTATTTTAACGATTTTTAGACTATTTTTGTGAATTTTAGCATATTTTAGCGTATTTTACCGTATTTTAGCGTATTTTAGCGTATTTTGGCGTATTTTAGCGTATGTTAACGTATTTTAGCGTATTTTAGCTTATGTTGAAGGATAACGCAAAAAAGTTCTCCACAGTTTGTTATTCAGATGTCTATTCGGTCATCTTTCCAAACTACAACACACGATAAGTTTAAACTTTATAGTGTGTGATTTGACAAGGAAATGATTGGAGGTGATTTACACTTTTAATAAGCTATCACAGTTGTCAAATTCGTTGCGTGCATTCATATTGTTTAGACAACAACAGATAACAAAAGGATTGTTGGACTTCTTGTTCCAAATGCAACTGTGAATATTGAATGTGCAATGAAGCAGTGAAGAGACCGCCTTGTTAATTTTAATGAAGCAATGAATATTTTTAGAGAAGCATTTGGATTTAAGGGTTTCGTTGAGTGAGAATGTGTGCAAACTGAACAATGCACACCTCAATTCATTTTTTAATCTTTTCTTCGATTTCAACAAATCTCCGTAACATGAAGACGTGTCGGGTTCTTCTGCTAGTGGTATTTTAATGAAGTGTTGAAGATTGAATCTGCAAACCGTAACCGTTTTTGACCGAATGTTTGGGTACTTCTTCTAATGGCGCCTCATTAGCGCTGTTAACTACCAAAAGAATGCATACACAAATAGTTCTAGTGGATGAAGCAAAGAGACCGCCTTGTTAATTTTAATGAAGCAATGAAGATTGAATGTGCAAACCGCAACCGTTTTTTACTATGGGAATGGTGGCTATGGGAAATACAAACCGCAATCGTTTGTGACTATGGGAAACACAAGTTTTCTTTTTGAGCTTGATGGATGTCCGTTATCTCAACGCTTCTCCTTACATTACTGATCTGGAATTGGAGAACCGTTGTGTATTTGTTTGCTGATCTGGAATTGGAGAACCGTTGTGTATCTGAATCAGGTTCTCAAACAAACACTACTAAAGATGAGTTGGTATTGAACCAAGAATATGAAGATCATGGTGCAGACACGGGGGAAGAAAGTCAGTGGACTGCCGCAGATGAAGTCAAATGTGATCAAACTTGGACATCAGACGTAAATCTTGAAGCAAATATGTGCTTCCCAATTTGCGGAACATAATCCCAGATTGTCTAGAGAAGCGCTTTTATCATGATTCATATGGTAACAAGAGAAGCGCTTTTATCATGTGTCATATGGTAACCCAACAGTGGAGGATCTCATTCTACAGCTTCGATAAATTCAGGGGTATTCTCAAATAATGTTTCCTAGAAGTTTGAAGACCGACAAATTTCTAAAGTGCTGCTTCTTCGTTCGCGTGACGGAAAGCTACCATGTGACAGGAATCTACCCTTCAAAAATAAAAAAATTAAATCGACACCTTTAATACGCATCCTATAGGCCTATACGATGCGTATTACTTTTTGGTAGGGGACATTGGTAGCCTTTGGCAGACATAGAAGTTTGAACCCACCTCAATACGCATCATATAGGCCTATACGATGCGTATTGAGGGTGTCGATTTAATCCCCCAAGATGTGCCAATAATACGGCCCTTATGTAATAGAAATTTGATTAATAACATAAATTTGATATAGTAACAAAAAATTGTGAAATATCAAGATACTTGAAGCTATAAAAAATGAAGTAAATGCAATTACATAGTAACCGAAGTTTAAATAAATAAACTATTAGTTATGGATTACTACCTTCTAATATGTCCATATACATATACGGAAAAGTGTATCGTACAAAATGTCTTAACGTACATTGCGTACGCGATTAGAAATTGCATGTTATACACAAACCCGGACATGTCTTAATCGCATGATTCACAAACTCAGACATATCATAATCGCACGTTATATATCAAAATCGCATGGCTGACAAACCCGGACATATGTATAAACTAGCATGGCTTTTAAACTCGGACTCCCCAAAAAATGGTTGTTCGCATGTTATATGTCAAAATAGCATGATCATAAACTCGGACTTACAAACTCGGACAACCAAAATTACAAAATCGCATGTTATATACAAATCGCGTACGCAATGTACGTTAAGGGATATTGTACAATAACCGGCCTCTACATATACGTATCATTAACAAATATTATTACAACTAGTATTACTGTGACAACTGGCACTTTTCCGTACATTCCGTACAATAATTAGACAGTAATATGTGCTTTAATGACTGTGCATGATCTAGTTTATAAGACGAATGAATTTCTGATTTCTGTTATATACATACAATGGCATTTCATGTTGCAAGACTTTTATCATTACTGTCACACCCCCAAAATCCACCTGCGGAGTACTACCGCTTGGAGGCGTGACTGACCAGGATCCAGCCACCAATCATATTGAACAAGCATATAAGTAGTTATAAAAGTCCACCCAATACAATTGGTGTTCAAGCAAAACATAGTTAAGTTGCAAGCGGAAGCATAAGTCTTAAATCAAAACATAAGTTTAATTGTTTCATAGTTTAACATGGCACACAGTCGTCCATGTCCCACAACGATCCTCCTCCATGCAAGCTCCAGCTTAAGAACCTAAGGACCTGCAAAGCATGTAGTAACGAGTCAACAACAAGTTGAGTGAGTTCACGGTTGGGTGTTCGTTTTAAGTTGTTTCGAAAACAGTTTCCTTTAGCTGGCATCCTGCCGTGGGGGTTACCCCATAGTTAAAAACGTGACTTGTTTATTCCCGGTTACTCTGGCAATCCTGCCGTGGGGGCTACCCCGTGTTAGTTATCTGGCATTTCGGCCGTGGGGGCTACCCCATGTATTCTACTAGACTCGTTACCATATCGACTGCTGACTGTAGTCATGTTTATGTGCCCTGAACTGTCAATGTCTATCATCATTGACGTGCCAGTAGTCCATTAGTTCACGCCCGTCCTCTGCGGCACGGTGTGAGGTTTGTTAAACCTAAATAGCGCTATCTAACTAATGACCCGCTCGCCATTGGCCTCGGCGATTAAGTCGATACAAAGATGAGGGACTTCGTGATAGAGTTTTGGTCTAGTACAAGTTATCTGTCCGTGAGGACGAGGAATTACATTCCTGAACCTTTGCTGTCCTACCCAAGGAGGACGAGGAACCCATGTTCCTTAACCCCAATTCCCGACCCCTGGGAATCCCATGCTTTGTAGAGGGTGTGAACTCACCTTGGTTTGCTCGGCAGTAACACAGAAAAGTTAATCAAATTGCAGGAAATCAATTAGGTCCTATCACAGATATTATTCGTATCAGATTCAAGCCAAGCAGTGCACGAATGTTCAACACGTATTGTGCACAGGTATTGATTATGGCAAACATGTTTAACATCAACAGCTCACAGTTAACAGTCATATACAACCCAAAGTCTAAGTGTGAGGCCCTAACAGTTGGGCTCGTGATAACAGGCCCAAACAATACGTCAACAGTAACACAGAAGTCCATAAGCCTGACCCATTAACGTAGGCCCATAATTAAGCCAGCCCAATGAACGTGGTTTCGAGTCGCAACCGGACTCGCAAGCATGGTTGCGGGTCATGCTGTTTGTGTTGATCATGGATGGTTGCGAGTCGCAACCTATGTCGCAACCATGGTTTCGGCTGATCATGCTAAGGTTTCGAGTCGCAACGGGACTCGTAACCTGTGTCGCAACCTGTGGTCTCGGCTTGTCATGTTATGGTTGCGAGTCGCAACCAGGTGTTCTCGACTCGCAACTGGTGTCGCAACGTGGAGATTTCGAGTCGCAACCAGGGGTTCCGACTCCCCAGCAGCTGCTGATCCTTCGCAGATTGTACTATCCAATAGAATTCATGCAGAATTACGTACTATCCACTAAACATGTTTTGTTGTCTAATATTTACTCAAAATGGATCAAACAGTGCAGATTTCAAATATTCAACACTCTTTTATTGCAGATTCAAGTTGTTCTTCATATATTCAAACACATTCATCAAGTTCTTCATATGCTCATAACACAAACAACCCTTATTCTACCAAATTATGAACAAGCATCAAAACACTTAGCATAACACACAAACTCGGTTTTTATATAAATCCGATTACATGACAAGTGCAACCCGGTTTCATGTTCATCAACATAAGTGGTTTGAATCACATTTAGACACAAGATACCATAACCCATCATGCATTATATATCCGAAATCAAGACATATTAACCGATTATCAACATTGTACACATTAGAATCATCATGTACATCAAGAACATCATGTAAACACTAATATCCAAACACAATAAACATCATATCCATTCATTTTATCATTTAACATAACCAACATCAATCAATAAACACCATAATTACTAACCGGTTGGTGGAGTGTGTGTGTGCCGATCCAAAGTCCAAATCCGAGAGTTCTTGTGCCAACCGATTGGATCCGAGAACTTGGAGGTGTGTTTGTGTTCTTAAGGTTTTTGTGAGAGGGAAAGTAGGAGAGTGTGTGTAGAGGAGTATGGGTGTTGTCAAAAGAAATGGTGAGTGTGGCCATGAGTGTAGTATAAATACTAGTTCTTCATGGTTTGCCCTAAAGGGCTCACTAGCCGGTTAAGGAGGTCACGGCCCAAAGGCCCAAATCGGTTATGTTCACTCGAGACCACATGGTCTCGAGTCGGGTCCTTGTTGTCTCTAGTTGGGTTCTCGGCTCACATATACACATACATACATGCATACAAATACAACACATAATCACATAAAAGCTTCACATTTATTATTAAGTTAACAAGTTAACTAGTCACATAGCGTTCAAGCATGTTACATCAAGGCACAAGAAAGGTTCCAAATTTCGAGTTGTCACAATTACTGCATGCAACAAAATATAATTCTATTAATGCACAGAACGGAGTTGAGGCACAGTTATCAGACAAACTAGAAGTACTGACGGGAGTTCAGTACTTAGACAGACATGATGTTAAGACACAAAATAAGCCCCAGGACCAAGTGTTACACTAGTATAGTGTGTAGGAAAGTAGGGATCACAAAACTGCCTTCCTGTTGATGCACTGGATGTCTGTTGACTGTGTTTTATTAAAGTCTTGAGTTTAGATAGGTTAAATTAGGGTTTACATATAAAAGTTAGTCTTGTTCGCTTGTAAACATAAATGTCACATTCAAGCGAACTTAAATAGGTCATGTTCGCTTGAAACAGTCTAGGTCTTGGTCGCTTGAAGTCTTGGTCGCTTGAACATGTTCGCTTGAACAATCCAATGTCACTTTCAAGCGAACTTGTCAACACTATATATATGTATGATGGGATATCATTTGAAGCGGACAGTGATCATAGTTTGTGAGACGAGGTGCTGCAGAAGTTTTGTTATAAACATTGTAAAGTCTCGGAAATCAATAATAGAAAGAAGATTGAAAGGAAATATGCTGTTATGACTCAGTTTACTTTGATTCCGCCTTTGTAAATTGAGATGAGCTACCTTTACTGACATTTAGGGTCACACACACGGTCCAACAAGTGGTATCAGAGCTCAGGACGAGGAGTTCATACCATAGCAGCTGGATTATCTCATTTCGACTTACTTCTTTTCATTCTTCTTCTGTTTTGAACACATTTCACGGTCGAAATGGACTAAAAATCATACATTCCAAGCGAAAAACATAGATAACCAATCTTTGAAAGTTTCGGACTAAAAAATGGCTTAAAACTAATCAAAAATCATTTGACCGCTTGAGTTTGTTCGTAAAAAGATGACATCAGCCTTGTTCGCTTGAAATTAAAACACTTAATCGCTTGAAAACACTTAATCGCTTGAAAAACTAATATTTTTGAAGCGAAGAAGGTCTGATCGCTTGAAATAACCTTGCTCGCTTGAAACGTATCAGCTTGTTCGCTTGAATTGTTGTTCGCTTGGACGAACTTGATCGCTTGAAATCATTTGAAGCGAAACTGATCTTGTGGTTTTCGCTTGAATCAGAAGTGTTAGTAGTTTTCGTTTGAAACTGTTTGAAGCGAAATTGTAGTGCTGGTTTTAGCTTGAAACATAGTTTGAATCAGATTTCGCTTGAACAGTATTATAGTGCTGATTTCGCTTGAAATCATTTCATTTCAAAGTATTTCGCTTGAACTTGCTGATTTTTCAAAACCTAAAAATTTTCTAAGTGTTTGATTGTTTTTTCAGGTACGTTCACAATGGATGATATTTTTATGAACCCGTTTAGCGACATGTATGCGTTTGCTGGAGATTCTGGAAACAATGATGCTTCGTCAAGCAATGGGAATGATAACTCGCGAAAAGAGAAGAAAAAGGAAGCTTGGGAATCGGAAAGTGATTTCGGAACGTTTAATAAACCTCCAAAACTTATGGCTATTGAGGAGTACAGTCGGTGGTCCAGAAAGTTTGAAGACTGGATGATGGCATTTGCATTTCCAAGTTGGAAAAGTCTGAAGAACGGTTATGAAAACGGAAACAAGAATGGTGAAGCCTTAACATCTTCTGATGAGGTTGAATCTTTCGTAGCCGAACAAAAGTGTGTGGCATTATTATTTCAGTCTGTTCGGGAGGATATCATCTCATTGATAGACTATTCAAATGCTAAAGATCTTTGGGCAAAGTTAGAAAAGAAATGTTTAGGAAGTACTGATATCGTGAAAAACAAAAAGAAACTTCTTAGGAAAGAGTTTGATATGTTTGGTTGTCTTAAGAATGAGTCAGTGTGTAAAATGATTGAAAGGTTTGGTCATCTGAAGCTGGAATTAGCAAGACATGATATCAGATATTCTGATGATGAGCAAGTAGACAAGTTGTTCGATTCGTTGCCAGACGAGATGGAGTGGAGATATTATGCTCTCATGCTTAAGAATACTATTCCTTCTGAATTGTTGAAACCAGATTTGGTGATTGAGAAACTTGAAAGTCATGAGTTGGAGTTAAAGAAGACGTACAAAGTTAATCATTCATCTTATCAACAGAATCTGGATCTATACTATCCAAAGAGCATGATGCCGAAAGCTACTTCTCCAAAAACTGCATTTTCTGCTAAAAATGTGTCGACAGCCGGCAAAGAAAGTCAAAGTGGTCAAAGCAGTGGAAGTCACAGTGGTTTTCACAGTGGATCTTCATCTTCTGGAAATGCTGATGCAAAGAATCGTTTTCAATGCAATATTGCAATAGACTTGAAGAATGCTCAAAATTTTGACGAAGAGTCGGCAAAGCAGTAAATGATCTTTCTAGCATCGGTGTTGGAATCGTATGAAGGATTGGTAGCTGGGAAGATTGGCAATACAAATCTGACGAAAGAAGATTACGATCAGATTGATCCGGAGGAAATGGAACTGATCGATATTCGTTGGGCTATGGCAAGTGCTGTTCGTCGTGCACAAAGATTCATGGAAATTACTGGCAGAAAAACAATTGGTGGTACTTCTACTAAGCTGGGGTTCGATAAATCCAAAGTGACATGCTTCAAATGTAAGCAGAAGGGTCACTTCAAGAGAGAATGCCGAAACGCTTATGCTGATGAGTCGGAGAATCCTTTCAGAGATGATTACTACAAGAAGGCGATTTATCACCAGAATAAATCCGAGCCGCCTAGATTGAAGCAGGTTGAAGACAACAGAGAGAAATCTAGAGCTCTTGCAGTGATTTACGATGATGAGGGGTATGATTGGAGTCAAGAGGTTCTACCGGAAGAAGATGCGGTTGGTTACGCATTCATGGCGAAAAATGAACCTAAGCCATGGAAAGATGATAGAACTGAAGAGCAGAAGTATAGATACAGAAAGATGATTTCGGAAAACAAAATGATTAGACTTTCTGGTATCTATTTGGAAGCAAAAAGAGCAAACAGATGGGATCCAGACAGGGAGTGTTATCTTGATGAGTATGGAAATATTGCAATCGATCACAAAACTCTCGATTTGGAAGCCTTAATCAAGGAAATGAAAGATGATGATGAGTATTGGCAACACAAATGGTGGGGAACTCCAACAGAGAAAATGAAAGAGGAAGCGAAGAAAGAAAAAGAAGAGAAAGAGAGAAAAGAGAAAGAAGAGATCGAAAAAGCAAAGAAGATTGATACTGGAGTTATCGATACAACACAGGAGTTGACTGCAGAGAACCTGGGAAAAATGGCTGACAAAGTGCTGGCTGCTAAAGCACTTGAGGTAGATTCTAACTCCGTGTCTGAGTCAAAAGGCCAGGTCAGTCCAAATTCGTCAGGTAAAAAGATCGAAGGAAATGCTGATTGCAAAAATTGCAACAAAAAATGCAAATTTTGTAATACTGTCACGTATCTCAACGGTGAGAAAATTAAAGATCTGACAGCAAAGGTCAGAAACGTTGAGAATCAGATTCTTGGTCGTGACAAAACGGTTAAAGCTTCAACTGAACGGATAAGAGAATTAACTGCTCAAATTGAAACTGATAAAATTGATCATGACAAAATTAAAATTGAAAATGAAAAGTTGATTCTTGAAAATCGTCAGATTTCTGAAAAATTTGAAAAACTCAAAAGCACAATGAAAGATTGTGATGATCGAAATGGTAAAACTTTTAAAGAAAATGAACATTTGAAAGCAGTGCTTAGAGTCAAAGAAGAATCAATCAACCAACAACTGGATGAAATCGCTAATTTGAAACTTAAAGTTCAAGAGGCTGTAATCGAAAACGAGCGAATCCAGTTGAAGCTTAACAGTTACAGCTCCGCAAGCTTTGTTTTGCAACATATCATTCCCAAAACCATCGGGAAAAACAAAGCGGGCGAAGATGTGTATTGTGATGGAACTGGGGTGGGGTTTCATCAAGTTCCACCACCTGTTCTTGATAATTACACTAAAAAGCAGTCTGGGTTGGTTGAAATTGAGGAAGAAAGTGAAGTTAAACTTCCGGAGAACATTGATGTTACTTTTTATACATCATCTGATGATAGTGTTCAGACAGAGATTGTTAAGAGCAGAGCTGAAAGTGTTTTGAATAGTGATTCAGCTGAAGATGATGGATGTTTCTTAGATAAATACATTCAGAAATCAAAGTCCAAAAACAACTTAAGTGATGAACCGGGTCTTGTGATGTACAAGATGGCTGGATCTGATAAGTTGTATTCGGATTCTGAGTTTCCAATTGAGAATGTTAATGTGAACAAATTGACAAATGTTTTCAAATTGGTTGAAGTTGACTTGTCAGTAGTGAACAATCTGAATCAAACAAAGAGAAAAATGAGTTTTGAGAAAAATAAATCATATTACAAGAAATCTGTTAATTCATCATGTCTTTATAATAACAATCGAAACAATTGGTCGGGTGGTTATCAGGGTGGTAGGAGTTATCAGAAAAAGAGTTTTCAAAACAAGAGGTTTGTTGAAAAGAAGGTGTTTGTGAACAGTTCAAGTTCACTTGCTGATGAAGAAAATGAGATTTTTTCAAAATCGAATGAAGAGTTCTTTGAGAAAAGAGCTTCACAGTATCAGTCTGAAGGCACAAGTCGAGTTATTGATACTCGAACATGTTTCAGATGTAACCAAGTTGGTCACATTGCACGAAAGTGTATCAATGTGAAGCCTAAGACTGAAACTGTGAAGATTCAACAGAAGAAAGTTGATATGAAGGGTAAAGCACCAATCATTGTTGAGAAAAAGCATATGAAAAATGACAACATCAAAGTGAAAAATGAACCTGTAAAGAAAGTGGTAACTAAAAATGACAAGTTTTACAAGAGGGTTGCATTATCTCAACAAGTTTGGAAACCAAAAACTGAAATGAAAATTTCAACTTCTGAAGTGAAAAAGGCTGAAGAATCAATTTCGGTTGATTATGATGCAAATTTTCCACCTTTGAAGGCTGAAAATTTCAAAATTCAAATTGCGAGAGTCAAGGTTACACCTAAGGCTGATGAGGCCTGGGTGGACACCATGTTCGAATAAGCAGTTTGAATTGCCGGAGCTTCCTGGATTGCGAAGCATGTATCGGCATCTTTATTGAAATGTTTTAAAATCAACTTGTGGTATGTGCAGGATCTTCTAAGAGCCATTTCAAGATGGATTATGGATAGTGGCGCATCTCGACATATGACAGGAAAAACTGCATTACTTTATGATGTGAAGAATATCAATGGTGGTTATGTGGGATTTGCAGGTCATGAAGGTGGTAGAATTGTTGGTGAAGGAACGTTATCCAATGGGATTGTGACGTTTGAGAGAGTTAATTACATTACTGAGCTGGAGAACAATCTGCTTAGTATCTCGCAGATTTGTGACAATCAGTATACTACTCACTTCACTGATAAAGAATGTTTGATCTTGAAACCTGGTTTTGTTATTCCTGAAGAATGGATTATTATGAGGGCACCTAAAGTGAATGATTTATATGTGTTAGATATGTCTGTAGCAACTACAACTACTGGTCAAGCACATTGTTTTGTGTCTAGAGCAACTGAGAAAGAATCAAGATTGTGGCACCGAAAGATGGGGCATATACATCTTAGAAAAATGAATCACTTGGTGCACAATGATTTGGTATTGGGAGTTAATATCAAAGGTTTTCATCTGGAAGGGGAGTGCATTAGCTGCATCAAAGGCAAGCAGAAGAAAAAGTCACATCCTACAAAGCAAGTCAATTCAGTTTCAAGACCGCTGGAAAGACTTCACATGAATTTGTTTGGTCCTGTGAATGTTAAAAGTATTACAGGAGATTACTATTGTTTGGTCGTTACTGATGATTATTCCAGATTTTCGTGGGTTTCTTTCTTGAAAACGAAAGATGAAACATTTGACAGTTTGATGGGTCTGTTCAGGAAGATTGAGAATTTGTACCAAAGGCGTATCAAGAGAATTCGAAGTGATAATGGTACTGAATTCAAGAACAACAAAATGGAAGAATTTTGTGATGAAAGAGGTATTTTGCATGAGTTTAGTGCTCCGTACACTCCACAGCAGAATGGAGTCGCAGAACGCAAAAACCGGACACTAATTGAGACGGCTAGAACTATGCTCGCAGATTCAAAGTTACCGATTAATTTTTGGGCTGAAGCTGTTTCTGTTGCATGCTATACTCTCAACAGGGTTCTCACTGTCAAGAAGTTCAACAAAACATGCTTTGAGCTAATCAATAATCGCAAACCGAATTTGAAGTATCTAGAACCGTTTGGGTCACCCTGTACGGTTATAGAGCCTTTTGGAAAGTTTGGTCCGAAGTGCATTGAGGGAATATTTGTTGGATATGCAAATCCGATGCGACGTGTCTTCGTTCCAAGTGAGAAGCGGATTATTGAAGCTGCAAATGTTGAATGTCAAGGTTATACTATGCCGCCACAGAATCCTGGTGATTCATGGCGTTATCATTATGACAAACTTTGGGATTCGTTTGACATGAGAGAAGAATCAGAGGATGAAGAAGATTTCTTTGATGAGTTGGATATTTTGCGTGAATATGAGTCGCAGTTAAGGTTCCCAGCTGAATATTCGAGGAGACCACGGGAAACTTCAAATGGCGATGAAGCAGGTCCGAGTAATGCTGGTGAACATGATGATGTTCAACAGAATGAAGTTGCTCAGGATAATCAGTCGGTTCAGAATGATAATCTAGAAGCTGAAAACATGCCAGTATTTGATCATGGTGATTCAGATTCTGAGGGGGAGCAAATTCAGATTTCAAGTCAAACAAACCAAGTTGGTGAACAAGATGCAGAACAGAATGTTACTAATCTGGAGGGAAATGTAGATGTTCCAAGCGAAGTGATGCCGCGAACTTTTTCATATCATCCAGAGGAGTTGATCATAGGAGAATTGCAGACAGGCGTTCGCACTCGAAATCAGATTGATAAAGGGCTTACATGTTTTTATACAAAAGTTGCTCCTTTGCAAACTGAATTCTCATTAAGTTGTTTTATCTCGCAGGTTGAACCAAGAACTTACAAAGAGGCGCTTACTGAAGACTCTTGGGTCAATGCAATGCAGGAGGAACTTAGTCAATTCGAGAAATTGGGAGTGTGGAAGTTAGTTGATTTGCCGGATGGTCAGAGGAAGATTAACACCAAGTGGGTGTTCAAGTGCAAGAGGGACGATAGAGGAGTTGTAAGGAACAAAGCTCGACTCGTTGTTCAGGGATTTAGTCAACAAGAGGGAATTGATTTTACTGAAGTCTATGCTCCTGTAGCACGACTAGAGGCAATCAGAATTTTCCTAGCATTTGTGTCTTGGAAGAACTTCAAAGTTTATCAGTTGGATGTTAAATCGGCTTTTCTCTATGGGAAGGTTAAAGAGGAGGTTTATGTCGGTCAGCCGCCGGGCTTTATCGATCCAATCCACAAAAACAAGGTCTACTTATTGGACAAAGCGCTGTATGGTTTACACCAGGCACTGAGAGCTTGGTATGAGACTTTGTCTCAACACCTACTAGCCAACAAGTTCATTCGTGGAAAAGTGGATGCCACTCTCTTCACTAAAAAGGTCGATGGTCATCTTCTGATAGTTCAGATTTATGTGGACGATATAATCTTTGGGTCGACAAATGAAAATCTATGCAAAGATTTTGAATCAGTGATGAAGCAGAAATTTGAAATGTCATCAATGGGGGAGATGAAATTCTTTCTGGGATTACAAGTTGAACAACTTCCTGAGGGAATTTTCATTCATCAGTCAAAGTATGTTCATGATATTCTAGAGAAATTTGGGATGTCAAGTTCTACTCCAGCTGCTACCCCACTTGCAACAAATCATGGGATTCACCCAGATCTCACCGGAGACAGGGCTGATGAAACGTTTTACCGATCCATGATAGGTTCTTTAATGTACCTAACTGCTTCACGTCCTGATATTATGTACCCAACGTGCCTCGCAGCAAGATTTCAGTCTAACCCGAGAGCATCGCATATGATCATTGTGAAAAGGATATTGCGCTACCTGAAAGGAACTCCTTCATTGGGGTTGTGGTATCCTAGAAAAGGCGACTTTACGCTCGAAGGGTATTCCGATTCGGATTTCGGATGCTGCAAAGTCAATTCAAAATCAACAACTGCAGGATGCCAGTTCTTTGGTTCTAGATTGGTTACCTGGCAGTGTAAGAAACAAACGTCTGTGGCGTTATCTACTTGTGAAGCGGAGTATGTTTCTGCTAGCAGTTGCTGCTCTCAGATCTTGTGGATACAGCAACAGATGCGCGACTACGGTTTGCAGTTTCTTAACACACCTCTTTTTATTGATAATGAGGCCGCAATAAATATAACAAAGAATCCAGTACATCACGCTAAAACTAAACACATAGAAATTCGTCATCACTTTATTCGTGATTGCTTTGAGAAAAAGTTGATACGAATTGAGAAAATCCACACAGACGAACAGAAAGCTGATTTACATACCAAAGCTTTTGATAAAAATCGGTTTAAATATTTGTTAAAACTGAATGGTATGAAGCTTCTGTCGGTGTCGGATGGCATAATTGGCGTTGATGAGAGTACTGTTGCGGATGAAGACGAGAAACAATCTGCAATGGTTTGTCGAATTTTTACTTGTTTTGGTATTTAGGGGGAGTAGATGTTTGTACATAGTTATTTTCAGAAAATACAAAAACAGAAAAAAATGCAAAAATACAAAAACATGATAAAATCTGAAAAAGAGCTTGTGTTTATAGGGAAAATGATAGTACATCGGCTAGACAATTACAGTATGCTAAAGATTTGTAAAGTATAAAAGAGTTAAACAGTCTCACTGATGATGTGTCGATAGGTTTTCGCACATTTAGTAGATTTATTCGGGATATAAACCTAAATTCAAACTTGTGAATTTGTGGGGAACACTACTTGGATATATAGGTAACCCCTGAAATCTCGTTTGAAAGGTCTCTTAATCTGATATACTAGGTCTTTATACTCAATGATGTCTGGGGTATTATTCCGGGACTTCTGCTGAACGGTGGTTCTGACCTAGTCCTTGGCTAATACTTGCTGCAATGCTTGAAACACAGCATTAAACCCTCAGCATGCTGAAACAATAAAATTGATAAATGCTGCTGTTGTAAGCAAAAAGATCCTCTAAAGGGGACACACTGAAAAGTCGAAGCTGGTATCTCTCTGCGTATACGGAAGTATCGACCTGAGATCCCTCGGCCCTCGCATACCTAAATTATATACAGATATCATTGTAGTATTCTCACCTGTAAGACTGATTATTGAGATTCTGGATACGGGAGTATATTCAAGAGGTGGGACACATGAATGATCTAAGTTCTTAATTCATCTAAATCGTATCCTGAGTAAATTGAAATTTGTGTGAGAATTTAAGATGGATCAGTATATCGACAATCGAGGTGAATTGTTTAAATCTGAGTATGTAATGTAGCTTAACGGTACTTGTGATTTGTCTGAAAAGCTGATATGATTCCCTGACACGCTCGCCAAAAATATGTTTGTAAATAGTTTACTTTGTTTACTTTATGCAATTTAAGTTTTCTGTATTTCATTTCTTAGTTTAGAACACTTTATAAAATCCAAAAAGATTTTATTTCTGCTTTATTTTCCGACAAACCAAAGTGGAGAGTTGATTGTTGGATTCTCAGATGTTTGTAGCAGATGCAAGAGATTCTGGACTGAAGAATGAGGAGAGCTTATTTTGATGAAGTTAGAATTGTTTGTAATGTCAAAAACAAGTTCATTAACTTGATACTTGTTATTTTCAGAAAATGTTTGAAATTGTTGTTTTAAAATCAGTATTGTTTTGTCAAAAGATCAACCAAGGTCATTAATTTGGACTTGGTAGATTAATCAAGTGATCAGGGTCATTAACTTGGACCTGAATACTTGAGTGGATTTCTAAAACTGATTGAGTTTGTGTTTTTGTGGTTGAAAAGATAGAATTGTAATGTTTGTTGGTTGAGAAACAGGTTTGGACTTCATTATTCCCAACGGAAGATAATTGTCAAAGCTTGAACCAGATATCTCAGATTCTAGCATACTAAGAGGGGGAGTCTGTGAAAGGGGGAGTCTGGATCAACAGTCAAAGGGAAGGTGAAGATAGAGTGATTATGATGAAAAGACACAGAGTTGGAGAAAAGACTAAGACTGAAGACTCAGGAGCTAAAAACTTCGTCAACATCCAAGGGGGAGTCTGTTGATGCACTGGATGTCTGTTGACTGTGTTTTATTAAAGTCTTGAGTTTAGATAGGTTAAATTAGGGTTTACATATAAAAGTTAGTCTTGTTCGCTTGTAAACATAAATGTCACATTCAAGCGAACTTAAATAGGTCATGTTCGCTTGAAACAGTCTAGGTCTTGGTCGCTTGAAGTCTTGGTCGCTTGAACATGTTCGCTTGAACAATCCAATGTCACTTTCAAGCGAACTTGTCAACACTATATATATGTATGATGGGATATCATTTGAAGCGGACAGTGATCAAAGTTTGTGAGACGAGGTGCTGCAGAAGTTTTGTTATAAACACTGTAAAGTCTCGGAAATCAATAATAGAAAGAAGATTGAAAGGAAATATGCTGTTATGACTCAGTTTACTTTGATTCCGCCTTTGTAAATTGAGATGAGCTACCTTTACTGACATTTAGGGTCACGCACACGGTCCAACACTTCCTAGTGATGACATAGGTACCGGAAAGTGCCAGAAACACACTTAAACTGCAGAATTCTGTAGAAAATAAACAAATTCAGCAATAAATCAGCTTTTAACATCTAAATATAATGCAGAAAAGTGGTTTAATGGTCCAGAATACTTTCCTAAGTATCGGGAACCGAACTGTCATAAAATACAACATAAAGTACACTAAACTGCGCAATTCAGCACTTTAACGAACAGTAACGAAACGAACAACCGGACACTACCCGAAACATCAAATTCTTACTAGAAGCATTGTTTTAGTGTTACAAAGCTACTTATGGTCACCGAACATCATAACACATCTCATAAACATTAAATATCTAAAATACCTAACTAGCACCATTACTTTCCAACTAAATCAAGTAACTAACCATTAAAAGTTACACTTTACCCCCCCTCCATGTTGGACGGTTAGGGGACATGGGTCCCACCCTTGATTTTCTTGTTATATTTTATAAGATTATGTTAGGGAATATACCCACAATTGTGCCATATGCTATTGGAAGTTTTTATAAAAACCTAAGGACTAAACACTATATTCACTTCATCACCCTCAAGCTTCATCCTCTTCTTTCCCTCCCCCATTGTTCACGGCCCAAACCCCCTCCCATACAACCTTCATTTTCAATCAATTTCCAACTAATCCATGGTGATCTAGAGGTGTAAGAAGCTAAGTTAGGAAGCTTGGAGGCCTTGGAGATTGAAGGACCTTCACCATTTGCTTTTATCCACCTCATTTCTTCTCTTGATCATCCCTAGCCTTGTGCTAGTAGTAAGACTCTTGTGATCCCATTTTACTTCATATTATGTTGGTTAAAAGATGATATAAGTTGCTAAACATAAAGATCATGAAGAAACATAAGCATAAACATGAACATAAAGCTCTAAAACATGAAGATCAAGTTGTTTTAAGTGTATGTAGTGTACTTGAATGATGATCTCTTGTGTTTATGATGTTGATCATCATGAGAACCTTGCTAGATGATGACTAAACACATGATCTAGCAAGTATAAGGATAGATCTTGAGAAAATCATAATGATCATCCTCTATGTAAACATGAACTTGAACAATGAAGTTGTTTTTATGAATAATAAAGTATGAAACATGTTATAAGACTTGTAAAATGATGATTTCAAGAATAATATTTTCAAGAAACTAAAGTTTACTACAAGATTTAACATGATCATGGTGTTTAAAGGAAGTAAACATGTTTTAAGTGTTAAATCAAAGCTAGAAACATATTGTTAACAAGAAAAATACAAGAAGAAATATTTTTAGAAAATCTTCATACAAGTTGTGAAGGACTAAAATCTTCAAGAATGAGTTTCATAAACTATAAACTATGTTTTTAAGGGTAACTTAACCTACTAAATAGCATACTAAGTTACTACAACTTTTTACAAAATTTCAAGTTCATGTCAAAGTGTAAAATGCGTATTTAAAGCATATGGTAAGTTTTGTTTATGTTGTTGATGATTGATGATGATTTTAAAAGAAAATGATATGCTTTGAAAAGCATGGAAACCTCCATTTTTAGGGGAAACTATGGCAGAATTTTTCTAAAAATTAAACACTTAGAAAAATATTTCCAAATGAGTGTTTACAAGTGTATTTCAAACCATAAATCTTTACATAAACTTTGCCATAATTATAAATATTGGAGGTTGGTTTTTATAAATAAAAGTGACTAAATATGTATGTAGGAAATATATATTTAGAAGTCACCATGTGTGTGATTGTTTGTATACTTTGTGTGTTAGTTATATTATTTTAGGACATGAAATAATATAACACATCAAAATACCAAGAATTACAATCCAAAATATTACCAAAATTCCAAAGAATAAATATACCCATTTACACAAAAAAATATTGGTGAAGCCGAACAAGGAATATAACTCACAAAATATTTCGGAATTTATTCACAAATCATGTTTTGGTAAATAATATTTTGGACACCAAGGAAATGAAAATATAATTTTTACAATTACTACAAGAATATGTCATATTTTTGACAAAGGAAAAAAATATATTATTTTTGGCAAGAATGCATATATATTTTTCTTGAAATTTTTAGAAGATATATTATTTTTAAGAAATATATATTTTCTTACACAAACACCAAGTACAATATTTTTGAAGTAAATGATATATTTTCTCGAATAATATAAAATATATCATTTTTGGAGAAAAATGAGTTTATATATATATTTTCCAAGCTAGACATAAAAATATATCATTTTTGAAACTTATGAGTAAATACAAGTATTTTGGCCAAAAGAAAAATTATAAATAATTTTTCTAAATAATATTTATTACAATATATATTTTGGAAATATATATTGGTGAATTTTTGTTAAAGATAATATTTCGGAAAAATTAATACGAAATTAAGTATAAAGAATACTTAACAATTACAAGAAAATACGTATTCTCGTACGTATAAACACACTCCGGAATACGACCCCATACTTGGCAAAAATATACAAGTATAAGAATACAAATTTAAATACACCCATCCTTGGGAAGGATATACATGTATAAGTACTTGAAAAGTAACGAGTTAAATTATATTGTTTTGACAATTATTCCAAAAGTTAATAAATATAATTTAAGTTAAAATATTTATTATTTTAACAAATAATTATATAACTGGGAATAATATTATGGACACAAAGAAACGTAACTCAAAGACACAAATTAATACTAAGTCAAGGCACGACCCGCCCGTCTATAGACCGTAGTACGTTGTAGGTAGTCGTGCACGCTAGTAGTCGCGTGAGTTACGTCGGATTGAAGAACGCAAAACTGTGAGTTCATGTCCCCCTTTTCTCTTAACTGTTTTCGGATTTATAACTCTCGGGGGTGGAATACATGTTGCATACATTTAAATGGTATGAATTGGCTATGAAATGAATTATAGATCATGTGAGCATAGATTGAAATTGAAATGCCATTAATTCTTAATTAGGGACGAAGGTTAGATCTAACGGGTACGGCCGAACCCCACTCGTGGTACTTATGTGACCACTTAAGTGCTTCGGTGTCCCAGTCGAGGTAAATCGACAATGGTCAATGTGAATTGACATGGTCAAGGTAAATTGACGGAGTCAAGGTGAATTGACGTAGTCGAAGGGAGAATTCGACATAGTCGAGGGAATCGACAAGGGTATAAGCCTACTCATTTTGAGTGCTCCCTATGTCCTCACATGTTTTAATGTCCTTGCAAAACTTTAATTTGATTTGTTCATAAATGCTTTCATACCTGTTTTCAAAGGAGTTTCTCAAAGGTTTACAAGGTTTTCAGTACTCATACAAAACGCATGAACTCGCTCAACTTTTGTTAATGTTTTCCAAAATTACATGTATTTCTGGTAACAAGTTGGATTTTGGGCGCTGGTGTTATTTCTAGAATTAAGTTCCAAGTTTAGATGTCATCCACTTTCGTTGATTTGCAACTTAGTCGAAGGTTGTGTTTAAGACTTAAATAAATGGTGTTTGTAATACTTTAAACTTAATGAATGGATGAACATCATTTTGATCATATAGTTGTTTATTATGATTGAATGCAATGGTATTAAACAAGTCACACATCATATGCTTCCGTAAAAGTCAGGGTGTGACAATTACGTTCTCACGTTGCGGTGAGGGGGCGTAAAACCGTGCTACCAAAGTTTCCTTTTTTTGGGGGGGGGGGGTGTAAAACCATGCTAAGTACCAACCAAATGACAACCAAAACCAGGTAAAACGTAAAATAAAAACACGAATTTGTAACACCAGGTGACGTAAAACGTAGACGAAGTCAAATTATACAAACAAGTATTAGAAAGTCAAGGGGTAAAAAAAACCTGAGGGACTAAACGTGATCATCAAACACTGTGCTACGCAGTGTAACACCCCAAAAATATTAAATTATAAATATATACATACATGTATGTATGTATGTATGCATATTTTTACAATATTCACCAAGGTTAACTAACCTAGTTAATTAATACATGATTTAATGATGAAAGTAAATTAAAAACCTTTAAAAGAGAAAGGGGAACAAAGATGAGGGACTAAATTTGTAAATGAAGAGAAAACTAGTTAATTTATATAACAAAAAAAAACACAACACACTGGAGGTGTGTGTGTGCGTGACCATAAACAAGAACATGGGAAAAGAACACACAAAACCCTAAAACTCACCAAATAGATCAAATTGAAGGTGTAATCGAGTCCTTTAATTGTGCATTAACGAAGATTATTGATTTCCTACACTAGGAGATCATAAGGTATGTTAAAATTTAACATTTGATGATGTTATGAAGATTGGTGAATTCTTGATATAGTAATTCTTGCATAAATTGTAGGAATTAAAGTGAAGTAAAGGTAGTGTAGATGCTTAGAATCATCATACTTGCTAAATATTCATGAAGTGATTGCTTAAACAATGTGTTGGGGTTAAACAACACATGTATGTGTAAGTGGGTTTTAATGAGAATATGTGGTACATGGAATATGATGAATAAATGATGTATTTGAAGCATGATAAACTGAAATTGGATGATACTTCGATCATGTTGAGAATATGAATTAGATGAAATAAGAAGTATGGCTAAAAAGATGTTTACTTGAATAAATAAAAGTTACATAAAATTCATGCTCATAAGGTGTATGATAAAATGCTTAAATGAAACTTGATTGCTAGTCATGTATGGACAAATATTGATATGAGCCGTACAAATCAACTATTTGAAAATAAGGCAAAAATGATCATGATAATGATGGCTTAACAATTGTCGGGTTGTACTCTATAGGCGACTCGAGTGAAAAGGTGGGTGATAAAGTCGGGAGCGATACACGGCTTAAAGGAAAGCTTTGAGGTACGTGGCTTTACGCTTCTTAGTGTTTTTGTTAAATTATGTGTAAATCGTGTATATTGAATAATAGTACAATACTATTGTAGAGTTTGGTTGTTTGAAAGTGGTGGATTTCACATAAACATCTGATGTGGAATAAGTAGTTCAACTAAATAAACTAAAATTACCCTAAATTAAGATTCAAGTAATAAAAATCTAGACTCTCTAACCTGACTAAACTACTCACCGGCAAGTGAACCGGTCGACTCTAGCACAGAAAAGTAAGTCCGGATGTCGAACCCACAAGGACTCTAATGAATTACGTTAATGACTTTATTTAGACTAGATACTGACGCGACTAAACAATTGTTGTGTTTTAAGGGGGGGTTTTACTAAAATCCTAAAATTGCAATAAAGATGAAATTAAGCTAAGACACGAACGAAGACTAAGGTTTGATTCAGATGAGATTAACGACTACCTAGACTTGAATCCAGTTTAACTAGGAATGGACTTCTAACGGTATTATTGTTGTATGGAGCCGGGATCGTAAAATACTAAACCTTAAGGTATTTCAACGCTAAGACTTCCCGACCCTTCTCAGGAAGAAACCTAGGAAACCCTACAAGGCTGTTATGAACACCGACTGTTAGACTTCCTCTCAGTCCTCTAACGACTCTAAAAGTGCCCTAATACGACTATCTACCTCTCAGCGCGATAATCTAAGGCAATTCTAGGTTCTAACTTGGTTTACTAGACACAAATGCAATTAGGGAACTAAGATTAACTTCTCTCAAAACCTATCTTAGATATATACTGCACCGCGACCCAATAACTAACTCGAGCCTCTCAGCGACAAGCTAAGCAGAATATTTAATTCTAATTGTATTTTAATTATTGTTTCTAGGGCTATTGGCCAATTTACCCAAAGATCACCCGAACCCGTGAGGATGCAAATAATCAACACAAATTTATTATGTGAAAGACATTCACCAAAATCTGTGTGAAACAGTAAATAATCAACAATCAAAAGTAAATACGCACACGCACCAAATCAGAAATTCTAGAATCCTTTACTTTCAAAATCAATCCATAATCAAACAATAATAACCGTTAAAAGATCCAAACTTTAATCAAACTATCATCTTGTCTAGGTAGTATCTAGGGTTTAGCCAAGAAACATGTTGTTCACAATAAACAAATCAAGTTCAAAACAAGAATTCATTGGAAAAATATTGAAACACGAATTTAAAGAAAACCGGGAGATAAAACCCGAACAATCTTCACTTCCACGCTCCAAGCTTCAACCGTATGATTCCCGCAAGCTTAAACACTTCGAAAGACGTGAAAAACTGCTCCAAAGTCGCCTAGGGTTTTTTAATTCGTTCGTAAGATAATCTGCTCCTCCTGATTTCGTGCGCATGTTAATTAAAATATGCCCCAATATAATAAACCTGGCCCAAATAAATTCGTCTGTGTATAGCCCAAGCTTCAACAACCAATCCACAATTAAATGTGGCCGCCTTCAATTTTTCTAATGTTGATATTTTAAATGCACAACAGCCTAAAAATAATGTTTCACACTCTCTTTGGGCTTGGTCTTTGGCGGCCCCATAAAATTAATTAGAATGCAGCCTCCTAGTTCATGTAGACATGTAGTCTTTCTTGTCCCTTCTTTTCTTGATGCGTCCAAGTATTTTTGGTTAATCCAATAGCAAGCAGGCTTTTATTACGATTTTGCATACATAATTGCTAACAAGCCCATATTTGTGTTTTCATTAACTATCACGAGCTTCAACCAAGAAAATAGTGGCAATTTACTTCGGTCTCTGGCACCCCATTCTGCCCAACTGGCTGGTCATTTCCATATTACTCGTTTTCGCTTCATTTGCACCAGAACCTGCCAAAACACAAATATGATCAATAGCACGCAATTCTAAATGAAACGAAACTATAAATAACGATAAAATATACAAACTATACACGAATAAAGGATGTATTGTGACAACCCTCACTAAACCAGGTATCCGTACGACTTAATTAATAATTAATTACTGCTTAATTACTGTGCTTACTTGAACTTGTGGATAAACTGCTACTTGAATACTGATACATGTACTTACTTGCATCATACTTTACTTGCTGTCACTCCATGTTTTGCTTACAGCACCTTTGTGACAACCTTGATGCACCAAAAGCACAGTAGCACAATGAACGGATAACCTATTAAACGTGCTGTTATAACTAGCACCAGGCAGGTACTGCCTCTAAGGCCTGTAAGAGCCAGAGATAGTTTGCTACACTAGTGGTGAGTGTAGGGATATAAGGGTTGTAGAACTGTGTCACTAGGTGATAATTATAGTGACCGGATGTGCCTAAAACGTACTTCGAGTACAAAATTCAGCACTTTATATAAAAATTCAGCATCTAGCTAACTAATAAAGTGCTAAAACATGAGAAAAATATTACTAGATACTTTCCAAAATGTCGAGAATAAATTGTGTCACTAAAGATAAAATTTACGACACTTTAAGTAATTATTTAGCGCTTTAACGGAGTAATATCCAACCGTACAACCGGACTTAACCCGGGACATAAAAATATTGTCATTTACATTATTTTTCTTTTTCTGAGCCAGTTAGGGTCCCCGAATACCCTAACACCCGTTACAAAACACTACACACTAGGAATTGGTTTAACCTCCTAACTAAACTAATTATACCCCTAACTAATTAGTTAAACCCAAACCAAACCCCCCCACCCTTGTCCGATCGTTCACCATAATAGGTGACAAACCTTGTCCTATTTTTGATTATTAAAATCTTATGTCTAATATCATCTAGACATTTTACCCTTTGGTTTTAGAAAATAAAAGCTTATAAAGGAAAGTCTTATGGATAAATCTCTCATTCACCAAACACTTAAATAATTTCCACTCTTTCTTTCTCTTTGGAACTTACGGCCGAACCCACACAACCACCATCCAACCATTTTCGATTTCATTTAAATAATTCCAAGCATATACAAGGGTTAAGGATCGCGTATAAGGAACCTCGGTGCATTCGGATCGCGAAGGACCTCACCCCATTGCTTTTATCCACGCATTTTTCGACTAGTTTCTTCCCTAGCCTCGAGCTAGTAGTAAGTTGCTTGAAACACACTCTCGATCTATTTTAAAGTGGGTAAAATGAAATATGACGGTTAAAGCTCAAGAACATGCAAGATGATATGTTAAAAGTCTACTAAACTGATGAACATGTTGGTTAAAAGCATAAGAGTTGTGTAAAACTTGTAAGACTTGTTTTGTGGTGATTATTTAGTGCCGATCTATGTTGTGGTAGCTCGGATCATCATCTAACCCGGATTAGTCATGTTCATGAAACATGAGATAGAATATGTTAAGAATGAAAAGGGTTAAATGATGAAACTCTACTACACACTAAACATGAACTTGTGTAAAATCGATTTTTCTTATGAAATAGTGTTCAAAACTAGTAGATCTACGGATCTACAAATGGTATTTTCAAAGGACCAAGAGTCAAAAGAAAACATACTTTTAAAACCGGATCTTACATGAACAAGAGTGGTTATTATAAACACACAAGTGTGTAAACACTTGTGTAACACAAAGTTTCGTCAAAAGAACTATTTTTTTTATATAAACGTTGACAAGAAGTTGTAAAGACGAAACTTCTTTAAAAACAGGATTTTCAAGAAACCAAATTGATCTATTCGAAGATCCACTAAAAATAATGGAAAGGTACAACATATTTTGGATAAACCACAAGTTCATGTAATTTTTGCGATTTATATATATTTTGACTAGTTAATGTTGAAATGTTGTTTGATAATGTTGGGAACATTGTTGGTTTGATTTATAAAAGAAAATGATACGCTTAAAGCGTGGCCACCTCCAGTTACAGGGGAAACTCTGGCGAAATTTTTCTAAAAACCTAACACTTGGGAATATTTTCACTACAAGTGTTGTAAATGTATTTTTGACTTGTTTTCAAAACGTAAGTTTCGCCACGACTTTATTTACAAAACATCAGAGGTGGGATTTTCACAAAATAAAACGTGATACATATATATTTAGTATATATTTTCCGTAACATCACTTGTATAAATGTTTATGATTATTTTGTGAACTATGTAAATATTATTTTTAGGGTAAAAATAATATTACCAAAGGATAACGATTCCAAAATAATACGAACGCCTCTACGATGATTATTTAAGTTACACCGGTAATTATTATTACCACTCGATCTTTAAAACGTAACTTACGCATTTTTTTTTTGAAAGTGTTTATGAACGCGTATTTCTGTTAAGCTATTATTTTGGGAAAATCATATGTATTAAAATATAATATTTTTGGGAAAAATATCTATATTTTGGAATTAGAAATAAAATATATTAAGTGAGACTTAATAATGTATTTCGAATTTTACGAACACGCATGTATTAAATCCCCCATCCTTGGGAAGGTGTTGGTGCACACATCTGTCGTCTTCGTCTTAATATCGAGTCTCAGGTTGCGTTGCGGATCTAATCAAGGATGATGATGTCATCATCTTTAATGATGACATCATGGAGATGACATCACCTATTGCATCTTCACGTGAAATGGCATACTTGCATGAAAACAGATTGTAAATATATGTTGAAAGATTTCGCTTGAAGACAAAACATTATATAGGTTTCGCTTCAAATATGTTGAAGCGAAATCATGAGGATGGGATTTCGCTTCAAGACTTCAAGCGAAATCAAGCTCACTATAAATAGGCCATTTGTCATTTCAGTTGTAACAACTTTTCTAGAGATTCTTCCGGTGAGCCACGAAGTGCTGCCGAAGTGTTGTTAGGTCTGTAATCGCATTCGTTATCAATACAACAACAGTTTAAAGTGAAATCTCGCTGAATTGAACTCGGTTTGTTCGTTTCCGCCGCTCAAACCGAGATAAACTCTTCTGAACGACTCGTTCGGGTCCGCAAACGATCCTACAATTGGTATCAGAGCTCAGGAGGAAGAGTTCATACCAATTCAGCCACGTTTTCTGATTTTCTACACCTTCTTTCAAAATTAATCAACTTTTTACGGTTCAACTCGGTTCAAACTTTCACATATTGTGCGAAAATACATTTTAACAAACCCTTGAAAGTTTCAGAATCTAATTCGATCATTTACACATTCAATCAGATCAAAAACAGACCGAAAATGATGATGTCATGCTGGTTCGCTTGAGTTTACTTGATAATTTCATTTGAATTTGAAGCGAAATAGAAGTTTTCGCTTGAAATATTCTGATTAAAATTGAAAAGCTGAAGCGAAATTGAAGGTGTCGCTTGAAATATTCTGATTTAGCTTGAATTGTTGTTGAAGCGAAATAGATATATTGAGATTTCGCTTGAATTATAATGGCATAGAAAATCTCGCTTGTAATCAGATCTGTGTTGGTACTTGTGAACTTTTAAAGGTTGTCAGATAAGTAGTATTGAAAACAGGGATTGCATGCGATAAATCATTTTGTCGGATTATTTGTGTCAGTATTGTGAATACGTGTGAAGAAGTTGATAAGTGTTGGCAGGATTAAGTTGTTGTCAGGTCTTGATATTTGAATAGCATGTGAACGGTTCAATTAAGGTTGCAAGAAATGATCATATATTAAGTGTCGGCTGCATGTTATTGATTTGTGTGATGGCATGAGATAACAATCATTTTAGTGTGTCATAAGGTCACGTGATAGTGTGATTCAAAACATTTTACAATATCTTTTAAAGTGGTCGGTCAGATTAAAATCATCGCAAGATCTCATAGTTTGAAATATTGTTGTGTAAGATCTCAGTCTGCATCAGAATCAATTCAAGTCACAAGGATTGATCAGTTCACTTATCAGTCAAGTTGTGTTGTCAGGTCAAGTGGTTTGTATCTTGGTGATTTTGTCAGGCTTGGAGTTTAGTTGATTCACAAGTTTCAATTAGTATAGTTGATCAGTCAAGTCGTTTTGTTCGGGTCATTTGAATTCGATTCGAGTCATTCAGTCCGCACAGTTTGTCAACATTCAGTCCGCACAAGAAATCATCAGTTCGAGTACTAGTTTGGTTCAGTTAATTGAAAAAAATCTTTAAACTGATTGTTGTTTGTTCTGTTGTGTTGTTAGATAATCGACAAGTATTTTACAAGGCAATACAACTCATTTGAAAATCCGAAACATGGAGAACGAGTTCTACAATGCTTTTGCTAGTCCAGTTACAGTTACTCAGAGTGCTTTGCATGAAAATGAAACCGGGACGTCTCAGAAACCACCAAAACTCATGGATATTGATGATTACAATGGATGGTCCGAAAGGTTTGGAAATTGGGTTGAGGCGTATCACTTGGATGCGTGGGAACACACTGAAGAGCCGTATGTTAAACCCACAAAGGACAATGTTGTGAATGGTACTCCGTTGACACTTAGAGAAATGAGTACTGTAGATAAAAAGAAATATCGAGATGAGAAATTGATGGTGAGTCTGCTTCAGCAAGCAATAAAAGAAGATATTTTGATACTGCTTCAACATGATGGAACTTCATATTCGATATGGAAAGAGTTGGAAGCAAAGTTTACTGGAAGTGACGATATGCTCAGGAATAAGATGTCTCTCATGAAAAAGGAATTTGACTTATTTCGGGGATTGAAAAATGAGAGTGTCAAGCAATTAATTGATAGATATTGTAACTTGGTGAGAAATATGACGAAACTTGGTGTTAAGAAAGATACTGATGAATTGGTTGAAAAACTTGCAGATGCGCTACCATATGAAACATGGGGAACATTTCTGATGATGCTGCGGTCAAACAAAACAGATTATAAGGACATGACACTGGGAGATTTTATCAAACATCTGGAAGCTCAGGAGATGGAGCAGAGGAAGATTGCTAGGATGAAGAATTATGATGGAGAACAAGATATCAGTTTGTATTACAAAGGTGGTGTCAACGAAAAATCAAATTTTTCTCCAAAAATTGAAACTGCTTACAGTGTGAATGATTCTTCTGAAAAGAAATCATCCCAGGGATCAAGCAGCACTAGATTTTCATCATTCGATCCAAACATTTCAGCAACAAAGAACGGAAGAAAACTTCAGTGCAATATTGTTCTAAGTCTTGAAAATGATCAAGATTATACTGAAGAGGTTGCTAAAAATCAAATGTCTTTGTTGGGAATGGTGTTGGAATCATATAGTAGTTTTGTGGCCGGAAAGATCGGTAATCCAATGCTCACGAAAGAGGATTACGATCAAATCAATGCTGAGGAAATGGAATTAATGGATATTAAATGGTGCATGGCCAGTGTAATGAGAAGAGCTGAGAAGTTTAAACAAATCACGGGGAGAAATGACTTTCTTGATGCAAGTGTTTCAAATTTAGGCTTTGATAAATCTAAAGTTACATGTTTTCGTTGCAGGGAAAAGGGGCATTTCAAGAGGGAGTGCAAAAATCGTGAAGCTACCGGAGCCCAGAATCCTTTTGGAAACAACGATTATCACAAAAAGGCGATTTATCATCAAATCACACCACCAGCATTGCATCAGGCACAAACTGCACATGGAATGATGCAGATTAAAGACTCAAAGAAAGCTTGTCTGGGAAATGATGGTGGATTCAGTTGGGATAAATATGTTCCAATAAACAGCAAAGGGTGTTTGGCAGAACAAGATGATGAAAAACTGGCTGATGGTTTCAATTGGGACAATTTTTGTCCAGATCAAGAATTTATGGCCAAAGAGATGTCTAAAGACACTTCAAATGGTAATGTTTTCTTTGCAAATGCTTATGATTTGAAATGTGCAGAAAGGTGCAGAAAAGTCATGGAAGCAGCTGAAGAAAGACGAAGAAAGAACAAAGAAGAGGAAGAAGAAGAAAAAAGATTAAAAGCTGAAGCTAAAGCTGAGAAAAAGAGAAGAGCTGAATTTTTACAATCAAACAGAACAGTCAAAGAAGTTCCTGAATTTGAGATCAAAGTTGATGCAGAACCTGTCAAAGATCCTGAAAAGTGCATGAATTGTGATTCTTTAATCAAGCAAAACAATGAATTGCTGCACAACATAAACAGATTGAAAGAATCATATGATACAATGAACAGAGAAATCAACAAGTATACTGATTCAAATGGTGAACAAGCTGAAGCTATGAATACTTTGAAGATAGCTTATCTGAGACAGCTTGATACAGCAAACTATAACATTAAGAAATGTGCAGATCTAGAGCTTGAGTTGGCAACACAAAAGATAGAGACTGAGAAGGTTAAAAAGTTATTAAACAGTTACTCATGTTCTTCTTTTGTTGTTGACAGGATTTATCCCGTAGTGGAGAATTTGAAGACATTTGAAGAAATGAAAATGTCTGAAGAAGAGAAAGCTGTGACAAAAGATGAAGTGAAGATTTCTGGAAAGAAACCAAGTGTGGTCTACACTAGATGTCCGCCCCCGGTCGAAAATGGATTTTTACCTCGAAATCCAAATTCCGAAAGAGTCGAAAAGGCAATAAACTTACAATGGGAGTCTGGGCCGTCGGATAACTTGCCAGGAAATATTGATGTCACGTACACGTCGTCCGATACTGATCATGAGTCAAAATTGATAAAAAGTGTGGTCGATCAGGTGTTAGACAAAGATGACATAGAGGAGTCAAAACCAGAGTCCAAATCCAAGTCAAAGTCTGAGTCCGATACATCAAATTCAACAGTCACAAAGGACAAACGGGTTTATGATAAAGAGTTTTTGATATCAAAATCTAATTTGAGTGATGAATCATTTAAAGTGGCATATACTTTGAAAGATTCTGACAAATTATATTCTGATGAAGATTTTCCATTAAGAGGTGTAAAAACTGAGATGATCAAAAAGGTTTTCAAACTAACAGAAATCAATATTTTTGAATTAAAAGATTTAAATCTTACTGATAAATCTAAAAAATACACCTCAAGAGATCAACAAAGATTTAACAAGAAAATGGGTTACAATTATGGTTATAGTTCCCAAAAGAAACCAAACCATAATCGTAATTTCAAAAAGAAAGGATTAGGTTTTGTACCACCGAAAAACTATAAAAATGAAAAATTTTCTAAACCAAAAACTGTGTTTGTTTCAGGAAATTTTTTAAATGATGAGAAAGAGCAAGCATTCAGAAAGCAGACAAATCAGGAATTCCTTGCCAAGAAGCAAGAAGAGTTGAAGAAAAATGCTGTGCCAAAGAAGATTGAAACCAGAACCTGTTTTCAGTGCAAGATTACTGGTCATGTTGCTAGGAATTGTCCGAAAATATTCAAACCAAAACAGGAAGTATCTGGTAAATTGAAAGAGAAAGTTGTGGAGAAAACTGAACTTACAACCAAACCATTTACTGGCTTTGAAAATTCGACCTTTGAGATTGGTGAATGTTCAAAGAATGTGGTAAAAAGAAAAGAAAATGTAATAAATCAAAAATGGGTTGTTAAGGGTTCAGGAAACAGTTCTGGTGATGAATCTGATTCCACAAAATCAGAGGAGCCAAAAGTTGTTAAAGAAAAGGTTGAAAAATCAGTTTTAAAAGTGGATGATGTGAATTTTCCACCTTTGAGTGCTGAAAATTTTAAAAAGAAAGTTGGGAAAGTTGAAATTTCAAATCAATTTTATTCTGACAAGAAGAAATTTGATGTTGATAAAGCTTTCAATGGAACTGTGAAACACATTTTTGGCAAAATGATCAATGGTAAAGCCAAAAGTATTAAAGAATTTTACGCTGCCAAAAGAGGAGGTCACAGGTCGGTTGAAAGTAAAAATGAAGAAGAGATTGTTACACCCAAGGAAGGTCAGGCTTGGGTGGATATATTTTTCAAACAGTAAAAACCTGACTTGCCGGAGATCCCAAGTTGGTAATCGTGGATCATGAATCAGCATCATTCTTATGTTGTTTGTTTGAAAATTGAAATTTTTTGAGAATTTTTGCAGGATTTGCCGGAACTCCCAGGTTTGTAAGCGAGGAGTAGGAATCGGCATCTTGAGAATTCAACCAAAAGATGGTAAATTGGTTGAAAAGCAGGTTTAAGTTGTATGGTTGTGATTTTTACAAGTGGTTCAGAAGTTGAATTGGAATGATCTTACAAGTGGTAAATCAGGGACATTAAGTTGTATCTGATTTACTACATATGATTGGTAAAACAATGTGATGATTTGATCCCCAATTTTACAAGTGGTAAAATCAACAAAACTTATTTTCCGGAAAATTCATTTGATTAAAACAAACTTAAGTGTTTTGAAATCTATGGGAAAATAGTTTGTTGTGAGGGGGAGTTCTGATTGTTTATGCCAAGTGGATGGCGAATTGAGGCAATTCGATATTAGTTGTCATGTTCTTGTACAGTTTGTTTTCAAATTTCCTAAAATGTGTTTGCATTTTAGGGGGAGTAAGAAATTTTAGAAAATCCAAAAACATTTGAAAATTTGAAAAAGCCAAAAACATGATAAAATGAAAAATGAGTTTTTGTTGCATATAAGAGGAAATGATAGTACATCAGTGGACGATCACAACATGCTAAAGATTTGGTAAGATAAAAAAAGTGATAAACGGTCTCACTGATGATGTGCCAGTAGGTTTTTATACATTCAGTAGATTGTGACGAGATATAAACCTAAATTTCAAACTTGCTTGTTCTGTGGGTTAACACAAACTTGGATATATAGGTAACCCCTGAAATCTTGTTTGAAAGGTCCCTTATTCTGAGATACTAGGTCTTTATGCTCAGTGATATCTGGGGTATTATTCCGGGACTTCTGCTGAAAGAAATTTCTGACCTAGTCCCCGGATAATACTTTCTGCAAATGCTTGAAACATAGCATCGCCCTCAGCAAGCTGATGAAACAATAAAATTGATAGTCGCTGCTGTTGTAATGCAAAAGATCCTCTAAAGGGGACACACCAAAAGTCAAAGCCGTCATCTCTCTGCGTATCGAAAGATCGACCTGAGCTCTCACGGCCCTCGTACTATAATTTATTCCCCTGACAGATATCATCTGTGGTATACTCACCTGTAAGATTGAATATTGGGATCTGGATACAGGAGTATATTCAAGTAGTGGGACACACGAATAAGTTCAAGAGCTTAAAACATTAACCTCGTATCTCGGATCAATTGAACTTTGTGTGAAAATTTAAGTGGACAAACATACTGACAATCTAAGTGAACTGTTTAGAACTTAAAATGAAATGAAGCTTAACGGTGTTGGTGATATGTCTCAAAAACTGATATGATCCTCTTGTACGAACTCACAAAAATATTGTTTGTAAATATTTCTTTATTGCATTTCTATTTCAGTCAAAAAATCCAAAAAGATTTTAGTGTGTTTTAGCATAAAGTTTGAAAAATTTAAAAAGATTTTCGACAACTGGTGTTGAAGAGCTGATTTTCAAAATTACAAGTGCTAAACATGATGAACAAATGGTTTGGGTGAAAGTGTTTGAAGAATGTTGAAATGAAATAAAAATGTTTTGAAATATAAATGTTATTTCTGCAAGTGGTAAATTAGACTTGAAAATCTTATCCACAAAATGGTTATCAGAAAATTTATTTTTGGGTAGAGTTTTTGCAGGTTAGCCAGGTTCTGAAACCTGAGAGTGATGAAGTGCCAGGTTACGATCTAAGAACCTGTGGAAAGTGAATTCCAGACTACGATCCCAGCAGCAGATTGAGAGGGGGAGTCTGAAGACATATGAGGAGGAGATTAGTTGAAGTATGAAGGAAGATCAAAGACTGATAAAGACTGAAGATTGAGAAGACTCGACACTTAAGACTCGTCAACATCTGAGGGGGAGTCTGTTGGTGCACACATCTGTCGTCTTCGTCTTAATATCGAGTCTCAGGTTGCGTTGCGGATCTAATCAAGGATGATGATGTCATCATCTTTAATGATGACATCACCTATTGCATCTTCACGTGAAATGGCATACTTGCATGAAAACAGATTGTAAATATATGTTGAAAGATTTCGCTTGAAGACAAAACATTATATAGGTTTCGCTTCAAATATGTTGAAGCGAAATCATGAGGATGGGATTTCGCTTCAAGACTTCAAGCGAAATCAAGCTCACTATAAATAGGCCATTTGTCATTTCAGTTGTAACAACTTTTCTAGAGATTCTTCCGGTGAGCCACGAAGTGCTGCCGAAGTGTTGTTAGGTCTGTAATCGCATTCGTTATCAATACAACAACAGTTTAAAGTGAAATCTCGCTGAATTGAACTCGGTTTGTTCGTTTCCGCCGCTCAAACCGAGATAAACTCTTCTGAACGACTCGTTCGGGTCCGCAAACGATCCTACAGAAGGAAAAATAATTACCAAGTATTTACAAAAATATAAACACGAAATAGTTGTCTAATTATTTCCCAAAAAAAAAAAAAAAACTTAAACCTTAAGCTAAGGCACGGCCGTCCGTCTAATAGACTCAGTACGTGTAGGTCGTCGCACAGCTGCTTGATCAGGAGATATACTTGGTAGAGACGCACCACAGTGAGTTCATGTCCCCCTTTTCTCTTAACTGTTTTCAGTTTTCTAACTGCGGGGGTGAAATACATGTTACTACGATTACAAGTACTTTTTACATGGTATGGATAGCATAAGGAGGGTTATTACCTAGATCATGTGAATGGGTAGGCTATTATCGTAAGACCATTAATCCTTGTATAAGGACCGAGAGGCATGAGTGATAGATCTATCGGGTGTTGCGAGCCCCACACATGAGCCAGCGTATGGCTGCATGTGGTGACTATGTCGTTCCGCCGGAAGGACCGGTATGAAATACGCGTTACAGGTTTGAGTGCTTCCTAGGCCATTTCACTTATTAATGTATTAGCTACACATTAATCGATCTCTTTTTCCTTATTTGCTACATACCAGGGTTTTTATACATACAAAGGTTTGTTTACTCACTTACACATGAACTCGCTCAACATTATTGTTGATTTTTCAACTTACATGTATTTCAGGGAATTAAAGATCTGGCGCGGTATGTTATGTTTTCCCGCTGCATATGGGTTCCGAGGTCATCCTGGTTTAGGAAATGTGACTTTTTCCTGGACGAGTCACAAATCTTAAACTGCGTTTTATTCATGTTGATGTTTATGTCTTTCAAAACAATGTTTTATGTTTTGGTGTTGTAGTCTCTAAGACAATGTTATGTTACTTCGGTTTTTAAAACTTAAATCTATGGATGATCTTGCATGGTTTTATTATCATATAGCTTTGTTATGATTAAGCTATGGTATTAAGAAGTCACACCAAATTAACCACGCTTCCGCAAAGCCAGGGTGTGATAGCTTGGTATCAGAGCTCTGATCATAGCGAACTAGGATTCCTTCTCGAGTCTAGACTATGATCACTAGGGCTCTCACGAAAACATTTTTACATTGCATACCACTTAAGTCCAGATCCAAAACTTTTTACAAACAAATGTTGAGCACATTTATTTATTATTTATAGGCTCAGTCTGAGAGGCTGAGGCTCGGACTGGAAGACCGAGGCTCGGTCTAGGAGACCGAGGTAGTTGTCTAGTGGGACTAGGAAGAGCAGTCTGAGAGGCTGGGAGAATAGGCTAGTGGGACTAGGAAGAGCAGTCTGAGAGGCTGGGAGAATTTGGCTAGTGGGACTAGGAAGAGCAGTCTGAGAGGCTGGGAGGCTAGTGGGACTAGGAGAACTATTTGATTGCTTATTGGTGACTAATATGTTTATATGATTATATGATTAATTGTTATACGTATGTGTGTTTGTGTTACAAACGTCATGCCTTCATCATGTACTAGAAAGATGGACACTACGAATCCCATGGCCATAGTATCAGATGACATAGTTTCATCGGAGCACGAGGTGTACATTTCCGATACTACCGGCACAGACGATGACGACTTTCAGCCCTTTGCGCTGCCTGATGTCGTAGAAGAGCCTGCTGATGGCCATCTTGTTGGGAATTTGCCACTCGCGGTGATCCCTGCTCCTGTGCCCTTGCCGCTTATCCCGTTGTTGATATGCCCCCCCGACGTGGTCTCTGACGACGATAACGATCTATTAGAGGAGGACCCATTTGAGGGCGAGGCCCTATTGCTGTTGGTGATAGCCTGCTGCTTGCTGACGCTCCTGCAAGAAGAGGCTCATGCCCATTCACCTGTCCCAGACCCATTTGAGTCTGTGGCGTTCGCATCTTTGCATACACAGGGAGTGCAACATCACTCACACGACGCCGACCCCGATATGGCGTCATCAGCTGCACCAGTTCCCGCACACAGCTTTGAGTTTGATCACGATATTGAGAATGATCCCATTTTTCCACCTGGTTTTGATCCAGACCATGACATGGAGTTCATACACTTAGACCAGCCCTTGGAGGATTCTGTAGTCCCTATCGACCCTATGTTTGTTGATCCAGCCGATTTTGAGATGGAGTTTGTTGATCCGGAGCCGACTGTGGCCCCTGAGCCAGGCATTGCTCCTGACCCCGCATTGGAGCATGACCCTGTTCATGCCGATGAACCTGCTGTTGCTCCTTGATTGGTCATCTGCTTGGACGAGAGAAAATTGGGGTAACTGTGCAAGACAATTTATTATTACGGGGGCCCATGTAATAACGACTTGTAGTGCACAGAAATCCTGGTGGACTCTGCGGGTCAAGCTAATGAAAACCAATGTAGCAGGAAATAACTAAAACACGAATGACCAAGGCGTTGTAGCCTCGAATAAGCCAATTTGGCAAGCCTATGTGAAGGCTTAGAAATTATTTCCCCACTCATACATTAAGTATATTTACATGTGAAATTGGGTGATTACATGATGGCTTATGATGCTATATATCTCATAGACAATTGAAACGTTGTCAAACCCGCTTCATACCACTTCGACAGAAGAGAATGCCACCCAGACGTGTCACAGACACCAGTACACTGCCAAGGACAGAAGCCGAGCTGCAAGAACGCATTTCACAGGCAAATGCACGACATGAAGCCCTCCGCTCTAAGCACAGCGATGGCATTACTGGAAATAATCCTCCAACTGGCTGCACCTATAAGCAGTTCCTGAACTGCAAGCCTTTGAGCTTTGACAGAACAGGAGGCACCGTTGCATTTGTTCGTTGGTCCGAAAAGATTGACTCCATTCTAAGAATGAGTAACGGTTCGCCCCAACTGAGTGTTACCTATACCTCGGGGTTATTTCTAGATGACACACTCTCATGATGGAACCTCCAGGTTCAGACCCTTGGTACAAGATGCTGCTAATGCACTAAGCTGGGATGAGCTCAAAGAAATGATGGAGAAGAAATACTGTTCTAGGGTTGAAATCCAGAAGCTTGAGGTGGAGTTCTGGAATTAAAAATGGACGGACCAAAGATTCCTGAATATGTCCAGCAATCTCACGACTTGTCTAGGGTCGTCCCCTACTTAGTCAAACCGGAGTTCAAAAGGATTGAACGATTCATTTGGAGACTTGCACCCCAGATCAGGGGTATGGTTACTACCTCGAAGCCCTCAACCATTACAGAGGCTATCAATATGGGTGATTTATTTATAACATGAGATGTTATGTGTTGATATTGTTGTATATTTACGTACACTCTACTTACTATGACCTGACCAACGTAAACTATCTTTTAGAGGATGCCGCCGAGACGTCAAACACGAATGCCTACCAATGAGGCAGAGCTTCAGCAGGTCATCACGGCTGCCATCGCGCAATACGCCACCTCTCAAGGAGGAACTAGCGGAAGTAATTCTGGCAATACTGGCAACAACAATCCACCTCATGGCTGTACCTACTGGCACTTCCTCAACCACGAGCCTCCAAGGTTCGACGGCACTGGAGGTGCCATAGCCTTTGTGAAGTGGATCGAAAGAATGGATTCCATCTTTCAAGTGAGTGGTTGTATGCCGGAACAACAAGTCCCATACGTTTCTGAGCTGCTTCTAGATGAGGCTCGATTATGGTGGAATCTTCAGATTCGTATAAAGGGCGCTGCTGCAGCATATGCGTTAACATGGGGTGAGCTGAAAGGAATGATGCATAAGAAGTATTGCTCCCAAACGGAAACCCAGAAATGGGAAGATGAATTTCGGAGCCTGATGATGGAAGGTCCGAAGGTGTTGGAGTACGTGCAGCGACTTCAGGATCTGTCACGAATTGTTCCGTACCTGGTAAAACCAGAACTGAAGAAATTAGAACAATTCATTTGGGAACTGGCGCCTCAAGTCTTGAGCTTGATGACAACATCAACGCCACCAACAACTGATGCTGCAAGTAAGATGTGTTTGGCACTCGCTACGGAGGCACTTAGACTAGAAAAACTTACAAACCCTGCCAAGAAGAAGGAGACTCAGGTAGAGTCATCCGGAAAGAACAAAAGGAAGCTCACTGAGGGTACCCGAACGAATAATGAGAACAAAAGAAAGGGTTATATGGGCACTCTGCCCAAGTGTAACGCATGCCAGCGTCATCATTCTGGCCGATGTGGACTGAAAACATGTGAAGTTTGTGGGAAGAACGATCATTTGAAGGATACTTGCTGGGTTAGTAATGGCCGGGGTGGCAAAGGAGGTTCTGGTAATAGGAACAACAATCAAGGAGGTAACGGAAACGGAAACCATGGAAATGTTGCGAATCAAGCTGGGAATAGGAATGGCCGAGGGCCAGGATGCTTTAGCTGTGGGGAAATTGGGCACTTCAAGAAGGAAAGCCCGAAACTGGATCAAACTCGTGGGAGAGTATTCAACATCGGCGCAAGGGAAGCACGCCAGGATCCAAGCGTTGTCACTGGTACGTTCCCGATAAACCAACACTTTGCATCTGTTTTGTTTGATACTGGTACCGATTATAGTTTCGTGTCATTAGAGTTTAAGAATATACTTGGGTTGACGCCTAGTAAGTTAGACGTTCCGTACTCCATCAAATTAGCAAGTGGGAAACTAGTTGAGACCAGTGAAGTTGTCCGAGGATGTGTGATTAAACTAGGAGGGCACGAGTTTACGCTAGATTTACTACCTGTCGAGTTGGGAAGCTTTGATGTGGTAGTGGGAAGAGATTGGCTATCGAGTAACAAAGCCGAGATCGTTTGCCATGGGAAGACCATCCGCATCCCACTGACGGATGAAGAAACCATCATAGTGCACGGAGAGAAGCATGATAAGCCGCTGAGAATTATTAGCTGTCTAAAAGCTAGAAAGTGCTTGAAGAAGGGATGTGTTGCATTCTTAGCACACATCGTGGATAAAGAAGCTGCTGAACCAAAGATTGAAGACATTCCAGTAGTCAAGGAATATCCTGGAGTCCTTCCAGAAGACTTGCCAGGATTACCGCCTCAAAGGCAAGTCGAATTTCACATTGACTTGGTTCCAGGCGACGCGCCTGTAGCTAGGGCACCTTATAGACTTGCACCGTCAGAAATGCAGGAATTGTCGACACAACTCCAAGAGTTGCTGGACAAAGGATTCATCAGACCAAGCTTCTCACCTTGGGGAGCTCCGGTCCTGTTTGTCAAGAAGAAGGACGACAATTTTCGTATGTGCATTGACTACCGGGAGTTGAACAAGTTGACTATCAAGAATAGGTATCCCCTGCCAAGGATCGATGACTTATTCGGTCAGCTCCAAGGTTCAAGCTTTTACTGTCACACCCCCAAAATCCACATGCGGAGTATCACCGCTTGGAGGCGTGACTGACCAGGATCAAACCACTAATCATATCGAACAAGTAAATAATTAATTGTAAAAGTCCAGCCAACACGATTAGTGTCTAAAACAAACATAGTTAAGTTATGAGCGGAAGCATAATGTTTAAAACCAAATCAAAAGTTCAAATATCCAAATGTTTAACATGGCACACAGCTGTCCATGTCCCACAACGACTCTTCCTTGTGCAAGCTCCAGCTAAGAACCTATTGACCTGCAAAGAATGTAGTAACGAGTCAACAACAAGTTGAGTGAGTTCACGGTTGGGTGTTCGTTTTAAGTTGTTCCAAAAACAGTTTCCTTTAGCTGGCATCCTGCCGTGGGGGTTACCCCATAGTTGAAAACGTGATTTGTTTAACCCTTTGTTTAACCCATTAACTCTGGCAATCCAGCCGTGGGGGCTACCCCATGATAGTTATCTGGCATTTCGGCCGTGGGGGCTACCCCTTGTATACACTAGACTCGTTACCATATCGACTACTGACGAAAAGTCATGTTTAAGTGCCCTGAACTGTCAATGTCTATCATCATTGACGTGCCCAGATCCATTAGTTCACGCCCGTCCTCTGCGGCACGGTGTGAGGCTTGTCAGACCTAAATAGTGCTATCTAACTAATGACCCGCTCGCCATTGGCCCGACGATTAAGTCGATATAAAATAGGAGGGACTTCGTGATAGAGAGTTTTGGTCTAGTAAAGTTATCTGTCCGTGAGGACGAGGAATTACATTCCTGAACCAATACTGTCCTACCCAAGAAAGGACGAGGAATCCATATTCCTTAACCCCATTCCCAACCCCTGGGAATCCCATGCTTTGTAGAGTGTGAACTCACCTTGGATTGCTCGGTAGGTAAACAAAAGGTCAATTGAGCTGCTAGAGGTCAACCACATCCTAGCATGGTTACCATACAAGTCAGGTCTAAGTGCACGTATAATTTCACATAGTTTAACAGATTACTAACACACATTGATCATGGCACCCACATATTACACGTTAACAGCCATAACATAACCGACTTGTGCGATTCACAAAAATGAAGCCCAATTTACACATAAGCCCAACATTAATATTCATTTACATAAGTACGACCCAATTCCTTAAACAAATAACTCATTTTGTGTGATCAGATGATCTTGTGCGACTGACATTATTGTGCGACTGAGATTGGGCTTTGAGGCCCATCAGTTAAACAACATTACATCTTGTACGATTTAGCAAGCCTTGTGCGACAGAAGATATCTTGTGCGACCAAGGTGTCTTGTACGATTGGTTTTAAATTCCGGATTTCATGCATAGCAGTTATATTATTTCCTTTTGTGAACATATCAATTAACAATTTCCAACCGTTTTCATATCAATAATAATCGATCAAATCATTACTTTTAACAAATGTTTCACATAACCCTAACATCATAATTATGAACAACAACCACACATGATCATCATCGAAATAAACTACAATGGCCGACCACTATTTAATCATCTCAAAGGTTATTGGACCGATTTCTTGATGGATTGATACACATAAATGCCACTAACCTATGGTTTGACTAAAGAATCCCACTAGCCACATGCAAGCCTTATCTTACAATCACATGTCATTATGATCGCATGTGCAACATCAGAAACAATCGGTGTTACAATCTCTAAAATCGATATGCTTGCAACAATCCCTAGGATCCTATAGACACCCATGTTAATCAATGATGACACATATTCACAATCATTAACAATCAGATCTTGATAAACATAAACAAGAATTCACCTAGCAATCCAATCAGCATAACAAGAAATCACATCCGATTATTTGAACACCAAACTTATCATACAATCAATCTGAAAACAAAATATAATAACCGATTAACAATATCATACATATCCGATTCTCAAATCATCATCATTCATACACACTATATCATGACATTCATAGTATCAGTTAACAACAACATCATAGATCACTAACCGGTTAGAGAAGGGACAAGGATTGATCCGAACAAGAAAAGATCTTCGATGGGGATGGAGGGTTGTTTGGCGTCGGCTTCAAGAGGAGAGAGAGGTATCGTAGGGTTTGTGAGTGTGTTGCAAGTTGTGAGTAGTAACCCTATCTCCTAAGTGTAATGCGTATAAAAGAGAGTGGGCCGAACCCTCACTTGGGCTGCCCATTCGATACGAATACAAGGTGTAGCCCAAATAGGCTTGTGCGATTGAGTGGGTGTTGTGCGTTTATATCATACATACATTCACAAGCACGTATTAACATAACATACACATAAACATTCACTTTCATAAAAGTCACATATCGTACACATATGTTACATCAAAGTACAAAGATCGGTTTGGAAATACGAGTTGTCACATTATCCCCAAGTTGAAAGAAATTTCGTCCCGAAATTTAGCACGTACTCACTGAGGAAGCTAGTTAAGTTGCATGGTTTTCCTGGTTTTCCTGGGGTGTCACATCCTCCCCCCGTTGATCTGGAATTTCATCCCGAAATTCCGTAGCTTCAGCCTCAGTAGTGGTTGTACCGTGTGTGAATAGTTGGGGATACTTTTGTTTCATCTGATCTTCGCATTCCCAGGTGAACTCTGGGCCGCGACGTGAGTTCCAACGAACTCGAACGAGAGCTATCCTAGTACGCTTGAGGACCTTAACATCCCGGTCCGTGATTTCAACAGGTTCTTCGACGAATCGTAACTGCTCGTCGATAGTGAGCTCCTTCAAAGGAACTATGTGGGTCTCATCTGACAGACATTTCTTCAGATTCGACACGTGGAAAACATCGTGAACTGCACTGAGTTCTGCTGGTAAGTTCAGTCTATAGGCCACCTTACCTATTTTCTCAATGACTTCGAAAGGTCCAACGTATCGTGGGTTAAGTTTGCCCCGTTTACCAAAACGAACCACACCCTTCCAGGGTGAAACTTTGAGTAGTACCCGCTCCCCAACCTGGAGCTCTAATGGTTTCCTGCCCTTATCGGCGTAGACTTTCTGACGGTCACGAGCTGCCGCCATTCGTTGTCGTATTTGAGCAATTTTCTCTGTTGTGTCCACTACATGTTCTGGACCAGTAATCTGGCTATCCCCCACCTCTGCCCAACAAAGAGGTGACCGGCATTTACGCCCGTACAATGCCTCAAACGGAGCAGCTTTAATGCTGGTGTGGTAGCTGTTATTGTATGAAAATTCCACGAGTGGCAGATGCTTTTCCCAGCCATTGCCAAAATCGATTACACATGCCCTAAGCATGTCTTCGAGAGTCTGGATGGTACGTTCTGACTGCCCATCCGTTTGCGGGTGATAGGCTGTGCTCATATCTAATCTTGAGCCAAAAGACTTGTGCATTGCTTGCCACAATTCTGATGTAAAATGTGCATCTCGATCCGAGATGATAGAGGTGGGCACCCCGTGCCTCGAAACAACCTCCTTGAGATATACTTCTGCTAGGGTGGAGAACTTATCCGTTTCTTTGATAGCTAGGAAGTGAGCAGACTTTGTGAGTCGATCCACGATCACCCAAATAGTATCATTACCACGTTGAGATCTAGGCAGGCCAGTAACAAAATCCATGGAAATTTGCTCCCATTTCCATTGTGGTATCTCTGGTTGTTGAAGTGGGCCTGAAGGTTTCTGGTATTCCTCCTTGACTCTCGCACAAGTCAAGCACTTGCTAACGTAAGTTGCTATGTGGGCCTTCATGCTAGGCCACCAATATGTGGTTTTGATATCGTGGTACATTTTATCCGAACCAGGGTGCACTGAGTAGCGAGACTTGTGTGCCTCATCCATCACAAGCTCTCGTAGGTTGCCATAAAGTGGAACCCAGATGCGTCCTGTGACGTAGTAAGCACCGTCTTCCTTCTGTTCTAAGCGTTGCCTCGAGCCGCGTAGGGCTTCAGCCCTGATGTTTTCTGGTTTCAATGCTTCTACCTGAGCATTTCGTATTTGAGAAGGAAGGCTAGACTGTACAGTAAGTTGTAAAGCTCGTACGCGCTTAGGCGCAGTGTCCTTTCGACTGAGGGCGTCGGCCACAACATTGGCCTTGCCCGGGTGGTACCTGATCGAGCATTCGTAGTCATTCAGCAGTTCGACCCATCATCGTTGTCTCCTATTGAGTTCCTTCTGCTTTGTGACAACCCGCACTAAACCAGGTATCCGTACGACTTAATTAGTAATTAATTACTGCTTAATTACTGTGCTTGCTTGAACTTGTGAATAAACTGCTACTTGAATACTGATACATGTACTTACTTGCATCATACTTTACTTACCGTCACTACATTATTTACATGCTGAACCTTAGTGACAAACATGATGCACAAAGAGCATAGTAGCACTATAGCGGATAACCTATTGAACATGCTGATAAGCCAGCATCAGGCAGACACTGCCTCTAAAGGCCTGTAAGAGCCTGAAATATTTTGCTACACTAGTGGTGAGTGTAGGGATATAAGGGTTGTAGAACTGCGTCTCTAGGAATAAGTCACAATGACTGGATGTGCCTAAAACGTACTCTAAGTACAAAAACTCAGCACTTTACATAACAATTCAGCTTTTAGCTAACTAATAAAGTGCCAAAACATGAGAAAAATATTACTAGACACTTTCCAAAGTGTCAGAAATGAGTTGTGTCACTAAAAAGGGTATTAACGACACTTTAAAGCTTTGTTAAGCACTTTAACGGATTACTATCCAACCGAACAACCGGACTATACCCGGAACATGAAAATATTGTTATTTTCATTATTTGTCTTTTTCTGAGCCAGTTAGGGTCCCTGAATACCCTAACACCCACTGTAACGCGTGACACACTAATAACTGGGTTAAACACTTAACTAACTTGGTTTAACCTAACTAATACCTAACTAACTAGTTGGAATCGGACCAAGGACCCCCCCCCCCAACCGAATCGGTCACCAAGTGACCCCACTCTTCTACCATGTTGATTTACTTAATCTTCTATGTCCAAAATCTAGAGGACACATGACCCAAAGGTTAATTACCTTAACTTTGTCTATAAGATCCTCACTAAACCCACCACAACATAATCACTTTCCCAAATCACACAAACACAACTCTCTCTCCTTCTCTACCTAGCTTCGGCCGAACATCCCCTTATACATCCATCATATTTTCGATTTCCTTCATCACATTCCAAGCATCTACAAGTGTTAAGGATCGCATATTAGGAAGATTGGAGCAAACGGAGTTTGAAGGACCTCTTTATCTTGCTTTTATCCACGCGTTTTTCGTCTAGATTCTTCCCTAGCCTCGAGCTAGTGGTATGTTACTAAAATCACCTTCTTGAACTATTCTAAAGTGGTTAATACGATTTGTAACGGTTAAAACTCGAAATCTTACAAGATGATACTTTAAAGTCTACTAAAAATGCTATAAGTGTTGGATAAAAGCTCACTAGTTGTGTAAATGTTGTAGTCATTGAAATTTGTGATTAATTAGACCCGATCTATGTTGTGGTAGCTCGGATCATCACTTAACCCGGTTTGGTCATGATCACGAATCATGACATAAGGTTGTTTTGAATAGAACAAGGGTTAAAGGGTGAAACTCTACCACACACGAATCATGAACTTGTGTAAAAGTGTTTTAGCTTGTACAATAGTGTTTAAAACTAGCAGATCTACGTATCTGCAAGTGGTATTTTCAAAGGACCCAGCGTTAAAGAAATCATATTTTTAAAGACGGATCTTATACTAACAGGAATGGATTTTAGAACACACAAGTGTGTAAACACTTGTGTAATACAAAGTTTCGACAAAATAACTATTTTTGTAAAAGTGGACGAGAAGTTGTAAAGACGGAACTTCCATAAAAACGAGGTTTTTACAAAATCGGATTGTTTTATATAAAGATCCACTAAAAGTAATGAGATTTACTTCACAGTTTGGATAAACCACGAGTTCATGAAGTTTATGCGATTTATATACATATTTTGACTAGTTTGTGATTTGAACATGGTTTTGATTGAATAAGAAGATTGTTGGTTTGATTTATAAAAGAAAATGATACGCTTGAAAGCGTGGCCACCTCCAGTTACAGAGGAAACTCTGGCGAAATTTTTCTAAAAACCTAACACTTGGAAATTATTTTCACTATAAGTGTTAGAGATACTTGTCGACTAGTTTTCAAACTATGAATTTCGCCACGGCTTTATTTATAAAATATCGGAGGTGGGATTTCACAAAATAAAACGTGATACATAAATATATTTAGTATATATTTTTCACAACATCACTTGTATAAGTGTTTATGATTATTTTGTGAACTACGTAAATATTATTTTTAGAGTAAAAATAATATTACTAAGTATTATTTTGGGGAAAATCACATGTATGAAAATATAATATCTTTGAGAAGAATATTCATATTTTGAAGTGGAAATAAAATATATTAAGTGAGACTTAATAGTGAAATCTGAATGTTACGAGCACACATGTATCAAATCCCCCATCCTTGGGAAGGAAAATAACTACCAAGTATACAGAATGTAAACACGAAATAGTTGCCTAACTATTTCCCAAAAACTTAAACCATAAAGCTAAGGCACGGTCGTCCGTCTAATAGAGTTAGCACGTGTAGGTCGTCATACAGCTGATTGATTTGGAGGCATACTTGGTAGAGACGCACCACTGTGAGTTCATGTCCCCCTTTTCTCTAACTGTTTTCAGTTTTCTTAACTGCGGGGGTGAAATACATGTTACTTTGATTATAAGTACTTTATACACGGTATGGTTAGCGTAAGGAGGTTTACTACTTAGATCATGTGAGTGGGTAGGCAGAAACTGTAGGCCATTAATCCTCATTGTAGGACCGAGGGACGTAAGCGGTAGATCTATCTGGGTGTAGCGAGCCCAACTCTAGGCCCAACAGAACGGACCTCTGAGAGGCCCAACAGAACGGACCTTGGAGTGACTTTGTACCCAACGCTAAATTTGCTAGGTTTGAGTCTTCCTACTTGCACTTCACATATATCAATGGCCTTGCAAACCATTGGTGATCTCTTTTCCTTATTTGCTACATACCAAGACTATTTTTATACTCACAAAGGTTTACTTACTCACTTACACATGAACTCGCTCAACATTATTGTTGATTTTTCAACTTACATGTATTTCAGGAAATTAAAGATCTGGCGCGGTATGTTATGTTTTCCCGCTGCATAAGGGTTCCAAGGTCATCCCAGTTTAGGAAATGTGACTCTTTCCTGGACAAGTCACAAATCTTAAACTGCGTTTATTTCATGTCGGTGTTTATGTTATTCAAGACAATGTTTTATGTTATGAGGTTGTAAGTCCCCAAGACAATGTTGTGTTACTCTGGTTTTAAAACTTAATCAAATGGATGATCTTGCATGATTTTATTTCATATAGCTTTGTTATGATTAAGCTATGGTATTAAGAAGTCACACCAAAATTAACCACGCTTCCGCAAAGCCAGGGTGTGACAGCTTGGTATCAGAGCTCTGATCATAGCGAACTAGGATTCTTTCTCGAGTCTAGACTATGATCACTAGGGCTCTCACGAAAACATTTTTCTGCATACCACTTAAGTCCAGATCCAAAACTTTTTACAAACAAATGTTGAGCACATTTTATTATTTATAGGCTCAGTCTAGAAAGGCTGAGGCTCGGTCTGAGAGGCCGAGGCTCGGTCTGAGAGATCGAGGTAGTTGGCTAGTTGGACTAGGAAGAGCAGGCTCAGTCTTGGAGGCTGAGGCTCGGTATTGGAGACCGAGGCTCGGTCTGAGAGATCGAGGTAGTTGGCTAGTTGGACTAGGAAGAGTAGGCGCATACTTGGAAGCTGAGGCTCGGTATTGGAGACCGAGGCTCGATCTGAGAGGTCGAGGTAGATGATAGAGCAGTCTTAGAGACTGGGAGAAATTGGCTAGTGAGACTAGGAGAATGATTTGAATGCTTACCTGGTAACTTATGTGATTATCTGATTGTATGATTGACTGTTTGTGCATGTTTGTGTTTATGTTACAGACACCATGGACACCTCTGGCACTGGTGACTCAGACACCACCGGACCTAGACCTATAGTATCGGACGACCTAGAGTCTTCTGAGCGCGAGGTTCACACATCCGACGTTACGAGCACGGACGAGGATGATTTCCAGCCCTTGCCTTACCTGATGGTGCTGATGAGCTCGCTGATGGCCCTTTGGCCGGGGACCTACCGTTAGTGGAGATCCCTGCTCCCATACCGCTGGCTTCATATCCTGCTTACGATTTACTCCCCGACGCCGACGCTGACGACGACGTCGATCTTTATGATGACGAGCCTTTGGAGGATGAGGTTCAGGGCGAGGCCCTTCTTGCTGCTGGTGATCTTTTGATGATCGCAGATGCTCCCGCCGAGGATTCACATGCTCACTCTCCGGTCCCAGACTCTTTCGAGTCTGTGGCCTCTGCACCTTCACATACTCAGAGTGCGCAGCACTTTTCTCATGGATCAGATCCCGACCAGGCATCCTCTGTTGCCCCTATTCCTAGTGTTACTTTCGACCATGATGATATGGAGGATTCCGATCCTGACTTTCCCCCAGGATTCGACCCAGATGAGGATATAGAGTATATACCCATGGATCAGCCTATGGAGGATCTAGTCGACCCAGTTGATCCCATCGACCCTGAGTTTGATTTTGAGATGGCCTTTGATGAGCCCGAGCAGCCGCTAGACCCTGCTCCTGACCCAGTACTTGAGCATGACCCAGTTCATGCCGACGCACCTATTATTGAGCCTGTCGTTGCTGACCCACCTATTGATGATCACCCTATAGATGCTCCGCTGTTGGAGGGCGATCATGTCTTTGCTGCTGATCATGTTGATCCCCCACTCATTGTTGATGCACCAGTTGACCCTCTTGTTGTACCTCACCATGATCCTATGCCAGCCCAGTTTGATCGTGCGCTTTTCGAGGCACGGATCGACCCCCGAGACGAGCACGCCCAGTGTGGGTGGATTCCGGCTGATGACGAGGTCCCACCTTTTCCCCCTCAGATCCCTGATACACGTCACATTGATACTTCCTTTTCATTTCCTCAGTTTACACCTCCAGCACGAGCTGGAGAAGGTTCTTCGGCACACCCTTTTGGGCATGTACCAGTATCTATCTCTGCTATACCACCGTCTGCTACTTTTCCCACTGTTTCACCATTTCATGTGGCTCCTTTTGATCCCACCAGTGAGCCGTTCCTTTGGGCACCACACTCTGCTATGCCACCTACTGACCCCTACCATTCTTTCCACATGGGGTATACTATTGAGGACATTTTGATATCGATTGTTGTCCAGCAGGAGGCACTCACACAGCGCATCCAGGAGCTCGAGAGAGCTCAGCCACCGCCGTGTCAGTGTCAGGGTCAGACCCACCCTGTTTCTTCGCAGCACCCTCGACCTTTGTTATCTAACTATGCTGCACGCCTTTTGACACTTGAGCAGCAGGTTGCTTCTTGGTTGCGTACCCAGAGAGCCATGGAGGAGGACTGGCTCCATTTGCGCCGCTTGTTTTACACTCACTTTCCCCCTCCTCCACCGCCATCCGTGTAGAGCTCTTCAGTACCGTATAGGTAGACATTGGTGAGAAGACGGCGAATGCTTTTGACTACACAACATTTTTGGAGACTACATTTGATTCTGACTTTTGTTGACATGTATTTGATGTATTGACACTGATTCGATATAGTTTTTGGACTAGGGTGATGTAGCCCTTAGTCGACTGATGTTGTATGACACTGTGATGTACTTGTACGCTTACTATGTGGTCTCGATATATGGCAATCGCAGTATTCTCATCATATTTGATGCTTGATTTGGTTATTTGTATTTTAGGACATGGGATGTTGTGTGATTGATGTTTGTGACATGGGATGTTGTGTGATTGATATGATTATAACATGAGATGTTATGTACTATTACTATCGTTATATACATACGCTAAATTATGACCTGACTTATGTATTATAACTATGGCCTGACCGACGTAAACACATCTTTTAGAAGATGCCGCCGAGACGTGAGACACACATGCCTACCAATGAGGCAGAACTCCAGCAAATTATCGCTGCTGCCATTGCACAATACGCCGCCTCTCAAGGTGGGACTAGTGGAAGCAACTCTGGCAACACTGGCAACAACAATAATCCACCTCATGGTAATACTAAGTCATTTAGACATACCATGACCTAATTGGATATCTTTAGCAATGATGCTAATGCCGATCGTATGTTATAACGTATGTGCACGATGCACCTACAAGCAGTTTCTAGACTGCAAACCGGTCAACTTTGATGGCACAGGAGGTGCTGTCGCCTTTGTTCGTTGGGCCGAGAAAACTGAATCTGTTCTACGCATGAGCAAATGCGCACTGGATCAGCAAGTCACCTATATCTCAGGGCTATTCTTGGATGGAGCCCTCTCTTGGTGGAATCTGCAAGTACAGACACTTGGTGAAGCTGCTGCCTACACGCTAACCTGGACCGAACTGAAGGAACTTATGCGCAAAAAGTACTGCTCTCGCGCAGAAATCCAGAGATTGGAAACCGAGTTCTGGCATCTGAAAATGGACGGTCCAAAGATCGCAGAATACGTTCAAAGGTTCCATGACTTATCACATGTGGTACCCTACATGGTCACTCCGGAGTTCAAGCGGATTGAACGTTTCATTTGGGGATTAGCTCCTCAAATCATAAGCATGGTAACCTCATCCAAGCCTGCGACCATTACTGAGGCGATCGATTTGAGCGTAGCTCTCACTGAGGAGGCTATTCGCCTGAACAAGTTTGACGAGATCAAGACGAAGAAGGCAGAGACTCACGTCGAGTCATCAGGAGGTAACAAACGGAAGTTCTCGAACTTCAAGCAGGGCGCCAATGTGGTGGTTAAGAAAGGAGGATCAGACACGCCAGCTCAGGTTACAGCTGGTAGAGGGAAGAAAGGAAAGGGATACATGGGCACCCAACCCAAGTGCAACGACTGCCAACGCCACCATTCTGGTCGATGCGGGCCAAAAGTATGCGAAGCATGTGGGAAACGTGGCCACTTGAAGGACACTTGTTGGGCCACTGCTGGTCAGGGAGGCCAGGGAGGATTCGGAAACAGAAATTACAACCGGGGTGGGAATGGAAATCGCCCACAAGGAAACTATGGAGGTAACGAGAATCGAGGCAACAATGCTAACCAAGCGGGCGCCGTGAATCGTAATAAGAGGAATGATCAAGCTGGTGGAAACGGGCAAAGACTTGGATGCTTTAACTGCGGTGATATCGGGCATTTTAAGAAGAACTGCCCAGAGTTAAACCAAGCCCGTGGAAGAGTGTTCCAAATCGAAGCGAGGGAAGCGCGCCAGGACCCCAATGTCGTTACTGGTACGTTCCCTGTAAATCAACGCTATGCATCCGTTTTATTTGATACTGGTGCCGATTATAGCTTCGTATCATTAGAGTTTAAGAATATGCTTGGTTTAGCCGCTAATAAGTTAGATATTCCCTACTCGATCGAATTGGCTAATGGGAAGTTAGTAGAAGCCAACGAAGTCATCAGAGGTTGTGTGATCGAATTAGGAGAGCGTGAGTTTGCTTTGGACCTACTACCAGTCCAGTTGGGAAGCTTCGACGTGGTGGTAGGAATGGATTGGTTATCAGGCAACAAAGCTGAGATAGTTTGTCACGAAAAGATCGTTCGTATCCCAACCGAAGGTGGCAAAACAATTGTGGTTCACGGGGAGAAGCGTGATACGCCATTGAGGATTATCAGCTGCCTGAAAGCGCGAAAGAGTTTGCAGAAAGGATGTGTTGCCTTCCTGGCACACATTGTGGATAAGAAAGCTGCAGAACCAAAGATCGAAGACATCCCTGTCGTGAGGGAATATCCAGAAGTCTTCCCAGAGGACTTACCTGGACTGCCACCTCAGAGGCAAGTAGAGTTCCGCATTGACTTAGTTCCAGGCGCCGCGCCTGTGGCTAAGGCACCGTATAGACTTGCTCCGTCTGAGATGCAGGAACTGTCGACACAGCTTCAAGAGCTGTTAGACAAGGGTTTTATCCGACCAAGCTTCTCGCCTTGGGGAGCTCCGGTCCTGTTTGTCAAGAAGAAGGACGGTAGTTTTCGTATGTGCATCGACTACCGGGAGCTGAACAAGCTGACGATCAAGAATAGATATCCTCTGCCAAGAATCGATGATCTGTTTGATCAACTGCAAGGCTCAAGCTTTTATTCAAAGATCGATCTTCGATCTGGATACCATCAGTTAAGGATACAGGAGGAGAGTATCCCAAAGACAGCCTTCAGAACTCGTTATGGACACTACGAGTTCCTTGTTATGCCGTTTGGTTTGACAAACGCACCTGCAGTCTTTATGGATTTGATGAATAGAGTTTGCAAGCCGTACTTGGACAAGTTCGTGATTGTGTTTATCGACGACATCTTGATCTATTCAAGAACAAAGGCCGAGCACGAACAGCATCTAAGAGCTATTTTGGAGCTGCTGAAGAAGGAACAGTTGTATGCCAAATTCTCTAAGTGCGAATTTTGGCTACGTGAAGTCCAATTCCTTGGGCACGTGGTAAATGGAGATGGAATCCACGTGGATCCAACCAAGATCGAAGCGATCAAGAATTGGGAAACGCCAAAGACGCCAACCGAGATTCGACAATTCTTGGGTTTGGCTGGCTACTATCGAAGGTTCATTGAGGATTTCTCAAAAATCGCTCAACCATTGACGCTCCTCACCCAGAAGGATAAGAAGTTTGATTGGGGAATCAAACAGGAAGAAGCGTTCCAGATATTGAAGGATAAGCTCTGCAATGCGCCAATCTTAGCACTACCGGAAGGTACAGATGATTTTGTGGTATACTGTGACGCTTCGCGTCAAGGATTAGGTTGTGTGTTGATGCAACGCCAAAAGGTTATTGCTTACGCATCGCGTCAACTGAAAGTGCACGAGAAGAACTATACCACACATGATTTGGAACTTGGCGCAGTGGTATTTGCATTAAAGATCTGGAGACACTACCTTTATGGTACAAAGTGTACAATCTTTACAGATCACAAGAGCCTACAGCACATATTCAATCAGAAGGAGCTGAATATGAGGCAAAGACGATGGGTTGAGTTGCTGAACGATTACGACTGCGAGATAGAGTATCATCCAGGGAAGGCGAATGTAGTCGCCGATGCCCTAAGTCGGAAGGAGAGGATCAAGCCCATAAGGGTTAGGGCTTTAGAAATGATTATCCGAACCGATCTTTCCTTGCGCATTCGTGCCGCGCAGAAAGAAGCTCTCAAGGAAGGAAACCTTGAAGAAGAATACCTCCGTGGGATGGAGAAGCTACTAGCACCAAACGAGGAAGGAACGTTATGGTTTGAGAAAAGGATTTGGGTTCCTTTGTTTGGAGGTTTAAGGAAGGTTATTTTCGATGAAGCTCACAAGTCGCGGTACTCTATCCACCCTGGAGCGGATAAGATGTACCAGGATCTCAAAGATTATTATTGGTGGCCTAGGATGAAAGGCGATGTTGCTGTTTATGTGAGCAAATGTTTAACGTGCGCTAAGGTTAAAGCCGAATACCAGAAACCTTCAGGACTTCTGCAACAACCAGAGATTCCCAAGTGGAAATGGGAACAAATCTCCATGGATTTTATTACAAAATTGCCAAGAACGCCAAGAGGCCATGACACTATTTGGGTAATAGTGGATCGATTAACAAAGTCAGCACACTTCTTACCTATCAGAGAGAAGGATAATACGAGCAAATTGGCTGAAATATACATGGGAGAGATCGTCGCGCGCCATGGAGTACCTCTCTCAATCATCTCTGATAGAGACGGAAGGTTTGTGTCAAGGATATGGCAATCCTTCCAAGAAGCCTTTGGCTCACAATTGAATCTAAGCACTGCGTTTCATCCGCAAACTGACGGTCAGAGCGAGCGAATGATACAGACTTTGGAAGACATGCCGAGAGCGTGTGTTATGGATTTGGGCGGTAGCTGGGACAAGCATTTCCCTTTGGTCGAATTTTCGTACAACAACAGCTACCACACCAGTATTGGTGTCGCGCCATTTGAAGCCCTTTACGGACGCAAGTGCCGATCACCCTTATGTTGGGCTGACGCAGGTGATAGGCAGCTTGCTGGTCCCGAAATCGTCCAAGAGACGACAGACAAGATTGCGCAGATTCTTAAACGCATCGAAGCAGCTCGCCACAGACAGAAGGCCTATGCGGATCCAAACCGGAAACATGTGGAATTCCAAGTTGGAGAAATGGTGTTATTGAAAGTTTCACCCTGGAAGGGTGTGGCACGCTTCGGAAAGCGTGGGAAGTTAAATCCGCGCTACATTGGTCCTTTCAGAGTTTTGGAAAAAATAGGACTAGTAGCATACAAGTTGGACCTACCTGCTGAACTCCATTCAGTCCACGATACATTTCATGTATCCAACCTGAAGAAAAGTCCAACTCAAGATGACATTGCCATTCCCATCGACGAGATCCACGTTGACGACACGCTCCATTTCGTTGAAGAACCGGTGGAGGTTACGGATTGGAAAATAAACAAGACCCGCCGGAGCAGTGTCAAGCTCGTCAAAGTTCGTTGGAATGCCAGACACGGTCCTGAGTACACCTGGGAGCGTGAGGACCGGATGAAAGAGAAATACCCCCACCTTTTTCCTAAGAACCCTGCATCTACAAGCAGAACTTAAATTTCGGGACGAAATTTATTTAACGGGGGGAGAATGTGACAACCCGCACTAAACCAGGTATCCGTACGACTTAATTAATAATTAATTACTGCTTAATTACTGTGCTTGCTTGAACTTGTGAATAAACTGCTACTTGAATACTGATACATGTACTTACTTGCATCATACTTTACTTACCGTCACTACATTATTTACATGCTGAACCTTAGTGACAAACATGAAGCACAAAGAGCACAGTAGCACTATAGCGGATAACCTATTGAACATGCTGATAAGCCAGCATCAGGCAGACACTGCCTCTAAAGGCCTGTAAGAGCCTGAAATATTTTGCTACACTAGTGGTGAGTGTAGGGATATAAGGGTTGTAGAACTGTGTCTCTAGGAATAAGTCACAATGACTGGATGTGCCTAAAACGTACTCTAAGTACAAAAACTCAGCACTTTACATAACAATTCAGCTTTTAGCTAACTAATAAAGTGCCAAAACATGAGAAAAATATTACTAGACACTTTCCAAAGTGTCAGAAATGAGTTGTGTCACTAAAAAGGGTATTAACGACACTTTAAAGCTTTGTTAAGCACTTTAACGGATTACTATCCAACCGAACAACCGGACTATACCCGGAACATGAAAATATTGTTATTTTCATTATTTGTCTTTTTCTGAGCCAGTTAGGGTCCCTGAATACCCTAACACCCACTGTAACGCGTGACACACTAATAACTGGGTTAAACACTTAACTAACTTGGTTTAACCTAACTAATACCTAACTAACTAGTTGGAATCGGACCAAGGACCCCCCCCCCAACCGAATCGGTCACCAAGTGACCCCACTCTTATACCATGTTGATTTACTTAATCTTCTATGTCCAAAATCTAGAGGACACATGACCCAAAGGTTAATTACCTTAACTTTGTCTATAAGATCCTCACTAAACCCACCACAACATAATCACTTTCCCAAATCACACAAACACAACTCTCTCTCCTTCTCTACCTAGCTTCGGCCGAACATCCCCTTATACATCCATCATATTTTCAATTTCCTTCATCACATTCCAAGCATCTACAAGTGTTAAGGATCGCATATTAGGAAGCTTGGAGCAAACGGAGTTTGAAGGACCTCTTTATCTTGCTTTTATCCACGCGTTTTTCGTCTAGATTCTTCCCTAGCCTCGAGCTAGTGGTATGTTACTAAAATCACCTTCTTGAACTATTCTAAAGTGGTTAATACGATTTGTAACGGTTAAAACTCGAAATCTTACAAGATGATACTTTAAAGTCTACTAAAAATGCTATAAGTGTTGGATAAAAGCTCACTAGTTGTGTAAATGTTGTAGTAATTGAAATTTGTGATTAATTAGACCCGATCTATGTTGTGGTAGCTCGGATCATCACTTAACCCGGTTTGGTCATGATCACGAATCATGACATAAGGTTGTTTTGAATAGAACAAGGGTTAAAGGGTGAAACTCTACCACACACGAATCATGAACTTGTGTAAAAGTGTTTTAGCTTGTACAATAGTGTTTAAAACTAGCAGATCTACGTATCTGCAAGTGGTATTTTCAAAGGACCCAGCGTTAAAGAAATCATATTTTAAAAGACGGATCTTATACTAACAGGAATGGATTTTAGAACACACAAGTGTGTAAACACTTGTGTAACACAAAGTTTCGACGAAATAACTATTTTTGTAAAAGTGGACGAGAAGTTGTAAAGACGGAACTTCCATAAAAACGAGGTTTTTACAAAATCGGATTGTTTTATATAAAGATCCACTAAAAGTAATGAGATTTACTTCACAGTTTGGATAAACCACGAGTTCATGAAGTTTATGCGATTTATATACATATTTTGACTAGTTTGTGATTTGAACATGGTTTTGATTGAATAAGAAGATTGTTGGTTTGATTTATAAAAGAAAATGATACGCTTGAAAGCGTGGCCACCTCCAGTTACAGAGGAAACTCTGGCGAAATTTTTCTAAAAACCTAACTCTTGGAAATTATTTTCACTATAAGTGTTAGAGATACTTGTCGACTTGTTTTCAAACTATGAATTTCGCCACGGCTTTATTTATAAAATATCGGAGGTGGGATTTCACAAAATAAAACGTGATACATAAATATATTTAGTATATATTTTTCACAACATCACTTGTATAAGTGTTTATGATTATTTTGTGAACTACGTAAATATTATTTTTAGAGTAAAAATAATATTACTAAGTATTATTTTGGGGAAAATCACATGTATGAAAATATAATATCTTTGAGAAGAATATTCATATTTTGAAGTGGAAATAAAATATATTAAGTGAGACTTAATAGTGAAATCTGAATGTTACGAACACATATGTATCAAATCCCCCATCCTTGGGAAGGAAAATAACTACCAAGTATACAGAATGTAAACACGAAATAGTTGCCTAACTATTTCCAAAAAACTTAAACCATAAAGCTAAGGCACGGCCGTCCGTCTAATAGAGTTAGCACGTGTAGGTCGTCATACAGCTGATTGATTTGGAGGCATACTTGGTAGAGACGCACCACTGTGAGTTCATGTCCCCCTTTTCTCTAACTGTTTTCAGTTTTCTTAACTGCGGGGGTGAAATACATGTTACTTTGATTACAAGTACTTTATACACGGTATGGTTAGCGTAAGGAGGTTTACTACTTAGATCATGTGAGTGGGTAGGCAGAAACTGGAGGCCATTAATCCTCATTGTAGGACCGAGGGACGTATGCGGTAGATCTATCTGGGTGTAGCGAGCCCAACTCTAGGCCCAACAGAACGGACCTCTGAGAGGCCCAACAGAATGGACCTTGGAGTGACTTTGTACCCAACGCTAAATTTGCTAGGTTTGAGTCTTCCTACTTGCACTTCACATATATCAATGGCCTTGCAAACCATTGGTGATCTCTTTTCCTTATTTGCTACATACCAAGACTATTTTTATACTCACAAAGGTTTACTTACTCACTTACACATGAACTCGCTCAACATTATTGTTGATTTTTCAACTTACATGTATTTCAGGAAATTAAAGATCTGGCGCGGTATGTTATGTTTTCCCGCTGCATAAGGGTTCCAAGGTCATCCCAGTTTAGGAAATGTGACTCTTTCCTGGACAAGTCACAAATCTTAAACTGCGTTTATTTCATGTCGGTGTTTATGTTATTCAAGACAATGTTTTATGTTATGAGGTTGTAAGTCCCCAAGACAATGTTGTGTTACTCTGGTTTTAAAACTTAATCAAATGGATGATCTTGCATGATTTTATTTCATATAGCTTTGTTATGATTAAGCTATGGTATTAAGAAGTCACACCAAAATTAACCACGCTTCCGCAAAGCCAGGGTGTGACATGCTTAAAGATATGCTCGAGGCTCCTGTGATCAGTGTAGATAGCGCATTTGGTACCATACAGGTAGTGTCTCCATATCTTAAGCGCAAAAACAACCGCTCCCAGCTCTAGATCGTGTGTAGTGTAGTTCTTTTCATGAACCTTGAGTTGGCGTGAGGCGTAGGCTATAACTTTATCACGCTGCATCAATACGCAACCAAGACCCTGAATAGATGCGTCACAGTAGACCACGAAGTCGTCTGTGCCCTCTGGCAATGAAAGGATAGGTGCACTGCAAAGTCTATCCTTCAAGTGCTGAAACGCTAACTCCTGTGCGTTTCCCCAACGATAAACAACGCCCTTCTGCGTTAGTGAAGTAAGAGGCTGAGCAATCTTAGAAAAATCCTTGATAAATCTCCTGTAGTAACCTGCCAATCCCAAGAATTGGCGAATTTCCGTTGGCGTACGAGGTGCAGGCCAGCTCTTGATTGACTCTACCTTGGATGGATCAACGTGAATCCCATCCTTGTTCACTACATGGCCTAAGAAATGGACTTCACGGAGCCAGAAGTCACATTTTGAAAACTTGGCGTACAGCTGTTCTTTTCGAAGGAGTTCCAAAATAAGTCGTAAATGCTGCTCGTGTTCCTCCTGACTCTTCGAATAGATCAGGATGTCATCGATGAAGACAATAACGAACTTGTCTAAGTAAGGCTTGCATACTCGATTCATCAAGTCCATGAAGACCGCCGGTGCGTTTGTCATCCCAAAAGGCATGACCAAAAACTCATAGTGTCCATAACGGGTTCTAAAGGCTGTTTTAGAGACGTCCTCTTCTCGGACTCTCAGCTGGTGATATCCCGATCTCAAATCGATCTTTGAATAGTAGCTCGACCCTTGCAGCTGGTCGAACAGGTCGTCAATGCGTGGGAGAGGGTAGCGATTCTTCACAGTCACCTTGTTCAGTTCACGGTAGTCGATGCACATTCTGAATGTACCGTCTTTCTTCTTCACAAATAGCACTGGAGCTCCCCAGGGCGAAGAGCTAGGACGAATAAAACCCTTATCTAAGAGTTCTTGTAGTTGCGTAGATAGCTCTTTCAACTCTGATGGAGCTAAACGATACGGTGCACGAGCTATGGGTGCCACTCCAGGAGCTAACTCGATTTGAAACTCGACCTGACGATGAGGCGGGAGGCCAGGTAGTTCCTCAGGAAATACCTCAGGATAGTCGCGTACAATCGAAAAGTCTTCTATCTTTTTCTCTTTCTTCGAGGTGTCGGTAACGAGAGCCAGAAAGGCAGTGTGGCCCTTACGCAAGCACTTTTGAGCCTTAAGGGAAGAAATGATGCTCACAACAACACCACTTTTGTCGCCACGAATCATAAGAGGTTCCTCACCTGGGCATGGAATACGGACAATCTTTTCGTTGCAAAGGATCTCAGCTTGATGTTGGGATAACCAGTCCATCCCAATGACAACGTCGAAACTACCCAGAGTGATAGGAAGGAGGTCGATCGAGAAAGTGTGATCAGCAAGTACTAGGTTACAACCCTTGACTACGTGTGTGACCTCTATACTTTTACCATTAGCTAACTCTACAGCGTGTTTGGGGTTCAAAGGTGTTGGGGTACACTTAAGCAGTTGACTAACTTTTAGGGACACATAACTAGTATCAGCACCCGAATCAAATAAGACAGTAACGTAAAAGTCATCGAGAAGGAACTTACCCGTCACAACATTGGGATCGTTCCTAGCTTCTCCCTGGCCAATAACGAACACACGACCCCTTGCTCCATTGCCATTGTTACCCCCGTTGCTCCCATTCCCCTGATTGTTGTTGTTCTGGTTCCTGTTTAGCTGGGGACAATCTCTCTTGAAGTGGCCTTCAGCTCCACACTGAAAGCACCCTTTGTTATTACCCTGCGGCTGCTGTTGCTGGCGTTGATTCTGTTGAGCTTGTTGTTGTTGATGATTCTGGTTTGCGGGGTAGAGACTTCTACAATCCTTCGCTGCGTGGCCTGGCTTGTTGCACCTATGACAGTTACCCCTGGTGCATGGCCCGCTGTGATGTAGGTTACAGCGATTACATTTAGGGTGATTCCCCTTGTACACACCACGGCTTTGGCTGCCAGATGATTGCTGACTAGGACTCCTATAGTCCTCAGTCCTTCTCTGCTGAGACTGAGATTGCACAGAAGTTGAACCTTTGCTTGAAGCTCCATCCCATTTTCTCTTGTTGTCGCTAGGAGCATCTGAAGTAGCTGCAGTGCTTATACGCTTTGGTAACCTGTTCTGCTCCACCACCTGATCAGTGAGACGGTGAGCCAACTGAACGACCTGCTGGATGGTGGCGAGGTTCGCTGAAGTCACATGACTTTGGATTTCTGGCACTAAGCCCTTGAGAAAAAGTTCAATACGCTTGATTGGAGGGTCCACCATAGTAGGACACAATAAGGCAAGCTCATTCGACCTCTTAGTATATGCCTCAATTTCCGACCCCGTCATCTTGAGGTTGTAGAACTCGACTTCCAGCTTATGAATGTCGTCATGACTGCAGTATTCCTCCTTGATCATCTCTTTCAAATTGTTCCATGGGGTGGCGTTAGCAGCAACCAACCCCAGCATTTGGACTTGAGCGTTCCACCATGTGAGAGCTAGACCCTCAAGAGTACCAGTAGCATACTTCACCCTGCGTGCCTCAGGGCATTCACACATTTCGAACACAGATTCTAGCTTCTCAAACCAGTGGAGGAGACCTACTGCTCCTTCGGTGCCGCTAAAAGTAGTTGGTCGGCAGTCAATAAAGGTTTTGAAAGTGCACACAGGTGGCTGAGCATGCTGACCTGTTGTGAGTGTAAGAAAGGACAAAGTTTAACACAAGGATAGGTTCACGAGAGTAGGATCTAAAGATCCTAGAATGAGTTTTAAACTGCAGGTTATACCTCCTGCCTGTGCGGCTGCAAGTGCCGCAGCAACCTGTTCGTTGATCAGAGCCGTCAACTGGGCTTGAGTCATGTTAATGCGTCCAGACATGATCTTCATATCAAGGGAAACATGAGTGAGAAGGGTTCGCGAAAGTGCGATGACAGCAGAGAGTAAACACACACGTGTTCAAGCAACAGTAGCTATACTAGTTAAGCATATCATGAGCAAAGTTCTACGATATCTAGTATGTAGGTAATATAACACAAAGCATATCACCTAGAATCTCGAGCCTTGCACGTGGAGTGAAGCGTCGTTGTGGATCGTAGAGCACTGTACAGGTTATAGTCTGGTTTTAACAAAAACGTTTTCCTTTATTAAAACCAAGTTCTCTATAACCAATGGCTCTGATACCAATCTGTCACACCCCCAAAATCCACATGCGGAGTATCACCGCTTGGAGGCGTGATTGACCAGGATCAAACCACTAATCATATCGAACAAGTAAATAATTAATTGTAAAAGTCCAACCAACACGATTAGTGTCTAAAACAAACATAGTTAAGTTATGAGCGGAAGCATAATTTTTAAAACCAAATCAAAAGTTCAAATATCCAAATGTTTAACATGGCACACAGTTGTCCATGTCCCACAATGACTCTTCCTTGTGCAAGCTCCAGCTAAGAACCTATTGACCTGCAAAGCATGTAGTAACGAGTCAACAACAAGTTGAGAGAGTTCACGGTTGGGTGTTCGTTTTAAGTTGTTCCAAAAACAGTTTCCTTTAGCTGGCATCCTGCCGTGGGGGTTACCCCATAGTTGAAAACGTGATTTGTTTAACCCATTAACTCTGGCAATCCAGCCGTGGGGGCTACCCCATGATAGTTATCTGGCATTTCGGCCGTGGGGGCTACCCCTTGTATACACTAGACTCGTTACCATATCGACTACTGACGAAAAGTCATGTTTAAGTGCCCTGAACTGTCAATGTCTATCATCATTGACGTGCCCAGATCCATTAGTTCACGCCCGTCCTCTGCGGCACGGTGTGAGGCTTGTCAGACCTAAATAGCGCTATCTAACTAATGACCCGCTCGCCATTGGCCCGGCGATTAAGTCGATATAAAATAGGAGGGACTTCGTGATAGAGAGTTTTGGTCTAGTAAAGTTATCTGTCCGTGAGGACGAGGAATTACATTCCTGAACCAATACTGTCCTACCCAAGAAAGGACGAGGAATCCATATTCCTTAACCCCATTCCCAACCCCTGGGAATCCCATGCTTTGTAGAGTGTGAACTCACCTTGGATTGCTCGGTAGGTAAACGAAAGGTCAATTGAGCTGCTAGAGGTCAACCACGTCCTAGCATGGTTACCATACAAGTCAGGTCTAAGTGCACCTATAATTTCACATAGTTTAACAGATTACTAACACGCATTGATCATGGCACCCACATATTACACGTTAACAACCATAACATAACCGACTTGTGCAATTCACAAAAATGAAGCCCAATTTACACATAAGCCCAACATTAATATTCATTTACATAAGTACGGCCCAATTCCTTAAACAAATAACTCATTTTGTGTGATCAGATGATCTTGTGCGACTGACATTATTGTGCGACTGAGATTGGGCTTTGAGGCCCATCAGTTAAACAACATTACATCTTGTACGATTTAGCAAGCCTTGTGCGACAGAAGATATCTTGTGCGACCAAGGTGTCTTGTACGATTGGTTTTAAATTCCGGATTTCATGCATAGCAGTTATATTATTTCCTTTTGTGAACATATCAATTAACAATTTCCAACCGTTTTCATATCAATAATAATCGATCAAATCATTACTTTTAACAAATGTTTCACATAACCCTAACATCATAATTATGAACAACAACCACACATGATCATCATCGAAATAAACTACAATGGCCGACCACTATTTAATCATCTCAAAGGTTATTGGACCGATTTCTTGATGGATTGATACACATAAATGCCACTAACCTATGGTTTGACTAAAGAATCCCACTAGCCACATGCAAGCCTTATCTTACAATCATATGTCATTATGATCGCATGTGCAACATCAGAAACAATCGGTGTTACAATCTCTAAAATCGATATGCTTGCAACAATCCCTAGGATCCTATAGACACCCATGTTAATCAATGATGACACATATTCACAATCATTAACAATCAGATCTTGATAAACATAAACAAGAATTCACCTAGCAATCCAATCAGCATAACAAGAAATCACATCCGATTATTTGAACACCAAACTTATCATACAATCAATCCGAAAACAAAACATAATAACCGATTAACAATATCATACATATCCGATTCTCAAATCATCATCATTCATACACACTATATCATGACATTCATAGTATCAGTTAACAACAACATCATAGATCACTAACCGGTTAGAGAAGGGATAAGGATTGATCCGAACAAGAAAAGATCTTCGATGGGGATGGAGGGTTGTTTGGCGTCGGCTTCAAGAGGAGAGAGAGGTATCGTAGGGTTTGTGTGTGTGTTGCAAGTTGTGAGTAGTAACCCTATCTCCTAAGTGTAATGCGTATAAAAGAGAGTGGGCCGAACCCTCACTTGGGCTGCCCATTCGATCCGAATACAAGGTGTAGCCCAAATAGGCTTGTGCGATCGAGTGGGTGTTGTGCGTTTATATCATACATACATTCACAAGCACGTATTAACATAACATACACATAAACATTCACTTTCATAAAAGTCACATATCGTACACATATGTTACATCAAAGTACAAAGATCGGTTTGGAAATACGAGTTGTCACATTTACTCCAAGATCGATCTTCGATCTGGATACCATCAGCTAAGGATACAAGAGGAGAGCATCCCGAAGACAGCCTTCAGAACTCGTTATGGACACTACGAGTTCCTTGTTATGCCGTTTGGGTTGACCAACGCACCTGCAGTCTTTATGGATTTGATGAATAGAGTTTGCAAGCCGTACTTGGACAATTTCGTGATTGTGTTTATCGACGATATTTTGATTTATTTAAAGACAAAGGCTGAACATGAACAGCACTTAAGAGCTATTTTGGAGCTGCTGAAGAAAGAACAGCTGTATCCCAAATTCTCTAAGTGTGAATTTTGGCTACGTGAAGTCCAATTTCTTGGACATGTGGTAAATGGAGATGGAATCCATGTGGATCCAACCAAGATCGAAGCGATCAAGAATTGGGAAATGCCAAAGACGCCAACCGAGATTCGACAATTCTTGGGTTTGGCTGGCTACTATCGAAGGTTCATTGAGGATTTTTCGAAGATCGCTCAACCATTGACGCTCCTCACCCAGAAAGATAAGAAGTTTGATTGGGGAATCAAACAGGAAGAAGCATTTCAGCTGTTGAAGGATAAGCTCTACAATGCGCCAATCCTAGCACTACCGGAAGGTACTGACGATTTCGTGGTATACTGTGACGCCTCGCGTCAAGGATTGGGTTGCGTGTTGATGCAACGCCAGAAGGTTATTGCTTACGCATCACGTCAGTTGAAGGTACATGAGAAGAACTATACCACGCACGATTTGGAGCTAGGCGCAGTGATATTTGCTTTAAAGATCTGGAGACATTACCTATATGGTACGAAATGTACAATTTTTACAGATCATAAGAGCCTACAACACATATTCAACCAGAAGGAGTTGAATATGAGACAAAGACGATGGGTTGAGCTGTTAAATGATTACGATTGCGAGATAAAGTATCATCCAGGGAAGGCGAATGTGGTTGCCGACGCCCTAAGTCGAAAAGAGAGGATCAAGCCCATAAGGGTTAGGGCTTTAGAAATGATTATCCAAACCGATCTTTCCTTGCGCATTCATGCCGCGCAGAAAGAAGCTCTTAAGGAAAGAAATCTTGAAGAAGAATATCTTCGTGGGATGGAGAAGCTGTTAGTACCAAACGAGGAAGGAACGTTATGTTTTGAGAAAAGGATTTGGGTTCCTCTGTTTGGTGGTTTGAGAAAAGTTATTTTTGATGAGGCACACAAATCACGGTACTCTATCCATCCAGGAGCGGATAAGATGTACCAAGATCTCAAGGATTACTATTGGTGGCCTAGGATGAAGGGCGATGTTGCTGTTTATGTGAGCAAGTGTCTAACGTGTGCTAAGGTGAAAGCGGAATACCAGAAGCCTTCAGGACTTCTGCAACAACCTGAGATTCCCAAATGGAAATGGGAACAAATCTCCATGGATTTTATTACAAAGTTGCCAAGAACGCCAAGAGGCCATGACACTATCTGGGTGATAGTTGACCGCCTAACAAAGTCCGCACACTTTCTGCCAATCAAAGAGAAGGATAACACCAGCAAACTGGCAGAAATATACATGAGAGAGATCGTCGCACGACATGGAGTGCCTCTCTCGATCATCTCTGATAGAGACGGAAGGTTTGTGTCAAGGATATGGCAATCCGTCCAAGAAGCTTTTGGCTCACAATTAAATATGAGCACGACATTTCACCCTCAGACCGACGGTCAAAGCGAGCGGACTATTCAGACCTTGGAAGATATGCTGAGAGCATGCGTTATGGATTTGGGCGGTAGCTGGGATAAGCATTTGCCACTGGTCGAATTGTCATACGACAACAGCTACCACACCAGTATTGGAGCCGCGCCATTCGAAGCTCTTTACGGACGCAAGTGTCGATCACCCCTATGCTGAGCTGACGCAGGTGATAGGCAGCTTGTTGGTCCCGAAATCGTCCAAGAGACGACAGACAAGATTGCGCAGATTCGAAAACGCATCGAAGCAGCTCGCGAAAGACAGAAAGCCTATGCAGATCCAAACCGGGAACATTTGGAATTCCAAGTTGGAGATATGGTTTTATTGAAAGTTTCACCCTGGAAGGGTGTGGCACGCTTCGGAAAGCGTGGGAAGCTGAATCCGCGCTACATTGGCCCTTTCAGAATTTTGGAAAGAATAGGACTAGTAGCATACAAGCTGGACTTACCTGCCGAGCTGAATGGAGTTCACGATACATTTCATGTATCCAACCTGAAGAAAAGTCCAACTCAAGATACCGTTGTCATTCCCACCGATGAGATTCATGTTGACGACACGCTCCATTTCGTTGAAGAACCTGTTGAGGTTACAGATTGGAAAGTAAACAAGACCCGCCGGAGCAGTGTCAAGCTCGACAAAGTTCGTTGGAATGCCAGACATGGTCCTGAATACACCTGGAAGCGTGAGGACCGGATGAAAGAGAAATACCCCCACTTATTTGTCACACCCGCTCGTAGCGGAAGCGCGAGGTGTGATCCGATCGGTTCTCATTGCATAACAATATAAGTGAACAATACTAAATGAATAAAAACAAGCTCCAATGCCATTGTCATAATTGTTTCGAAAGAACGCACATAAGTTAACTGTATTTGTTACAAACCATCAAATGAAAATGCGTTTTCATTGTTCTACACATCAAAATGTAAGTCTTAAAATGTCAAGGCTTTGACCACTATATCACCGCAAAGAGGCGGTATATAACGGGCAAACCCTTCAAATGGTGGCATGGAGTCTTGATACTTGCTTTCCTTGACTGAAATGTCTGCCAGGTCCACTAATTTCCTGAAATACATGTTAAGTTTGAAAACATCAATAAAAGTTGAGCGAGTTCATGCAGTTTAGCTGTATGAGATGTATCTGTAAAATGTGAGTTGTATAAAATGTATCTGTAAAATGTGAGTTGTATAAAATGTATCTGTATGTATGATGTATAAACTGTATCCACAACATATGAGTTGTATAAAATGTATCTGTATGTATGATGTATAAACTGTATCCACAACATATGAGTTGTATAAAATGTATCTGTATGTATGATGTAGTATGTAAAGCGTCAATGAAATCGTTGATCATTAATGTTTCGCGAGGACATTAATATGTGTGACGAATTAGGAAGCAATCCAACCCTAGACGATTTTATGTCGACTCCTATCGACTGGGACACAAACGCACTCTTCTGTATGGGTCCACGACCAAGAGTGGGGCTCGCCAAAACCCATTAGATCTAACCCCTTGTACCTAGGTCCAAACTGGATTAATGGTGCTTATATGTATAGACCCTAATTCGCACATGATCTAAGGTGTTTCATTCCCTAACTTTAACATACGATGAACATGTATTTTCCCCGATAGTTGTAAAGTTGTAAAACATTTAATTGAATAGGGGACATGAACTCACTGTATCGCGTCCTGTGAATAGATGTAAATAAGATCTCACGTGCGGTCGTCCTGAATAGCGTGGCGACCTACAAATGTTCTTATTTTTGTTAGACACTTCGGTCTTTGAAAAGAACTTGAGTACAAGTCTTATGTCTTCAATATGTGTAAGACTTGTATGTCTTTACTGTTCGTTAACTGTGTATTCGATGAATGAGTTGTTCAAATGTTCCATATATATTTTCCACCAAATATATATATATAAATGTTATCTTGTATTTTGTGAGTTGTATAGTCGGATCTAGTCCGCTGAATTTCGTGTCTTATATGTATCCATTGTATAGTTGTGTTCACAAAAATGGTATCATTGGGCCAAGCCCATGTTTTCAAGTTATTGGGCTTAAATAGTGCTGGGCTTTAAATAGCGTTGGGCCTCAATAGTGTTGGGCCTCAAATAGTGTTGGGCCTCAAATAGTGTTGGGCCTCAAATAGTGTTGGGCTTGAATAGTGTTGGGCTTGAATAGTGTTGGGCTTGAATAGTGTTGGGCTTGAATAGTGTTGGGCTTTGGCCCATATGTTTGGTGTTTGGGCTTAGCCCACTAATTTATGTTAAGCCCATTATGAAAAATAAGCCCATTTGTAAAACAATAGCCCATTACTTAAACTAGCCCATTAGTTATAAAAATAGCCCATTAAGTATAATAAGCCCATTTGTAGAAAAATAGCCCACTAGTACATGTAAGCCTTTCATTTTTATAAAAACCCTTTTTATAAAAATTTACTAAGTATAGATGTTAGTAATTAAAAACATACTAGTTTTTATAAGTTTATAAACATCCGAAATTTGTTATCGATAGGATACTTATATTTCGTGTCGATAAATCGTCTAAACGTCGTAGTAACTCCCCGGATTGGCAATTCACTTATGTAGTCGTCCGTCGTTCATTTTGACCATAAATGGTGTCCGATTATTCGAATCGTCCGTAACTCGTTTTAAGGCGTAAATATGTGAAGTCTTGTAGGACTTTTGTTATAAGGTGTTTTGAGTTTAAATGTGACATGAGATTCAAGTTCCTACAATGATATATATATAACTAATACATCAAGTAATACATGTCACAAAAGTTGTTAAAATAACCAAATATATATTTTGTTAAAAAAATATATATATTTCTCTTGTCTAAAATTAACCAAAAATGTTGTTACTTTATAAAATAAAGTTTTTATGAAAAATGGCCATATAACCTTTGTATTTTTATTTTAACCATGTTTCATAAACATATCATTTTCTTTTTCTTTCAAATCATCATCATCAATTTACCCAACATCTTAACTAAACATATGAGACTTTTATAATATGAAATTATCAAGATGATATCCAAATCATGTAGGGTTTTAACCATGATCATTTCATATGCTAACAAGTTCAAAAACCAAGTTTAATTCCAGTTTTAACAACTTTTATAAAAAAAATCTCTAGTTGTATGTTACTTTTTATAATCTTGTAAAAGTCTTGTTTTTAATAAAAACCCTTAATACTTTCACAAGATCAATAGTTATGATCATCCATTTAATCCTTTATGTTAAAAACCCTTTAACATAAACATGCATAATTTTTAGATCATATCTTAAAACATCTTCTAACAATTTATTTGCATCATAAACATCATAACAAGGCTAAATAAGCATATATCAAGTCTTAGATCACAATATAAACAATCATAATTATATCATGATTTTTATTCTTTGCTTCTTTGTATTTTCTTCATGTTTATTAAGTATGATTTCCTTGGTTATTATTAGTAATAATAACAATCATAATCATAATATATTTGTATAAAAAAAAAATAGTTATAGAAGCTTACTTCTAGCACTTGGCTAGGGATGATCTTAGAAGATTATTAAGAACTAAGAAGATGATAATCTTGATGGTAGAACACTTTTGTATGGATGAAAACCCTTCCTTTTACTTCCAATAGCTTTAGATCACCTTATGTTACTTGGAAATCCATGTTGATCATGAAGGAGGTGATAAAAATAATTGGGTTTTTGAAGGTGTTCTTGTGAAAAAGATGAAGATGATGAGAGTGTTCTTTGGGTAATAAAAATGAAAGGTGTAAAATGAGTGGTGAAATGCTAGTTTACTTAATGTGTAAGTATTGTAATATTTCACCAACATAACCCACTTGCAAAATAAGATGAATATCTAGATATTTAGCAAGTAATTAAGGGTATGTGGGACCCCTTAATTTCGGCCCATATGTGGGGGGGGGGTACCTTATGTGTTGCAAAGTGTTAGTAAAATTTAAGGTCTTGAAATGTTGTAATATGGTTAAGTGTTTAAGGGTTTATGTTTTTGCAACTTTTCGAGATGATTCACGACTTGAAATGTTCATAAACTAGTTTTACAAGACCAAGAAAAATGTTCACTAGTTCGCTACATGTGTCAAAATATAGTTCGGCTCGATGTATAGCGCTCGTTTTGCAAGTAGATAGTCGAAAGGTACGCTTAAGGAAGTTGTAGGGAAAATTCCAGTTACGTGTGTAATGGATATTCCTTAAGTATCTTTATATGAAATTGGTGCCTAAACATCAATTTTTGCATCTTGTAATAAAAATACAATTGCTGAATTTTGCGGAAAATTTAATAAAATGGTCACTTTTAGCGCATTTCGGACAGTTTTTAGTGCTACCGGGCATTGGTAAAATATTAACCAAACCCTTGTATTCCCATATAGGGTTTAATATATAATTGATATCGGACTCTCATCCGAGTCCTAAAGATGTCATTTTAGATGTTTTCTGCAGATCCGGAGTTTTCGTCAGCACTCTAGTTCACTAGGCACTACTCTAGTTGTTCTCGATGAATTGTTTGCACTATTTCAAATGTACCCAATAAAAGTGAATCGTGTGTAATAATAAACGAATATTCCATGAGTTTTCTAAGATGTATATCATGTAATCATGCAGTCCGAATATTCAAAACACATACTTGTATAATGTAAATCATCCTTTTAAATGTAAGTAAATTACCCGAAAGTGGCAGTTGTCACATTCTCCCCCTGTTATTGAGAATTTCGTCCCGAAATTCAAGCTGAGTCATCCTATACAGGAGACTACTCGAACAGGTGAGAGTATTTGGCTTTGATTTACTGTTCACGTTCCCAAGTATACTCGGGTCCGTGTCGAGAGTTCCAACGTACATTTTTAATGATTTGATACGACTCCTCCATGATTTCTAGACTTTACAGTCCATGACTTCAACAGGTTCTTTAGTGAATTGGAGTTTGTCGTCAATGTGAATAGAATGATAACGGTTGCTTGTGTTGGACTCTATTTAAGATTCGACAAATGAAACGTGTCGTGCACACTGTTAAGTTCATCTGGTAACTTCAACTTGTAGGCAACAGTGCCAATCTTTTCTAAGATTTCAAATGGTCCAATGTAACGAGGGTTAAGCTTTCCACGTTTACCGAACCTCACTACGCCTTTCCAAGGTGAGACTTTCAACAAGACTTTGTCTCCAACCTCGAAAGATAATGGTTTTCGTCTTTTATCTGCGTAGCACTTTTGTCGATCGCGAGCCGTCTTGATACGGTCTCGGGTCTGAAAATTTTTATCCGTAGTCTCTTGGACTAGTTTCGGACCAATTAATTAACTATCGCCTGTTTCCGCCCAACATAGCGGAGAGCGACACTTTCGACCATAAAGAGCTTCAAACGGTGCAGCTTGTATAGTAGTATTGTAGCTGTTATTGTAGAAAAACTCAACTAAAGGTAGATGAGTATCCCAATTGCCGCCTAAATCCATAACACATGCGCGAAACATATATTCGAGTGTTTGGATTGTTCGTTCGCTCTGGCCGTCAGTTTATGGATGAAAGGCCGTGTTGGATCTGAGTTTCTTTTTGATTGTATTTTCGTTTGTAATTAAGATGGAAATGAAAGAGTTGTGCAGCGGAAATAAGATGAAAGCAAACTTTGCATACAATCAAACGAGAGTAATACTTTTATCAAACATCTTTTCACAAAGAACCGAATGATTGAATTTGTTTCAACAACGATTACAATGATTGATGTAAGAATGCAAACTCCCCCTCAACCAGAGCTCAGTAGTTTGTTCGTGCAAAGAAGACGATGTGATCAAAAGAGCTGATAGAACAGTACAAAGTACTGAACTATTTATAGGCACTTGCAAACCACTGAGCATCTTAGCTGACGTCACCATGAAAGTGACATCTAACCTCCTAACAAACTCTAACTACTGATCTATAAACACTGATGTACTAAACTACTGCTATTATATTACATTACATAAAAGACACTTAAACTGCTGCTGCATCCTTCCACTGCTGTGAACCCAGCAGTGCTTGTCCGGATCAGCAGTACTTGACCCAAGGCAGTAGATTAAGTCAACAGAGCTTTGGTCTTCCATCAGTCTTTAACATTGGTCAGTAGATATAAAGCAGCAGTTGTAAGTCAGCACTTAGTATGATCAGCAGATAGGAGGTCAGCAGATATGAAACCACTTTCAAGGGGAGAGATTTGCATGAACCAACTGTAAACGTCTGCTTATTCTGGATCCACTGCTTTGATCCAGTTTTGGCTTTACATTATCTGTTCCTCTGATAGGGTTCAATCCCAACAATCTCCCCCTGGAACAGATAATGCCAAAACTCTTCATTATTTGTGGAAATCTTTATTGCCTCAGCAACAGCTCCCTTATCTGACCTTTAAATTGTAATTCAAAGTCTAGGGCATTTGTATCTTCATCATCCTTGCTGAGTGGAAGATCAAGGAGATCCTGCAAATCTTCAAGACTCAGGCCAAGAGCTTGTTCCCTTGATATTTTCTCCACTCCTCCACCAGACCTGAGCAAAGTCAATACGCAGGTCTGTTTGTCAGTTTCCCACTTTTGTATTTTTGAGCCTGGTGGGTTTCTTGGGAGATGTTTATTTGCAGAAGTATTTGGAGAGGCTGGCCTATTCATGACTGGCTGAGCAGCGGTTGCAGATTGTTCCAATTCAAGATCTTCCTTTATCATTACTTCTGTGCCAGCTTTTACAATGGCATCTCCGGCTAAAAGATCTGGAATTGTTTCCATGCTAAACTGGTTTTTGCTCCTTCTTTTGTAGACGGCAGCACCAGCTGGAGCAGTGGTTCTTTTGACTTGCAGCTTTGGTGGTCTTTTTGAAACCGCTGCTTTGGAATAGTCAGGCTTTTGTGGAACTCTTGGATCTTTCTTTCTTAATTGTTCCAACTTTTTGTAAGTAGCCCTGACCACATCTTCTTTCCATCTAGCAACTTGTCTTTTGTTACCATAATCAGCTGCTACCAGCTCCTCTTTCATTCTCTTCAGCTCTTCCTGTTTGTCAGGTACATTCTTTCTAAATTTTGCCCAGTTAGGAGGAGTGTGAGTGACCTTCCTTTTTATCATGTCTTGAATTCTTGCAGCTTCATCTTCAAGCTCAGGAACAGTCCACTCTTTGTACATATATCTCTCTCCTTTGTACTTTTTGTGAGCCATGATGCTTTCAATGTAGTCTTTCTTCAGAGATTCGGCTGCTCTTTCAAAAATTTGTTGACTAACATTTTTTGCAAATTGCTCTAGGGATCTGACTTGTGTAAGCAGATATTGATAATTTCTTGAAATTTCTTTGTCAGACTTCCCTTGTGTGTTTCTTTTTGAGATATCCTCTGCTTGCTTGGCTTTGATATCCAAGTATTCATCAACATTTTTAGGCCAAGGATATCCCTTTATTGATGGCAACCTCCTTTTGGCAGGGTCATCCTCATAGTAGAAGGATTTTATTTCATCTCTAACAGCTGCTAGTTCAAGAGGAAATTGAACACCTGCAGGAGGTAAGGGCTTGTACATTGGTACTGAAGAGAGAGGAACAGGTTTTGGTATTGTGACAAGAGCTAAAGATTTTGAAGATGTTTGTGGTGGAGATGTGTCATCATCTTTTAAAATTAGCCTTCTCCTTTTTGGTTTAGGAGAGACTGATGATGTTTTGGATGGAACAGTGGTGGTGGATGTTGTGGCAGTGGATTGTGATTGACTAACAGCTGTTGAAACAACTGGTGTTTCAACCACTGTTGTCATTACAACAGATGTTATAACATCTGCTGTCTTCTGCTGTATGTCAGCAGGTGTTGTTTTTGGTGATGATGATGGTAAAGCAGTGGATGTTGTGTGTGTTGAAGTGGTGTGTGTTGATGGAACAATTGTTTGATAAGCAGTAGTTTTTGTAACTCCTGCTGCATCAGCTGTTTTGTATGGTGATTTTTGAGCAGACTTTGAACGTCTGATAGGAATGGATTTGGGTTGCCTTACTTTTCTAGTAGGCCTCTTCTTTTCCTCAACAGGATTTTCATGATCCCTTGACCCAGAAGTACCCTGATCTGGATGATCCATTCTTTCCACCCTGGCTTTCCTTTTGGCCTCTCTATCCCTTTTTACACTTGCAGCTGCTTCTGCTAGTGCATTTGTTGTCACATCAATTTTCTTGCTACCATCTGGCAAAGGGATCTTTTTGGTCATGTTTGAATTTTCTGGTTCAAGATAGAGACCATCCTCTATACCCTTCCTTTTCCACTCCTGAATTTTCTCCCCCTTTTTGGCATTATCTTCTGGGAGTTGATAAATGTAGCGGACTTTTGGAGGAGCAGTGCCAGTGGTGTGTAAGATCTGAGTTTTGAGAGCCTTTAAATCAGCCTGAGTGTTCTTGAATCTTGACTCCATTGCATTTCTCAGCTGTTGGACATGTTTTTCATGTTGCTGATCTGCTAATTGTGCTTGTTGTTGGAGAAAAGATTGAAATTGATTCCAGAGCTCATTTGTAGCAGGTGTCCTTTGTGGAGCAAGTGCTTGAGGTGGAACTGCAGTTGATTGTACCTTCTGAACTTGTAACACCTGTTGTAACATATCTTTGAGTTCTGCAACAGAGTTATCAAGTTTTGCAATACGATCCGTCAATTTCTGATACTTTAAACCATCACCCAAGTTAATGGGATCATCTGATTTCCCACTAGCAGTGGTTTTATCAGTGGTAGATGTAGGGAATATACTCCAAACATTAACCACTGATGCCCCTTGTTCTTGGTACTGGGGTCTTCTTCCTTCAACACTTGACAACCTTTTGATGTTGCCAGTAGGATAAATAAATCCACTGGTGGTTGGCAGAGGTGCTATAAAAGGAATTGCCTCCAAGGAAGTCTTATGAATGTAACCACTGTCCAAATGTAACCCAGTGGGTGTAACAGTTGTAGTGGCTGCTTCGCTTGGAATACCACCAAGAGTTACTTGTAACTCAAGGGGTGTAACCTCCTCAGGTTGTGTTGGTGGGTTAGCAAAGATTGATGCATCAGACCCAGTCAGTTGTTGAGGTATATTCTCATTAATAGGTGATTGAGAAGGACTGGATAATGCCTGGTTCAAATCAATTGCATCCAACAGTGGTTTTATTGGTGAGGGAATTGTGGATGTGATGGTTGGTGTAGAAATAGGATGTGTCCCGGGCATTGGACTGTGGATGATAGAAACGAGTGTTTCCAGAGCATCATGATGTGGAGACCCTATTTGTACAACCTGTTCTTTTTGTGAAGAAGCAGGAGGAGTTTTGGTTATGGGTTGAGATATTTGTACCAACTGCTGTGAGGAAGTAGCAGCAGTGGTTTCTTGTGACTTTTGTGTTGTCACTGGCAGGAGCTCTGGTATCTCATCCTCCAGAGATGCCTTTTTGAGGGGTTTGAGGGGTTTTTGTGTTTTTCTTTTTGTTGGCTTTTTGGTGATTTTAGGTGTGGGTTTCAAAACAGTTGTGCTGCTGCTTTGATCACCTTGAGCAGTGGGCTCAGCAGCAGATACCTGAGGAGCAGTTGTAACTGCTAAAATCTGCTCAGGCACCTCTGCTTGTGTTTTGCCAGGTGCTAACATCCTTGAAAAAGTTTCAGTAGTTAAACTGTTTATTTGAGTAGGATCACCCTGGTTTATTACAGCTAAATCATCCTTACTGAATTTCTTTGAAAAATAGTAACTTAAAAACCTTGGAAACAGTAAGAATGATGTTGTTTCAACATTATTAACCAAATCTTTAAAAATTTCCCGAGAATAGTTAAAATTTTCTCCTTGAAGAATAGCATATCCCAGATTTTGAATCTTTAAAGGGATTTCATTAAAAGAAGTGGTTTTGTTTGAAACACATAGTAGGAGGGTATGAAATAAAAATCTGGTTGCAGGAGGAAAATAACCTTTTTCTAAGGTAATTTTCTTCATCATTGTGGCTTCATACCCTCTCTCAATGAAGTCAATTTTTAACTCGTTCTTAGTGAAAGAAATTTTACCTTCCTGATCACCGAGTTGAAAGACCTCTGAAATGGAATGTGGCGTGATTTGGACAGCTTTACCCTTTATAGAAGAGTTTATGGTGGTTGCAGTGTCGCCTTGTTTTTCAAGGGTTGCATTTTTCCAGAACTCCCTTTGGGTCGCCAAATAGATTGGTGCATCGGCAGTGATCAAAGTTTTGTACTTTGATTTTGCCATGAGATCAATGATGGAATCGAAAACTTTGGTGGTTCCTGGTTTTGTGAGAAGACCCAGGAGATTGTGAGATGGTTTATGTGGAATTTCAGTGGAGATTTCCTTTTGGGAGGCTGTTTTTGATGATGATTTGGATGAGGGTTTTGAAGATTTCTTTGATTTTGTCATTTTGAGGATGATTGATCGAAGAAATTTTTTGAAGAAAGGTGAAGAAAAACTGCTTTGAGAAGAGAATTTTTAAGAATTCAATTCGACAGTAAAACCCTGTTTTGGTGGTGAGTGGGGGATTTTATAGGGAAGAAAGTGAATGCTGAGGTGGCAGCCGTTACAAAAGGTCTGACCAATATGTACTGTCCACGTGACAACCCCTATTGAAAGTGAAGGACATTACTTTTGTTGAAAGTGACTGATGAAGGCAGTGGTATGAAAGCAGTGGATGATTTTTACTATCAGTGGATAGCATATCAGTGGATAAGACACTGCTTTTGAACAACAGAGTTTATCAAAATAATGAGAGAGCAGGGGATGACTTTCAGCAGTGGACAGACTTTTGAAGTATAGCAGACTTTTGAACAATCAGTGGTTAATGGCAGACTTTTAAGGACTTAATGAAAAAATTTCATTTTTAACTATTTTTAAGGATGGAGTTTTGATTTTCTGAAAACATTTTGTTGCTTTTATTCATAGAAAAACAAGATGTTGCTTGTTATTCCATGTTCAGCATCCCAATCCTAGAGACCAAACTTTCAAAAGTGGCTGTATCAAGTGCTTTTGTGAGCACATCAGCCAGCTGGTCTTTAGTTGGGACATGATGCAGAGAAATCAAACCTTTTTCATAGCAGTCCCTCACAAAGTGATGTCTGATGTCGATATGTTTGGTGGTTGAGTTGGAAACTGGATTTTTGATGATATTTTCTGCTGCCTGACTGTCCAACATGAGTGGTGTCTTTAAGGCAGTGATACCAAAATCCAGCAACTGATTTTGAAGCCACAGGAGTTGGGCTGTACAGCTTGCAGCAGCAATGTATTCAGCTTCAGCAGTGGATGTTGAAACAGCTGCTTGCTTTTTGCTTTGCCAAGAAATTAAGCAGTCACCTAGAAACTGGCACCCTCCTGATGTGGACTTCCTTGTGGTGTGACATCCAGCAAAGTCACTGTCTGAAAAACCTGAAAGCTTGATGTTCCCATTAGCTGGATACCAGATACCAAGTGTGGGAGCACCTTTTATGTATCTGAAGATCCTTTTTACAGCAATGAGATTTGATTTTCTAGGAGCTGATTGACTTCTTGCACAGACACATGTTGCAAACATGATGTCTGGTCTAGATGCAGTTAGGTACAATAGAGACCCAATCATGCTTCTATAAAGTGTTTGGTCAATCAGCTCATCTTTTTCATCAGACATGACCAGCTTATTTGTTGCCATGGGTGTGCTGCATGGTTTACAATCATTCATATCAAATTTGGTTAAAAGTTCTTTAGCATATTTGCTTTGATGAATGAAAGTTCCATTTTGCATTTGCTGTACTTGGAGACCAAGAAAGCATTGCAGCTCACCCATTGCACTCATTTCAAACTCAGCTGTCATGAGTTCTCTAAACTCTTCACACATTGAGTTACATGTGCTTCCAAAAATAATGTCATCCACATAAATCTGGACAATCATTAAATCCTTCCCTCTCCATTTTAAAAACAGTGTTTTATCAATGGTACCTCTTTTGAAACCATTTGAGAGTAGGAAGTTGGAAAGAGTTTCATACCAGGCCCTTGGTGCTTGTTTCAAGCCATACAAGGCTTTGTTTAGCCTGTAGACATGATCTGGATAAAATGGATCCTCAAAACCTGGAGGTTGACAAACATACACCTCTTCTTGAATTATACCATAGAGGAAAGCACTTTTGATATCCATTTGAAACACCTTCATATTGTGGTTGACAGCAAAGGCCAGGAACAGTCTAATTGCTTCTAATCTTGCAACAGGGGCAAATGTTTCATCATAATCAATCCCCTCTTCCTGTCTGTAACCTTGAACCACAAGCCTGGCTTTATTCTTGACAACAATACCCCTTTCATCAGTTTTGTTCTTGAAGACCCACTTTGTGCCAATGGGACTAACCTCTTCTGGCAGTGGTACAAGCTCCCATACTTGTTGTCTTTTAAACTGTTGGAGCTCCTCTTGCATGGCTTCTACCCAGCTGTTGTCTTTCAGTGCCTCTTGGTACTTGACTGGCTGATGGAGTGATAGAAAACCAGCAAAAAGACAAATGTTTTGGGTTTGGCTTCTTGTGAGCACCCCTTCATTTATGTTGCCAATGATTTGATCAGGTGGATGAGATCTCAAGAAAATTAAATCTCCATGGTATGGTATGATGGCATTGGTTGGTGAAGGCTGCAAATGTGTATCATCTGAGCTAACCACTGCTGGGGACTTTGATGATCCAGCAGTGGTTTCAAAAGGTGGTGGAATAGGAGGTAATGAGGTGGACAACTGCTGGCTTTTATCCACTGTTTGAGGACTTTTGTCAGCAGTGTTTGAGGATGTGGAAGCAGTGGTTGATGGGCTACTTTGGTCAACAACTGTTGAGGTAGCAGTGGTAGAGCTTTGACAACTGTTTTGAACAGCTGATGCTTTTCCCTTTGTGGCAGACCTTTGAGGGATGATGATTTCATACCCATAGTCTGGTGTTGTATCCTCTGATGGACCTGCACTGTTAGTCTTGACAGCAGTATTTTCGAAAGTGAATTTTTCAAGATCAAACAGATCTGCAGGGTTTGCTGGGATTTTCATTGATGAAAGTTCATTGAACTTAACATTCAAAGTCTCCTCCACTGCCTTGGTCCGTGTATTAAACACTTTGTAGGCCTTGGCAGTGGTTGAGTATCCCAGATGATAACCACAATCAATTTTGGCTGCAAATTTTGAAATGGAATCTTTTAAGTTCAAAATAAAGCATGGGCAGCCAAACACTTTGAAATATGAGATCAGTGGTTTAATTTTATACAGAATTTCATAGGCAGTCTTTTTGTGCCTGGGGTTTATTAAAACTCTGTTCTGAACATAGCAAGCAGTGTTTACTGCATCTGCCCAGAAAGTTAATGGCAAACCTGAATCTGCAAGCATGGTTCTGGCAGCCTCAATCAGAGTTCTGTTCTTCCTTTTCACTACCCCATTCTGCTCTGGTGTTCTTGGGATGCTGTACTGCCTTACAATCCCTTTCTTCACACAGAAGGCATCCAACTCCCTATTTTTGAATTCTGTGCCATTGTCACTCCTGAAGCTTTTTACTGGAAGGTCAAATTGCTTTTCAACCTGTATTACAAAGTCTTGCAAAATGCCTGCAGTTTCATCTTTTGAGTGCAAAAAGAAAGTCCATGTGAACCTGGAAAAGTCATCAACAATAACCAAACAATATCTTTTCTTTTTAAGGCTCATGACTTGAACTGGGCCAAACAAATCCATGTGTAGCATTTGCAAACACTGGGTTGTTTTGGACTCTTCAATGGACTTATAAGAACTTTTATGCTGTTTTCCTTTTAAACAGGAAATGCAATGTTCAGGACATGAAAACAATTTTTGTGGTAGGCCTCTCACCAAACCATTTTTTGAAATTTCTGTGATTGTCTTAAGATTTGTGTGTCACAGCCTTCTGTGCCAAAGTTCTGTCTCTTTGTTAGAGGCAGCTGAGAACAGACAGGCATCAGCTCTGGGACACTCTTTTGACATGTCAACAACATAAACATTGCCACTTCTTTGAGCAACAAGTTTAGTTTGACCAGTTTTGATTATTGCTTCAATCTTTTTGACCATTTCTGGTCCAACAATCCTACAACAGTCTTTTGTGAAGAATGACCCAAATCCCTTGTCACTCATTTGGGACACACTCAGAAGGTTGAATTTTAGATTGTCTATTAGATTGACATTTTCAAATTTTACATTTCCAGATTGCACTGTACCAGACCCCAGAACCTTCCCTTTACTATTATTCCCAAAGGATATATCACCCCCACCATGGATTTTAAAGTCTTTGAGGAGGGCTTTACATCCTGTCATGTGCCTGGAGCCTCCACTATCTACATACTAAAGACTATCAGAGCATGCAGAAGCTCCCTGCACATGAAGTAAAAAGATTAGTTCATTAAGGTCTCCAAAGCCAACAAGGCTTTGGATGGGGTCTCAACAGTGTCTGGGATGGATGCAAGATGATGGACAGTGGTTAGGTCAGGGGTTTGAACTGTTTTAGGACAGTGTTTCTCTAACCACTGTTGTGGGTCCTGACCAATCATCTGCTGGTAACCAAAAGGATGCTTGTTCACTTTGGGTTTAGAGGGCCTTTTGTAGGCCTCATAAACGTGAGGAATCCTTTGGTAAGACTGTTTTTCTCTGCATTTTCTGAACTGATTGGCAGGGGGTGCATCAGTAACCTGAACATCTCTTTTGACAGATGTTTGGTTCAGCTGTTTTGTAACAGCTGTTTGTACTGGCACAAACAGTGGTTGTTTCTTGGTGAATTTGACAGATGTTGATGAGGATGATGGACTCAAGGATGTTTTAGCAATGTACTCATTCTTTTTCACATCAAAGTTTTTGAGGTACACACATGCTTGAGTTTTGTGGTTTGTTTTCCCACAGACAATGCAGCTTTCTGCTGAAACAATGACACTTGTTTTGTTTAGATCATAAGCTTTTAAGTGGAAACAGTCTTTTGTTAGATGATTCCTTTTCTCACAGAATTCACAAAACAAGTTATCATTTTTTTCTTTCTTCTTTCTCTTTTCAGATTCCTTTGCAGCAGAGGTTTTAACCACTGCTGGGATATCTTTGAGAGGTATGACTTTAGCTTTTGGAGCTTTAGCACCATCAATTGATGTAAAGTCCATTGGCTTGAAATTTTCAAGAATATCACACTCATCAGACCATTTTGGTTTAAACTGATGATCTTCAAGCTCCTTGAAAGTGGAGGAACCCATTGGTCTGTTAAGTGTGATTTTGTTACCAAGTTTGTCATTGATTTTCACTTCTTGGCCATTCTTGTTTGTGGGGATAAGCTCAGTAGCTTCATCAGTGGTTTGAACAGAGTTTTCAAAAGCAGTGTTTTCATCATCATATTTTCTATACCCAACCCCAAACTTCACATTGCTTTTTCTCTGTTTTTCAAGCATAACCTCATATCCTTTGCAGGATTCCACCCATCTTTCACAAGTAATCTGGGCAGACTCCAACTCCTTTTTGCAAACTTGGTATTTTTCTACCAAAGTTTGAAGTTGGGTTTTGGTTATACTTTGCTCTTCTTTTAAACAGCTGATTTCTTTTTCCTTTTCAGTCAATTTGTTTTTAAGTTCTTTTAAAGAGCTTTCAAATTTGACCTCATCAGTTAAGATTTTATCCCGAAGGTTTTCATTCACCTCTTTGATGTTAGCAAAAGCAATTATGCAATTGTCTGAACACAGTTTTTCAAGAACTTGAGGAGATACCTTGGCAGCTGCCATCATTGCACAAGCACATTGATGATCTTCATCATCATCAGCTCTTATCTTCTTTTCACCAGCCTTTTCTTCTTTCTCTTCTTCTTTGTCCTCTATGGACCATGGATCTGTCATTGGTTCAATCAGAGTACCTGAACTTTCTTCCAACAGTACTTCACCAGCCACAGCAGTAACCACTGCTTCAATCACCTCTTCCACTGTTTCAAAGCACTGCTGTTCCTCCTCAGCTTCAACCCCCTCCTGTATTGACTCTAGTGCCATCAAACAAAATGTCACACCCCCAAAATCCACCCGCGGAGTATCACCGCTTGGAGGCGTGACTGACCAGGATCAAGCCATCAATCATATCAAACATAGTAATTAAGTGTAAAAGTAGGAAAATGTAATTCATCTTGACATGACTGATGTTCATAACCAAACATTGTTTAAGTAGCGGAAGCATAATAATGAAAACCCAAAATAAGTTACAAGTTCAAATATCGTCTACGATCCGTATCCCACAACGACCTGCTCCTTCCTGTGCAAGCTCCATATGTACCTAAGGTCCTGCAAGGCATGTAAGAGAGAGTCAACAACTAGTTGAGCGAGTTCACAGTTAACAGTTCAGTAATAGTATAGTGTGAGTAGTAGTATGTTCGTTCGTTACAAAGTATCGTATTAGTTTCCATCGCGGCCAATGTCCTTGGCAGGTGTGCGAAGATGTTGGGGAAGGTCTTTCCCCAAGTTTTTTTCTAGACTAGGTTTGTTCGTATCGCGGCCTCTCTAGGCAGGTGTGCGAAGATTCGTAAATTTAGTTCGCGGCCAATGTCCTTGGCAGGTGTGCGAAGATGTTGTAAGTTTAGTTCGCGGCCAATGTCCTTGGCAGGTGTGCGAAGACAGTCATAATATCGCGGCCAATGTCCTTGGCAGGTGTGCGAAGATCGTTCAATAAGTGTTACTAGTCTAGCAGTAGTTTCTGTCATCTATGTAAGTACAGTAATCATCAAATCCCCATTCCCCCCTGGGAACCCCATGCCTTGGCTTGTGTGAACTCACCTTGGTTTGCTCGGTATGCTAAATATGTGCTCGCAAATAAATCAATCGCGTCCTAGAGTATGCACGTATAGAATAATCAGTTTGCGTTCAAGTTGTTCACGTATAAGCAAGTAGTACGTATTCGCAAGCATTCAAGTCATGTTTAACATTTAACGGCAGTTAGTTAACTCAGTTAAGTCTTACGGAAACAGTTACTGTATGAATTACCCAGGTCGGCGAAACACCCTCTGTTTCGCCGTGAGCCCCTTCGACGAATCCCAATCTGTTTCGTCATATACCCATCGGCGAAACACAAATTGACGAAACACATTCTGTTTCGTCGTGGCCTTGTTTGGCGAAACAGGATTCTAATTCGTCGATGACTCTTGGCGAAACACATTCTGTTTCGCCGGGAGTCCTGTTTCGTCGGATGTCTGTTTCGCAGACATCAGTTACAGCAGATGCGAATAACACATAAACCCTAATCCTTCTAGCAGCCGTCATCAATAACAGAAATCATACGAAGGTCAATGTGCATATCGAATCATCATAAATCAATCATCCCAGAGTCATTGTCTAGCATAAACCCTAGTTTATGTGTATAACATATCAACATACAACATCATATCATTGTACCCTATCAAGATACTAACTTGGATTCATAATCAGAACATAATAACAATATCCAGAACCGAGCACTCGATTGTATTAAATTTCTCATACCATTTTATATAAATCCTACTACATCATACATATCAAAATCAATAACATCATAATCATACTCTTATCACAGCAGTAACGCACATCAATCATATACACAAGCAATAATCGTGATATCACAGAAACATGGAATCGATTTACAAACACACACTAACCGATTCAAGATGAAGAAACAAGGATTCGAGAGCTAGGGATGATGGTGAACAATGGTTGTTGCCGTCGCACAGAAGAGAGAGTGTTCTAGGGTTTCAGAGTGTTCAAAAGTGTGAAACAATAGGTTGATTCACGTAGTAGTATGCGAGTTTACGTTCTGGGCCCAAACTGGGCTTCGTGAATTACTGGGCCGGCGAAACAGACTTCTGTTTCGTCGGAGTGTTCATGGCGAAACAGCCTGTTTCGTCGGAATGGGTTATGGCGAAACAGCCTTGTGTTTCGTCGGGTTCTTAACAGTTTAAGTTCTACAAATAGTACACATGATATACAATCACACATAACCATGCAAACACACTAGGTTTTATCATAACACAACCATATAGTCAAAGTCAACGTGCATTAAATGCGAATAAAGAACGTCGGAAATTCGAGTTGTCACATTATCCCCAACTTGAAAGAAATTTCGTCCCGAAATTTAGCATGCAGTTACTGAGGAAGCTAGTAGTGTGACGTTGTTTACCTGTGTCGTATCGCGACTCCTCGAGCAGGTTTGCGAAAATTACTGGTTTTCTTGGGGTGTCACATTATCCCCCCGTTGATTTGGAATTTCGTCCCGAAATTCTGCATTGGTAGCTTCAGCCTCAGTAGTAGTTGCTTGGTTTCCGAATAACTGGGGATATTTGAGTTCCATTTGATCTTCACGCTCCCAGGTGAACTCTGGGCCGCGGCGGGAGTTCCAACGAACTCGTACAAGAGGGATTCTCGTGTTCTTGAGGACCTTAACATCCCGGTCCGTGATTTCAACAGGTTCCTCGACGAAGTGCAACCGCTCGTCGATAGTGAGTTCCTTCAAGGGAACTACGTGGGTCTCATCTGACGTACATTTCTAAAGATTCGACACGTGAAAGACGTTGTGAACTGCACTGAGTTCAGGTGGTAAGTTCAATCTGTAAGCCACTTTGCCTATTTTCTCAATAACCTCGAAAGGTCCAACATATCGTGGATTTAGTTTGCCGCGTTTGCCAAAACGAACCACACCCTTCCAGGGTGAAACTTTAAGTAGCGCTCGATCCCCAACCTGGAATTCGAGTAGTTTCCTGTCTTTATCAGCGTATGCTTTCTGACGGTCGCGTGCTGCCGCCATGCGTTGTCGTATTTGTGCAATCTTTTCTGTAGTATCGACTACCATTTCTGGACCTGTGATTTGACTATCTCCCACCTCTGCCCAACAGAGAGGTGACCGGCATTTACGCCCGTACAATGCCTCGAATGGTGCAGCCTTAATGCTGGTGTGGTAGCTGTTATTGTATGAAAATTCCACGAGTGGCAGATGTTTCTCCCAACCATTGCCAAAGTCAATTACGCACGCCCGAAGCATGTCTTCTAGAGTTTGAATAGTGCGCTCAGACTGCCCATCTGTCTGAGGGTGATAAGCTGTGCTCATGTCTAAACGAGAGCCAAAAGATTTATGCATTGCTTGCCACAGTTCTGAAGTAAAACGTGCGTCACGATCAGAGATGATGGAGGTGGGCACCCCGTGCCTCGAGACCACTTCTTTTAAGTAGATGTCTGCTAAGGTAGAGAACTTGTCTGTTTCTTTGATAGCCAAGAAGTGAGCAGACTTTGTGAGTCGATCTACGATCACCCAAATAGTATCATTTCCGCGCTGAGATCTAGGTAAGCCAGTAACAAAATCCATGGAAATTTGCTCCCATTTCCATTGTGGTATCTCAGGTTGTTGGAGTGGTCCTGACGGTTTCTGATATTCTGCCTTGACTCTCGCACAAGTCAAGCATTTGCTAACGTATGTGGCTATGTGGGCCTTCATGCTAGGCCACCAATATGTGGTTTTGATGTCGTGGTACATTTTATCCGAACCAGGGTGTACCGAGTAGCGAGACTTATGAGCTTCATCCATTACAAGCTCGCGTAAGTTACCATAAAGTGGAACCCAAATGCGTCCTGTAACGTAGTAAGCACCATCTTCCTTCTGTTCTAAACGTTGTCTTGAGCCACGTAGGGCTTCAGCCCTGACATTTTCTGGTTTCAATGCTTCTACCTGAGCATTTCGTATCTGAGAAGGAAGACTAGACTGTATAGTGAGTTGTAAAGCTCGCACGCGCTTAGGCGCGGTGTCCTTTCGACTGAGGGCGTCAGCCACAACATTGGCTTTGCCTGGGTGGTACCTGATTGAGCATTCGTAGTCGTTTAGCAGTTCAACCCATCGTCGCTGTCGCATATTCAGTTCTTTCTGCTTGAATATATGTTCGAGGCTTCTGTGGTCGGTGTAGATTGCGCACTTGGTACCATACAAGTAGTGTCGCCATATCTTGAGTGCAAAAACAACCGCTCCCAGCTCTAGGTCGTGTGTCGTATAATTCCGTTCGTGAATCTTTAGTTGGCGCGAAGCATAAGCAATAACTTTATCCCTTTGCATCAATACACATCCAAGACCTTGGATAGATGCGTCGCAGTAGACTACGAAATCGTCCGTGCCTTCAGGCAGTGAGAGGATAGGTGCGCTACAGAGTCTATCCTTTAAGTGTTGGAACGCTGTTTCCTGTGCATTACCCCAACGGTAAACAACACCCTTCTGCGTCAGTAGTGTAAGCGGCTGAGCAATCTTTGAGAAGTCTTTGATGAAACGTCTGTAATAACCCGCCAAACCTAAGAATTGACGTATTTCCGTTGGTGTACGAGGTGCAGGCCAATTCTTGATCGAATCTACCTTGGATGGATCTACATGAATCCCATCCTTGTTCACCACGTGGCCTAAGAAGTGGACTTCACGAAGCCAGAAGTCACATTTAGAAAACTTAGCGTATAGCTGTTCCGTTCATAGAAGTTCCAGTATAAGTCGTAAGTGCTGCTCGTGTTCCTCCTGACTCTTCGAATAAATCAGGATGTCGTCGATGAAAACAATGACGAACTTGTCGAGATAGGGTTTGCACACCCTGTTCATAAGATCCATAAATACGGCAGGCGCGTTCGTTAGCCCGAATGGCATGACCATAAACTCGTAGTGGCCGTAGCGTGTTCTGAACGCTGTTTTGGAGACGTCCTCATCCCGGACTCTCAGCTGGTGGTATCCTGACCTTAAGTCTATCTTGGAGTAGTAGCTCGACCCTTGCAGCTGGTCGAATAAATCATCTATGCGCGGAAGAGGATAACGATTCTTGATCGTCACCTTGTTGAGTTCGCGGTAGTCTATACACATCCTAAACGTACCGTCTTTCTTCTTCACGAATAACACTGGAGCTCCCCAGGGCGAAGAGCTAGGACGTATAAAACCCCTTTTCCAAGAGTTCTTGTAGCTGCTTTGACAGTTCTTCCAATTCAGTTGGAGCTAGACGATAAGGTGCTCGAGCTATGGGTGCTGCTCCTGGAGCTAGCTCGATCTGGAATTCGACTTGACGATGAGGCGGTAACCCAGGTAATTCCTCAGGAAACACTTGAGGAAAGTCACGTACTACAGGAATATCCTCAATCTTCTTCTCTTTCTTCGATGTATCAGTAACGAGAGCTAAAACAGCTGTGTGACCCTTGCGCAAACACTTCTGAGCCTTCAAAAAGGAAATGATGCCACTCACGACACCACTCTTGTCGCCTTGAACTTCGAGAGGTTCTTTACCAGAACGTGGGATACGAATGATCTTCTCTATGTATAGGATCTCTGCTTGTTGTTGGGATAACTAATCCATACCAATGTCGATGTCGAAACTATCACAACGCTGGGGTCATTCCTAGTATCACCCTGACCGATCACGAACACTCGACCCCTGGCACCATTGCCGTCGTTATTACCCCCGTTGTCTTCCCTAGTTCCCGTTTCCTTGGTTGTGGTTCTGATTCTGGTTCTGGTTCAACCGTGGGCAGTGTCTTTTGAAGTGACCTTCAGCACCATCTGATAACATCCCTTGTTACCATGCTGTTGTCGCCGATTCTATAGATCTTGTGGCTGTTGTTGTTGGTTTTGGGTTGCAGGACGTGAGTTTCTACCCTCTTTGGTTCCATGACCAAGCTTGTTGCCTTATTGACAATGATTGCGTTTGCCCTGCCCGCTGTGGTGCAGGTTACATCGTTTGCGCTTAGGGTGGTTTCCCTTGTATCCTCCCTGCCCTTGAATACCAAAGGTTGCTGATCAGGACTTTAGTTGTCATCGACCTTTCACTGCTGTGCCTGGGACGGAATCGTAGTCGAACCCTTGCTAGAGGTTCCATCCCACTTTCATCCATTGTTACTGAGGGTAGCAGAAGTAGTTGAAGTAGTAGTGGTAGTAGTATCGCTGATACGTTGAGGCAGCTTGTTCTGTCCCACTGCCTGGTTTGTGAGACGATGAGCAAGATGAGTAACATCTTGAATAGTAGCAAGTTTAGCCGTCTTCACATGGTTTTGAATTCCTGGTACTAAGCCTTTGAGGTACAGCTCAAAGCTCTTTATGGGAGGATCCACCATAGTTGGACACCAAAATTGCCAGTTTGTTGGATCGTTTCGTGTACTCTTCTATCTCTGACCCCGTCATCTTCATGTTAAAGGACTCCACTTCCAGCTTGTGGATGTCATCACGACTGTAATATTCACGTTTGATCAGTTCCTTAAAATCATCCCATGGGGTGGCATTAGCAGCCGCCAGCCCCAGTATCTGAACCTGTGCGTTCTGCCAAGGTTAACGCAGTGCCTTCGAGAATATCAGTGGCATATTTCACCTTACGAACCTCGGGTCATTCTCACACTCGATGACCGATTCGAGTTCCTCGAACTAATTGAGGAGTCCAACAGCTCCTTCAGTGTCGCTGAAAGTAGGTAGGACGACAGTCCATAAAAGTCTTGTATGTGCATACAGGTGGCTGAGCGTGTTGACTTGTCGTGTGAGTAAGAGTAATCAAAATTAAGCACAAGTGTTGAGTTACGAGAGTAGGATCTAAAGATCCTAGAGTAAGTGGTGATGGCAGGTTACACCTCCTGCCTGGGCAGCTGCGAGTGCTGCAGTAACTTGTTCAATGATCGAAGCCGCCAACTGGGCTTGAGTTAGGTTAACGCGTCCACACATGATCTTGACATCAGAATATATATACGGATCCTCAACATACAGTCGATTAAATTAAGACAATTCATGATATCATATGGATTACCAAAACGTTGTGAAATTGAGATTATCATGCAACATCAGATCGTTCATGGGGGATCATAATATAATCACATAATCATCAGTATTCGATCAAACGCACACAACCTGGCTCTGATACCAATCTGTCACACCCCCAAAATCCACCCGCGGAGTATCACCGCTTGGAGGCGTGACTGACCAGGATCAAGCCATCAATCATATCAAACATAGTATTTAAGTGTAAAAGTAGGAAAAGGTAATTCATCTTGACATCAAGGAGAGCATGTGGGTGAGAGGTTCGCGAATAGTGCGAAGAGAGTGAGCACACAAGTATTCTCAAGTAATAACATATAGTAGGTTCTGTACTCTAGGCATACCACGAGCAAAGTTCTATGTAGTTCTAGCATGTAGGTAATGTAACATGAATAGTAATACCTATGGTGTTGAGCCTTGCACGTGGAGCGAAGCGTCGTTGTGGATCGTTGAGAGCACTGTTCTGGTTATAGTCTGGTTTTAACAAAATTGTTTTCCCCTTATTAAAACCAAGTTCTCTATAACCAATGGCTCTGATACCAATCTGTCACACCCCCAAAATCCACCCGCGGAGTATCACCGCTTGGAGGCGTGACTGACCAGGATCAAGCCATCAATCATATCAAACATAGTAATTAAGTGTAAAAGTAGGAAAATGTAATTCATCTTGACATGACTGATGTTCATAACCAAACATTGTTTAAGTAGCGGAAGCATAATAATGAAAACCCAAAATAAGTTATAAGTTCAAATATCGTCTACGATCCGTATCCCACAACGACCTGCTCCTTCCTGTGCAAGCTCCATATGTACCTAAGGTCCTGCAAGGCATGTAAGAGAGAGTCAACAACTAGTTGAGCGAGTTCACAGTTAACAGTTCAGTAATAGTATAGTGTGAGTAGTAGTATGTTCGTTCGTTACAAAGTATCGTATTAGTTTCCATCGCGGCCAATGTCCTTGGCAGGTGTGCGAAGATGTTGGGGAAGGTCTTTCCCCAAGTTTTTTTCTAGACTAGGTTTGTTCGTATCGCGGCCTCTCTAGGCAGGTGTGCGAAGATTCGTAAATTTAGTTCGCGGCCAATGTCCTTGGCAGGTGTGCGAAGATGTTGTAAGTTTAGTTCGCGGCCAATGTCCTTGGCAGGTGTGCGAAGACAGTCATAATATCACGGCCAATGTCCTTGGCAGGTGTGCGAAGATCGTTCAATAAGTGTTACTAGTCTAGCAGTAGTTTCTGTCATCTATGTAAGTACAGTAATCATCAAATCCCCATTCCCCCCTGGGAACCCCATGCCTTGGCTTGTGTGAACTCACCTTGGTTTGCTCGGTATGCTAAATATGTGCTCGCAAATAAATCAATCGCGTCCTAGAGTATGCACGTATAGAATAATCAGTTTGCGTTCAAGTTGTTCACGTATAAGCAAGTAGTACGTATTCGCAAGCATTCAAGTCATGTTTAACATTTAACGGCAGTTAGTTAACTCAGTTAAGTCTTACGGAAACAGTTACTGTATGAATTACCCAGGTCGGCGAAACACCCTCTGTTTCGCCGTGAGCCCCTTCAACGAATCCCAATCTGTTTCGTCATATACCCATCGGCGAAACACAAATTGACGAAACACATTCTGTTTCGTCGTGGCCTTGTTTGGCGAAACAGGATTCTAATTCGTCGATGACTCTTGGCGAAACACATTCTGTTTCGCCGGGAGTCCTGTTTCGTCGGATGTCTGTTTCGCAGACATCAGTTACAGCAGATGCGAATAACACATAAACCCTAATCCTTCTAGCAGCCGTCATCAATAACAGAAATCATACGAAGGTCAATGTGCATATCGAATCATCATAAATCAATCATCCCAGAGTCATTGTCTAGCATAAACCCTAGTTTATGTGTATAACATATCAACATACAACATCATATCATTGTACCCTATCAAGATACTAACTTGGATTCATAATCAGAACATAATAACAATATCCAGAACCGAGCACTCGATTGTATTAAATTTCTCATACCATTTTATATAAATCCTACTACATCATACATATCAAAATCAATAACATCATAATCATACTCTTATCACAGCAGTAACGCACATCAATCATATACACAAGCAATAATCGTGATATCACAGAAACATGGAATCGATTTACAAACACACACTAACCGATTCAAGATGAAGAAACAAGGATTCGAGAGCTAGGGATGATGGTGAACAATGGTTGTTGCCGTCGCACAGAAGAGATTGTGTTCTAGGGTTTCAGAGTGTTCAAAAGTGTGAAACAATAGGTTGATTCACGTAGTAGTATGCGAGTTTACGTTCTGGGCCCAAACTGGGCTTCGTGAATTACTGGGCCGGCGAAACAGACTTCTGTTTCGTCGGAGTGTTCATGGCGAAACAGCCTGTTTCGTCGGAATGGGTTATGGCGAAACAGCCTTGTGTTTCGTCGGGTTCTTAACAGTTTAAGTTCTACAAACAGTACACATGATATACAATCACACATAACCATGCAAACACACTAGGTTTTATCATAACACAACCATATAGTCAAAGTCAACGTGCATTAAATGCGAATAAAGAACGTCGGAAATTCGAGTTGTCACATTATCCCCAACTTGAAAGAAATTTCGTCCCGAAATTTAGCATGCAGTTACTGAGGAAGCTAGTAGTGTGACGTTGTTTACCTGTGTCGTATCGCGACTCCTCGAGCAGGTTTGCGAAAATTACTGGTTTTCTTGGGGTGTCACACAAAACTCATCATGTGAAGAATCATTAGAAGCATAGAGTGCAAAATTTTCATCACAAAGATCATCAGGCATACTGCTCCAGTCAACAAACCCTTGAGTGAAAAAACTTTGTTGATCTGGTTGTGCTGCTGCTGGAGCAGTGGTTTGAGGTGCAACAGATTGCACTTGTACCTGTGGAACAGGGGTTTGAACATATTGGATTTGTGGAACAGTAGTTTGGACATAATGTACTGGCACAGGGGCAGCAGCATAGTGAGCAGTGTTCACTTGAGCTGCTGGGGCATATTGGGCATAGTGCACAGTGTTTTGGTTTTGAGGTCTAGGATTTGAGTTAGGATGAGTAATTATCGGACCAGTATTTTGACTCCTACATTCCCTAGCGAAATGTCCCAACCTATTACACTTATAGCACTTGATTTTCGATTTATCCAACCCAACCCTTAGATTCCCATGCAAACCTGGGAATTTTCTCCCTGTTCTTTTGTAAAACTTGCTAGTTCTAACACTTAGCAAAGCCAGTTGGTGCAGGATGTCCATTTCCTCTAAATCAGTGGGATCAAAATGTTGCAAATCATTTAGTTCAAAGCTTAAATTATCTGACATCTGGTTTTCGTTTGCAGTGAATGCATAACTTGCAGAGTGAGGATCAGGGTTGTTAAAATTTGCACCAGCAGTTATGTCAATGAAGTGATCATAACCCTGGTCCTTACCACTGCTCCCAGATTCTTCTTGACCCAGAAGAGCAGTATTACCGAATGTGTAATCATCAACGGCTTTTCCTGACTCTTGTAACTTCCTTTTCTGGTTCAACTCCCTTTCGTAGGTCAGGAGTCGACCATGGAGTTGGGTCAAGGTCAGATCCTTGAACTCAGGTGAATTTCTGGTGACAAAGGCTATAGTGTCCCATTTTTCGGGCAGTGACCTGAGGAACCTGCTGTTTTGAGTCGAGTTTGTAAAGGTAGTATTAACAAGCCTCAGTTCACTGATGAGACAACTAAACCGCTCAAATTGTTGAGTCAGTGATTCACCTCTAACATGACAAAATGTTTCATACTGTTGGTTCAGGATTTCCCTATTGTTTTCTATGACTTCTTCAGTACCTCCAAACTGTTCCTTAAGTGCGTCCCACAATTCTTTGGCACTGTTGCAATGTAACAGTCCAGCATATATTTCATTGGGCAGCGCTGATGCTATGATGCTAAACGCTTTAGCATCTAGTTCGATCTTTTGAAAATCGGGTTCGGTGTAATTTTCAACTGGTTTTGGAACGAACTTTTTAGCATCTTCAGCGCTTGGCACTGAAGGAACATGAGGACCAAAGGTGACAGACCTCCAACAACCTGTGCTTTGTTGAGCGAGGATGTGACCCATCCTCCTCTGCCAGATGTTGTACTCATTTCTTTTTAGCATAGGTGGTTTAAAAAGTGAGCCGATGTTGTTTTTATCATCCTGAGATTGTGACGTCATTCTTGTTGTTTTACAGACACTGAGAAATCAACTTTAATGGTGATTAATCCTTGCTCTGTTTTTCAACGGACGAACAAACGATCAGTATCAACTGTTATGAGCTGAACTATTTACGTCAAAATGATTGTTAAATCAAATTTGACTGTCCAAGCTCTGATACCAATTGTTGGATCTGAGTTTCTTTTTGATTGTATTTTCATTTGTAATTAAGATGGAAATGAAAGAGTTGTGCAGCGGAAATAAGATGAAAGAAAACTTTGCATACAATCAAACGAGAGTAATACTTTTATCAAACATCTTTTCACAAAGAACCGAATGATTAAATTTGTTTCAACAACGATTACAATGATTGATGTAAGAATGCAAACTCCCCCTCAGCCAGAGCTCAGTAGTTTGTTCGTGCAAAGAAGACGATGTGATCAAAAGAGCTGATAGAACAGTACAAAGTACTGAACTATTTATAGGCACTTGCAAACCACTGAGCATCTTAGCTGACGTCACCATGAAAGTGACATCTAACCTCCTAACAAACTCTAACTACTGATCTATAAACACTGATGTACTAAACTACTGCTATTATATTACATTACATAAAAGACACTTAAACTGCTGCTGCATCCTTCCACTGCTGTGAACCCAGCAGTGCTTGTCCGGATCAGCAGTACTTGACCCAAGGCAGTAGATTAAGTCAACAGAGCTTTGGTCTTCCATCAGTCTTTGACATTGGTCAGTAGATATAAAGCAGCAGTTGTAAGTCAGCACTTAGTATGATCAGCAGATAGGAGGTCAGCAGATATGAAACCACTTTCAAGGGGAGAGATTTGCATGAACCAACTGTAAACGTCTGCTTATTCTGGATCCACTGCTTTGATCCAGTTTTGGCTTTACATTATCTGTTCCTCTGATAGGGTTCAATCCCAACAGGCCGTACTTGGATTCAAATGAGATCCAAAGGCCTGTTGAAATGATTTCTAAATTCTAGAAATAAAACGACCGTCTTGGTCTGAAATGATTGAAATAGGCACTCCATGACGAGCCACTATTTCTTTGAGATAGAGTTCCGCTAGTTTCTCAGTATTATCGTTCTACCAAATCGGTAAGAAGTGCGTGGACTTTGTTAGTCTATCGATGATTACACATATCATGTAGTGACCTCTTGAGGTCCTGAGTAACTTCGTAATGAAGTACATCGATATTTGTTCCCATTACCAAACGGGAATCTCGGGTTGTTGTAACAAGTCCGAGGGATTTTGCTACTCGACTTTGACTTTCGCGCAAGTCAAGCATTCTCCGATATAAGTCGCGATATCACTTTTGAGGTTAGGCCACCAATAGTATTCTTTCACTACTTAGGCCTATGTGCTTCCTCAAAATGTCATCTCGAAGGCCGCCAAAGAATAGAACCCAATTTCGACTCTTAAGGTATAAAGTTCCATCTTCTTTACACTAATTGTTTCTTCATGCCTCGAAGTGTTTCTGCTTGAATATACTCTTCCTTGAGCGCTTGTGAATCATCTTCTCTAATGCTTGAACTCTTAGTGTTCTAACTCGCTCCTTGCGGCTCAAGGCATCTGCTACAACGTTTGCCTTGCCCGGATGGTACTTTATTTCACAATCATAGTCGTTCAACAATTCAACAAACATCGTTGACGTATATTTAATTCTTTTTGGTTGAATATGTGTTGAAGACTTTTATGATCCGTGAAAATAATGCATTGAGTACCATATAAATAATGTCGCCATAATAATTTTTTTTTAAAGCGAATACCACCACGCCTAACTCAAGGTCGAGAGTGGTATAGTTCTTCTTGTGAACTTTTTAAATGGGCGCGACGTGTACACAATAACTTTTTCACGTTGCACGAGTACGCAACCCAATCCTTGATGCGAAGCATCATAGTCTACAACAGAGTCATCGGTATCATCGGATATCGATAAGATTGTAAAATGCTATGCACCAATCTTAAGAATAAGTTGTAGTGCTATATCTTGTTTTTCGATTTGAGGCGAATTTATTGTCTTTAACAACTCTAAAATGGTTCTCAAATGTTGCTCATGTTCATCAGTCGATTGAGAGTATATCAAAATGTCGTCAATAAACACTATGATGAATTTGTTGAGATACGGCTTGCACACACGATTCATTAAATCTATGAAGACCGCTGGTGCATTCGTTAAACCAAAAGGCATAACGAGAAACTCGTAATGACCGTAACGAGTCTTAAAAGCCGTTTTCAGTATGCTTTCCTCTTGAATTCGTAACTGATGATACTCCGATCGTAAGTCTATCTTAGAGTAGAAGCTAGAACCTTTCATAAACCATTTGAGTTAGTTGGAAATTCATTTGTAACATGGTTTAAAAATATGAATTTTCATTCATCGAAATATTGTGCACTTTTGCAAAACTTGCGTGTCTTTCCACCCCCAAAACCTTTATAAAGATGTATAGTGGTAAAGAGTGGGGGTTATGAACTCACAACATCCTTATTCGGTCAACTACAAGGTTCAGAAGGTGCTAATCGACATGGAGATTTGGCTATGGGTGCGGCTCCAGGTACCAAGTCGATGTGAAACTCGACTTGTTGATATGGTGGTAGTCCTGGCAAGACTTCAGGAATTTCTTTTACCACAGGAATATCTGTCAGCTGCGGCCCAACGGCCTTCTTGTCGACAACTCGTGCTAGGAAGGCAGTACAACCTTTTCGTAAGCACTTCTATGCCTTCATGCAATTGATGATCCGCAATGATGTGTTGCGCTTTTCTCCATGGATAACAAGTGTATCTTCATTCGGTAGTGGTAAGCAAATGATCTTCTCATGACAGAAGACTTTGGCTCGATTATTGGATAGCCGATCCATGCCAACCACTACGTAAAAAATACCCAACTCAATGGGTAAGAGATCGATATGAAATTTCTGCTCCTGACTCGGCTAGTTTACCGTTTGCCAATTCTATAGAATGAGGAGACGTCTAGCTTACGTGACTCTAGACCAAGTACATTTTAAATTCTGTGTGGCGAGGACTTCACTGTATAGTCTTAGGAACCCTATGTTTAAATGTAGGATAACCCAATCCATATGTTTAGATGTTGGATATCCTAACCATATGTTTAGATGTAGGATAACCCAATCCCTAATTGTAGCTAGGACAATCCCGTCCCTAGCCATGAAACTCATGTATGTGAAATGTTGAGATGAAGCTAAAATTGCCAATTGTATAAAATAACATGGATGTGAAATGTTGACGAATAGGATACATACCGGTGGCCCTTAATGATTTGATATGTCTCAGCTAATTACCCATTAGCTAACTTGATATAGTAATGTGTGTCCAACATGACTCTAATTCTAGTATATGCTTAACATTTAAAAGCAATAGCTAAGCTCAGTGTTGGTATTAAAAGAATTGATACATGATGATCGTAGAGTGTACGTACTCATGACTTCATTGGGATTTTGTGGAGTATTCATAGTTCTAACCACACACCCACTTATTCACATTTAGGATTTCGACAAGTTACCAGCATACATCCTGGTACCAAAATCGTTTATGGCAGCAGTTGCCTTCATTTCTCTCATGGCGAGAGTTATTGTTTGAGTGATTGAGGTAGGGAGGGATGATGCTGTCATGCTTCGGATCTCCGAGGCTAAACCCGAAATGTAACACTCAGTGTGTTTGAATTCGGGTGTTTCCCAGTATGGAACAACCCTTGAGAGACCGTGAAAGCATCAAGTGTAACCATCAACATTGGCTCCAGTTATGATCGAGTTCTTTTATAAAATCATATGAAAATAGATATGAAAATCAGATGATATAAAAGAATGATGTATGGTTAAATAAATAACCAATAAAAATGTAGTGTATAAATATATCATGTCTTGAAATAGAATATTATGTCTTGTGTAGAGGGTGTCGCGTCTTGTGCAAAAATGTCATGTCTTGTCTTTGTCGAAGAGATTTGAATAACACCACGATATGCAATATAACATAAGCACTTATATATAGGAAGTACCAGCGGCGTATCCACCATGCTTTTATCATATTACACACGTCTCATCACTTACAAATAACCACCAAAAATGTCTTGTGTAAACCAACATCAAATGATATGTATAACAATGTCTTGCGTAACAATGTCATGTATAAACCATGTCTTGTGTAAAAGCAATAGTTTTCAACACATAACTTTTAACTTAAACAATTGATTCTTTTGGCGCCATGATCTTTTTAATACACACAATTAAAAGAATCTAGACATTTATTTGAATAAATAAAGTCTATCATGTGCCCAAGAATGAAGAATACAATCAATCGGTCATGGAAACCTCAAGACCATATTGTTCATACATGTTTGAATAAATGATAATGTGGATAACCAAAACCAAAAGGTGTAATGCCTCTTGCGTGTATTGGTCATATGTTTAAATGGAAAAAGAAAAAAAAATAATTCGTTGAGGAGGGGAAACCAACCAGTGGTCTTCGTCTATATAATATGTATTCCCTACTCTATGGACCTCGATCATCCTAAGTAAAGAAAATCCTTTGTCTTACTTGTCCATGTGACAATTATGGTAATAGTGCTTGAGTTTCACGAGCTCTAGCAAAATTATTTAGAATTTCCAAAGATGTCGAATAGAATGTAATGAGGGAGTTGCAGCATGGCGCATGCCATACCATCCCTTGGAAAAAGACAATGTCAAACAACGGAATTTATTGTATCACTTCCCATGAATATGATAAGGTGGAATATGATAAGGTAGGGTAAGGCAAAGTAGGGTAAAGTGTCATAGACACCATGGAACCAACCCATGTTCAAGAATTTCGAGAATGTTGAGGAAAATCCTCCATGAGTAGCTAACAAGTTTTATTCGTTTAAATGACTAGTCTCAACTGAAACGTGATTTAGATCGAATGTTAGGTGTGAACAAATACTTGTCGTCTTCCTGTATTGTATTGTATTGTATGGTATTGTATTGTATTGTATTGTATTGTATTGTATTGTATTGTATTGTATTGTATTGTATTGTATTGTATTGTATTGTAGGGTGTTATACTAACCACCACAGTTCGTGTTCTAATAGATAAGAAACATTGAATCTCAAATAATAATTTAAGAATTTGAACGAATAGTGATCATTAGCTTGGCCCGCAGAGTCCACCAGAATTCCCATGCACTACAAGTTGTTATTACGTTGGCCACCGTAATAATAAATTTCCTTGCATGGTCACCCTAGCGTTCTCTCGTACGAAGCAGCCGATCAATAAGAGAGGAAACACTATTGTCAATATACCTTCAACATAGGAGGGACCTCGTGATAGTTCACGTGTCAACGTCCGTTGTTGTTACTCGCAGGACGGTACGACGTTAGATGAAATAGAAATGGAAAGAATCTGTAACAATAACAATTGAAGGGGCACCTTCAAGATGAGTACTTCATCTTCCTTGTAGGTACAAGAGTATATCCACCTTGGTTAGTATGAGTCACATGGATCTCGTCCCACTAATGGAGTTGTTGTCCAAGGTTACCACCTTCGCCTCGCCGTCATTATCATGGTCAGGCATCTCAGCATTTGCGAGAAAGCAACCATATTTTACGGAATTAAGTTTAAGATTTCACTTAGGAATCATGTTCGCCATAAGCTCCGCAGTAGACATGAGGTCGATATTTTCATCGTGTGAGTAAAGAATAATAATAGAGTTTGAAGTCGAAGGTATTTTGTTCTTGGCAAAATATTTCATGCAACATATATATGAACCACCTATATATATAATCATGTAAAATCCTATCAATCAAGGATTTCTATCTTGTATAAGCTGAACTTGTAAACTGTTTATAATGCATAAACTGATAATGTAATGTATTGTAGGCACATAGTCTATTAATGTATTGTGTCTGTTTCTAATAGACTTCACCCATGGAAATGTCCTCGCTTGATTTATGTGAAATGAATTTTTGCTGTAGTGGACCTTGAAAAATGTTTATGCAATGAAAACCTTTTGACTTGTCCAATTTTATTTATAATCTGTTCAACATGAACAAGAGGTTTTCGTGAGAGATCCCTAGTGATTGTAGACTTAGACTCGAGAAAGAATCCTGGTTCACTACAATCGATGCTCTGATACCAATCTGTCACACCCGCTCGTAGCGGAAGCGCGAGGTGTGATCCGATCGGTTCTCATTGCATAACAATATAAGTGAACAATACTAAATGAATAAAAACAAGCTCCAATGCCATTGTCATAATTGTTTCGAAAGAACGCACATAAGTTAACTGTATTTGTTACAAACCATCAAATGAAAATGCGTTTTCATTGTTCTATACATCAAAATGTAAGTCTTAAAATGTCAAGGCTTTGACCACTATATCACCGCAAAGAGGCGGTATATAACAGGCAAACCCTTCAAATGGTGGCATGGAGTCTTGATACTTGCTTTCCTTGACTGAAATGTCTGCCAGGTCCACTAATTTCCTGAAATACATGTTAAGTTTGAAAACATCAACAAAAGTTGAGCGAGTTCATGCAGTTTAGCTGTATGAGATGTATCTGTAAAATGTGAGTTGTATAAAATGTATCTGTAAAATGTGAGTTGTATAAAATGTATCTGTATGTATGATGTATAAACTGTATCCACAACATATGAGTTGTATAAAATGTATCTGTATGTATGATGTATAAACTGTATCCACAACATATGAGTTGTATAAAATGTATCTGTATGTATGATGTAGTATGTAAAGCGTCAATGAAATCGTTGATCATTAATGTTTCGCGAGGACATTAATATGTGTGACGAATTAGGAAGCAATCCAACCCTAGACGATTTTATGTCGACTCCTATCGACTGGGACACAAACGCACTCTTCTGTATGGGTCCACGACCAAGAGTGGGGCTCGCCAAAACCCATTAGATCTAACCCCTTGTACCTAGGTCCAAACTGGATTAATGGTGCTTATATGTATAGACCCTAATTCGCACATGATCTAAGGTGTTTCATTCACTAACTTTAACATACGATGAACATGTATTTTCCCCGATAGTTGTAAAGTTGTAAAACATTTAATTGAATAGGGGACATGAACTCACTGTATCGCGTCCTGTGAATAGATGTAAATAAGATCTCACGTGCGGTCGTCCTGAATAGCGTGGCGACCTACAAATGTTCTTATTTTTGTTAGACACTTCGGTCTTTGAAAAGAACTTGAGTACAAGTCTTATGTCTTCAATATGTGTAAGACTTGTATGTCTTTACTGTTCGTTAACTGTGTATTCGATGAATGAGTTGTTCAAATGTTCCATATATATTTTCCACCAAATATATATATATAAATGTTATCTTGTATTTTGTGAGTTGTATAGTCAGATCTAGTCCGCTGAATTTCGTGTCTTATATGTATCCATTGTATAGTTGTGTTCACAAAAATGGTATCATTGGGCCAAGCCCATGTTTTCAAGTTATTGGGCTTAAATAGTGCTGGGCTTTAAATAGCGTTGGGCCTCAATAGTGTTGGGCCTCAAATAGTGTTGGGCCTCAAATAGTGTTGGGCTTGAATAGTGTTGGGCTTGAATAGTGTTGGGCTTTGGCCCATATGTTTGGTGTTTGGGCTTAGCCCACTAATTTATGTTAAGCCCATTATGAAAAATAAGCCCATTTGTAAAACAATAGCCCATTACTTAAACTAGCCCATTAGTTATAAAAATAGCCCATTAAGTATAATAAGCCCATTTGTAGAAAAATAGCCCACTAGTACATGTAAGCCTTTCATTTTTATAAAAACCCTTTTTATAAAAATTTACTAAGTATAGATGTTAGTAATTAAAAACATACTAGTTTTTATAAGTTTATAAACATCCGAAATTTGTTATCGATAGGATACTTATATTTCGTGTCGATAAATCGTCTAAACGTCGTAGTAACTCCCCGGATTGGCAATTCACTTATGTAGTCGTCCGTCGTTCATTTTGACCATAAATGGTGTCCGATTATTCGAATCGTCCGTAACTCGTTTTAAGGCGTAAATATGTGAAGTCTTGTAGGACTTTTGTTATAAGGTGTTTTGAGTTTAAATGTGACATGAGATTCAAGTTCCTACAATGATATATATATATATAACTAATACACCAAGTAATACATGTCACAAAAGTTGTTAAAATAACCAAATATATATTTTCTTAAAAAAATATATATATTTCTCTTGTCTAAAATTAACCAAAAATGTTGTTACTTTATAAAATAAAGTTTTTATGAAAAATGGCCATATAACCTTTGTATTTTTATTTTAACCATGTTTCATAAACATATCATTTTCTTTTTCTTTCAAATCATCATCATCAATTTACCCAACATCTTAACTAAACATATGAGACTTTTATAATATGAAATTATCAAGATGATATCCAAATCATGTAGGGTTTTAACCATGATCATTTCATATGCTAACAAGTTCAAAAACCAAGTTTAATTCTAGTTTTAACAACTTTTATAAAAAAAATCTCTAGTTGTATGTTACTTTTTATAATCTTGTAAAAGTCTTGTTTTTAATAAAAACCCTTAATACTTTCACAAGATCAATAGTTATGATCATCCATTTAATCCTTTATGTTAAAAACCCTTTAACATAAACATGCATAATTTTTAGATCATATCTTAAAACATCTTCTAACAATTTATTTGCATCATAAACATCATAACAAGGCTAAATAAGCATATATCAAGTCTTAGATCACAATATAAACAATCATAATTATATCATGATTTTTATTCTTTGCTTCTTTGTATTTTCTTCATGTTTATTAAGTATGATTTCCTTGGTTATTATTAGTAATAATAACAATCATAATCATAATATATTTGTATAAAAAAAAAATAGTTATAGAAGCTTACTTCTAGCACTTGGCTAGGGATGATCTTAGAAGATTATTAAGAACTAAGAAGATGATAATCTTGATGGTAGAACACTTTTGTATGGATGAAAACCCTTCCTTTTACTTCCAATAGCTTTAGATCACCTTATGTTACTTGGAAATCCATGTTGATCATGAAGGAGGTGATAAAAATAATTGGGTTTTTGAAGGTGTTCTTGTGAAAAAGATGAAGATGATGAGAGTGTTCTTTGGGTAATAAAAATGAAAGGTGTAAAATGAGTGGTGAAATGCTAGTTTACTTAATGTGTAAGTATTGTAATATTTCACCAACATAACCCACTTGCAAAATAAGATGAATATCTAGATATTTAGCAAGTAATTAAGGGTATGTGGGACCCCTTAATTTCGGCCCATATGGGGGGGGGGGGGTACCTTATGTGTTGCAAAGTGTTAGTAAAATTTAAGGTCTTGAAATGTTGTAATATGGTTAAGTGTTTAAGGGTTTATGTTTTTGCAACTTTTCGAGATGATTCACGACTTGAAATGTTCATAAACTAGTTTTACAAGACCAAGAAAAATGTTCACTAGTTCGCTACATGTGTCAAAATATAGTTCGGCTCGATGTATAGCGCTCGTTTTGCAAGTAGATAGTCGAAAGGTACGCTTAAGGAAGTTGTAGGGAAAATTCCAGTTACGTGTGTAATGGATATTCCTTAAGTATCTTTATATGAAATTGGTGCCTAAACATCAATTTTTGCATCTTGTAATAAAAATACAATTGCTGAATTTTGCGGAAAATTTAATAAAATGGTCACTTTTAGCGCATTTCGGACAGTTTTTAGTGCTACCGGGCATTGGTAAAATATTAACCAAACCCTTGTATTCCCATATAGGGTTTAATATATAATTGATATCGGACTCTCATCCGAGTCCTAAAGATGTCATTTTAGATGTTTTCTGCAGATCCGGAGTTTTCGTCAGCACTCTAGTTCACTAGGCACTACTCTAGTTGTTCTCGATGAATTGTTTGCACTATTTCAAATGTACCCAATAAAAGTGAATCGTGTGTAATAATAAACGAATATTCCATGAGTTTTCTAAGATGTATATCATGTAATCATGCAGTCCGAATATTCAAAACACATACTTGTATAATGTAAATCATCCTTTTAAATGTAAGTAAATTACCCGAAAGTGGCAGTTGTCACATTATTTCCTAAGAACCCTGCATCTACATGCAGAACTTAAAATTTCGGGACGAAATTTTTCTAACGGGGGGAGAATGTGACAACCCTCACTAAACCAGGTATCCGTACGACTTAATTAATAATTAATTACTGCTTAATTACTGTGCTTACTTGAACTTGTGGATAAACTGCTACTTGAATACTGATACATGTACTTACTTGCATCATACTTTACTTGCTGTCACTCCATGTTTTGCTTACAGCACCTTTGTGACAACCTTGATGCACCAAAAGCACAGTAGCACAATGAACGGATAACCTATTAAACGTGCTGTTATAACTAGCAATAGGCAGGTACTGCCTCTAAGGCCTGTAAGAGCCAGAGATAGTTTGCTACACTAGTGGTGAGTGTAGGGATATAAGGGTTGTAGAACTGCGTCACTAGGTGATAATTATAGTGACCGGATGTGCCTAAAACGTACTTCGAGTACAAAATTCAGCACTTTATATAAAAATTCAGCATCTAGCTAACTAATAAAGTGCTTAAACATGAGAAAAATATTACTAGATACTTTCCAAAATGTCGAGAATAAATTGTGTCACTAAAGATAAAATATACGACACTTTAAGTAATTATTTAGCGCTTTAACGGAGTAATATCCAACCGTACAACCGGACTTAACCCGGGACATAAAAATATTGTCATTTACATTATTTTTCTTTTTCTGAGCCAGTTAGGGTCCCCGAATACCCTAACACCCGTTACAAAACACTAGAATTGTTGACCCGCTAGACGCTCCAACATTTGGTCAATGAATGGCAAGGGGAAATGGTCTTTCCGGGTGGCGTCGTTTAACTTTCGGTAGTCTATGCACACCCGCCAACCGGTAACGGTACGGGAAGGGATTAACTCGTTCTTTTCGTTCATGATCACCGTCATCCCACCCTTCTTTGGGACGACTTGGGTCGGGCTCACCCATGGTGAATCGAAAATAGGGTAAATCACACCGGCATCTAACAACTTAAGCACTTCTTTCTTAACGACCTCTTGCATGTTCGGATTTAGGCGCCGTTGAGGTTGCACCACCGGCTTATAGTCATCTTCGATGAGTATCCGGTGGGTACAATAGGCGGGGCTTATGCCCTTGATATCCGAAAGACTCCATGCAATGGCTTCCCTATTCACTCTCAACACCTCTAACAACCTCCCCTTCTCTCCCTCCTCTAACTTAGACGAAATAATGACGGGAAACTCGGAACCCTCACCTAAGAAAGCGTACTCTAACTGGGATGGGACAACTTTGAGTTCTAATGGGGTGGGTCTCTCTATAGGTGTACTCTCACTCTCACTTTTGATCTCACTCAATTCTAGCACTTCAGGGACCCACTCGTTCTCTTCTACTTCCTCACTCTCACTCACAACCTCCTCTACCTTTTCAACTACCTCATCTATCTTACTCTCAACTAGATCGGCTCCACTAATATAGTCAAAGCAATGGTCGACACAAGATAAGAAAGATTCTATGAAATAGACCGAATGACAAGGACTACTAAGGTCATCGGAACCACTAGGGTGTTCCATGGAGCGTGCTATCTCGAAAGTAACTCTCTTCTCACCGACTTGAAGTGTGATTTTTCCGTCGAAGAAATCGATGATAGCCTTGGCGGTACACAAGAATGGGCGTCCTAGAATGATAGGAACCTTCTCATCGGCTTCCATATCAAGAACGACAAAGTCTACGGGAAAGACGAATTTATCCACTTTGACTAGAAGGTTTTCAATTATACCACGTGGATACTTAACGGATCTATCGGCTAGAGACAAAGACATACGTGTAGGGGACAACTCTCCTAGACCTAACCTCTCATAAATGGAATATGGCATTAAGTTTATACTCGCTCCTAAATCGGCTAGGGCCCTACACTCGGTATCACTCCCAAACAAGCACGGGATGGTAAAAAGGCCCGGATCCGTTAATTTTTCCGGGACCTTGTTCAACACTACGGCAGAACACCCTCCACTAAGGGGGATGTTAGAGACCTCTCCTAACCTATCCTTGCGTTTTAGAAGGTCCTTTAGAAATTTTGCATATTTGGGCATTGATTGAAGGGCTTCTATGAAAGGGAGGTTGATTCTAAGCTGCTTAAAGATCTCTAAGAATTTCCCGTACTCTTTGGAATAAGTTTGATTTTTAAGGCGGGAAGGGAATGGAGCACGGGAAATATCAACATTAGGTGATGGAACAACTTGAATGGGCCTTTTTCCTACACTCTTCTCACTTGAAGGCCCCCCGGTGTGTGCGGTACTTGCTGGGATGAACCTAGGTTGCACTTTACCGGGCGCCTCCATTTCAATCTCCTCATCTACGGGGTCCTCATCTTCTATCTCAACACTATCGGGTCTCACTACTTCTCCTAAGGTCCTACCGCTACGGGTTGAAATTGCCTTCAAAGTGCCTGAAGGGTTGGGCTTTGTGTTGCCCGAAAATTGACCGGGAGGTCGTTCTTACAACTGGCGTGCAATATCCCCAACTTGCCTTTGAAGATCTAAGAAACTTGAATGGTTATTCTTTAGGAGCGTAGCGTGGTCCTCTAAAGTACGTTGGGTAGCTTGATCCTTAACCACTAGTTGGGTAAGAAGGTCCTCTATCCTAGACAGACTACTATTTGACCCCTCATTCTTAGGTTGAACCTCTTGGTGTGACCCCTCACCTCTGAACTGTGCACCTGAACCTGAACTAGCAAATTGACCTGTTTGACCCAACCCCCCACTAGAATAGAAACCTGGCCCCTTATTTTGATATTGACCTGATGGAAAACCAGGGGGGTTACCTGAAGAGCGATAACTATTAGCACGCCAATTGGAGTTACTATTATTGAACGGGTTCCTTGGACCCCTATTTTGACCTGCTATATACTCGACCTGTTCTAGGGTAAGTGTTGGGCAATCTATGGTGTCATGTCCACCTCTACAAACTTCGCACCTATCGACCTTCTTCTTAATTTCTAGCAACTCTTTGGTGATATAGTCAAGTTGAGATACTACCTTTGAGTCTGAAACGACTTGGTTCACTCCTCGAGAAGATGAGGGAGTAATCACAGGATTGGAATTCCTGCTGGTAGCACTGTGATCTATATCAGCATGAGCGAAGCTCTCAAAGAGATCATTGCAGTCAGCCACAGTTTTCTTTCCCATTAGGTGGCCTCCTGCAGATGTGTCGAATCGGGCCTTGCACTCAGGGGTAAGACCGTTATAAAATTTTTCTACTAAAGCCCAATCCGACAGCCCATGTTGGGAACAACGCGAGAGTAAAGTTTGAAACCTCTCTCAAGCTAAGTGATATGGTTCGTCAGGCTCCATTCTGAAGGAATGGATCTGATCTCGAAGGCGAGAGGCCTTCGCAGGTGGAAAATATTTAGCAAGGAAGGCATCCCTAAGTCCAGCCCAAGTAGTGTAAGTACCTGCTGGCTGCGAATCGAGCCATGTGGCTGCGCGGCCAGCAAGTGAAAAGGGAAAGACTTGGAGAAAGCGGGCATCAAGATTAACACCTTCGATGCCGAAGGTGCTACACAGACAGGTGAGACGGTTGATATGTGCAGGCGCATCCTCATCATCACGACCGTGGAACTGACAAGAGTTATTAATGGCGGTCATGATGTATGAAGGAATTTGCCAGGACTTGTCATTGGTGATTTCAGGGATGGTGATGGGTGAATTTGCGGTAAAACCTGAGGTGGAACGCTGGTGGACAGTTTGGTTATCTGCCATTTGGTGAACTGGTGGGGGACTAGGGTGACGGGAGTGTGGTGGGGAGTTGTGGGGTGACGACTTCGGGGTGAAGTCGTAGTTCGGTGGTTTAGATTGAAGTGTAGAGTCAGAAAGGGCTGAAGATGAAGTTGAGGATTTTTTTACCTGAATACCGGGTGTGGAGAAGGAAGACTTGTCAATTGGAGGCTTCACTGGTCCCTGCGAACGCGTGTGGGGCATGAACTGCAAAACCGAGAACAAACAAGTAAGACGACTCCAACAAAAGACTCTAAAAATACGGAAAAGACACTAAGATCAATTGAACTCCTACGACTCACAAACACACAAAAAAAAACACGTAACGATATCAGTTAAAATCCAAACAAAGTAGTTAACGCAATTGCCAAGAGTCCCCGGCAACGGCGCCAAAAACTTGATGTGGAATAAGTAGTTCAGCTAAATAAACTAAAATTACCCTAAATTAAGATTCAAGTAATAAAAATCTAGACTCTCTAACCTGACTAAACTACTCACCGGCAAGTGAACCGGTCGACTCTAGCACAGAAAAGTAAGTCCGGATGTCGAACCCACAAGGACTCTAATGAATTACGTTAATGACTTTATTTAGACTAGATACTGACGCGACTAAACAATTGTTGTGTTTTAAGGGGGGTTTTACTAAAATCCTAAAATTGCAATAAAGATGAAATTAAGCTAAGACACGAATGAAGACTAAGGTTTGATTCAGATGAGATTAACGACTACCTAGACTTGAATCCAGTTTAACTAGGAATGGACTTCTAACGGTATTATTGTTGTATGGAGCCGGGATTGTAAAATACTAAACCTTAAGGTATTTCAACGCTAAGACTTCCCGACCCTTCTCAGGAAGAAACCTAGGAAACCCTACAAGGCAGTTATGAACACCGACTGTTAGACTTCCTCTCAGTCCTCTAACGACTCTAAAAGTGCCCTAATACGACTATCTACCTCTCAGCGCGATAATCTAAGGCAATTCTAGGTTCTAACTTGGTTTACTAGACACAAATGCAATTAGGGAACTAAGATTAACTTCTCTCAAAACCTATCTTAGATATATACTGCACCGCGACCCAATAACTAACTCGAGCCTCTCAGCGACAAGCTAAGCAGAATATTTAATTCTAATTGTATTTTAATTATTGTTTCTAGGGCTATTGGCCAATTTACCCAAAGATCACCCGAACCCGTGAGGATGCAAATAATCAACACAAATTTATTATGTGAAAGACATTCACCAAAATCTATGTGAAACAGTAAATAATCAGCAATCAAAAGTAAATACGCACACGCACCAAATCAGAAATTCTAGAATCCTTTACTTTCAAAATCAATCCATAATCAAACAATAATAACCGTTAAAAGATCCAAACTTTAATCAAACTATCATCTTGTCTAGGTAGTATCTAGGGTTTAGCCAAGAAACATGTTGTTCACAATAAACAAATCAAGTTCAAAACAAGAATTCATTGGAAAAATATTGAAACACGAATTTAAAGAAAACCGGGAGATAAAACCCGAACAATCTTCACTTCCACGCTCCAAGCTTCAACCGTATGATTCCCGCAAGCTTAAACACTTCGAAAGACGTGAAAAACTGCTCCAAAGTCGCCTAGGGGTTTTTAATTCGTTCGTAAGATAATCTGCTCCTCCTGATTTCGTGCGTATGTTAATTAAAATATGCCCCAATATAATAAACCTGGCCCAAATAAATTCGTCTGTGTATAGCCCAAGCTTCAACAACCAATCCACAATTAAATGTGGCCGCCTTCAATTTTTCTAATGTTGATATTTTAAATGCACAATAGCCCAAAAATAATGTTTCACACTCTCTTTGGGCTTGGTCTTTGGCGGCCCCATAAAATTAATTAGAATGCAGCCTCCTAGTTCATGTAGACATGTAGTCTTTCTTGTCCCTTCTTTTCTTGATGCGTCCAAGTATTTTTGGTTAATCCAATAGCAAGCAGGCTTTTACTACGATTTTGCATACATAATTGCTAACAAGCCCATATTTGTGTTTTCATCAACTATCACGAGCTTCAACCAAGAAAATAGTGGCAATTTACTTCGGTCTCTGGCACCCCATTCTGCCCAACTGGCTGGTCATTTCCATATTACTCGTTTTCGCTTCATTTGCACCAGAACCTGCCAAAACACAAATATCATCAATAGCACGCAATTCTAAATGAAACGAAACTATAAATAACGATAAAATATACAAACTATACACGAATAAAGGATGTATTTTGCAATACATCAACATCCAAACGGGTCAAAATAATGAAATAATGTAGAGTTTGGTTGTTTGAAAGTGATGGATTTCACATAAACATCCAAACCGGTCAAAATAATGAAATAATGTAGAGTTTGGTTGTTTGAAAGTGATGGATTTCACATAAACATCCAAACGGGTCAAAATAATGAAATAATAAAGAGTTTGTGTTGGGATTGAACCCTATCAGAGGAACAGATAATGTAAAGCCAAAACTGGATCAAAGCAGTGGATCCAGAATAAGCAGACGTTTACAGTTGGTTCATACAAATCTCTCCCCTTGAAAGTGGTTTCATATCTGCTGACCTCCTATCTGCTGTTCATACTAAGTGCTGACCTACAACTGCTGCTTCATATCTACTGACCAATGTCAAAGACTGATGGAAGACCAAAGCTCTGTTGACTCAATCTACTGCTTTGGGTCAAGTACTGCTGATCCGGACAAGCACTGCTGGGTTCACAGCAGAGGAAGGATGCAGCAGCAGTTTATGTGTCTTTTATGTAAAGTAATGTAATAGCAGTAGTTTAGTACATCAGTGTTTATAGATCAGTAGTTAGAGTTTGTTAGGAGGTTAGATGTCACTTTCATGGTGACGTCAGCTAAGATGCTCAGTGGTTTGCAAGTGCCTATAAATAGTTCAGTACTTTGTACTGTTCTATTAGCTCTTTCACCACATCGTCTTCTTTGCACGAACAAACTACTGAGCTCTGGCTGAGGGGGAGTTTGCATTCTTACATCAATCATTGTAATCGTTGTTGAAACAAATTCAATCATTCGGTTCTTTGTGAAAAGATGTTTGATAAAAGTATTACTCTCGTTTGATTGTATGCAAAGTTTGCTTTCATCTTATTTCCGCTGCACAACTCTTTCATTTCCATCTTAATTACAAACGAAAATACAATCAAAAAGAAACTCAGATCCAACAATTGGTATCAGAGCTTGGACAGTCAAATTTGATTTAACAATCATTTTGACGTAAATAGTTCAGCTCATAACAGTTGATACTGATCGTTTGTTCGTCTGTTGAAAAACAGAGCAAGGATTAATCACCATTAAAGTTGATTTCTCAGTGTCTGTAAAACAACAAGAATGACGTCACAATCTCAGGATGATAAAAACAACATCGGCTCACTTTTTAAACCACCTATGCTAAAAAGAAATGAGTACAACATCTGGCAGAGGAGGATGGGTCACATCCTCACTCAACAAAGCACAGGTTGTTGGAGATCTGTCACCTTTGGTCCTCATGTTCCTTTAGTGCCAAGCGCTGAAGATGCTAAAAAGTTCGTTCCAAAACCAGTTGAAAATTACACCGAAACCGATTTTCAAAAGATCGAACTAGATGCTAAAGCGTTTAGCATCATAGCATCAGCGCTGCCCAATGAAATATATGCTGGACTGTTACACTGTAACATTGCCAAAGAATTGTGGGACGCACTTAAGGAACAGTTTGGAGGTACTGAAGAAGTCATAGAAAACAATAGGGAAATCCTGAACCAACAGTATGAAACATTTTGTCATGTTAGAGGTGAATCACTGACTCAACAATTTGAGCGGTTTAGTTGTCTTATCAGTGAACTGAGGCTTGTTAATACTACCTTTACAAACTCGACTCAAAACAGCAGGTTCCTCAGGTCACTGCCCGAAAAATGGGACACTATAGCCTTTGTCACCAGAAATTCACCTGAGTTCAAGGATCTGACCTTGACCCAACTCCATGGTCGACTCCTGACCTACGAAAGGGAGTTGAACCAGAAAAGGAAGTTACAAGAGTCAGGAAAAGCCGTTGATGATTACACATTCGGTAATACTGCTCTTCTGGGTCAAGAAGAATCTGGGAGCAGTGGTAAGGACCAGGGTTATGATCACTTCATTGACATAACTGCTGGTGCAAATTTTAACAACCCTGATCCTCACTCTGCAAGTTATGCATTCACTGCAAACGAAAACCAGATGTCAGATAATTTAAGCTTTGAACTAAATGATTTGCAACATTTTGATCCCACTGATTTAGAGGAAATGGACATCCTACACCAACTGGCTTTGCTTAGTGTTAGAACTAGCAAGTTCTACAAAAGAACAGGGAGAAAATTCCCAGGTTTGCATGGGAATCTAAGGGTTGGGTTGGATAAATCGAAAATCAAGTGCTATAAGTGTAATAGGTTGGGACATTTCGCTAGGGAATGTAGGAGTCAAAATACTGGTCCCATAATTACTCATCCTAGCTCAAATTCTAGACCTCAAAATCAAAACACTGTGCACTATGCCCAATATGCCCCAGCAGCTCAAGTGAACACTGCTCACTATGCTGCTGCCCCTGTGCCAGTACATTATGTCCAAACTACTGTTCCACAAATCCAATATGTTCAAACCCCTGTTCCACAGGTACAAGTGCAACCTGTTGCACCTCAAACCACTGCTCCAGCAGCAGCACAACCAGATCAACAAAGTTTTTTCACTCAAGGGTTTGTTGACTGGAGCAGTATGCCTGATGATCTTTGTGATGAAAATTTTGCACTCTATGCTTCTAATGATTCTTCACATGATGAGTTTTGTTTGATGGCACTAGAGTCAATACAGGAAGGGGTTGAAGCTGAGGAGGAACAGCAGTGCTTTGAAACAGTGGAAGAGGTGATTGAAGCAGTGGTTACTGCTGTGGCTGATGAAGTACTGTTGGAAGAAAGTTCAGGTACTCTGATTGAACCAATGACAGATCCATGGTCCATAGAGGACAAAGAAGAAGAGAAAGAAGAAAAGGCTGGTGAAAAGAAGGTAAAAGCTGATGATGATGAAGATCATCAATGTGATTGTGCAATGATGGCAGCTGCCAAGGTATCTCCTCAAGTTCTTGAAAAACTGTGTTCAGACAATTGCATAATTGCTTTTGCTAACATCAAAGAGGTGAATGAAAACCTTCGGGATAAAATCTTAACTGATGAGGTCAAATTTGAAAGCTCTTTAAAAGAACTTAAAAACAAATTGACTGAAAAAGAAAAAGAAATCAGCTGTTTAAAAGAAGAGCAAAGTATAACCAAAACCCAACTTCAAACTATGGTAGAAAAATACCAAGTTTGCAAAAAGTAGTTGGAGTCTGCCCAGATTACTTGTGAAAGATGGGTGGAATCCTGCAAAGGATATGAGGTTATGCTTGAAAAACAGAGAAAAAGCAATGTGAAGTTTGGGGTTGGGTATAGAAAATATGATGATGAAAACACTGCTTTTGAAAACTCTGTTCAAACCACTGATGAAGCTACTGAGCTTATCCCCACAAACAAGAATGGCCAAGAAGTGAAAATCACTGACAAACTTGGTAACAAAATCACACTTAACAGACCAATGGGTTCCTCCACTTTCAAGGAGCTTGAAGATCATCAGTTTAAACCAAAATGGTCTGATGAGTGTGATATTCTTGAAAATTTCAAGCCAATGGACTTTACATCAATTGATGGTGTTAAAGCTCCAAAAGCTAAAGTCATACCTCTCAAAGATATCCCAGCAGTGGTTAAAACCTCTGCTGCAAAGGAATCTGAAAAGAGAAAGAAGAAAGAAAAAATTGATAACTTGTTTTGTGAATTCTGTGAGAAAAGGAATCATCTAACAAAAGACTGTTTCCACTTAAAAGCTTATGATCTAAACAAAACAAGTGTCATTGTTTCAGCAGAAAGCTGCATTGTCTGTGGGAAAACAAACCACAAAACTCAAGCATGTGTGTACCTCAAAAACTTTGATGTGAAAAAGAATGAGTACATTGCTAAAACATCCTTGAGTCCATCATCATCATCATCATCTGTCAAATTCACCAAGAAACAACCACTGTTTGTGCCAGTACAAACAGCTGTTACAAAACAGCTGAACCAAACATCTGTCAAAAGAGATGTTCAGGTTACTGATGCACCCCCTGCCAATCAGTTCAGAAAAGGCAGAGAAAAAAAGTCTTACCAAAGGATTCCTCACGTTTATGAGGCCTACAAAAGGCCCTCTAAACCCAAAGTGAACAAGCATCCTTTTGGTTACCAGCAGATGATTGGTCAGGACCCACAACAGTGGTTAGAGAAACACTGTCCTAAAACAGTTCAAACCCCTGACCTAACCACTGTCCATCATCTTGCATCCATCCCAGACACTGTTGAGACCCCATCCAAAGCCTTGTTGGCTTTGGAGACCTTAATGAACTAATCCTTTTACTTCATGTGCAGGGAGCTTCTACATGCTTTGATAGTCTTTGGTATGTAGATAGTGGAGGCTCCAGGCACATGACAGGATGTAAAGCCCTCCTCAAAGACTTTAAAATCCATGGTGGGGGTGATATATCCTTCGGGAATAATAGTAAAGGGAAGGTTCTGGGGTCTGGTACAGTGCAATCTGGTAATGTAAAATTTGAAAATGTCAATCTAATAGACAATCTAAAATTCAACCTTCTGAGTGTGTCCCAAATGAGTGACAAGGGATTTGGGTCATTCTTCACAAAAGACTGTTGTAGGATTGTTGGACCAGAAATGGTCAAAAAGATTGAAGCAATAATCAAAACTGGTCAAACTAAACTTGTTGCTCAAAGAAGTGGCAATGTTTATGTTGTTGACATGTCAAAAGAGTGTCCCAGAGCTGATGCCTGTCTGTTCTCAGCTGCCTCTAACAAAGAGACAGAACTTTGGCACAGAAGGCTGGGACACACAAATCTTAAGACAATCACAGAAATTTCAAAAAATGGTTTGGTGAGAGGCCTACCACAAAAATTGTTTTCATGTCCTGAACATTGCATTTCCTGTTTAAAAGGAAAACAGCATAAAAGTTCTTATAAGTCCATTGAAGAGTCCAAAACAACCCAGTGTTTGCAAATGCTACATATGGATTTGTTTGGCCCAGTTCAAGTCATGAGCCTTAAAAAGAAAAGATATTGTTTGGTTATTGTTGATGACTTTTCAAGGTTCACATGGACTTTCTTTTTGCACTCAAAAGATGAAACTGTAGGCATTTTGCAAGACTTTGTAATACAGGTTGAAAAGCAATTTGACCTACCAGTGAAAAGCTTCAGGAGTGACAATGGCACAGAATTCAAAAATAGGGAGTTGGATGCCTTCTGTGTGAAGAAAGGGATTGTAAGGCAGTACAGCATCCCAAGAACACCAGAGCAGAATGGGGTAGTGGAAAGGAAGAACAGAACTCTGATTGAGGCTGCCAGAACCATGCTTGCAGATTCAGGTTTGCCATTAACATTCTGGGCAGAGGCAGTAAACACTGCCTGCTATGTTCAGAACAGAGTTTTAATAAACCCCAGGCACAAAAAGACTGCCTATGAAATTCTGTATAAAATTAAACCACTGATCTCATATTTCAAAGTGTTTGGCTGCCCATGTTTTATTTTGAACTTAAAAGATTCCATTTCAAAATTTGCAGCCAAAATTGATTGTGGTTATCATCTGGGATACTCAACCACTGCCAAGGCCTACAAAGTGTTCAATACACGGACCAAGGCAGTGGAGGAGACTTTGAATGTTAAGTTCAATGAACTTTCATCAATGAAAATCCCAGCAAATCCTGCAGATCTGTTTGATCTTGAAAAATTCACTTTTGAAAATACTGCTGTCAAGACTAACAGTGCAGGTCCATCAGAGGATGCAACACCAGACTATGGGTATGAAATCATCATCCCTCAAAGGTCTGCCACAAAGGGAAAAGCATCAGCTGTTCAAAACAGTTGTCAAAGCTCTACCACTGCTACCTCAACAGTTGTTGACCAAAGTAGCCCATCAACCACTGCTTCCACATCCTCAAACACTGCTGACATAAGTCCTCAAACAGTGGATAAAAGTCAGCAGTTGTCCACCTCATTACCTCCTATACCACCACCTTTTGAAGCCACTGCTGGATCATCAAAGTCCCCAGCAGTGGTTAGCTCAGATGATACACATTTGCAGCCTTCACCAACCAATGCCATCATACCATACCAAGGAGATTTAATCTTCTTGAGATCTCATCCACCTGATCAAATCATTGGCAACATAAATGAAGGGGTGCTCACAAGAAGCCAAACCCAAAACATTTGTCTTTTTGCTGGTTTTCTATCACTCCATCAGCTAGTCAAGTACCAAGAGGCACTGAAAGACAACAGCTGGGTAGAAGCCATGCAAGAGGAGCTCCAACAGTTTAAAAGACAACAAGTATGGGAGCTTGTACCATTGCCAGAAGAGGTTAGTCCCATTGGCACAAAGTGGGTCTTCAAGAACAAAACTGATGAAAGGGGTATTGTTGTCAAGAATAAAGCCAGGCTTGTGGTTCAAGGTTACAGACAGGAAGAGGGGATTGATTATGATGAAACATTTGCCCCTGTTGCAAAATTAGAAGCAATTAGACTGTTCCTGGCCTTTGCTGTCAACCACAATATGAAGGTGTTTCAAATGGATATCAAAAGTGCTTTCCTCTATGGTACAATTCAAGAAGAGGTGTATGTTTGTCAACCTCCAGGTTTTGAGGATCCATTTTATCCAGATCATGTCTACAGGCTAAACAAAGCCTTGTATGGCTTGAAACAAGCACCAAGGGCCTGGTATGAAACTCTTTCCAACTTCCTACTCTCAAATGGTTTCAAAAGAGGTACCATTGATAAAACACTGTTTTTAAAATGGATAGGGAAGGATTTAATGATTGTCCAGATTTATGTGGATGACATTATTTTTGGAAGCACATGTAACTCAATGTGTGAAGAGTTTAGAGAACTCATGACAGCTGAGTTTGAAATGAGTGCTATGGGTGAGCTGCAATGCTTCCTTGGTCTCCAAGTACAGCAATTGCAAAATGGAACTTTCATTCATCAAAGCAAATATGCTAAAGAACTTTTAACCAAATTTGATATGAATGATTATAAACCATGCAGCACACCCATGGCAACAAATAAGCTGGTCATGTCTGATGAAAAAGATGAGCTGATTGACCAAACACTTTATAGAAGCATGATTGGGTCTTTATTGTACCTAACTGCATCTAGACCAGACATCATGTTTGCAACATGTGTCTGTGCAAGAAGTCAATCAGCTCCCAGAAAATCAAATCTCATTGCTGTAAAAAGGATCTTCAGATACATAAAAGGTGCTCCCACACTTGGTATCTGGTATCCAGCTAATGGGAACATCAAGCTTTCAGGTTTCTCAGACAGTGACTTTGCTGGATGTCACACCACAAGGAAGTCCACATCAGGAGGGTGCCAGTTTTTAGGCGATTGCTTAGTTTCATGGCAAAGCAAAAAGCAAGCAGCTGTTTCAACATCCACTGCTGAAGCTGAATACATTGCTGCTGCAAGCTGTACAGCCCAACTCCTGTGGCTTCAGAATCAGTTGCTGGATTTTGGTATCACTGCCTTAAAGACACCACTCATGCTAGACAGTCAGGCAGCAGAAAATATCATCAAAAATCCAGTTTCCCACTCAACCACCAAACATATCGACATCAGACATCACTTTGTGAGGGACTGCTATGAAAAAGGTTTGATTTCTCTGCATCATGTCCCAACTAAAGACCAGCTGGCTGATGTGCTCACAAAAGCACTTGATACAGCCACTTTTGAAAGCTTGGTCTCTAGGATTGGGATGCTGAACATGGAATAACAAGCAACATCTTGTTTTTCTATGAATAAAAGCAACAAAATGTTTTCAGAAAATCAAAACTCCATCCTTAAAAATAGTTAAAAATGAAATTTTTCATTAAGTCCTTAAAAGTCTGCCATTAACCACTGTTTGTTCAAAAGTCTGCTCTACTTCAAAACGTCTGTCCACTGCTGAAAGTCAACCCCTGCTCTCTCATTTGATAAACTCTGTTGTTCACAAGCAGTGTCTTATCCACTGATATGCTATCCACTGATAGTAAAAATCACCCACTGCTTTCATTCCACTACCTTCATCAGTCACTTTCACAAAAGTACTGTCCTTCACTTTCAACAGGGGTTGTCACGTGGACAGTACATATTGGTCAGACCTTTTGTAACGGCTGCCACCTCAGCATTCACTTTCTTCCCTATAAAATCCCCCACTCACCACCAAAACAGGGTTTTACTGTCGAATTGAATTCTTAAAAATTCTCTTCTCAAAACAGTTTTTCTTCACATTTCTTCACAAATTTCTTCGATCAATCATCCTCAAAATGAAAAAATCAAAGAAATCTTCAAAACCCTCATCCAAATCATCATCGAACACAGCCTCCCAAAAGGCAATCTCCACTGAAATTCCACATAAACCATCTCACAATCTCCTGGGTCTTCTCACAAAACCAGGAACCACCAACGTGTTCGATTTCATCATTGACATCATGGCAAAATCAAAGTACAAAACTTTGATCACTGCCGATGCACCAATCTATTTGGCGACCCAAAGGGAGTTCTGGAAAAATGCAACCCTTGAAAAACAAGGCGACACTGCAACCACCATAAACTCTTTCATAAAGGGTAAAGCTGTCCAAATCACGCCACAATCCATTTCAGAGGTCTTTCAACTCGGTGATCAGGAAGGTAAAATTTCTTTCACTAAAAACGAGTTAAAAATTGACTTCATTGAGAGAGGGTATGAAGCCACAATGATGAAGAAAATTACCTTAGAAAAAGGTTATTTTCCTTCTGCAACCAGATTTTTATTTCATACCCTCCTACTATGTGTTTCAAACAAAACCACTTCTTTTAATGAAATCCCTTTAAAGATTCAAAATCTGGGATATGCTATTCTTCAAGGAGAAAATTTTAACTATTCTCGGGAAATTTTTAAAGATTTGGTTAATAATGTTGAAACAAAATCATTCTTACTGTTTCCAAGGTTTTTAAGTTACTATTTTTCAAAGAAATTCAGTAAGGATGATTTAGCTGTAATAAACCAGGGTGCTCCTACTCAAATAAACAGTTTAACTACTGAAACTTTTTCAAGGATGTTAGCACCTTGCAAAACACAAGCAGAGGTGCCTGAGCAGATTTTAGCAGTTACAACTGCTCCTCAGGTATCTGCTGCTGAGCCCACTGCTCAAGGTGATCAAAGCAGCAGCACAACTGTTTTGAAACCCACACCTAAAATCACCAAAAAGCCAACAAAAAGAAAAACACAAAAACCCCCCAAACCCCTCAAAAAGGCATCTCTGGAGGATGAGATACCAGAGCTCCTGCCAGTGACAACACAACAGTCACAAGAAACCACTGCTGCTACTTCCTCACAGCAGTTGGTACAAAAATCTCAACCCATAACCAAAACTCCTCCTGCTTCTTCACAAAAAGAACAAGTTGTACAAATAGGGTCTCCACGTCATGATGCTCTGGAAACACTTGTTTCTATCATCCACAGTCCAATGCCCGGGACACATCCTATTTCTACACCAACCATCACATCCACATTTCCCTCACCAATAAAACCACTATTGGATGCAATTGATTTGAACCAGGCATTATCCAGTCCTTCTCAATCACCTATTAATGAGAATATACCTCAACAACTGACTGGGTCTGATGCATCAATCTTTGCTAACCCACCAACAGAACCTGAGGAGGTTACACCCCTTGAGTTACAAGTAACTCTTGGTGGTATTCCAAGTGAAGCAGCCACTACAAATGTTACACCCACTGGGTTACATTTGGACAGTGGTTAGATTCATAAGACTTCCTTGGAGGCAATTCCTTTTATAGCACCTCTGCCAACCACCAGTGGATTTATTTATCCTACTGGAAACATCAAAAGGTTGTCAAGTGTTGAAGGAAGAAGACCCCAGTACCAAGAACAAGGGGCATCAGTGGTTAATGTTTGGAGTATATTCCCTACATCTACCATTGATAAAACCACTGCTAGTGGGAAATCAGATGATCCCATTAACTTGGGTGATGGTTTAAAGTACCAGAAATTGACGGATCGTATTGCAAAACTTGATACCTCTGTTGCAGAACTCAAAGATATGTTACAACAGGTGTTACAAGTTCAGAAGGTACAATCAACTGCTGTTCCACCTCAAGCACTTGCTCCACAAAGGGCACCTGCTACAAATGAGCTCTGGAATCAATTTCAATCTTTTCTCCAACAACAAGCACAATTAGCAGATCAGCAACATGAAAAACATGTCCAACAGCTGAGAAATGCAATGGAGTCAAGATTCAAGAACACTCAGGCTGATTTAAAGGCTCTCAAAACTCAGATCTTACACACCACTGGCACTGCTCCTCCAAAAGTCCGCTACATTTATCAACTCCCAGAAGATAATGCCAAAAAGGGGGAGAAAATTCAGGAGTGGAAAAGGAAGGGTATAGAGGATGGTCTCTATCTTGAACCAGAAAATTCAAATATGACCAAAAAGATACCTTTTCCAGATGGTAGCAAGAAAATTGATGTGACAACAAATGCACTAGCAGAAGCAGCTGCAAGTGTAAAAAGGGATAGAGAGGCCAAAAGGAAAGCCAGGGTGGAAAGAATGGATCATCCAGAACAGGGTACTTCTGGGTCAAGGGATCATGAAAATCCTGTTGAGGAAAAGAAGAGGCCTACTAGAAAAGTAAGGCAACCCAAATCCATTCCTATCAGACGTTCAAAGTCTGCTAAAAAATCACCATACAAAACAGCTGATGCAGCAGGAGTTACAAAAACTACTGCTTATCAAACAGTTGTTCCATCAACACACACCACTTCAACACACACAACATCCACTGCTTTACCATCATCATCACCAAAAACAACACCTGCTGACATACAGCAGAAGACAGCAGATGTTATAACATCTGTTGTAATGACAACAGTGGTTGAAACACCAGTTGTTTCAACAGCTGTTAGTCAATCACAATCCACTGCCACAACATTCACCACCACTGTTTCATCCAAAACATCATCAGTCTCTCCTAAACCAAAAAGGAGAAGGCTAATTTTAAAAGATAATGACACATCTCCACCACAAACATCTTCAAAATCTTTAACTCTTGTCACAATACCAAAACCTGTTCCTCTCTCATCAGTACCAATGTACAAGCCCTTACCTCCTGCAGGTGTTCAATTTCCTCTTGAACTAGCAGCTGTTAGAGATGAAATAAAATCCTTCTACTATGAGGATGACCCTGCCAAAAGGAGGTTGCCATCAATAAAGGGATATCCTTGGCCTACAAATGTTGATGAATACTTGGATATCAAAGCCAAGCAAGCAGAGGATATCTCAAAAAGAAACACACAAGGGAAGTCTGACAAAGAAATTTCAAGAAATTATCAATATCTGCTTACACAAGTCAGATCCCTAGAGCAATTTGCAAAAAATGTTAGTCAACAAATTTCTGAAAGAGCAGCCGAATCTCTGAAGAAAGACTACATTGAAAGCATCATGGCTCACAAAAAGTACAAAGGAGAGAGATATATGTACAAAGAGTGGACTGTTCCTGAGCTTGAAGATGAAGCTGCAAGAATTCAAGACATGATAAAAAGGAAGGTCACTCACACTCCTCCTAACTGGGCAAAATTTAGAAAGAATGTACCTGACAAACAGGAAGAGCTGAAGAGAATGAAAGAGGAACTGGTAGCAGCTGATTATGGTAACAAAAGACAAGTTGCTAGATGGAAAGAAGATGTGGTCAGGGCTACTTACAAAAAGTTGGAACAATTAAGAAAGAAAGATCCAAGAGTTCCACAAAAGCCTGACTATTCCAAAGCAGCGGTTTCAAAAAGACCACCAAAGCTGCAAGTCAAAAGAACCACTGCTCCAGCTGGTGCTGCCATCTACAAAAGAAGGAGCAAAAACCAGTTTAGCATGGAAACAATTCAAGATCTTTTAGCCGGAGATGCCATTGTAAAAGCTGGCACAGAAGTAATGATAAAGGAAGATCTTGAATTGGAACAATCTGCAACCGCTGCTCAGCCAGCTATGAACAGGCCAGCCTCTCCAAATACTTCTGCAAATAAACATCTCCCAAGAAACCCACCAGGCTCAAAAATACAAAAGTGGGAAACTGACAAACAGACCTGCGTATTGACTTTGCTCAGGTCTGGTGGAGGAGTGGAGAAAATATCAAGGGAACAAGCTCTTGGCCTGAGTCTTGAAGATTTGCAGGATCTCCTTGATCTTCCACTCAGCAGGGATGATGAAGATACAGATGCCCTAGACTTTGAATTACAATTTAAAGGTCAGATAAGGGAGCTGTTGTTGAGGCAATAAAGATTTCCACAAATAATGAAGAGTTTTGGCATTATCTGTTCCAGGGGGAGATTGTTGGGATTGAACCCTATCAGAGGAACAGATAATGTAAAGCCAAAACTGGATCAAAGCAGTGGATCCAGAATAAGCAGACGTTTACAGTTGGTTCATACAAATCTCTCCCCTTGAAAGTGGTTTCATATCTGCTGACCTCCTATCTGCTGTTCATACTAAGTGCTGACCTACAACTGCTGCTTCATATCTACTGACCAATGTCAAAGACTGATGGAAGACCAAAGCTCTGTTGACTCAATCTACTGCTTTGGGTCAAGTACTGCTGATCCGGACAAGCACTGCTGGGTTCACAGCAGAGGAAGGATGCAGCAGCAGTTTATGTGTCTTTTATGTAAAGTAATGTAATAGCAGTAGTTTAGTACATCAGTGTTTATAGATCAGTAGTTAGAGTTTGTTAGGAGGTTAGATGTCACTTTCATGGTGACGTCAGCTAAGATGCTCAGTGGTTTGCAAGTGCCTATAAATAGTTCAGTACTTTGTACTGTTCTATTAGCTCTTTCACCACATCGTCTTCTTTGCACGAACAAACTACTGAGCTCTGGCTGAGGGGGAGTTTGCATTCTTACATCAATCATTGTAATCGTTGTTGAAACAAATTCAATCATTCGGTTCTTTGTGAAAAGATGTTTGATAAAAGTATTACTCTCGTTTGATTGTATGCAAAGTTTGCTTTCATCTTATTTCCGCTGCATAACTCTTTCATTTCCATCTTAATTACAAACGAAAATACAATAAAAAAGAAACTCAGATCCAACAGTTTGGTTGTTTGAAAGTGATGGATTTCACGTAAACATCCAAATGGGTCAAAACGAAGTCATAACACATACCAGAATGGGTGCGTGAGAAAAGACTTCGGCATAAACCCGGTTGATGGGTTAAATCATGAAGGCAAGCATAAACCGGGTAATGGGAACGCGAACCATAAATAGATGGACTCAGGTAATGGGTCATAATTGAAAGATTAGGAATTCCAGAATTCGGATTAATTAAAGTTCACCATTGAAAGGTCAAACGCGTCAAATTGGTGTAAATGCTAACCGGGTAACGGATGCGTGTAACGCAGGGTTAACAACCCGGGATAATGAGGTTTAGTCATAAAACATTGTTGTTCTTGCAAAGAGAATGCAAATCCATAGGCTTGTTTGCTTAAACTTGCAAATGGGTCAAATAAGTTAATTATGTAAATTTAGAATTTATAACGAATAACATATATTTATACATCTGGGTTATGGGTATATATATTAATAATGTGGGCAAATGTTTTACGAACACGTAGGAACAAGTTTCGTGTGAAATTGGTAAGTATTCGGAAAGATACGCCATTTTTAGTAAAAAAAGGAAAATTTGGAAGAGTTGCAGGGTAGCCCAACCGTAACCTACGACTGCCAGCCGTAGGCTGCTGTAGGCATGTTCTGCCAAATGTTGTTAAAGGCTGCCGTAACCTACGGTGGCCAGCCGTAGGCTATGGCAGGGACTTCCTGCCCATGTTTATTTACATATGCCGTAGGCTACGACATTGAAGTCGTAGCTTACAACGGGTATTTTCAATTTCCCTTGTTTGATGATTTGATGGACATGATTCGTTTAATTACGTTTTATTCATCATTTATCTAACGTATGATATGATTTTTGACACATAGGTGATTAGCTAGGAACTTATGGATGAAGATCAAGCGAAAAGAAGAACTGAACATGTCTAAAAGTCATGTTTCCGCATTTTGTTCATTTGGTTATCAATCTACTCATTAATACATGTTGAAATGTTTAGAAATCTTAGGAAGTTTTTATGAAACTCTAAGTTTTGTAATGACATGTTGTAAACTTTTATCAAACTCGAAATTCTACATGAATGTTAATTTGCTCTACTTTTATATAAATGCAAATCTTGTATAAATTTTTATTTAGTTAACTATGGGTCTTATAAGCAGCAACCGAATGATGACCAAATCCAGGAAAAACATAAAACAATCAAAGGTTTATTAGAAAATTGAAAACCTTAAAGTTTAATATGAAAAAAAAAACACAAATGATAAAACCATAAAAAAATAAAGAATGATAATGATAATACCGGATAGTCCATGTGGTTTACCTATTTTTCACCTTTAGTTCCTAACTTTCTAAAATTACAGCTATAGTCCCCAACTTTTGCAATTTCGTTCCCGGATAGTCCCTGGCGTGGATGAAGGTTAGTTTTTGGTGTTAAGTGGATGTGAAATTACTAAAATGCCCTTGTTATTAAAAACCTAAATCCTTTTTTATCTTCTTCTTCTAGGTCAGAACCACCATCACCACCACCCAACATTTAAAAATAAAGCAGAGCCCACAATTTGTTCAGCACCTGAAGATATCTTCATCTTTTTATGGCTGCTTCTCTTGATTTTGATGTGCCCACAAAGAATAACCAAGATTTACGCCTCTTAAGTCGATATAAAGATATCGTGATAGATACCCTAAATTAATGGTCCAATGCTTTACCAGGTTGTAGTGTACTACCCATGATAACCTTTGTTAACATTAATGGTAGCTACAACAACTATTATTGCAGGAAAGTAATTGCATAAAGTTTACAAAAACATGGACATCTAAAATTATACAAAAGAAACACTATTAGTCCTATAATTCGCTATTTCTTACATTGTATTTACAGTGCCTTTTTTAATATTATAGCTACTTTAGGCCCTTTCTTGAAACGAAGTTAAACGCAGATCTTGTGATCGTTATGATCCGATCCTGCTCTTATCACCCGAAAAAATAATCTTCCATAAGGATTTTGTGGCATTTCTCTTGATCACGACAGACATATATTTTTTTACTAGATGTGCCCGTGTCTTCTAGTTCGGCTTCTTTGATGAGATTTTTGAAAAAAATTAAGCTACTATCACTTGCGAAGATATAATCATCGCTATTATTGGGTGGAATAAACAACGGTATTTGATCCGCCATTTTGATAAATTGTGGTAAAAAATTAAAATATGTGAAGAAATGAGAATAGAAATACAGAGAATGGGTGTGAAATTTTGTAAGACCCTTGTTCCGTTTTATACTATTATCAACTAAATTTCTACTATATTAGTGTATTTAAAATTTATCATACACTTAAAATATGAGTTTATTAAAACATTATACTAAATCAAACGTTACAACATTTTGTAAACTTGAGTCGCCATTCAAAATATGACAACGAAACTGTTTTGGTCAAAAATTACCGAAGCAATTTAGTGATCAAACTTAGTTTGTGAGGTAGTGTGCTATGTAAACTTGTAAAAATGTGTTAACTTTGTTGAAAATGTAAACAGTTTCAGGATATAGTTCCAGGATACAGAACTATATCAATTTGTAAACGAAATGCAAGTAAAGTAAAAATTGACACGAGATGTACGAGGAAAGTCCTTGATCTTTCTAGATCGCCGGCATAAAACCTCGGGAGCTAACAATAGTCAGCTGCCTTGTTCTTCTTATTGCTTGAATAACCAGGATACAGTGCAGGATAATGCTCAGATCGCTACTAAGTGTTACAATGATTGGAAGTGATGAGTGTTAATGTGTGATTGTTGCTGGAAAGAAGAGTGTGAGAGTTAGAGAACTCGAATTGTGTGTCCCCTATGGATCTGGCATCCCCTTTATATAGTTTCTAAGTTTAACTAACTATGCTAAAAATCCGGGATATTATGCTAAAATTCCGGGATCCTGCGAATATTCCCTTTTGACCGTTGTAAACCCCTTCTCCAAGCTTCCAACGTCTTTCTTGTAACCACCTTGACCTATTCTTCAGGGAGACCAAGCCTTATGACCGTTTGTACCTTGCAGCCAAAGCAAATTGTTAACATCACGCAGGATACCCTTGCAGGATGTTACCAATATCCTGGTCCAGTATCCTGGCAGCGAAAATAGACATATAAAGTCAGGATATAATTTCGGGATATATGTTAGAAAATTCCACCCACAACAATTGTCCCCAAAAATATAGCTGTTGGGATCCTTTGATCTTAACAGATGTATTTTTCCGACGTTATCTGAAGTCTTAATGGATAGAGATGTGATGTGACCTGATGCAACTTTCAAGGCTAGTATTTCTCATAGTTAGCTATCTTCGCCCTACATCTTCTACTTTCTTCTTGTTAATTATCACATTGTACCGGACCATTCAGGTATTCCCTCTCTCTCTATTCTTTCTTTGTGCATCTTTTCCGTCGTCACCGATCTCATGGTAAAACGCACTCGTTCATGCTCCGGCGACTCCAAGCCAACCTTAATGGCACACATTCTGCCCGGCAAGCCCGAGAAAGAGGTTTGCAATTTTGATAATGCCGACATGGCCGCTCTACGTGCCTCTGGAGCCTTCCCTGATGGTACGTCATCCGGCCATTTGATTGGAACATCTGGTCAGATTTTTCTTCAGCTGAGTGGGTTTGTTTTTTGGCTTAGTCATTCAAGTTCAAGTCAGCATTCATCCTCCAATACGCCGGGTAAAGATGTATGTTCTAAATGCATTTCTGCACATGCTTGGTTAGTTGATGTATTAACATATAAAAATTGAAATTACTTCCCTTTTATGTAGATTCCAGCAAACTTGTTCCAATTTTCGATCTGGAAGAGCTTGACAGTTTCCCGGCAACCGTTCCAGTAAAGAAAGAGCCTAGCTCCATGCCTTCCATAGCATCCAAGCCTTCAACTAGTTCTAAACCTGCAGCCATGCCCAAGCCTTCCTCAGCAGCGAAGCTCCGTGCTTCTAGTTCCCGTAAGAGGAAATAATCTGATTCTGTTGTCATCGCTGAAGTCTTTTCCTACGAGAACCTTGGTTTCATGGGATCTAGCCATTTCATGACTTCTTTCCTTAACCAGGTAAATATCCTTATCCTACATCCTACACACATATGCTGAATCGATACCCTGGTTAGATTATATTAACAATACCTGAGTTCTGTTTTGCAGGTGTTTTGGTCAAAAATCAGATGATGATAATGCAACCAAACTCTCTGTTACGGGGTATGATGCTTGAATTGGTAAACAACAATCAGGATCACTATGAAATGAATTGCACAGGGGACACAAAGATTTATATGAGGAAAAAGCCCTTGATCAATGTATGATCTCCGGCATAAAAAACCTCGGGTGATGGAAACTACCGATCACCAACTCAAATTAAACAATAATCCTTTTACAACTTCGGATGATAGCGAGCTAAGTACAAGGATCACTATAGTGTATCGTGTAGAAACGTATGAAAAATGCTAAGTGTTTTGCCGAGAGCTGGTGAGTGCAGTTGTACGAGTGTGTGTAGCCAAAAAATAGCCAAGTGTTGTCTAATTAGCTCGCTACCCCTTTTAAATTTAGTAAAATATCTAAATAACTAACTATCCGCAATTCATGCCTTCTCCCCACGATCTCCATAACGTTCATCATGGTCAAGCACGTGCGGAATAAACGTGGAATATTCTCCAGGAACGTTACCAAGACTAAGTCCAAGCTGGTACTCCTGCAAAACAATACCGAAATCATAGCAGAAAATCATTAGTATAAGGATCCTTAGGATGATCCATGATCCTGATCCTGAAGCACTTCTGAGGATCACTAACTGACACAGAAGTAAGGATCACCAAGCAGGATAATAATTGAGGATCACGGGTCATTAAGAAATCCTCCCCTAACAATTGCCCCCAAAATATAAGGAGTAATATTGTAAATAAACGAGTTGTATTTTGTTGATCTTATCCGCAATAAACTAACGGATAAATAGCCGTTAAGATCGAACTAGCCGTTGCAAACCTGACGTCACTGAAGTGACTATCCTGCAAATCATCATTATAAATAGGAGTTAGAGATAGGATCAATTTGCATTTAAATCCAAGAGAAACACCCTTTAAATTCTCATCCGAAGATCAATCAGGTATCTCTTTTCCTATTTCTCCTTCTCTTACTCTGTTTTTCTTTCTTTACCAACATCACGTTAAGAATGATGCTCCGGTCCTCCCCCGCCAAGGATCACCAGAAGGATAGCCCCTTGAAGAGTCAAGGGATCATCAAAGATTCAGCGAATGAGAGGTGTTGCTTTACTGATCCACAAGTAGATAAGATCCGGTACTGCTTTCCGGCGAACACCTTTTTCAAACCCTTCGATCCCACTGTTCTGAACGACTATATTTCTGAGACATGGGTAGCTTTTCCTGTTACCCCATTCACCATAGGATACACCTATCCTTTTCCAGCCTTTACCCAATCCTTTTTCTCCCTTACCGGCATCTCCTACATCCAAGCTATGCCGATGATCTGGAGGGTCTTATATACCCTTGAAAGGATCATAGAGCAGGAAGGGATTCATTTAGGAATGTCGGAACTCGCAGAGATGTATGATCTCACGATGTTTGGATCCCACCGATATCTGTTTAAGCGAAAACCCGGTGAAGAACATCCCATTTTTAAAGCCACCAAGAATGATACAAACTGGAAACGACGTTTTTTCTTTGTCAGAAGGGATTCTATTCCAAACGGAAAGGATCTACCAAGGAAGTGGTCCACTCATGGTAGGACAGAGGATCCTGAGAAGGATCACCAGATAGTCTTGTTTTTGTATAAGGATCACTAACACCCTTTTGTTTTATGTTATACAGCTGTCTCTGTTTCGCACCTCATACCATCACCTACCACCAAGGAAAAGCTTGCTGCTTTTAGAAGGCTTGAACCTGTAACCAGATCATTCAAGACAGACACCCAGGATTCACAAGAAGTATCCTCAGGTTCTATCACCATGTCAAGTAAGTATCCTGTTCTTTGTATAGTTAAAGACTTAAATAAATAGTTAAATAGAAATAGGATAAGGATACTTATCTGTTTTGGTCAAAAAAATCTGATGAGGATAATGCAACCAAACTCTTTGTTACGGGGAATGATGCTTTAAATGTAGAACAATGAGGAGGATCACTTCAATGTAAATTGCACAAACGACACAAGGGTTTATACGGGGAAAAAGCCCTTGATCAAGAGTTGATCTCCGGCACAAAAAACCCCGGGTGATGGAAACTACCGATCACCAAGCTTAAATAAATCAATAAATGTTTACAACTTCGGATAGTAACGAGCCAGGTACAAGGATCACTAGTGTGAAATATGTAAAAGTGAGTAAAAACTAACAAGTGTTCGTCGAGAGCTTCAAGAGTGCGATTGTATGAGAGTGTGTGTAGCTGAAAATGGTTAAGTGTTCTAAATTCTAGCTCGTCACCCCTTTAAAAATAGAAGTTAACTACACTAACAAACTATCCGACTTTTGTGCCAAGCTCCCACGTTCTCCACAACGTCCATTTCCAGTCAAACGTGTGCGAAATACCCGTGGAATATTCCATAGTAACGTTGCCAAGACCAAGTCAAGCTTGTTACTCCTGCAAAATAATACGAAACATAAACAAACAATCGTTAGTATGAGGATCCTTAAAGTAATCCATGATCCTGATCCTGAAGCTCTTCTGAGGATCACTATCTGTCACAGAAGTAAGGATCATTAGTTAGGATAACAAGTAAGGATCACTAATTGTTAGAAAATCCTCCCCTAACAATTGCCCCCAAAATATAAGGAGTGATATGTAAAATGAGCGAATTATATTTTCTTGATCTTATCCGCAACGAACTATCGTAAATATAGCCGTTATTGTAGAACTATCCGTTGCAACCATGACGTCACAGAAGTGACAACCCTGCACAATCATGATTATAAATAGGAGATAGAGATATGATCGATATGCATTTAAATTCGAAGAAACTCCCTTTAAATTCTTGGTCGAAGATCTATCAGGTATCTCTTCTCTTATTTCTCCTTCTCTTACTCTGTTTTTCTTACTTTACCATCATCTCTTCAAGAATGATGCTCCGGTCCTCCCCCGCCAAGGATCACCAGAAGGATAGTCCCTTGAAGAGTCAAAGGATCATCAAAGACTCAATACATGAGAGATGTTGCTTTAACGATGCTCAAATAGATAAGATTCGTCACTGCTTTCCGGCGAGTGCCTTTTTCAAACCCTTCGATCCTACTATTCTGTGCGACTATGTTTCAGAAACATGGGTTGCCTTTCCAGTTACTCCATTCGCCATCGGATACACCTATCCTTTCCCAGAATTTACACAATCCTTCTTTTCCCTTACCGGCATCTCTTACATCCAAGCCATGCCGATGATTTGGAGGGTTTTGTATACCCGTTATTTGTTCAAACGAAAACCCGGCGGAGAACACCCCCTTCTTAAAGTCACCAAGAATGACACAAATTGGAAACGTCGCTTCTTCTTTGTCAGGAGGGATACCATTCCAAACGGAAAGGATCTACCAAGGACATGGTCCACCCATGGTAGGGTGGAGGATCATGAGAAGGATCACCAGAAAACTTTCTTTTGATATAAGGATCACTTATATATTTTTGCTTTCTTGTTATGCAGCTATCACCGTCTCACACCTCAGACTGTCTCCTGCTGCCAAAGAGAGACTCATCGCTTTCAAGAAACTAGATCCTGAAACAAGAACTTTCAAGACAACCACCCAAGACTCTCAGGAGGTATCCTCAGGATCTGTCACGATGTCAAGTAAGTATCTTTGTTTAAAAATTAAATAAATAGTGAAATATAAATGAAGTAAAGATACTTATCTTGTTTTGGTTGTGTAGGTGCTGGAAAATCCACCAAGCCTGCTTCTCAATTCGACATGGCTGACCTTGATACTGTTAGACCCAGGAAGAAGAGGTCCACCACCAGTCCTAGCATCTCCATTCCCAAGGCACCCACCAATGGAAGGGGTGGCAAGAAGAGGAAAACTTCTGACACTGAGGACCTTCAAGGCCTACCACTGATCCGCCACCAGTTACTTGAATACTTCAATGAGGTAAGGATCACCAATTCTGCCTAGGTATCCTAATCGTATGAGGATCACCTGATCTTGAACTGCTTTGTCCTTTTCTTTGCAGAAATTTGCTGAGATTGAAGATTACGTGGGGAGTGTTGAGGAGCTGGATAAGAAGATTGCTGACCTCCAACAGGTTGTAGTGCTCAAGGATCTTAAGATCGCTGACCTTGAAAAAGCCCTTAAAGATGCCAAGACTCAAACAGCTAAAATCCTGATCGACATTGACTATGAGAAGCATGATCTCATAGAAAATGCAAAGGTCTCTGCTGCCATCACAATGTATCCGACAAAATTAAAGATGGCCCAGGAAGCTCAAGATCCTAACTTCGACAGAAGCAGCTGGGATGTTGAGGGCTGGAAAGCAAGGTTGGCTGATCTTGAGGATGATGAGGAGGCTGATGAGGTTTTGGCGATCGAGGCTGGAGGTAGTGGGAAGGATCTGGTGAAGGATACCGCAGCTGGAGGGGAAGAGGATGCAGCAAAGGTGTAGGCTGCACAATTGGGCGATGATGGACATTCTTAGACGCAGCCGGAGCCTAATTTTTAAGTTTGGTAGTAGTTTTTTGTGGTTGTGATGTTGAACAATTTGATGGTTTGTATTGAACAATAGTTTTTAGGATTAAGGATCATGTATGATCCTTTGGACAATAGGTAGGATTGCAAATGGTGGAGGGATCCTCTGTTTGGGGGATGAAGCCATTGTGATCCTGCCGCCTTTATATTCCTGCACTACTTTTGAACCTATTATCATGGACACCCTTTACCTACCCCAGCGGACGGGCCACGTTTTGCTGGTAGATGCTCGGGGTAGGTAATTTTGACAACCTTTTAAGGGTTAATCCTTTGTTAATAAATAAAACCTTAATCTTTTGTCGCTTATCTTGTATTGTTACCCTTTTTGATTCTTTAGTTCTCAATTGTTTTGATGTACATTTATTGAATAAGCAATTTTGAACAAGTCAGATTAAAAATATTTTAGGATACGATCCATAATCAAATATCCTATAGTTAAAGAATCCCAAAAAGTAATATATTCTAAGGATCACAAGTTTAGTTGTCAAACTTTAAGGGTTATTCAAATAAACAATGAATAGAATTGAGAATAGTTAAGGATCATACCTGAGGATCCAAGTTAGGATCCTAACCATAATCAGGATAACTATAAGACAAACCTTAAAGAGAAGTAAGGATCAAGGATCCCTAGTTGCTTATCTTCAAGGGCCTGAAATAGAGCACAACTTGGGACTAAGCCAATATAAGATAAAAGTTAGCAACTGGGGACAAGCCCAAGGATAACTGGGGACAAGCCCAAGGATAACTGGGGACAAGCCCAAGGATCGTATATAAACTGGAGTATGGCCCTAACTGGCGACTATCCAAACTTAGTGACATGAAAATGCCAAAACCTTAGCCAACGTGAAAACGTTAGAAACCTTAGGAACGGATGTATGGTACGTCTACCATTATACGTAGGATCCTAGGTATAGCCAGTACAATGGAATTATCAGCCCCTAAAGCGAGTACTGGTCCCACTGCCTTGAACTATACCAGGATCATCATGCGCTACAGGCGGAACTGGGGCAAGCCTAAATAACTGGGGTTAAACCCAAGGAACGGATTGCTTCTGCAGATAACCAATGTTATGCTAAGGATACCTGAACTTTCAAAACTTAAAATCACGTGAGAGATGGATAAAGGACACATGATCCTTATCCTTATATGAGAAAATAAAGAAATGAAATAGTTTAAGATTAGGATATTACCAAAGTAAGGATCACCGATACTTTAAGGATCCTTCAAGGATACCCCTAACGTGAGGATCATCTGTGCCATGAGGATCCTGCTCACATGAAATATTTCTTCAAGTGGACAGCATTCCAAGCTCTTGGTAGCAAATCACCTTCCATGGTTAGCAATCTATATGCCCCCTTTCCTGCTTCAGCTTCAATCAAATAAGGGCCTTCCCATTTTGGAGCCAATTTTCCATCAGCAGGATTGGTGGTATTCTGAAATGCTTTCCTTAATACCATATCTCCAACTTGAAACTTCCTGATCCTGACATTTTTGTTGTAAGCACCAGCCATTCTTTGTTGATAACTGGCCATCCTTATCCTAGCCAGATCCCTGATTTCTTCAATAGTATCCAGGTCTTGAACCAAGTTCTCATCATTTTCCTCAGGATCACGAGTACTTGTTCTAGCAGTTGGAACCACCATTTCTGTTGGGATCACTGATTCTGCCCCAAATACCAAAGAGAATGGCGTTTGACCAGTAGCATTCTTAGGGGTTGTCCTATCAGCCCAAAGCACATAAGGTAGTTCTTCTGCCCATTTCCCTTTCTTGGATCCAAGCTTCTTCTTCAAATTGTTGATGATGATCTTGTTGGATGATTCTGCTTGACCATTAGCTTGTGGGTGGACTGGTGTTGATGTTATCATCTTAATCCCCCAGCTGTCACAAAAGTTAGTGGTTCTGCCCCCAATAAATTGGGAACCATTATCACATATAATTTCAGAAGGAATTCCAAATCTAGTTATAATATTTCTTTTAATGAAGGATATAACTTCCTTTTCTCTGACTTGGGCAAAAGCTTCAGCCTCTATCCACTTGGAGAAGTAATCAGTCATAGCTAGCATGAACACTTTTCCACCAGGTGCCTTAGGGAGCTTACCAACTATATCCATACCCCATCTCATAAATGGCCAAGAGGAGGGTATAGGATGCAAAAATTCAGCTGGTTAATGAAGGATATTGCTGTGTCTCTGACAAGGATCACATCTCTTAGCATACTCCACAGCATCTCTTTTCATGGTTGGCCAGTAGTATCCTGTTCTCAGGATCCTTGAAAATAATGCCCTACCCCCAGTGTGGTTTCCACAATCTCCTTCATGGAAGTCTTTTAAAACTTCTTCGATCTCAGGATCCTCAATGCATCTCAAGTATGGTCCTGCAAGAGATCGTCTATACAACATATTATTTAAAATTGTGAATTGAGATACCTTAATTTTGAAAGCCCTAGGGTTTTCTCCTGTAGGAATCTCTCCATGTTGTAAGTATCTCATAATTGGTGAGATCCATGATCCTGATCCTGAATGGGGTTGAGTATCCTCACTAGGGATAATTGCAGAATTCTTTCCTATCTCCATAGCCACATGATCCTCGATAGCCGGGGTCAGGATATGGATAATAGGGATCTTGATATCCTCCGGGATCTTCAAGGATGATCCTAAGTTAGCCAATGCATCAGCTTCTGTATTCTCTTCCCTTGGTACCTGTGTCAAACTAAAGGAAACAAAGGAGAGTGCCAATTCTTTGACTATCTCTAAATATTTGGTTAGCTTTTCACCTTTAACAGCATAGGATCCATTAAAGTGGTTTGTAATTAACAATGAATCTACATGTACCTCAAGATACCTGATCCCCATATGCTTAGCAATTTGCAAACCAGCAATTAAGGCTTCATATTCAGCCTCATTGTTAGTGGTTTGGAACTCACAAGCTATAGAGTGGGGTATTATGTCCCCCTGTGGCGATTTTAGTAGTATTCCAAGCCCTGTGCCTTTGACATTTGAGGATCCATCAGTATAAAGTATCCAAGGATCCTTGGTCTCCTCTAGCTGCTGGACTTCTAACTCAGCTTCTTTTTGTAAATCACTACTGAAATCAGCCACAAAGTCAGCTAATGCTTGGGATTTGATGGCTGTCCTAGGCTCATATCTTATATCATAGGCACTAAGCTTCACTGCCCACTTAGCCATCCTTCCTGACATCTCTGGTTTCCTGAGGACATTCTTAATTGGAAATTAGTTTTAACAACAATAACATGAGTTTCAAAATAATGTCTCAACTTAGTAGATGCCATTATTAATGCAAGAATAAGCTTTTCAAGGTGTGAATACCTGGATTCGGCATCAAGTAAACTTTTACTTACATAATAGACAGGATGTTGTGTACCTTCGTGATCCTTAACAAGGACCGCACTTACTGCTTTTGAGGATACTGCAAGATATAAGGATAGCACATCGCCTTTTTCTGGTTTCATCAAGGCCGGGGCTGAGGATAGGTAATCTTTGAGAGCTCTTAAGGCATTTTCATGCTTCTCAGTCCACTCAAATTTCTTGTTCTTCCTTAAGATATCATAGAATTCTTTGCACTTCTCTGAGGATTTGGATATAAATCTGTTCAAAGCTGCTATCCAGCCTGTTAGCCTTTGGACATCCTTAGCATTGGCCGGAGATTTGATGTTCACTATTGCTTTGATTTGTTCCGGGCTAGCTTCAATGCCTCTCTTGGTCACCATGTATCCTAAGAATTTACCTGCTTTAACACCAAAGTGACATTTTGAAGGATTAAGCTTCATATTATATTTGTCAAGGATATCGAATGCTTCCTCCAAGTCCCTTAGGTGATCCTCAACTTTTATGGATTTTACCACCATATCATCTATGTAAACCTCCATAGTTTGTCCAATCTGATCTTTGAACATCATATTCACCAGCCTTTGATATGTTGCACCTGCATTTCTTAGTCCGAATGGCATAGCAATATAGCAGTATATACCAGTTGGAGTCATGAAGGCTGTATCCTCTTGATCGGATGGTTCCATTTGGATTTGTTGAAATCCAGATGAAGCATCCATAAAAGTTAACAATTCATGACCCGCAGTTGCATCCACCATGGAGTCAATGTGGGGTAATGGGAAAGGATCCTTGGGACATGCCTTATTTAAATCGGTAAAATCGACACATACCCTCCACTTTCCGTTTTTCTTTTGAACAACAACCACATTGGCCAACCATCTTGGATACTTGACCTCTCTAATCATACCTGCCCGGAGCAATTTCTCTACCTCTTCCTGGATAATGGCATTTCTTTCCGGTGCAAACTTTGTTCTCCTTTGATGGATTGGTTTGAAGGACCTATCAATGCCAAGTTTGTGAGTGATTACATCTTTAGATATGCCTGTCATGTCTTCATGTTTCCATGCAAAGGTAGTCTTTCTCCTTTTGAGGAAGGATACGAGGTCTTCTTTCATATCGCCAAGGATCCCTGATCCGATATAGATTTTGGATTCAGGATCATGAGGATCCATGAGGATTTCTACCACATCCTGCTCTCTTGCCTCCAAGACATCCCTTGGAGGATACTTTGATTGCTATTGCTCCCTTGACTTTGAGGCTGGTTTCATCGATGAAGTATAGCAATTCTTGGCCTCCTGTTGATCACTATCAATCTTGACTATTCCCCAAGGACTAGGGAGCTTCACACATTGATGGTAAGTAGATGGGACTGCTTTCATATTGTGTATCCAGGGCCTGCCAAGGATAACATTACAACAAGATAAACAGTCAATAACACAAAATTTTTGATAAGAGTGTAGGCCTTCGATGTATATTGGGAGCTTAATGTCCCCCAGGGTATTCTTAGTTTCGCCACTAAATCCCACGAGCACGGAGGATCTTGGTATGATATCTGTCTCAGGGATACCCATCTTCTTTAGAACATCAAGCTGGATAATGTTCACTGAGCTTTCTCCGTCTATAAGGATCCTGTGGACAAAATGGTTAGAAATGAAAAGAGTAATAACTAAACCATCGTGATGAGGATCCTGGATATCAACACGATCATCCTCATCAAAGGTTATGACTTTTCCTTCGGAGACACTTGATGTTCGAACGGGTCTTTCTCCACTATCCAATTTAGTTTCCTTTGCATGCCTTTTAGCTGCTGAGAAGGATGTGCCACAAATGTCTGATCCTCCAGAAATAAACTTTATTACTTGTGCATCTGCTGGAGGGGCTGGAGCCTTCTCAGGGATCCTTTCAGGATCCTGAGTCCTTGACTTTTTTCTTCCCAACAATTCTTTCAGATGCCCCTTGCTCAACAAGTATCCAATTTCCTTTCTTAGTGCAATGCATTCTTCTGTGAGATGCCCAAAATCTTCATGGTATGCACACCACTTTGATTTATCTTTGGTTGCAGCTGGCCTATCATTCTTTCTGGGCCATCTGGCTTTATCACCTAGATTCTGCATCGCAAGGATTAGTTCATTGTTATCAACAGAAAAACAATATTCAGAAATTGGAGGATAATCCTCATCATCCTCTTCTTGATCAACAGCATGCACGTTCTGGTTATCAAATCTGTTATAGGATCTGAACTTGTTCTTGAATGAGGATCCTTGCTTATCTTGCTTTGAGGATCCTGCTAACCTCTCCTGGATCCTTTTGTCATCCTCTAGCCGGATGAATCTAAGTGCCCGGGTTCTTACCTCATCTAGGTTCCTGCATGGTGTCATAACAAGATCATCATAGAACAATGAATCCCTAAGTAATCCCATTTTGAAGGCCTCAACAGCCGTGGCTATATCCAAGTTGGGAATGTCTAAGGATTCTTTACTGAATTTGGTAATGTAATCCCTTAATGATTCATTATGACCCTGGGTTATCCTATATAGATCACTAGTTAATCGTTCAAATTTCCTACTACAAGAAAACTGATTATTAAATAGGTTAACTAGATTAGCAAATGAGGTAATAGAGTAGGGGGAAGACTTAGCAGCCATTTGAGAGCTGATCCAGTAAGAGTGGATCCAAATCCCTTGCACAGGCATGCTTCTTTTAACCTTTCTGGGATTGGATTGATCTCCATCCTCTCCCTGTATTGTGCTATGTGTTCTTCAGGATCCGTCGAACCATCATACAGCTTCATAGTTGGGACATGGAACCTCTTGGGTATCTCAGCATCACAGATTGGTGGTGCAAAACGAGATATCTTATGGCTTCCATCTGCAATCTCTGGGATAGGTTTGACCACTCCTGGAACACTTGATATCATATCCTTTAACTTTTGCAATTCTCTGGCCATGGCATGATTGATACCTGGATCCTGCATAAGACCATGGTTAGTAGTATAAGAATTATTAAAAGTGTTACCTCCCATTGGATTCAAATTAGGAAGAATGGATGTGAATCCGTATTGTTGGGGCTCTGGAATGATCGAAGGACCAGTAGAAGCATTGGTCTGCATTGGAATAAAATCTCCCTGATGGACATCTGAACTTCCTGTTTGCAAACTCCTCAAGGATCCTGGCATCTGGAAGGATCCCTGAAACTGGGACGATCCTGGGATGAAAGAGGATCCTTGAACCGGAAATGATCCTGGAACAAAGGAGGATCCTTGAACCTGGGATGATCCTGGAACAAAGGAGGATCCTTGAACCTGGGATGATCCTGGAACAAAGGAGGATCCTTGAACCTGGGATGATCCTGGAACAAAGGAGGATCCTTGAACCTGAGATGATCCTGGAACAAAGGAAGATCCTTGAACCTAGGATGATCCTGGAACGAAGGAGGATCCTTGAACCTGGGATGATCCTGGCATAATAGAGGATCCTTGAACCTGCTGCGCTCCTGAGTATCCTCCTGAATTCGTGAGGGATCCCATATGCTGAGGATAAGATCCTGCTGGCTGGAAATATGGACCTAATTCCTGGGTCACTGTTGTTGTTCCGTAGTGCACTCCTTTTGGTCCACCCGCATATTGAACATCTGGAACCCCTGATGGCTGAGAAGTAATCACCGGAGTATCAAAATTCAAAGATCTGGGTATCAGTGGGGAATGATCCTCTGCCGTTTTCTTTTGTTTCTTGAGATCTCCGATTTCTTTGAGAATCCTTTCATTGGTCTTATCCTGTTGCTGTATATGATCCTTCATCTGCAAAATCAAAGTAAACATGTCACTAGTAGTGGGAGTGTAAGAAGCAGAAGAAGTTGGAGGTTTGGAGAAAATGGGAGTTGGTTTCTTCTCGGCATTTTTCTGAGGTCCAGAAGGTGGTGGAGGCAAAGGTGGAATGCCCTGAGATGAATTGACCACAGACATTGCGGTAGAGGTATTCTTCAATGAGGAAGCCATGTATTTGTATGCAATGAACCGGAATGACCACCAACAGAAAAATTTCTTAGGAATGAAGCACCAATTGCCCCACGGTGGCCGCCAAACTGTTTTGGTCAAAAAAATCTGATGAGGATAATGCAACCAAACTCTTTGTTACGGGGAATGATGCTTTAAATGTAGAACAATGATGAGGATCACTTCAATGTAAATTGCACAAACGACACAAGGGTTTATACGGGGAAAAAGCCCTTGATCAAGAGTTGATCTCCGGCACAAAAAACCCCGGGTGATGGAAACTACCGATCACCAAGCTTAAATAAATCAATAAATGTTTACAACTTCGGATAGTAACGAGCCAGGTACAAGGATCACTAGTGTGAAATGTGTAAAAGTGAGTAAAAACTAATAAGTGTTCGTCGAGAGCTTCAAGAGTGCGATTGTATGAGAGTGTGTGTAGCTGAAAATGGTTAAGTGTTCTAAATTCTAGCTCGTCACCCCTTTAAAAATAGAAGTTAACTACACTAACAAACTATCCGACTTTTGTGCCAAGTTCCCACGTTCTCCACAACGTCCATTTTCAGTCAAACGTGTGCGAAATACCCGTGGAATATTCCATAGTAACGTTGCCAAGACCAAGTCAAGCTTGTTACTCCTGCAAAATAATACGAAACATAAACAAACAATCGTTAGTATGAGGATCCTTAAAGTGATCCATGATCCTGATCCTGAAGCTCTTCTGAGGATCACTATCTGTCACAGAAGTAAGGATCATTAGTTAGGATAACAAGTAAGGATCACTAATTGTTAGAAAATCCTCCCCTAACATTATCTGTTTTGAATGTGTAGGTGCCGGAAAAGCTTCCAAGCCTGCCTCCCAGTTCAACATTGCCGACCTTGACACTGTTCGATCCAGAAAGAAGAAGGCCACTACCAGCCCTAGTGTCTTCATCCCCAAGGCACCCACTAAAGGAAGGGGTGGCAAGAAGAGGAAAAACTCTGAGATAGAGGATCTACAAGGCCTGCCACTGATCCGCCACCAGTTTCTCGAATACTTCAATGACGTGAGGATCACCAATTCTGCCTAGGTATCCTACTTATTTGAGGATCACCTGATCTTGAACTGCTTTGTCTTTTTTGCAAAAATTTGCTGAGATTGAAGACTACGTGGGGAGCGTTGAGGAGCTGGATAAGAATATTGCTGACCTCCAACAAGTTGCAGTGCTCAAGGATCTTAAGATTGCTGATCTCGAAAAAGCCCTTCAAGACGCCAAGATTTAGACAGCTAAAATCTTGATCGACATTGACTACGAGAAGCATGATCTCATAGAAGGTGCAAAGGTCTCCGCTGCCATCACAATGTATAAGACAAAACTGAAGATGGCCCAGGAAGCTCAAGATCCTGACTTTGACAAAAGCAGCTGTGATGTTGAGGGCTGGAAGGCGAGGTTAGCTAATCTGGAAGATGATGAGGAGGCTGAGGAGGTTTTGGCGATCAAGGCTGGAGGCAGTGCGAAGGATCAGGTGAAGGATACCGAAGCTGGAGGGGATGAAGATGCAGCGAAGGTGTAGGCTGCGTGATTGGGCAATGATGGACATTTCTAGACGTAGCCGGAGCCCAATTTTTTAAATTCGGTAGTAGTTTTTTTTGTGGTTGTGCTGTTTTAAAACAATGATGGTCTGTATTTGAACAATAGTTTTAGGATTAAGGATCTAGGATCCTTTGGATAATAGGTAGGATTACAAATGGTGGAGGGATCCTCTGTTTGGGGGATGAAGCCATTGTGATCCTGCCGCCTTTGATTTCCTGCACTTGCTATAACCGCATAAACAATGGACACCCGTTGCCAACCCATGTGGACGGGCCACGTTTTGCTGGTAGAAACGTGGGTTGGCAATTTTGACAACCTTCGACGGGTAAACCTTTGTTAATAAAATAACTTTAATCTTTTTTGGCTTATCTTGTGTTGTTATCCTTGTTTGTCCTTTTAATTTTCAATTGTTTTGATGTACACTTGTCTGAGTAAGAAAAGTTGAACAAATTAGATAAAAAAATATTTAGAATATGATCCAAGATCAAATATCCTATAGTTGAAAAAATCCAAAAAGTGGTATATTTTAAGGATCATGAGCTCAGTTGTCAAAGTATAAGGGTTATTCAAATAATCAATGAATAAAATCAAAATAGTTAAGGATCATACCTGGGGATCCAAGTTAGGATCCTAACCCTTAATACTATAATCAGGATAACCATAGGACAAACCTTAGTAAGAAGTAATGATCAAGGATCCTTGGTTGTTTAACTTCAAAGACCTGAAATAGAACATAACTTGGGACTAAGCCATTATAAGATAAAAGTTAGCAACTGGGGACAAGCCCAAAGGATAACTGGGGACAAGCCCAAGGATAACTAGGGACAAGCCCAAGGATAACTGGGGACAAGCCCATGGATAACTGGGGACAAGCCCAAGGATCGCGTATGAACTGGAGTATGGCCCTAACTGGCGACTATCCAAACTTAGTGGCATGAAAATGCCAAAACCTTAGCTAACGTGAAAACGTTAGAAACCTTAAGAACGGATGTATGGTACGTCTACCATTATACGTAGGATCCTTGGTATAGCCAGTACAATGGAATTATCAGCCCCTAACGCGAGTACTGGTCCCACTTCCATGAACTATACCAGGATCATCGTGCGCTACTGGCGAAACTGGGGTCAAGCCCAAATAACTAGTTGCTTCTGTAGATAATCAACCATTTGCTAAGGATACCTGAACCTTCAAAACTCAGAATCACGTGAAAGGTGGATAAAGGATGCAGGATCCTTATCCCTATATGAGAAAATAAGAGAACGAAATAGTTTGAGATTAGAATGTTACCAAAATAAGGATCATCTGTGCTTTAAGGATCCTTTAAGGATACTTATCATGTGAGGATCATGGATCCTTATCACATGAAGTATTTCTTCAAATGGACAGCATTCCAGGCTCTGGGTAGCAAATCACCTTCCATTGTTAGCAATCGATATGCCCCCTTTCCTACCTCAGCTTCAATTAAGTAAGGTCCTTCCCATTTTGGTGCCAACTTTCCATCAGCAAAATTGGTGGTATTCTGAAATGCTTTCCTTAGTGCCATATCACCAACTTGGAATTTCCTGATCCTGACATTTTTATTGTAGGCTCCAGCCATTCTTTGCTGATAACTGGCCATCCTTATCCTTGCCAAATCTCTGATTTCTTCTATAGTATCCAGGTCTTGAACCAAGTTCTCATCATTTTCCTCAGGATCATGAATACTTGTTCTAGCAGATGGAACCACCATTTCTGTAGGGATCACTGATTCTGCCCGAAATACCAAGGAGAACGGAGTTTGGCCTGTAGCATTCTTAGGAGTTGTCCTATCAGCCCAAAGCACATAAGGTAGTTCTTCTACCCATTTCCCTTTCTTGGATCCAAGCTTCTTCTTCAAATTGTTGATGATGATCTTATTGGAGGATTCTGCCTGACCATTATCACATATAATTTCGGAAGGAATACCAAATCTAGTTATAATATTTCTTTTAATGAAGGATATAACTTCCTTTTCTCTGACTTGGGCAAAAGCTTCAGCCTCTATCCACTTGGAGAAGTAATCAGTCATAGCAAGCATGAACACTTTTCCACCAGGTGCCTTAGGGAGCTTACCAACTATATCCATGCCCTATCTTATAAATGGCCAAGTGGAGGATATAGGATGCAAAAATTCAGCTGGTTGATGAAGGATATTGCTGTGTCTCTGACAATGATCACATTTCTTAGCATACTCCACAGCATCTCTCTTCATAGTTGGCCAATAGTATCCTGTCCTCAGGATCCTTGAGAATAATGCCCTGCCCCCAGTGTGGTTTCCACAATCTCCTTCATGGAAGTCTTTTAAAACTTCTTCGATCTCAGGATCCTCAATGCATCTTAGATATGGTCCTGCAAGAGATCGTTTATACAACATATTATTTAAAATTGTGAATTGAGATACCTTAATTTTGAAAGCCCTTGGGTTTTCTCTTGTAGGAATTTCTCCATGTTGTAAGTATCTCATAATTGGGAGGATCCATGATCCTGAATGAAATTGAGTATCCTCACTAGGGATAATTATAGAATCCTCTCCTATTTCCATAGCCATATGATCCTCGATGGCAGGAGCCAGGATATGGATAATGGGGATACTTATATCCTTCGGGATCTTCAAAGATGATCCTAGATTAGCCAATGCATAAGATTCTGCATTTTCTTCCCTTGGTACCTGTGTCAAACTAAAGGAAACAAAAGAGAGTGCCAATTCTTTGACTATCTCCAAATATTTGGTTAGCTTTTCACCTTTAACAGCATAGGATCCATTAAAGTGATTAGTGATTAACAAAGAATCTACATGTACCTCAAGATACCTGATCCTCATATGCTTAGCAATTTGCAAGCCAGCTATCAAGGCTTCATATTCAGCTTCATTGTTAGTGGTTTGGAACTCACAAGCTATAGAGTGGGGTATTATGTCCCCCTGTGGCGATTTTAGTAGTATTCCAAGCCCTGTTCCTTTGACATTTGAGGATCCATCAGTATAGAGTATCCAAGGATCCTTGGTCTCCTCTAGCTGCTGGACTTCTAACTCAGCTTCCTTTTGCAAATCACTACTGAAATCTGCCACAAAGTCGGCTAATGCTTGGGATTTAATGGCTGTCCTGGGCTCATATCTTATATCATATGCACTAAGCTTCACTGCCCACTTAGCCATCCTTCCTGACATTTCAGGTTTCCTGAGGACATTCTTAATTGGAAAATTAGTTTTGACGATAATGGCATGAGTTTCAAAATAATGTCTCAATTTAGTAGATGCCATAATTAATGCAAGGATAAGTTTTTCTAAGTGTGAATACTTGGATTCAGCATCAAGTAAACTCTTACTTACATAATAGACAGGATGTTGTGTACCTTCGTGATCCTTAACAAGGACGGCACTTACTGCTTTTGAGGATACCGCAAGATATAAGGATAACACATCTCCTTTTTCTGGTTTCATCAAGGCCGGGGCCGAGGATAGGTAATCCTTAAGAGCTCTTAAGGCGCTTTCATGCTTCTTAGTCCACTCGAATTTCTTGTTCTTCCTTAGGATATCATAGAATTCCTTGCACTTTTCTGAGGATTTGGATATGAATTTGTTTAAAGCTGCAATCCTGCCTGTTAACCTCTGAACATCCTTAGCATTGGCAGGGAACTTGATGTTCACTATAGCTTTGATTTGTTCTGGACTGGCTTCAATGCCTCTCTTTGTCACCATATATCCTAAGAATTTACCTGCTTTAACACCAAAGTGACATTTTGAAGGATTAAGTTTCATGTTATATTTGTCAAGGATATTGAATGCTTCCTCCAAGTCTCTTAGGTGATCCTCAGCCTTTTTTGATTTTACCACCATATCGTCTATGTAAACCTCCATAGTTTGTCCAATCTGATCCTGGAACATCATATTCACTAGCCTTTGATAAGTTGCACCTGCATTTCTTAGTCCGAATGGCATAGCAATATAACAGTATATACCAGTTGGAGTCATAAAGGCTGTATCCTCTTGATCGGATGGTTCCATCTGAATTTGTTGAAATCCAGATGAAGCATCCATAAAAGTTAACAGTTCATGACCCGCAGTTGCGTCCACCATGGAGTCAATGTGGGGTAATGGGAAAGGATCCTTGGGACATGCCTTATTTAAATCAGTGAAATCGACACATACCCTCCACTTTCCGTTTTTCTTTTGAACAACAACCACATTGGCCAACCATCTTGGATACTTGACCTCTCTAATCATACCTGCTCGGAGTAATTTCTCTAACTCCTCCTGGATAATGGCATTTCTTTCTGGTGCAAATTTCCTCCTCTTTTGATGGATTGGTTTGAAGGACCTATCAATGCCAAGTTTGTGAGTGATTATATCTTTAGATATACCTGTCATGTCTTCGTGTTTCCATGCAAAGGTAGTCTTTCTCCTTTTGAGGAAGGATATGAGGTCTTCCTTTATTTCGCCAAGGATCCCTGATCCTATATAAATTTTAGATTCAGGATCATCAGGATCCATAAGGATTTCTACTACATCCTGTTCTCTTGCCTCCAAGACATCCCTTGGAGGATGCTTTAATTGCTATTGCTCCCTTGACTTTGATGCTGGTTTCATTGATGAGGTGTAGCAGTTCTTAGCTTCTTGCTGATCACTATCAATCTTCACTATTCCCCAAGGACTAGGAAGCTTCACACATTGATGATAAGTGGATGGGACTGCCTTCATGTCATGTATCCAAGGCCTGCCAAGGATAACATTACAACAAGATAAACAGTCAATAACACAAAACTTTTGGTAAGAATGTAGGCCTTCGATATAGATTGGGAGTTTAATGTCCCCCAGAGTATTCTTAGTCTCGCCACTGAATCCCACGAGCACAGAGGATCTTGGTATGATATCGGATTCAGGAATATTCATCTTCTTGAGGGCATCAAGCTGGATAATGTTCACAGAGCTTCCTCCGTCTATAAGGATCCTGCGAACAAAATGGTTAGAAATAAAAAGAGTGATAACCAAACCATCGTGATGAGGATCCTGAATGTCAACACGATCATCCTCATCAAAAGTTATAACTTTTCCTTCGGAGACACTGGATGTTCGAATGGGTCTATCTCCATTATCCATCTTGGTTTCCTTTACATGTCTTTTAGCTGCAGAGAAGGATGTTCCACAAATGTCTGATCCTCCAGAAATAAAGTTTATAACTTGTGCATCTGCTGGAGGGCCTGGAGCTTTCTCTGGGATCCTTTCAGGATCCTGAGTCCTTGACTTCTTTCTCCCCAATAATTCTTTCAAGTGCCCCTTGCTCAACAAGTATCCAATTTCTTTTCTCAGTGCGATGCATTCTTCTGTGAGATGCCCAAAATCTTCATGATATGCGCACCACTTTGACTTATCTTTAGTTGCAGCTGGTCTGTCATTTTTCCTGGGCCATCTAGCTTTATCACCTAAATTCTGCATCGCAAGGATTAGTTCATTGTTATCAACAGAAAAGCAATATTCGGAAATTGGAGGATAATCCTCATCATCCTCTTCTTGTTCAACAACATGCACATTCTGGTTATCAGATTTGTTATAGGATCTGAACTTGTTGTTCTTGAATGAGGATCCTTGCTTCTCTTGCTTTGAGGATCCTGCTAACCTCTCCTGGATCCTTTTGTCATCCTCTAGCCGGATGAACCTAAGGGCACGGGTTCTTACCTCATCTAGTTTCCTGCATGGTGTCATAACAAGATCATCATAGAATAATGAATCCCTAAGCAATCCCATTTTAAAGGCTTCAACAGCCGTAGCTATATCCAGGTTAGGGATATCTAAGGATTCTTTACTAAATTTTGTGAAATAATCCCTTAATGATTCATTATGACCTTGGGTTATCCTATACAGATCACTAGTTAAACGCTCAAATTTTCTACTACAAGAAAACTGGTTATTAAATAGGTTAACTAGATTAGCAAACGAGGTAATAGAGTAAGGGGGAAGACTTAGCAGCCATTTAAGAGCTGATCCAGTAAGAGTGGATCCAAATCCCTTGCACAGACATGCTTCCTTTAACCTTTCTGGGATGGGATTGATCTCCATCCTTTCCCTGTATTGTGCTATGTGTTCTTCAGGATCTGTTGAACCGTCATACAACTTCATGGTAGGCACGTGGAACCTCTTGGGTATCTCAGCATCACAGATTGGTGGTGCAAAACGAGATATCTTGTGGCTCCCATCTGCAATCTCCGGGATAGGCTTGACCACTCCTGGCACACTTGATATCATATCATGTTGATACATGATGTCTAAAGCCTACGTCATAAGTCTAGGGTCTAAATATGTCAAGTATGTAAAGTGTAGGGGTCTAAATGTAAGTTTATTTTGGTTTGTAAAGGTTTCGCTTCAGGGGTCATGATGTAAGCCTCAAGCGAAATCAAATGATGAGATTTCGCTTGAGACATGTTGAAGCGAAATCGTGTTGCCTATAAATAGGTTTGTGTAGTTCTCAGTTGGTACGCATTCTGAGAAGTTGTAAAGAAGTGCTGCCGGATTTTCAAGTCATTATATAACAGAGAACAAGTGTTAAAAGTGAATCTATTCTGTTTTCTACTCTATTCTGTCTGATTCTAAGCTGTTTAGATGTTTCCGCCATCTAAATAGTGTAAACATATTCAAATTGACTCATTCGATCGGTCAAATCGATCCTACAATTGGTATCAGAGCCAGTTATGAGTGTGTTCACTTGAATCAGTTGGTTTTTACTCACAAAAATTGATTTCTGGACGAAAACACGGACAAAATGGACTAAGACTTTCACAGGGTGTGTAAAAGTGTGTTTTAACAAAGCCTTGAGAAATTCAGATTAAAACTCGGACTAAAATTGACAAAAATGACTTGAAAACCAGATTTCGCTTGAGCAGGCAGATTGATTGTTGGTATTTTGAAGCGAAATTTTGGATTTCGCTTGAAATATTTTGATTGCTTGAAGCGATATTGTATATTTCGCTTGAAAAGTTTGTGTTTGGATAAAAATTTGGTTTGAAGCGAAACCATTGATTTCGCTTGAGATCTTGCTGTTTGAAGCGAAATCATACTGTGTTTGATTTGTGAATTTCGCTTGAAATCTTCTGTGATTTCGGTTGAAGTTTGAGTGATTTCGCTTGAGATTACTGATAGTCCATAGTGTTCGTGAACTTGTTCGATAGTCTGATTTTGTGAAAAGTGTGTGTGTGAAAAATTTTAAAATTACTCGGTAAATTTCTAAAAATGGAAAACCAAGAGTTTTATAACTTCTTCTCGGGCAGTGGTATGGTAGCAGGACAAACCTCGGGTAGTGTTATACAAAACGTCAACATGGAAAACGAATTGGGAACAATGCAAAAGCCTCCCAAACTGATGAACATAGATGAATATGCAGGATGGTCAGGCAGATTTAAGAACTGGGTTCAGGCTAATCATTTTGAATGTTGGATGAAAATAGAGAAAAAGTATGTTCCACCAGTTGATGGTTTAAATAACAAGAAGAATATTCAGAGCCTGACAGAATCAGAACAGAATGATTTCAAAGCCGAGAAAAAGATGATTAGTATTCTCCAGCAGGCTATCAAAGAAGACATTCTAGTATTGTTGCAATATGAAGATAATGCTCAATCTATGTGGTTTGCATTGAAAGCAAAGTTTGAAGGTAGTGATTCCATGATCAAGAATAAGAAGGCATTGTTCAAGAAAGAGTTTGATATTTTTACCAGTATGAAGGGTGAAACTACAAGGCAACTAATTGAAAGATATTGTCATTTGGTACTTGAGATGAATAGATTAAAGATTGAAAAGACAGATGAAGAATGGATTGACAAACTAGCTGATGCGTTACCTTATGACGAGTGGGGTACATACCTGATGATGCTAAAGAACAATTCAGACTTTGCAAATTACAATCTTAGCTTATTCATAGAAAAGATTGAAGCTCATGAGTTAGAGCTGCTGAAGATAAAAAAGATGAAATCAGCTAATGTTCAACAAGATATATCGTTGTATTACAAAAACAACCCTACAGCTTCAACAAATCAAAGTCCAAAAATACAGACAGGGTTCATTGCTGATAACACCTCAAGTGTTTCTTCAAACACTCCTCAATCTGGAAATTTTTCACCATTCGCGAATTGTGATCCAAACTTCAAAGCTCAAGAACAGTTTTCACCTCAAAGCTCTACAAATTCAAGTAATCAGGCTTATGTTTCTGGGGTGCAGTGCAACATCGCGGTGAATATTAAGAATGGAAATGAAATTACTGAAACTGCCGCGAGACAACACATTGCAGTACTTGCTTCCGTTCTAGAGGCTTATGAAGGCTTAGTGGCGGGTAGGATTGGTAATCCTGATATGACCAAAGAGGATTACGACCAGATTGACCCGGAGGAACTTGAACTGATTGATATAAAATGGGGCATGGCAAGTTTGGTTAGAAGAGCACAACGGTTTATGGAGATCACAGGCAGAAACAGTCTCTCAGGTCCTAATCAGAAGTTAGGGTTCGACAAATCGAAAGTTACGTGCTTCAAGTGTAAAGAACGTGGTCATTTTAAGAGAGAATGTCCGAATCGTGAAGTAAACAATCATCAAAACCCGTTCACCAACGACTACTACAAGCAAGCAAGCAATCTATCATCGACCAAATCAACAGCATACTGTTCAAAAACCACAAATTGAGAATAAACCGGAAAAAGCAATGATCGTGAATCAAGACGATGAGAAGGTAGCTGCAGGGTTCAACTGGGATAAATATATTCCCGGTAGCGATGGACAGGCAATGATGGCTGAAGTTGTAGAAATTTCTGAGATAGTGTCTGAACCAGAAACAGTTACTGAAGATGTTTCTGTAGTTGTTGAAGAGGTTTCTGTTGAAAAAGCAGATAATTTTGAAGAAATAGCTGCTGAAGTTCATCAATCTCAATCTGAGCAGGAGGTATTAACTAGTTCTTTGAGATCTATCATGCCTCCTAAAATTTTTGAATCTTTTGCAGGTTTCTTTGAAGAACCAAGGACCAGATTGTGTCCAAGATATGATGAGAAGAAAGAATTTGTTGAAGAAATGATCGATGTGACAAAGGAAATGACCGAAGACACATTGAAAGAAATTGCTGACAAGGCTCTCATGGCGAAACTAAGAGAGGTAGACTCAGAATCTGAGGAGTCTAAGTCTGTCAGTAATGAGTCTGTCAAACGAGAGGAATCTGGAGTTCAGGGAAAAGAATCAGTAAATCTGTCTGAGTCAGAGTCGAAAAATGTCGGTAAACTAGAAGTAGAAACTGTTTATGAAGCAGAATGTGATGAGATAGTAGATTCAATATCTGAAACACCATGCCAAAAGTGTTTACAACCGTGCATGGAGTGTCTTGAAAAAGACACTAAGTTTCAGGAATTGAAAGAACATGCTGACATGTTAAAATTTGATCTAGGACAAGTCAAAGAAGCATATGATACTCTAGCTAGAACAGTTAAAATGATTAAAGAGGAAAGTGTCGAAAATGATAAAGCCACAAAATTAGCAAAAGCAACACTTTTTGATAAACAAGTGGAAGTCAATTTTCATTTGGACACCATTGCTTCATTGAAAAGGGAATTGGAGTTAACAAAAATTGAAAATGAAAGAATTGATAAGAAGTTGATGAGTTATATAGCATCTTCATATGTGATTGAACAGATTGTCCCAAAACAACCTGATGAAACACCAGTTTTTAAGAGTGTTCCACCCCCAATGTGGAATCATTACACACAGAAATATCCAGATGGGGTGGAAGCTGCTTTGAATCTCAAATTGAGATCAATTGAGGATGATTTGCCTGAAAGCATCGATGTTACATTCTCTGCATCCGACACCGACAACGAATCACAGATTATCAAAACTGTTGTCGATCAGGTGTTAGATGAAGAGATTGATAACTCTGAGAAGTCACAATCTGAGAAAGGTGTTACAGATTCTGAAGATGAGAGTAATTTCTTGGAACGGTTTATACCGAAATCGGACAAGAGTGCGAATGATGATTCGATTATGGTAGTATATACTATGATTGGAACAGACAAACTTTATTCCGATTTCGAGTATCCTCTTCAGAATGTGAAAATTGAGAATGTTGAGAAAGTTTTTAGGTTGGTTGAAATGAACATTGATGAGGTTAATAACAAAGAATTCTTTTCAAAATCTAAAAAGTCATTTTTTACAACACGTGTCAACAACTTTGGGAAAAAGGAATGGGAAGGTAATGGTAACAAGAAAAATGGTAACAATTTTAAAAACAAAGGAATTGGTTTTGAGAAAAAGTTGGATAAGAAGGTTGTCAAGCCTAAAGATAAAATGAATGATGTTTTTGTTGCTGGTCCAAGTGTTGATGAAGAAAAGGAATACATTTTTAGTCAAAAAGCAGTTGACGATTTCAATGCAGCAAAGAAACTGAAAGAAGAGTCCTTCAAATCAACTTTTGTCGAATATGATAAAAGAGTTTGCTATCGCTGCAATGAAATCGGACACATGGCAAAACAATGCAAGAAAGTTTTTGAAAAATTTGTCATTAAACCATTTGTTAAAAAATTTCAACCTAAGTCACCAGTTAACACAAAGGGCAAAAAGCCGATGGTTTCTTCAATTCGCATTTTGAAAAGAGGAGAATCTTTGAAGTTGGAAGATAAGCCGAAATCGACATTTGAGATTGGTGAATCTTCAAAGTCCCAAATGACTTCAAAGATTTATCCAAAAACGAAAACTTTTGAAAATCAATTCTGGGTTGTAAAATCAAAACCATCAGTTGAGGAGAAAAAAATGGAAAACATTTTGAAAAATGAAACAAAAGTTGTTGAAATCAAATCACAATCAGTTGAGGTAAAGAAAATGGAGAACGAGTTAAAGTTTGATTCAAAAGCTTTTAATCCTACTATTCAAAATATTTTTGGAAAAATGGTTGACAGAAAAGTCAAAGGAACAAAGGAATTTTATGCATCAAAAGTGGGTGCTAATGATAAACTAGAATTTGAATCTGAGCTTGATAAGTTTCTTGCAGAGTTTCCTCCAATCAAAGAAAATATGTTAAAATCAAAAGTGGAACCTATTGTTTCGAACGTCACATTTGACTTTCCTAAGATTGATGAAAAGTGTGATGTAGTGTTTGGAAGTGTTTCAGAAGTAAAAAAGTCATGGAGTTCATTGTTTGAATGAATTTGATATGATATGTGCAGGGGCTGCCCAAGTCAATTCTATCAAAATGGATCATGGATAGTGGTGCGTCAAGGCACATGACTGGGACGCTTGCTTTGCTCTATGATGTAAAATCCATCAATGGAGGTCATGTAGGGTTTGCTGGGAGTCAAGGTGGAAGAATTGTTGGTCAAGGAATTTTGACAAATGGTGTGATATCCTTTGACAAAGTAAACTACATAGTGGAGTTGACAAACAATCTACTCAGTATTTCACAGATTTGTGATAAAGATTTCAGCGTACATTTTACAAAAACTGAATGTGTGGTTTTGAAACCAGGGTTTAAAATCCCTGATGAGATGGTGTTATTGCGTGCTCCACGGGAGTATGATCTTTATTATCTTGATATGAGTACAGCAACGCCAACGTCTCATCAGAAACAGTGTTTTGTGTCTAAAAACAAAGCAACAGAAAAAGATTCAATCATGTGGCATCGTAAGATGGGCCACATTCATGTTCGCAAAATGAATTTTTTGGTTCATAATGATTTAGTTGAGGGGGTAAACTTAAAAAATTTTCATTTAAATGATGATTGTATTGCTTGTAAGAAAGGTAAGCAGGTTCGAAAGTCACATCCTTTGAAGGTCATGAACTCGATCAGGTTACCTCTTGAGAGATTGCACATGGATCTCTTCGGGCCTGTCAATGTTAGGAGCATCAGCCGGGATTTGTATTGCTTGGTGGTTACAGATGATTTTTCAAGATTTTCTTGGGTTGTGTGCTTAGAACGGAAAGATCAAACATTTGAGTCTTTGATGATACTTTTCAAGAAGATGGAAACTGTATACAAACTGCCTATCCGGAGAATTAGAAGCGACAATGGAACTGAATTTAAAAACAACAGAATGTACGAGTTCTGCAATGAAAAGGGAATTCTTCATGAATTCAGTGCGCCGTATACTCCACAGCAAAACGGCGTAGCTGAAAGAAAGAATAGAACCCTAATCGAGACAGCGCGTACAATGTTAGCAGATTCCAAGTTACCTATTTTCTTTTGGAGTGAAGCCGTATCTGCAGCGTGTTATACACTGAACAGAGTTCTTACTGTCAAGAAGTATGGAAAGACATGTTTTGAGTTGCTGCATCGTTACAAGCCGAATCTTGAGTTCTTGGAACCTTTTGGATCACCGTGTACGTTCATTGATGAAGACGGAAAGTTTGGGGCAAAATCAAATGAAGGTTTCTTTGTAGGATACGCCAGCCCACTAAAAAGGGTGTTCGTACCATGTCTGAGCAAGGTGATTCAGGTCCTTCATGTAGATTGTCAGAAGCATACTCCGTCACCTCAACTTCCCGGACAAAGATTCCTATTTGACTACGATAAACTCTGGGAATCGTTTCATCTGCCGTCCGAGCCAAGTGAGGAGGAACTTGCTCTCATGTACTTGTATCAACAAAGTCATTTGCCAGAGCCGGAATCTAGACCGCTAGATGTTCCTACGCCCAACGTGGGTACTCATGATGATGAAGCCGGACCAAGTGGAACCGTTCATATACCACCAGAGGAACCAGAGGAACCAGCTCCGTCATTTGATGTTTCTGATGACTCAGAGGAGGAACCCGCTCCTACTTTTGACGAGGAACCAAATGAGACAACAGAAGAGGCTGTTGATCAAATCGTGGATCTTGACATTTCAAATCTGGAATCGGAAGTTGTAGTGCCTGACAGTGCAATGCCACGAACATTATCCTATCATCCTTCAGAACAAATTATCGGCGACTTGCAAAGTGGTGTTAAAACTCGACACCAAATAGATCAAGCTCTTATATGTTTCTATTCATCTATTGCTGATATGCAAAAAAGAAGTCTCATTGAAATGTTTTATTTCGCAGATAGAGCCCAAGACGTACAGGGAAGCATTGACCGAGGAGAGCTGGGTTAATGCAATGCAGGAGGAGTTACAACAATTCGAGAAGCTGGGCGTCTGGAGACTTGTAGATTTGCCTGAGAATCAAAAGTTGATTAAAACAAAGTGGGTTTTTAAATGCAAAAGAGATGATAGAGGAGTCGTGGTGAGAAACAAAGCAAGACTGGTCGTTCAAGGATTCAGTCAACAAGAAGGAATTGATTACGATGAAGTCTACGCACCAGTTGCAAGGCTAGAGGCAATTCGGATTTTTCTGGCTTTTGCATCATGGAAGAATTTTAAAGTATATCAACTTGACGTGAAATCTGCTTTTCTCTACGGAACTATCAAAGAGGAAGTGTATGTGGGGCAACCGCCGGGTTTCACAGACCCACAACACAAAAACAAGGTGTTTCTACTTGACAAGGCGTTATACGGACTTCACCAGGCCCCAAGAGCCTGGTATGAAACGCTCTCGACATACTTGCTGGACAACGGGTTCACAAGAGGTACAGTAGATAGCACTTTGTTTATTAAAGAAAAAGACAACCATTTGTTGATTGTGCAGATTTACGTGGATGATATTATTTTTGGATCCATCAACGACGATATGTGCAAAGAGTTTGAGCTAGTGATGAAGAAAAAGTTTGAGATGAGCTCAATGGGCGAAATGAAGTTTTTCCTCGGGTTGCAGGTAGAACAAATGCCTGACGGAATCTTTATTCATCAGTCAAAGTATGTGAAGGATGTGCTAGACAAGTTTGATATGGCAGATTGCAGTCCAGCATCAACTCCCCTTGCACAGAATCATGGGATTTGTCCAGATGAGAATGGAGCGAAGATGGATGAAACATTGTACCGATCAATCATTGGTTCCCTGATGTATCTCACAGCTTCCCGTCCGGACATCATGTATCCGACATGCTTATGTGCCAGATATCAGTCGAATCCGAAGCAGTCACACCTGACAATCGTGAAACGTATACTACGGTATTTGAAAGGCTGCCCAAACATCGGTTTGTGGTATCCTAGATTGGGTGACTTTACTTTATCTGGTTTCGCTGATTCAGATTTTGGAAGCTGCAAACAGAACGCAAAGTCCACCACTGCTGGGTGTCAGTTCTTAGGAACTCGACTTGTTACCTGGCAGTGTAAGAAACAAACCACTGTAGCGCTTTCTACTTGTGAAGCTGAATACGTTTCAGCTTCCAGCTGTTGTTCGCAGATCCTTTGGATCCAACAGCAAATGCGTGACTTTGGTTTGCAATTCTTAGATACTCCAATTTTCGTGGACAATGAAGCAGCCATTAACATTACTAAAAATCCGGTTCACCATTCAAAAACAAAACACATTGAAATCCGTCACCATTTTATTCGTGATTGTAACGAGAAAAAATTAATTCGGATTGAATATGTGCACACCGATGAACAGAAAGCGGATTTCTATACCAAACCATTTGACAAAAAGAGGTTTTATTATCTTTTAAAATTGAATGGAATGAAAAATCTGCAATCTGGGAGGGTTGTTGAATGTGATGCCGAATTGGACGGCGATCTGACGTGAACTTTTGTCGTGTTGTCAATTTTGTTTGTACAGTTTATTTTCTGCTTTTCGATAAAAACAAAAACACAAAAATATGTTTTTCTTTTTAGGGGGAGAAAGTTTGCAGAAAAATACAAAAACATGATAAAATCTATAAAAACCAAAAACATTTGAAAAAGTAAAAATGAGTTTGTGTATAAAAGGGAAATGATAGTACATCAGCTAGACAGGTGCAGTACGCTAAAGAATTGGAATGTATAAAATGTAATTAAGCAGTCTCACTAAAGATGTGCCGATAGGTTTTCACAAAATCAGTAGATTAGTTTGGGATATAAACTTAAAATTTACTTGCATCTACGTGGGGAACACCTCCAGGATATATAGGTAACCCCTGAAATCCTGTTTGAAGGGTCCCATATTCTGAGATACTAGGTCTTTATGCTTAGTGATATCTGGGGTATTATCCCGGGACTTCTGATTTTGCGGAAGCAATGGCCTAGTCTCCGGAGAATACTTTACGCTGCTTTGAAATATAAGCCTCCCCTCAGCATAAAAAATGATAACACATTGCAAAATTGTTAATCATGTGCTGTTGTAAAGAAGATCCCCAAAGGGGACCCACCAAAAGTCGAAGCCGTCATCTCTCTGCGTATCGAAAGATCGACCTGAGCTCTCACGGCCCTCGCATTTAACCCCTTACAGATATCATCTAGGTATATTCACCTGTAAGACTGAATACTGGGGTTTGGATATGGGAGTATATACTGAGGTGGGACACATGTAGATGTTTAAGTCCTAAAACACTAATTCTGTATCCTGAGCAGATTGAAAGTTTTGTGAGAATTTAAGAGGATCAGTATATCGGCAATCTACGTGAATTGTTTAATGCTTAAAATGAATTAATAGCTTAACGGTGCTTGTGTCTAGTCGGCAGCTGATATGATCTCTTAACACGCTCACAAAAAGATTGTGTGTACATAGTTTCAGTTTATTCAGTTTAAAATTCAAAAAGATTTTAATTTTTTTTTATTTTCGACAACTGACATTGGGAATCGAAAGTTCAAAGTCTTGTGCAGATCATGTCTGAGATTGATGAGGATTGGGTAAGCTTGTGATGCAGTACAATGTTTGGTACAAGTGTTTGTTGACTAAAATGGGTTTGAAAGATCAAAATGATTCAAAAGTTCATTAATTTGAACTTATTTTTTTTTTTCAAGAAATCCGGTATCTTCATAGTTTGGTTAGCCAAGGTCATTGAGTTGGACTTGGTAGACTAGTCAGTTGACCAAGGTCATTAATTTGGACTTGATTAATTGGGTGTGACATTAAAAGATGAAAAAATCAAAAAGTAAAACAAGTTTTTTAAAGTTTTCGCTTCAAGAAACAAAATTGCGCTTAAATCTGTTTCAAGCGACACCTTCATGAAAATGATTTCGCTTCAAGAGTTTTTAAGTAAACCTCAAGCGAAATCTTCAGGGGTATAAAAGGATAACAAGCTTCGCTTCAGTCATTATTTTTCAAACATTTCGCTTCAAGGTCTATCAGAGTGACTTCAAGCGAACACATCTAAACTTCGTTTTTCTACCGTTACTCTGTCAAAATTTCACCAAGATCTTGTGATTTTAGTTGGCAAACTCAACTATAATCATGGTGAATGTGAGTATTTTCTGAGATCTGTACCGATTTTTGGTGGTTTTTGATGTGTCGGCGTCAGTTAGGGTTAGAACACATAGATTTAGGGATTTAACTTGATAAAAATCAAATCAAAACATATGTGTGTAGTCGGAATCATGTGTAGATTGTTGTGCGTAGTTTGATTGTTTCAGATCTGAGTCTTTATGAGATTGACGTTTGAACAGAATTTCAATCATAGATCTAGAACAGATGGATGGGTTAAAATGAATGAAATTCACATCATGTTGCTCGGAATTGAATGTAGAACAGGGCTATGTGATCAATTTGATCATATGTTTTCAAAATTTTTTTAGTGTTTGATCAGTTTCGCTTCAAGCGAAATGTGTTATTTCGAGTTCGCTTGAAAAATTGTTGTTGTTTGTTGTTCTTCAAGCGAAATGATCAGATACGATCTTACTTGAACAAATGTTATTTGCTCAGATGAGTTTTAAGCGAAATCATGGATATCGCTTAAAATGATGAGTAAATTTGAAATTTTATAAAAAATTGTCTAATTTGCTTGAATTTTGTGGTATTTGATGTGCAGCCTTCGAGTATTTTGTTCAAAGCTCTTCACAACTCTTGTTGTGATCTTGATGTGACGAGGAGTTAAAAATTGTCTGAGTTCTCTAGCATTCTGGAATTTATGAGAAGATTGCCAATACAAAAAGCGTTAACAGATAGAAGAATGGTGTATGAGTCACACATCAAACGTTTTTGGAAGCATGCTGTGTATGATGAGAAAAACAAAGTAATTACTTCACTTGTTAAGGTTGCTGATGAAAAGAAACAAATTCTTATAACGGAGGCATATGTTCGTGAGATTCTGGATTTTCCTGATACTAAAGATTCACCAAAAGCATTTCCTGAAAGGATGGTGAAAGGATGTTTGCTTAGAATGGGATACATTGGAGATGTGAAAGCTGCTAATGTTTTGAAATCAAAATTTACAAAGCCGTTCAAATTCTTTATTCATTCAGTGTTGATTGCTCTAAGTCATCAAAAGGGTAGTTACGATGCTATGCGTGATTATCACATGAACATGGTAGTTGCTCTTGTTTTAAACAAGAAGTACAATTTCTCTCATATTGTATTTCATTACCTTGTGGAAGAGGTGACATCAAAAAGGAGAAGCTGGATATATCCAAGATTCATTCAAATGATGATTGATCATGCTTATCTAGGAATTGTTCGAGATATGGAGAATGATTTGTTGGTTCTAGCTCACATGAATAATGATTCTATTGCTCAATTAGCAAGATATCATACAAATCATCCAGAACCAGAGAAGGAAGTTGCATTTTTTGGTTTCATAAGCAATCCAGATTATCAAGATCCTGATCCAGTTAATCATGAACACTGGAGGAATGAAGATGAAAGAACTGAAACTGGTTATGCTGATGAGTTGGAGAGGTTGATAAAGTTTAAACCATCAAGAAGTGTGTGGTTTGTAAAAGAACAAAAGAAGAGGAGTAAGAAAACAACTCCTAAAGTGCAAGCTGAAGAAGGTTCATCTTCACAACCAAAGAAGCGTCGTAAGAAGGTTGCTAAAACACTATTGGTTGATGAACCTGAAGACGAAGTAGTAGTTGAAGCTGTAGCAGAAGCTAATGTTGAAACTGAAGCTGAAATCAACATTGAAGCTGAAACTGAAATTGAAACAAATGTTGAAGGAGATATTCGTTTTTCTCCAAGATCTACAGAGTTTTTGAAAGGGATTTCTGAATCTGTTCCTGAACAAAGTAAAGCTGCTGACAATGTAGTGATTGAAGATGTTGATATAAGTTCTTCTAGTTATTCAGATGAAGCTATTGATGAAGTTGCACGTCAAAGAAGAATTAAAGAAGCGGCTGAACAAGAAAAGTTGTTAAAAAAGAGAAAGAGACAAGAGAAAGATGATGCTGCTTATGAACCTTCACCGGAACATGTATCTGAATCACAAACTCCTGATAGTGGTAAAAAGAAGAGAGGAGCTCGAAAGAAAGTTGTTCAGAAGAAGAGTCGAGTTGTTAGTCCAACAATCAAGATTCCAAAAATTGTCTTGAAGAAGAAAACATTTGAAGGAACCAGTCAATCTATACCACCATCTGAACCTATTCCACCTCATTCACCACCACATCTCTCACCACCACATGAACCTATTTCTACTCCACAAGTTAATATCCAAACACCACCATCTTCACAACCTAGCATTCAAACAACACCTGGATCTTCTGGATTTAAGGGTTTTGCTGATATTCCTGAAAATGTTTCTCTTGATGATATTGGAAATATTGCTTTTGCAACAGATGAGCAAATTATACATGTTGAAAAGAGAATTGATGTTGTAGCTGATGAAAACAAGAAGTTAGCAGCTGAGTGTAAAAAGATGGAAAATCGTGAGAAAATTCGTGATTTGAGATTAAAGGCAACTGAAGCTGAAAACAAGTCTTTGTTGAAGAAATTGGAATCTAATGAAGCTGAGATGGATATTATGAAAGTTCAGATTGCAGAATTACTGGAAGAAAAGAAGAATAGGGATGAACATCTCAAGTACTATGAGTTGAAAAATCAAGAGTTGGAGGAAATCAAAGCACGAAATGAACATGAAAGCAAAATGATGAAGAAAGTGTTGGAAAAGTTGGTGGGTACATCTTTAGAGTTGAAATTCAATGAATTTGTTCGTGATGAAGAGAAAGCTAAGAAACAGGCTGAAATTGATAAGCAAATGAAGGATAAGGGAAAGGGTCCTGAAATTGAAGAAAAAGCTATTATTCCAGTTGATGTTTCTGAAGATATCATTCTGAATGTTTGTCCTCTTACATCAGTTTCTGGTATTTTTGATGTTGATGTTGAAATTGATGATCTTCTTACTGGAGAGAATGAAGAGGATGATGAAGAAGATGATGAAGAAGATGATGACGAAGATGAAGAAGAAGATGAAGGAGATGATGTGATTTCTGCAAGTAGTGATGATGATGATGGAGATGATGATCAAGATCAAGGTGCTTCTAGTCTGAAAATTTCTGAGAAAACAACTGAAGAAGCAATTGATGAGTTATTACAAGATGATGCAAATGTTGAGCATGATAGTGCAACAAGTGAGGGGGAGTGTGGTAATGATCAAAATGTTGATCAAGCTGAAAAGTTGATTCTTAGACTGGATACTTATCGGGAAGAAGGAGAGCATTTTCATAACTATACGCTGGAAATCATAAAAGAAATGACACGAAGAGATCATCCAGAGTTCAAGTTTGATTTTGAGGAAGAAATGAATTCTGATTTAGAAAGAGAGCTGAATGAGTTTGATGCTGATCATTATGATGATTATGAATATCGATATGTTGAAGATGCTGATCTATATGACCGAGTAGAAGTTGAAGACTGGGAAGATGATGAAAGTGTACATGAAGATACTTCTCAGTTGCCCACACTGATGGAATTTTTCTCTGAAGAGAATCGGGATGAGTTGAGGAGAAAAGTTGCTGAAGTTATTAAAAACTTTAATCCTGATGGTACAAAGAAAGATCTGGATAAAGAAGAGAAAAAGAAATGGTTCAAGGTTGATCATGACAGAAAGTTCAAAAGACCATTGAAGTTTTATCAACGGGATCGAAGTATTTCTTTGGGAGATATTATTAGCTGGGGTTTTCTACCACACGTGAATGCTTATGCAGTCAGAAGAGAATGTGGTGTTCAGTATTTCGAAAAGTTATATGATCTTATGTCACTCCCATGGTGGGATGTTGAGGAGTTATCACAGGTCAAAGCTTTGGAATATCTTGTGAGGAAGAATGACTTTATAATGTGGGGATTTATCAGATTTCAATCATTGAAAGAATTCAAATTCTGGAAGCCACATCGTCCAAAGATTATTCCAAGAATTAATCCTGAAACTGGTGTTGAAGAGAGAATTCTGAATATCAAGAAGCCAAGGACAATGAAGATCATACCAGTACCTCCAATGGAACAAGAATTCTATAAAGGATTTATACACTGGGTATATAGTTGTCTGTCTACTGAAGCTGTGATCACATATCGAGCAGGAGGTGAAATTAGAGAAATTCGTGTATTTGATCCGACGTGGATTGTTAACTGCTCGGCAAAGGATATTGAATGTCTGTTCATCAACAAGATTCATCATTCGCCAAAAGATAAAGATCAGGCGATGCAGTTTCAGAGAGTCGTGAATGTGTGTTTTCAGAAAAATATCAATTCTGAAACAAAATGGAAGTCATCATGGTGGGCTTTGGAGGAGAAAGTAAAAAAGAAAGCTGAAAAGGAACGTAAAGCTCGAGAAGATAAAGATAGATATCTTCGGGAGACATTTGCTCAAAGGCAAGCTGCTGAAGAAAAGAAAAGAGCTGATGATAATGAAAAGCTTAGGAAGTTGTTGTTGAGAAAACCTAAGTCTAGAGAAGAAAAGTTCAAGTCCATGTGAAGACCTAGACTGAAGACTCCGGCTTTATCCAAGGGGGAGTTTGTTGATACATGATGTCTAAAGCCTACGTCATAAGTCTAGGGTCTAAATATGTCAAGTATGTAAAGTGTAGGGGTCTAAATGTAAGTTTATTTTGGTTTGTAAAGGTTTCGCTTCAGGGGTCATGATGTAAGCCTCAAGCGAAATCAAATGATGAGATTTCGCTTGAGACATGTTGAAGCGAAATCGTGTTGCCTATAAATAGGTTTGTGTAGTTCTCAGTTGGTACGCATTCTGAGAAGTTGTAACGAAGTGCTGCCGGATTTTCAAGTCATTATATAACAGAGAACAAGTGTTAAAAGTGAATCTATTCTGTTTTCTACTCTATTCTGTCTGATTCTAAGCTGTTTAGATGTTTCCGCCATCTAAATAGTGTAAACATATTCAAATTGACTCATTCGATCGGTCAAATCGATCCTACATATCATTTAACTTTTGCAATTCTCTGGCCATGGCATGATTGATACCTGTATCCTGCATAAGGCCATGGTTAGTGGTATGAGAATTATTGGAAGTGTTACCTCCCATTGGATTCAAATTAGGAAGAGCGGATGTGAATCCATATTGTTGGGGCTCTAGAATGACCGATGGACCAGTAGAAGCAATGGTCTGCATTGGAATAAAATCTCCCTGATGGATATCGGAACTCCCTGATTGCAAACTCCTTAAGGATCCCGTAATCTGGAAGGATCCATGAAACTGAGAGGATCCTTGGACCTGGGAGGATCCTGGGACGTAGGAAGATCCTTGAACCTGGGAGGATCCTTGAAACTGAGAGGATCCTTGAACCTGGGAGGATCCTGGAACATAGGAGGATCCTTGAACCTGGGAGGATCCTTGAAACGGCCAGAATCCTTGAATCTGCTGCGCTCCTGAGTATCCCCCTGAGCTTACGAAGGATCCTATATGCTGAGGATGGGATCCTGCTGGTTGGAAGTATGACCCTGAAGCCTGAGTCATTGCTGATGATCCGTAATGCACTCCTTTTGGCCCTCCCACATATTGAACGTCTGGAACCGCTGAAGGCTGAGAAGTTATAACCGGAGTATCGAAATTCAAAGATCTGGGCATCAGTGGGGAATGATCCTCTGCCGATCTCTTCTGTTTCTTGATGTCTCCAATTTCTCTAAGAATCCTTTCATTGGTCTTATCCTGCTGCTGTATATGCTCCTTCATCTGCAAAATCAGAGTAAACAAGTCACTAGTAGTAGGAGTATAAGAAGCAGAAGAAGTTGGAGGTTTTGAGAAAATGGGAGTTGGTTTCTTCTCGACATTTTTCTGAGGTCCAGACGGTGGTGGAGGCAAAGGTGGAATGCCCTGGGATGAATTGACTGCAGACATCGCACTGGAGGTGTTCTTTGATGATGAAGCCATCTGCTTGGATGTAACGATCCGAAATGATCACAAAAATGAGAATTTCTTAGGAATGAAGCACCAATTGCCCCACGGTGGGCGCCAAACTGTTTTGGTCAAAAATCAGATGATGATAATGCAACCAAACTCTCTGTTACGAGGTATGATGCTTGAATTGGTAAACAACAATGAGGATCACTATGAAATGAATTGCACAGGGGACACAAAGATTTATACGAGGAAAAAGCCCTTGATCAATGTATGATCTCCGGCATAAAAAACCTCGGGTGATGGAAACTACCGATCACCAACTCAAATTAAACAATAATCCTTTTACAACTTCGGATGATACCGAGCTAAGTACAAGGATCACTATAGTGTATCGTGTAGAAACGTATGAAAAATGCTAAGTGTTTTGCTGAGAGCTGGTGAGTGCAGTTGTACGAGTGTGTGTAGCCAAAAAATAGCCAAGTGTTGTCTAATTAGCTCGCTACCCCTTTTAAATTTAGTAAAATATCTAAATAACTAACTATTCGCAATTCATGCCTTCTCCCCACGATCTCCATAACGTTCATCATGGTCAAGCACGTGCGGAATAAACGTGGAATATTCTCCAGGAACGTTACCAAGACTAAGTCCAAGCTGGTACTCCTGCAAAACAATACCGAAATCATAGCAGACAATCATTAGTATAAGGATCCTTAGGATGATCCATGATCCTGATCCTGAAGCACTTCTGAGGATCACTAACTGACACAGAAGTAAGGATCACCAAGCAGGATAATAATTGAGGATCACGGGTCATTAAGAAATCCTCCCCTAACAGTAGGGTCTTGAGCGTCTGACGCATCTCTACACCGAAGCTTGTGAAACAGTGAAGATCTCAAAGGCCAAGTTAAAGAAAGCTAAGATCACTATCGTGGATCAAGGGAAGATCGTCGCAGCCAGGTCACAACATTATGAAGATAAGTTAAAAAAGGTGACTCTGGATGCCGAAGCTGCAGTGAAGAAGGCCACTCAGAATGCTGAGATCGAGCTGGTTGTCGCCGAGGTCCAACATAAGCAAGATATGGCTTCATTCAGGGATGGCCTCAAGGGTTCTGTCGTAGCTTCCCTCCTTCAGGCCAGGCTTAAGATGGCTTATGAAGCCTGGATAGCGGGCTTTAAATGCCCAACCTGGACCGTTGATGTTTGGGAGAAGAAACTGAAGGATCTTGGTTGCAGTCCTGTGACGTATCCTGCCAAGCCGGAGATTGGCGAATCTTCCAAGGCGGGTGAGACGGCGGAAGAAGCTGGTGATGGTGGAGCTGGTGCTACCCCGTTAGCGGGTGGCAAAGTGAGCTATGATGGATATTTATGCCTACGCCGGAGCCCGCTTTTTTAAGTTCAATGGTTGTTGGTTGTTGAACACTTTTCTTTTTCTTGCATGTTGAACGATTTACTTTCCTACACTTTAGACATTAGTACAATATGATGACCAAGGGTGGAGGGATCCTGAGTTTCAGGACGAAGCCCTTGGTCATTGATGTGAATATTATAACAGTTGAAGGTGGAGGGATTTTGAGTTTCAAGACGAAGCCTTCGACTGTTATCTTTAATATGCTTTAGAGTTTGTTGTACCCTTGGTGGATGGGTTTTGGTTTAAAACAAAACCAATGGTGCAACCTTTTGAATCGTTAATATAAATCTAACTTTTGACCTTATCTTTGTGTTGTTCTTGCATCTTATTGTTTTTATATTATGTGTATTTGCAAAAATCCTTAAAAATATTTTTCTTTTATAACTTGAAAAACACTTAGAGAATATAAAAATTTGGTATAACACAAACTCCCATAGTTAACAAGTTCCGTTTTTTTTAGATAAGGGTCTTATACTCAGAGCAAATTTAAACAAGAATCCATACCAGAGAGATTTAGGCAAACACTTTGTAATAGACCTTTGGACCATTGATAATGTCCCCAGTGGGATATAATGTTGGCATAGGTTTCCTTCTTGCTCCAGCATAAATGTCCCCAGTAGGATATAGTATCAGCATACGTCATGTTCCATCACGGATGTCCCCTGTCTGTGCAGGATATTGCATCAATATATGACACACTTGAGTATCTCTTCACTTAGTGATTAAACTCCGTAACTTTTCACCAATAGAAGAATGTGTGTAAACACAATCGTAGTTCGTCATTTCTTTGGAACTTGTTAAAAAGTTTAGTTTCACTGGGGATAAAACCTTAATATTCTGGGGATAAACCCGTAGTATCCTGGAGATAGATCCATAATATTCTGGGGATAAAACCTTAAGTATTATGGGGAAAATCCCAAATTTTCGTGCACTACAGGCGGGATTGTATAAACTCCAAGACTTAGAAAGGTGAAAACCTTTAACCCTTAGAGAGTGTCACACCCCCAAAAATCCACACGCGGAGTATCACCGCTTGGAGGCGTGACATGACCAGGATCAAGCCACCAATCATATTGAACCAAGTATGTAGTAAAAATAATTCAACCAAACAATATGAAAGGTGTTCAAAACCAAAGCATAGTTAAGTGTTTAGCGGAAGCATAAATGTAAAACCTAACATAAGCAATAAGTTTGAAATGTCATAAACGTTTAACATGGCATCCTCGATCCATGTCCCACAACGACTGTGCCTCCTAGTGCAAGCTCCATGAGTACCTAACGACCTGCAAGGCATGTAACAACGAGTCAACAACAAAGTTGAACGAGTTCACAGTTGGTTGTTTAGTTATAGTATTCGTTTCGTAAACCGTATGTTTGTTTAGTAAACTATGTATCGTATTTATTTGTATCGCGGCTGTCACACCCCCAAAATCCACACGCGGAGTATCACCGCTTGGAGGCGTGACTGACCAGGATCAAGCCATCAATCATATCAAACATAGTAATTAAGTGTAAAAGTAGGAAAATGTAATTCATCTTGACATGACTGATGTTCATAACCAAACATTGTTTAAGTAGCGGAAGCATAATAATGAAAACCCAAAGTAAGTTATAAGTTCAAATATCGTCTACGATCCGTATCCCACAACGACCTGCTCCTTCCTGTGCAAGCTCCATATGTACCTAAGGTCCTGCAAGGCATGTAAGAGAGAGTCAACAACTAGTTGAGCGAGTTCACAGTTAACAGTTCAGTAATAGTATAGTGTGAGTAGTAGTATGTTCGTTCGTTACAAAGTATCGTATTATTTCCCATCGCGGCCCTCCAGGCAGGTGTGCGAAGATGTTGGGGAAGGTCTTTCCCCAAGTTTTTCTAGACTAGGTTTGTTTGTATCGCGGCCAATGTCCTTGGCAGGTGTGCGAAGATGTTGTAAGTTTAGTTCGCGGCCAATGTCCTTGGCAGGTGTGCGAAGTCAGTCATAATATCGCGGCCAATGTCCTTGGCAGGTGTGCGAAGATCGTTCAATAAGTGTTACTAGTCTAGCAGTAGGTTCTGTCATCTATGTATGTACAGTAATCATCAAATCCCCATTCCCCCCTGGGAACCCCATGCCTTGGCTTGTGTGAACTCACCTTGGTTTGCTCGGTATGCTAGATATGTAAGTGCTCGCAAATAATCAATCACGTCCTAAGGTATGCACGTATACATAATCAGTTTGTGTTTCAGTTGTTCATGTTTAAGCATGTAACACGTAATGACAATCATACAAGTCATGTTAATCATATAACTGCAGTTAAATATTCCAGTTAACACTTAACAGACTTGACTCATGTTACAGCACAGCTCGGCGAAACACATATATGGCGAAACACATAAGTTGGCGAAACAAGTGGGTTGGCGAAACACATTATTGACGAAACACCTTCAGTTTCGTCGTGGCCTTGTTCGGCGAAACAGGATTCTGATTCGTCGACGTCTCTTGGCGAAACACATTCTGTTTCGCCGAGATTCCTGTTTCGTCGAATGTCTGATTCGTAGACACAGTTACAGCAGTTACGAAATACACAGAAACCCTAATCATGTTAGCAGCCGACATCAACATTATCAATCATGCAGAAATCCTACAACACAGAATCATTGTAACATCATCATAGCATAATCATCGGACCACTTTAACGTCTAGCATGAACCCTAGCTTACGTATACAACATATCGACTACAACATCACATCATCAACCCTATCAAGATGCTAACTTGCATTCAGAATCAGATCATAATAACAACATCCAGAACCGAGTATTCAATCATATTAAGTTTCGCATAAAACCATTTATATCCGACTACAATATTCATATCGAAATCCATATCATCATCATCATAACAAGAACCCTAATATTTAACATGTATCGATTTCAGTATACAACATCAAAGCAGAATCACATGACACATAGACACATACATGGATGAAAGATCAATCAAGACACATAGATTTACTAACCGAGAAGATGGTTTGATCGCACAAGGGTTTCCGGTGGGTTCTAGTTCGCCGTCACAGTGAGAGAGCTTTAGGGTTTCGGTTGTGTTGATAGAAAGTGTAAAATGATGATGTTTTGCGTAAAAATACACAGAATAACGTTCTGGGCCCAAGCTGGGCTTCGTGAGTTACTGGGCCGGCTCTGTTTCGTCGGAGTGTTCATGGCGAAACAGCCTGTTTCGTCGGAATGGGTTATGGCGAAACAGCCTTGTGTTTCGTCGGGTTCTTAACAGTTTAAGTTTTACAAACAGTACACATGTTATACAATCACACATAACCATGCAAACATACTAGGTTTTATCATAACACAACCATATAGTCAAAGTCAACGTGCATTAAATGCGAATAAAGAACGTCGGAAATTCGAGTTGTCACAGCGGCCTTCCAGGCATGTTTGCGAAGATTTGTGGGGGTTTCCCATGTATTCTAGACTAGTTGTATTTGTATCGCGGCCCTCCAGGCATGTTTGCGAAGTTTAGTATTCGTATCGTGGCCATTCCAGGCATGTGTGCGAAGATTAGTATTCGTATCGCGGCCATTCCAGGCATGTGTGCGAAGATTAGTATTCGTATCGCGGCCATTCCAGGCATGTGTGCGAAGATTAGTGGGGGCTTCCCATGTGTTACTAGTCTAGCTGTATCTATAACTGACCTTCCCCTAACGAGGTCAGTGGTACGTATTCCAGTAATGATGAAAGTACAAGTAATCATTTAACCCCATTCCCAACCCCGGGAATCCCATGCCTTGGTAAGAGTGTGAACTCACCTTGGTTTGCTCGGTATGCTAAAGAAATACACGCTCACCAATAATCAGTCACGACCTATAGTACGCACGTATATAAAATCAGTTTCGTTCGTAATGACTCGCATGCAAATCTAACATCACATAGTGCTTGGCAGTTAACATCATGTATCATGCAACAGTTAAATCAATTAACAGGTTTAACAGAGTTAACGACCTAACAGAGTTAAATGACTTTACAGAGTTAACACACTAACGGTGTTATATGCTTAACAAAGTAAATAACTTAGCAGAGTAATTATGGCAGCATGCTCGACGAAAACACAATTATGGCGAAAACATGTACTTGGCGAAATCCCTTTTTGGACGAAAACACCTTTTAGCGAAATCACTCAGGCGACGAAATCCCAAAGTGATTTCGTCGTGGTTGTGTTTTCTTCGGGGTACCGTTTTCGTCGACACACAACATGATCATCATCAACACATCAGTTACAAAACACAACAACCCTAATGATTGTCTAACAATTATATTGGCTGCAACAATCATGTGTTCAATCAGATCTATACATTTAAATCATCAATCATGTCTACCATTCCATCATCATTCAATAAGTCAGTAAAGTGTTATGATTATCTAGTATTCGATACATGTTAACATAGAACCATAACCTATCAAGGTTATCAACATCAATCGATCATAGCCACTTTCTATTATAATCGGTTTGCTTACCTGTCATGCATTGTTATATTATAATCGATTTGCTTGCCAAAGCCATACATCGAAATCCACCACCATGCATAGAATCAGATTAAAAGATAAAACAATCACATGCTATTATGGTGCAGTTCCATAGCGATTGATTAAAATCACAGTTGTCGGCCATCACTCTATTGAAATATCATTTAACTATTGTCATGCACTACTAACCATAACAACAAAAGTATCACAGCACCATGCATAACATCTAACATTTAATTTACTCACATTACCCCTTCATCACCTAAACCGTGGGGCCCTACATTGCCGTCAAATGATCAAGTCACACAATCCAATTAGCCCGGTCATCGTCCATCATGTTCATTATTCTAGCACCCCTTGAATAATTTCTAATTCCAAAGCAACAGATGTTACGCAAACCCCTCAATCCAACACATACATGCAACAATTCATATAGAGTCATGTCCTACCAACATCATCAATCATCATTACAATCCATAAAATAATGGGTTCTCACAATACCAATTAACACAGTTAGAACTCTGATTATTATAATCTAAATCGTTCAACATAATTCAATCATAACAACCCTAGGCCTCTAGATCACAACAGGTTTCGCATAGAGTTATATAACAGATTGATCATATGTAGTTCTTTCAAGAATACAACCAACAACATAACCATATATATATTCAAATCTGAAAACAACTAAACGTGAGAGTCACTAACCGAACTCAGAATAATCAACAAGAGACCTAGCTTCGAAGGATGGGGGCAGCCGTCGGGTTTAAAGCAAAACGAGAGAGAGATGGGAATGTGATTAGGGTTTGCTTAAGGTTTTCCGAATACAGTTTCCATGTAAGGGTTATAAACAAAACTAAAATAGCTCGTCACTGGGCCAAGGCCCATCTTTGTTTTTCGTTGGCTACAAGGTGGACAAAAACACACAAAGTGTTTTCGTGAGTGGATGATTTCACAGGGGGTGTTTTCGGCTAGAGTGTTTTCAAGTGAAGTAGGGTAATCGGCCCAAGGTTCCATGTTTGTTCCATGTTTTAATTGTACCAACACAACATAAATACCAAAATGTATTGTTAACCTATACACATATAATGCACACCATACATAAACACAAAAACAACACTTGCATTGCTCATCAAGTATAACATGTAAATCACAATATAATTTAACGTATTACAAACGTGTACAGTTGTTAAACAAACAAGTCGTGTAAACAAACAACTTAAACAATAAACGTGCAATTAATGCGAAGATGGAAATCTTGGAAACTCGAGTTGTCACATTATCCCCAACTTGAAAGAAATTTCGTCCCGAAATTTAGCACGTGGTTACTGAGGAAGCTAGTAGTGTTGCGTAGTTTACTGGTTTTCCTGGGGTGTCACATCATCCCCCCGTTGATTTAGAATTTCGTCCCGAAATTCTGTAGTAGCTTCAGCCTCAATAGTGGTTGTACTGTTTCCGAATAACTGGGGATACTTGAGTTTCATTTGATCTTCTCGTTCCCAGGTAAACTCTGGGCCACGACGGGAGTTCCAACGAACTCGTACAAGAGGTATTCTAGTGTGCTTGAGGACCTTAACGTCTCGGTCCGTGATTTCAACTGGTTCCTCGACGAATCGAAACTGATCGTCGATAGTGAGCTCCTTCAAAGGAACTATGAGGGTCTCATCTGACAGACACTTCTTCAGATTCGACACGTGAAAAACGTTGTGAACTGCACTGAGTTCTGCGGGCAGGTTTAGTTTGTAGGCCACTTTGCCTATCTTCTCAATGATTTCAAACGGTCCGACGTAACGTGGATTGAGTTTGCCCCTTTTGCCAAAACGAACCACACCCTTCCAGGGTGACACTTTGAGTAGCACTCGATCCCTAACCTGGAGCTCGAGTGGTTTCCTGCCCTTATCGGCGTAGCTTTTCTGACGGTCACGAGCTGCCGCCATTCGTTGTCGTATTTGAGCAATTCTTTCTGTTGTGTCTACCACAAGTTCTGGGCCAGTGATCTGACTATCCCCCACCTTTGCCCAACAAAGAGGTGATTGGCATTTACGCCCGTACAATGCCTCAAACGGAGCAGCTTTAATGCTGGTGTGGTAGCTGTTATTGTATGAAAATTCCACAAGTGGCAGATGTTTTTCCCAGCCGTTTCCAAAGTCAATTACACACGCCCGAAGCATGTCTTCTAGAGTTTGAATAGTGCGCTCAGACTGCCCATCCGTCTGAGGGTGATAAGCTGTGCTCATGTCTAAACGTGAGCCGAAGGATTTGTGCATCGCTTGCCAAAGTTCTGAAGTGAAACGTGCATCACGATCGGAAATAATAGAGGTGGGCACCCCGTTCCTCGAGACAACTTCCTTAAGGTATACGTCTACTAGAGTGGAGAACTTATCCGTTTCCTTGATAGCCAAGAAGTGAGCAGACTTTGTGAGTCGATCCACGATCACCCAAATAGTATCATTTCCCCGTTGGGATCTAGGCAGGCCAGTAACAAAATCCATGGAAATTTGCTCCCATTTCCATTGTGGTATCTCTGGTTGCTGGAGTAGGCCTGAAGGTTTCTGGTACTCGACTTTGACTCTCGCACAATTCAAACACTTACTAACGTAAGTTGCTATATGAGCTTTCATGCTAGGCCACCAATATGTAGTTTTCAAGTCGTGGTACATCTTATTCGAACCAGGATGTACTGAGTAGCGAGACTAATGAGCTTCATCCATTACAAGCTCGCGTAAGTTTCCATAGAGTGGGACCCAGATGCGTCCCGTTACATAGTAGGCGCCGTCTGCCTTTTGTTCCAACCGTTGCCTTGAACCGCGTAGGACTTCAGCCCTGACGTTTTCTGGTTTCAATGCTTCTACCTGAGCATCTCATATTTGAGAAGGAAGACTAGACTGAATAGTGAGTTGCAACGCCTAGGTGTAGTATCCTTTCGACTGAGGGCGTCGGCCACCACATCGGCTTTGCCCGGATGGTACTTTATAGCACATTCGTAATCGTTTAAAAGCTCGACCCATCGACGTTGACGCATGTTCAACTCTTTCTACTTGAAGATATGCTGGAGACTCCTGTGATCGGTGTAGATGGTGCACTTGGTACCGTACAGGTAATGTCTCCATATCTTGAGCGCGAAAACGACAGCTCCCAGCTCTAAATCGTGTGTAGTGTAGTTCCGTTCATGAATCTTAAGTTGGCGCGAAGCATAAGCAATGACTTTATCCCGTTGCATCAATACACAACCAAGACCCTGAATTGATGCGTCGTAGTAGACCACAAAATCATCTATGCCCTCTGGCAAGGAGAGAATAGGTGCGCTGCAGAGTCTATCCTTTAAGTGCTGAAAAGCTGTTTCCTGTGTATTACCCCATTGATAAGTAACACCTTTCTGTGTCAGTAGTGTAAGCGGCTGTGCAATCTTTGAGAAGTCTTTGATGAACCTTCTGTAGTAACCTGCCAAACCCAAGAATTGGCGAATTTCTGTTGGTGTGCGAGGTGCAGGCCATTTCTTAATCGAGTCTACCTTAGATGGATCAACATGAATCCCATCCTTGTTTACCACGTGGCCTAGAAAGTGGACTTCACGAAGCCAGAAGTCGCATTTCGAAAACTTGGCGTACAGCTGTTCTGTTCGAAGGAGTTCCAAAATAAGTCGTAAATGCTGCTCGTGTTCCTCCTGACTCTTGGAGTAGATCAGAATGTCGTCGATGAATACAATCACAAACTTATCCAGGTAAGGTTTCCACACCCTGTTCATAAGATCCATGAAGACTGCAGGCGCGTTTGTTAACCCGAATGCCATGACCAGAAACTCGTAATGGCCGTAGCGTGTTCTGAATGCGGTTTTGGAGACGTCCTCATCCCGGACTCTCAGTTGATGGTAGCCTGACCTCAGGTCAATCTTCGAGTAATAGCTCGACCCTTCTAACTGGTCGAATAAGTCATCGATGCGTGGAAGAGGATAGCGATTCTTCACAGTCACCTTGTTCAGTTCGCGGTAATCTATGCACATGCGGAAGGTACCATCTTTCTTCTTCACAAATAATACTGGAGCTCCCCAGGGCGAAGAGCTAGGATGAATGAAACCCTTATTCAAGAGTTCTTGCAATTGCTTAGACAGTTCTTCCAGTTCAGTTGGAGCTAAGTGATAAGGTGCTCGAGCTATGGGTGCTGCTCCAGGAGCTAGCTCGATTTGAAATTCGACCTGGCGATGAGGCGGTAGCCCAGGTAAATCTTCAGGAAACACTTGAGGAAAATCACGTACTACTGGGATATCCTCTAATCTCTTCTCTTTCGTTGATGCGTCAGTAACAAGTGCTAAGATAGCAGTGTGGCCCTTTCGCAAACACTTCTGGGCCTTCAGGAAGGAAATGATGCCAACCACGGCACCACTCTTGTCGCCTTGAACTTCGAGAGGTTCTTTACCAGAATGGGGAATACGAACAATCTTCTCCTTGCATAGGATCTCTGCTTGTTGTTGAGATAACCAATCCATACCAATGACGATGTCAAAACTACCCAGAGCTATGGGAATGAGATCGATAGAGAAAGTCTGACCAGCGAGGATAAGATTACAACCCTGGACTACGTGTGTGGCCTCTAGAATTTTACCGTTAGCTAACTCTACGACATGTTTGGCGTTCAAAAGTGTTGGTGCGCGTTTAAGCATTTGGCTAACTTTCAGAGACATATAACTGGTATCAGCACCCGAATCAAATAATACAGTAACATAAAAGTCGTCGAGAAGAAACTTACCCATAACCACATTAGGATCGTTCCTTGCATCACCCTGACCCAGCACAAATGCACGACCCCTAGCACCGTTGTCGTTATTGTTTCCCCCATTGTTGTTCCCGTTGCCATGATTATTGTTGTTATTCCGATTCTGGTTTAACTGGGGGCAGTCCCGCTTGAAGTGGCCTTCAGCCCCACATTGAAAGCATCCCCTATTGCCTCGTTGTTGTTGTTGTTGCTGGTTTCGTGGAGCGGGTGGTTGTTGCTGGTTCTGATTAGCAGGTCGTGAGCTCTTGCAATCTTTAGCCTCATGACCCATCTTGAGACACCGCTGACAACGACCCTTGTTGCACTGGCCATAGTGGTGCCTGTTGCATGTATTGCACCTTGGGAGATTTCCTCTATATCCACCCTGTCTTTGACTACCAGAAAATTGATGACCAGGGCTCTGGTAGTTATCAGTCTTCCGCTGCTGTGCCTGAGACTGAGCTGTAGCTGAACCCTTGCTGGAATCCCCATCCCATTTCCGCTTATTGTTACTGGGAGTAGCGGAAGTAGTAGCATTAGTAGTACTGATACGTTTGGGCAGCTTGTTTTGTTCCACTGCCTGGTCTGTGAGGCGATGAGCAAGACGAGTAACATCCTGGATAGTAGCAAGGTTGGCCGATGTCACATGACTTTGAATTTCCAGTACTAGCCCTTTGAGATACAACTCAATACGCTTGATAGGGGGTTCCACCATGGTTGGACACAAGATGGCCAGCTCGTTTGACCTTTTCGTATACGCCTCAATCTCTGACCCCGTCATTTTTAAATTAAAGAACTCCACTTCTAACTTGTGGATGTCATCACGTGTACAGTATTCTCGCTTGATTAGTTCCTTGAAATCGTTCCAAGGGGTGGCGTTAGCAGCTGCCAACCCTAACATCTGAACTTGCGCATTCCACCAAGTCAGCGCAATGCCTTCTAGAGTACCAGTGGCGTACTTCACCCTGCGAGCCTCAGGGCATTCACACATCTTAAATACGGACTCGAGCTTTTCAAACCAATGGAGGAGTCCAACTGCTCCTTCCGTGCCACTGAATGTGCTAGGACGACAGTCCATGAAAGTCTTGAAGGTGCAAACAGGTGGCTGAGTGTGCTGACCTGTTGTGTATAAGAATCAGGACAACGTTAAACACAAGAATTGGTTTAGGAGTGTAGGATCTAAAGATCCTAGTGGGAGTTACGACTGCAGGGTATACGTCTTGCCTGTGCGGCTGCAAGTGCCGCAATAACTTGTTCGTTAATCAGAGCCGTCAGCTGGGCTTGAGTCATGTTAATGCGTCCAGCCATGATCTTCATATCAAAGGCAACATAGGTGAGAGAGGTTCGCGAGAAATGCGATGACAGAAGAGTGTAAGCACACAAGTGTTCTCAAGCAATAGTTGTTACGTTTATCTAAGTATACCATGAGCAAAGTTCTATGTAATCTAGCAAGTAGGCAATGTAAACATGAACAGTATTACCTATAGTGTTGAGTCTTGCACGTGGAGTGAAGCGTCGTTGTGGATCGTTGAGCACTGTACAGGTTATAGTCTGGTTTTAATAAAAACTTTTTCCCCTTATTAAAACCAAGTTCACTATAACCAATGGCTATGATACCAATCTGTCACACCCCCAAAAATCCACACGCGGAGTATCACGGCTTGGAGGCGTGACATGACCAGGATCAAGCCACCAATCATATTGAACCAAGTATGTAGTAAAAATAATTTAACCAAACAATATGAAAGGTGTTCAAAACCAAAGCATAGTTAAGTGTTTAGCGGAAGCATAAATGTAAAACCCAACATAAGCAATAAGTTTGAAATGTCATAAACGTTTAACATGGCATCCTCGATCCATGTCCCACAACGACTGTGCCTCCCTGTGCAAGCTCCATGAGTACCTAACGACCTGCAAGGCATGTAACAACGAGTCAACAACAAAGTTGAGCAAGTTCACAGTTGGTTATTTAGTTATAGTATTCGTTTCGTAAACCGTATGTTTGTTTAGTAAACTATGTATCGTATTTATTTGTATCACGGACTTCCAGGCATGTTTGCGAAGATTTGTGGGGGTTTCCCATGTATTCTAGACTAGTTGTATTTGTATCGTGGCCCTCCAGGCATGTTTGCGAAGTTTAGTATTCGTATCACGGCCATTCCAGGCATGTGTGCGAAGATTAGTATTCGTATCGCGGCCATTCCAGGCATGTGTGCGAAGATTAGTATTCGTATCGCGGCCATTCCAGGCATGTGTGCGAAGATTAGTGGGGGCTTCCCATGTGTTACTAGTCTAGCTGTATCTATAAGTGACCTTCCCCTAACGAGGTCAGTGGTACGTATTCCAGTAACGATGAAAGTACAAGTAATCATTTAACCCCATTCCCAACCCCGGGAATCCCATGCCTTGGTAAGAGTGTGAACTCAGCTTGGTTTGCTCGGTATGCTAAAGAAATACACGCTCACAAATAATCAGTCACGACCTATAGTACGCACGTATATAAAATCAGTTTCGTTCGTAATGACTCGCATGCAAATCTAACATCACATAGTGCTTGGCAGTTAACATCATGTATCACGCAACAGTTAAATCAATTAACAGGTTTAACAGAGTTAATGACCTAACAGAGTTAAATGACTTTACAGAGTTAACACACTAACGGTGTTATATGCTTAACAGAGTAAATAACTTAGCAGAGTAATTATGGCAGCATGCTCGACGAAAACACAATTATGGCGAAAACATGTACTTGGCGAAATCCCTTTTTGGACGAAAACACCTTTTAGTGAAATCACTCAGGCGACGAAATCCCAAAGTGATTTCGTCGTGGTTGTGTTTTCGTCGGGGTACCGTTTTCGTCGACATACAACATGATCATCATCAACACATCAGTTATAAAACACAACAACCCTAATGATTGTCTAACAATTATATTGGCTGCAACAATCATGTGTTCAATCAGATCTATACATTTAAATCATCAATCATGTCTACCATTCCATCATCATTCAATAAGTCTGTAAAGTGTTATGATTATCTAGTATTCGATACATGTTAACATAGAACCATAACCTATCAAGGTTATCAACATCAATCGATCATAGCCACTTTCTATTATAATCGGTTTGCTTACCTGTCATGCATTGTTATATTATAATCGATTTTCTTGCCAAAGCCATACATCGAAATCCACCACCATGCATAGAATCAGATTAAAAGATAAAACAATCACATGCTATTATGGTGCAGTTTCATAGGGATTGATTAAAATCACAGTTGTCGGCCATCATTCTATTGAAATATCATTTAACTATTGTCATGCACTACTAACCACAACAACAAAAGTATCACAGCACCATGCATAACATCTAACATTTAATTTACTCACATTACCCCCATCATCACCTAAACCGTGGGGCCCTACATTGCCGTCAAATGATCAAGTCACACAATCCAATTAGCCAGATCATCGTCCATCATGTTCATTATTCTAGCACCCCTTGAATAATTTCTAATTCCAAAGCAACAGATGTCACGCAAACCCCTCAATCCGACACATACATGCAACAATTCATATAGAGTCATGTCCTACCAACATCATCAATCATCATTACAATCCATAAAATAATGGGTTCTCACAATACCAATTAACACAGTTAGAACTCTGATTATTATAATCTAAATCATTCAACATAATTCAATCATAACAACCCTAGGCCTCTAGATCACAACGGGTTTCGCATAGAGTTATATAACAGATTGATCATATGTAGTTCTTTCAAGAATACAACCAACAACATAACCATATATATATTCAAATCTGAAAACAACTAAACGTGAGAGTCACTAACCGAACTCAGAATAATCAACAAGAGACCTAGCTTCGAAGGATGGGGGCAGCCGTCGGGTTTAAAGCAAAACGAGAGAGAGATGGGAATGTGATTAGGGTTTGCTTAAGGTTTTCCGAATACAGTTTCCGCGTATGGGTTATAAACAAAACTAAAATAGCTCGTCACTGGGCCAAGGCCCATCTTTGTTTTTCGTTGGCCACAAGGTGGACGAAAACACACAAAGTGTTTTCGTGAGTGGATGATTTCACAGGGGGTGTTTTCGGCTAGAGTGTTTTTGTGACACCTGTGTAACTTCAACCATCAAACAAATTCCAAACCAATGAAATATTTTATTTCATACTTGGGATTTGTAAAAGTATGTGTATCGTTTGCACATATCAACTCTTGTTCGATTTCAAGCTTTAAATCGCTTTCTGGAGGGTTAGACGCGCTCTGATGCGTAGATATAACCAGTTTAATGCAACGAACACTCCAGAATAGTGAAATAGGCTTAACATACCTTAAATAACCTTTACATAAGTTAGAAATAAGTTTTGAAGGCTTTGGTATGGCAAAATCGAGTTAAATCGCTTACAGGGAATAAAGTTGACAAACTACGAAAGTATGCCAATTTGAACTGTAACAGACATTCCAGAACATGACCATAAGTTAAACATGCCATAAATATCCTTTACATAGCTTAGAAATAGGCTTTGAGGTGTTCGGTGTGCTAAAATAAACTTTTGGGTCATTCAGGGATTAAAAGCGTCAAAAAGTGCACAAGTTTGCATTTTCGCGCATAACTTACGTTCTGAATACATCCGGACATCCAAAAATTTATGTAAGCACTAAAATATTTTATTTTAGTGTTTGGCATAAGAAAAATCCATTCGTCACGCCATTTGGATCGTTTTTCGCGCTTATGCGCATTCCGTCGTAATTAACCGAACAACGCAATCGTACGGCCAAACGAACCGACATCCGAGATATTTTTGAGCACATTTTAAGTTCCCTATACTTTAACTTCATTTTAGAGTTTTGAAATGGGGTTAACGGGGCTTAAACGTGTAAAAAATGCATCAAATAGCAAGTTTGGAGCTTCAGGGGCCTGTTCTGCCATTTTCCAAACATTCTAGTCTGCAGGTCCCTTGCGCACCTCAACACAAATTGTGTTACGGTGCGCAAGCAAGGGTCAGATGCAGAAAATCGTTTTTGGCTGCTGTTATCAGCCCTTAAACACTCCCCAAAGGCCAAGTGCCACATGTTAATCTCTTGTGGTGGGCAAAATCAGTTACCACAACATTCCGACAAGTGTACGGGCGAGATCAAGGCACGTTATCCAAGAAACGATCCTAACGGTGAACCGAAATCTATAAATACCCAACCCCCTTCATTGCAAAACCCACTTGAAATCTGATATTTCTCTAAGTTGGGGTGTTTCATCACCTCATACCTGAGAATACTTGGATTATCAATCTTGCGGGGACCCTTCGTAAGTATTCCTTCGTTCTTTTATTGCTTTTCGAGTCCGAAAGTCAAACTTTGTTTGACTTTCTGCATTGACCAGTTTATGGTCAATGCGAAGTTCGTTTGAACTTCGCAACGTGAGTGTAATCACGATGGTTATAGTCCCTTGTGACTATGCCTACTGATTACCACGTTGTCTAGGGTCGTAAGGGTAAGCGATCTAATAAATCGCTTATACCTTCGCACCCGACCCGTTTGGTCGATCATTAGGATCCGACCAAACACATTAGGTGACCATAGTATATAGGGAATAAACTTCCGAGGTTATACCTTATGGTCACATCGTTTGAGTAGTTGTATGATAGGTAGTATATATGCCTTAGGTAAATTACCAAAATGCCCTTTTTAACGCCAAAATTTATTTTAAGCATGTGTAACATAACTTTTGGTATCTAAACTGATTTAGTAACAATATTAGACATGTTAAGGCATATTTTACTTGTCATAGGACTAGTTAGGCGTTCCGAACGCGTTTCACGCGAACGACGCATTAAAGTAGCATAAGCTACCTAAACGGGTCGTAATGGGTCGAAAGCACTTAGGTTAGGTTCTGATTTAGTATGTAGGCTTTGTTAAACCATATTACATGAGTTCCCATACTCATTTGGTTTACAAGCCCTCATTCTATCCGATCCTCCGATTTAGGTCCGGTTAATTAACATAGTTACCTATATTAGGTGCCGTTTGATTCCGTGATCTCTAGCATTGCTTGGTGGTTATTTTAGGACTTCTGAGCAATCTCAAGTGAGTACATAGACCCCTCTTTTACTATTTTCCAAACATTTTGGGGTGGAACACATGTGCCTACTTGTTACTTTCATGCTTTCACATCATATACCTGCTATGTTCATTAGTACATTTATAGTACATGATTTCATTACATTTTATGCTATGTATGCCCATTGTGTGCGTACTTAGTACATTGCCTTACATTACATGCTATGTATGCCCATTGTGTGCGTACTTAGTACATTGCCTTACATTACATGCTATGTATGCCCATTGTGTGCGTACTTAGTACATTGCCTTACATTACATGCTATGTATGCCCATTGTGTGCGTACTTAGTACATTGTTTTACATTACATTTTATGATATGTATGCCCATTGTGTGCGTACTTAGTACATTGTTATACATTACACTTTATACTATGTATGTCTTTTGTTGCATACTTAGTACATTTGTTATTCATTACATGCTTACATTTTGGATACACATTACATGATTTACATTAGACATGAACATTTTACTTTGGTAGTTTGGTTTGAGTAAGTGATTAAGTAACGAGGCGTGTGTAATATGATACAAGCATGGTGGATACGCCGCTGGTACTTCCTATATATAAGTGTTTGTATAGTATTACATACCGTAGCATTATTTGAATCATTTCAGTTTGAGACATATAACATTTTATACAAATAACATACTTTTCACAAGACATTGTTTTACAAACAACTTATCTTATACAAACTCATCTTACATGGTTATTCATTTAACCATACATTATTCTCTTATTTATACATATCATCTGATCTTATCGTTTTTCAAATGATTTACAAGACAAAGCAAATTACAAGGTTCATGACTAAACATTTTCTCAAACATAAGTCATGAAACCTATTTTCTCAAAACCTATGTATCTCACAGGCATTTTTATGCTGACGTACCTATTTTCACATGTGTTTTCAGGAGATGATGCATAGGACTTATCAAGAGATACTTAGGCGGACCTGTGCCTTAGTGACTTAAAACGAGACAAGAACTAGTTAATTTTATGTTATGTGCTCTTTGGTTCTTGTTTAAAACAATGTAAACTTTCATGATTGATTAATAAAATGAAACTTCAATTGCCATGGATTTGAAACAATTAATTCTGTTACCACACTCCCTGACGTTTCCGCCACGTTTTGTATGTTCTACGTGGTCGGGGTGTGACATTTTTCAAGTGAAGTAGGGTAATCGGCCCAAGGTTCCATGTTTGTTCCATGTTTTAATTGTACCAACACAACATAAATACCAAAATGTATTGTTAACCTATACACATATAATGCACACCATACATAAACACAAAAACAACACTTGCATTGCTCATCAAGTATAACATGTAAATCACAATATAATTTAACGTATTACAAACGTGTATAGTTGTGAAACAAACAAGTCGTGTAAACAAACAACTTAAACAATAAACGTGCAATTAATGCGAAGATGGAAATCTTGGAAACTCGAGTTGTCACAGAGAGTATGAAAATACCCTTTCGTGAGAGAGGGTGATCAATCCTCATATACCTTGAGGATCCAGGGTATAGCCAACAGTAATGAAATTGTCAGCCACTTTTACATGAACTGGTCCAGCCACCTTTAACTATCCCTGGATAACTTGCGCTCTAGGCGGGGTGTTTAAACCCAATTCGTGAAAAAGGTGAATACCTTTAAACCTTTGAAGGGATCAGGATCCCTTAAACGTGAGAGAGGGGGCCAATCCTCTAATCTTTCGAAGTATCCTGAGTGTGTATCCTGGAGCTATATCCCGAAGCATATTCTGCAAAACACCTTTAAACTAAGGTGGGTGTTAGCTTGGCTAACACCCATCCGATGCTTAAGTCAGTATTGGGTTCAAAAAGAGTAAATAAAATTAAATGAATTTAAGAGAGATAGAATTCATACCATCCTGAGTTAGAAATTAAATTCTAAACTCACTTGAAGTAAGCTTTAAGGTGTATAGCATTCCAGGATCTTGGCAACATATCCACTTCCATATTCTTGAGTCGGTATGCTCCTTTCCCAGATTCTGACTCAATTTCATAGGGTCCTTCCCATTTTGGAGCTAATTTTCCATCAGCAGGACTAGTAGTATTCTGGAAAGCCTTTCTCAATACCCAATCTCCAACCTGGAACCTTCTAGTCCTTATATTCTTGTTATATGCTTTAGATATCCTCTGTTGATATGCCGCCATCCTTAGTCTTGCTGCGTCTCTTGTTTCATCAATAGTATCCAATTCCTGGCATAGGACTTCAGGATTCTGCTCAGGATCCCAGAGGTTGGATCTCGCTGTAGGTATTACCATTTCTGTTGGGATCACCGCTTCCGCTCCAAATACCAAGGAAAACGGGGTTTGGCCAGTTGCACTTTTCACCGTCGTCCTATCAGCCCACAAAACAAAGGGTAGTTCTTCTGCCCATCTTCCTTTTTTAGCCCCTAGTCTCTTTTTCAGGTTGTTGACAATTATCTTGTTTGAGGATTCTGCTTGTCCATTTGCTTGAGGATGTACATGTGTGGATGTAATCATTTTGATTCCCCAACTCTTGCAAAAGTCAGTAGTCCTCTTACTTATAAATTGAGATCCATTGTTACAAATTATCTCAGTTGGTACTCCAAACCTAGTCAGGATATTCCTTTTTATGAAGGATACCACTTCTTGATCTCTAACTTGAACGAATGCTTCAGCTTCGACCCACTTAGAGAAATAATCGGTCATTGCCAGCATGAAGACCTTTCCTCCTGGAGCCTTTGGTAATTTTCCTACTATATCCATTCCCCACTTCATGAATGGCCAAGGGGAAGCTATAGGATAAAGTGGCTCGGCCAGCTGATGTAATATATTACTGTGACTTTGACATGCATCACATCTTCGAGCATATTCTGCAGCATCTTTTCTCATCGTCGGCCAATAATGTCCTGTTCTTAATGCCTTTGAGAACAACGACCTGCCCCCAGTATGGTTACCACAATCCCCTTCGTGTATATCCTGAAGCACTTCCTTGGTTTCAGGATCCTCTAAGCACCTCAGATATGGTCCTGCAAGAGATTTCTTATACAAGACATTATTTATAATAGTGAATCATGATACCTTCATTCTAAAGGCCTTAGGATTCTCATCCTTTGGGGTGTGTCCTTCCTTGAGATATCTTATGATTGGGGCCATCCAAGACTTAGGATCCTTCTCAGGATACTCATCAGGATCCTGAACACTTAGTACTTCCTTATCCTGAGGATCCGTCGTAGGATATAGGATATGTAATATTGGTATTCGGGTTCCTTCCGGTATCCTGACTGATGATCCTAGATTTGCCAAGGCATCAGCTTCAGCATTATCCTCTCTTGGTACCTGTTCAAGTGTAAAAATATCGAAATATCCTGCTAATTTTTTGAGAATTTCAAGATACTCGATTAACTTCTCACCTTTAACTGCATAGGTTCCATTAAAATGATTAGTAATTAACAAAGAATTAACATATACTTGCAAACTCTTGATATTCATACTTTTAGCCAAGTCTAATCCTGCAATTAAAGCTTCATATTCTGCCTCATTATTAGTGGCAGGAAACTCACATCTAATAGCCTGGGGTAATATGTCCCCCTGTGGCGATTTTAGTAGTATACCCAATCCTACACCTCTAACATTAGATGCACCATCAGTATATAATGTCCAGGATTCTGAGGTTTCTCCTAGTTGTTGGACTTCTAGGTCTACTTCATTTTAAATATCACTACTGAAATCAGCCACAAAGTCAGCTAAAGCCTGAGACTTTATGGCATTTCTAGGTTCATATACTAGATCAAAGGCACTTAATTTCACTGACCATTTAGCCATCCTACCTGACATCTCGGGTTTCCTAAGCACATTTTTAATAGGATAGTTGGTTTTAACATGAATCCTATGTGTTTCGAAATAATGTCTAAGTTTTGTTGATGCCATAACTAGGGCTAATATCAATTTCTCTAAGTGGGAATACCTAGTTTCAGCATCTAATAAACTTTTACTAACATAATAAACAGGATACTGCTGACCTTCATGATCCTTTACAAGGACAACACTTACTTCCTTCCCTGATACCGCAAGATACAGGGATAACATCCTCAGGCTTCATCAACAAAGGTGCGGTTGAATGATACTGCTTCAAATCCTGCAAGGCTGCTTCATGCTTTGCTCCCCATTCAAACTTCTTATTCTTCTTTAGGATATCATAAAATTCCTTGCATTTTTCCGAGGATCTTGAAATAAATCTATTCAATGCTGCCACTCGTCCAGTTAATCTTTGCACATCTTTCATGTTGGATGGTGACTTGATATCCAGGATAGCTTTGATCTGTTCCGGGCTTGCTTCTATACCCCTTTTAGTCACCATGTATCCTAAAAACTTTCATGCCCCCACTCCAAAATGGCACTTGGCAGGATTTAGTTTCATATTATACTGGTCCAGGATATCAATTGCTCCTTTAATATCCTGGAGATGATCCTCAGCTTTCTTGGATTTGACTACCATATCGTCAATGTACACCTCCATGGTGTCCCCCAGTTTGTCTTTAAACATCATGTTTACCAATCTCTGGTACGTTGCACCTGCATTTTTCAAACCAAAAGGCATAGCAGTATAACAGTAAATACCTGTTGGTGTCATGAAAGCAGTATCCTCCTGGTCTGAAGGTTCCATTTGGATCTGCTGGAATCCTGAGGATGCATCCATGAAGGTTAACATCTCATGACTGGCAGTGGCATCCACCATCGAGTCTATATGAGGCAGAGGGAATGGGTTTTTAGGACATGCTTTGTTCAAGTCTGTGTAATCTACACAAACTCTCCATTTCCCATTCTTCTTTTGAACCAAGACCACATTTGCTAGCCACTTGGGAAATTTGACTTCCCTGATCATCTTGGACTTCAATAGTCTTTCAACCTCTTCTTGAATAATTATGTTTCGTTCTGGAGCAAACTTCCTTCTCTTTTGTTGGACAGGCTTGAAAGACCTGTCAATTCCAAGCTTGTGAGTTATAATATCCTTAGAAATTCCTGTCATATCCTCGTGTTTCCACGCGAATGTTGACATCCTGCATTTCAAAAAGTTAGTTAATTCGTTTTCAATATCCTGAGGGATATTGCTTCCTACGAGCACCGAGATATCTGGATTATTCTGATCCAGGATCACTTTCTTTACATCCTGTTCTGAAGCCTCCATGATATCCTGGCCTCGAATCTTTAATTGCTATGTTGCACTTGGCTTTGTCGAGGATTTCATCGAAGAAGAATAAAACTCCTTTGCTTCCTGTTGATCACTTTCCACCTTGACAACTCCCCAAGGAGTAGGAATCTTGATGCATTGATTGTCACACCCCTTTCTACGGCGGAAGCACGAGGTGTGATCATGAAAGGTTCTCATTGCATACGAAGAATAAACATACTACATGCTCAAGAAAATAACTTCAAATACCATAATTTGAAAACATACGTTAGCGTTTACATCGCTAAGTCGCATAAAGCATTGTCTTAAAAGTTTACAACTTTATTTATAGATAAACATAAGCGACATCCATGAGCATGAGTAAGACCACGTGCACATCCATCCTAGTTACCTGAAATACATGTGAGTTTTGGAAAAACATCAACATAATGTTGGTGTGAATTCATGCAGTTTTGTATTTCATGTTTGTATACTTTGTATAAAAACATAGTTGTGAATAAATCAAGTTTTTTCTCGAGTACTCCACGTACTTCAAGTTATATATCAATCCTCTTGAGTACCCCACGTACTTCAAGTTATATATCAATCCTCTTGAGTACCCCACGTACTTCAAGTTATATATCAATTTTAGTATGGTATGAATTTTATGTAAATACAGTATTTCTGTAATTATCAGATTGTTAATGGGTTGCAAAGCCATTAACATGTGGCACGACATAGGAAGTCACCAAACCTAAGGCATTTATTTGGTATATTCTGAGACACAAAAGCACTACTCGATTCTCGCCCCGACCGAGTGTGAGGCTGCCAGGCACCCGTTAGATCTAACCTTTTGTTCTGCGGTCTAAGTATGTACACGATTAATGGTGCTTCTGTACCCTATTCGTGGCACTATTTCTCATAACGCATCCTACTTGGTTCTCGTTCTCACCAAGCGCGTTTCTTGTTATCATTTCTCATAGCGCCTCATACTTGGTTCTCGTTCTCACCAAGTGCGCTTCTCATATTCTTATATTTCATCACACTTGGTTCTCGTTCTCACCAAGTGTACTTCTTGTATTCTTATATTTCGTCACACTTGGTTCTCGTTCTCACCAAGTGTACTTCTTGTATTTATATCATACCAATTATAAATTTTGTACATTTGTACATGTATTTCACCCCCGAAGTTATAAAAACTGAAAACAGTTAAAGAGAAAAGGGGGAGCATGAACTCACAACTTTGCGTTCCTAGCGTCGTAAACTCCACCGGATTTGCTTAATTAACGTCGTAACCTATATGCGTTTTCTTAACGTTAGTCACTAGACTTGCGTCGCACAAGTACAGTCACTCTCTTTTGTATATATTCTTGTGTTAAAAATATTCTATATTTTTAACTACGTATCTTACTTATATTATTTTCTCCAAAAATAAATATAAGTCTTTTGTGTTTTGCACTTTGCACCCGAATTATGTATCTTGTATGTTGTATGTGTATTTTTTTATGTTTATACTCCTCATGAGTATTTAGTGTATTTTTAAGTCTTAATACACTAGCACGTATAACACATACTATATACACTTAGCACAAAAGTTGGTGATCAAATAATATATATTTTTCTTTCAAAAATATATACTTAATATCCATTTTATTCTTGAAGAAATCCTCATTTCTTATCACCAAAAATTAGGGGAACCTTAGTAATACTTTTAAACACATTTTTAGGGAATAAGTTTCTCAAAACTTATATTTTTCTAAGTGTCAAAATTTATAAAAAAATTTTGACAGAGTTTCCCCTAAAAATGGACGTTTCCCATGTTTTCAAAACATGTGTTTATTTTCTTTTGAATTGTCAACAATCATCAACAACCATTATCAACAATATCCGTCATCAATAATCACTAATTTCATGAACTTGAATATTTACAAAAATGTGTAGTAACTTACTAGCACATTTAGTAAGTCTTGTTATCTTTAAAAATAAGTTTAATTTCTTAAAAACTTTATTTTTAAAGAGTATGAAGTTTTACAACTTCTAGTCGGTTTTTACGAAAACTATTTCTTCGTTAAAACTTTTGTTACACAAGTATCCACACTCTTGTTTGTTCACAAAAACCACTTTTGTTTGTGTAAGATCCGGTTTAGAACATGTGATCTCTTTTGATGCTTGGTCTTTTGAAAATACCACTTGTAGATACATAGATCTACTAGTTTTAAACACTTTTGTACAAGTTAAAACATTTTTACACAAGTTCATGGTTTATGTGTGGTAGGGTTTCACCTTTTAACCCTTGTTACTTCTAAAATAGCTTTATGTTAAGATCCATGATCTTACCAAACCGGGTTAAACGATGATCCGAGCTACCACATCATAGATCGGGTCTAGATAACCATATATTTCAAATACTACAACTTTTACACAACTTATGTGCTATTAACCACATTTTTCATGTTTTTAGTAGACTTTTGTGCATCTTTTCGCATTTTAACGAGATTTAACCAACACAAATCCTTTTAACCACTTTAGATAAGTTCAAATATGAGTTCTAAGTGTTATACCTCTAGCTCAAGGCTATGGAAGATTCTAAGCACAAATCGAGTGGATAAAAGCAAGGTAGAGAGGTCCTTTGCGTTCCGTTTGCTCCAAGACTCCTAATATGCGACCCTTGATGTTTGTATGATGTTGGAATGGCAAGATCAAAATTGAAAGATGGATGGATGCTCAAGGGGTGTTTGGCCGTGAGTTTTATGAGGGAGAGAGGAGAAGAGAGTTGGTGATGAAGGTGTAGGTGATTAAGCATACTTATAACCCAAATCTCTATTGTCCATTGGTCTTAATGTCTCCCAAAGTACACCACAAATCCTTACACCAAATCACTAGAGATTTTAAGGGATCTTGGCAAGATTGTGTAGGATTTAATCAAGGTTTTGGTGGGGTCATTATGACCGTCCACTTCATTAGGGGGGGGGGTAGAGTGTAAAATCTCATGGTAATCTAATTAGACTTTAAGTATAGTGTTTAGTGTTTTAGTGTATGGTGTTTTATATAGTGTGTTAGGGTGTTCGGGAACCCTAACTAGCTTAGAAAAATAAAAACAATGCTTCTAGCATTATTTTGGTGTTCCGGGTATTGTCCGGTTGTTCGGTTACATACCGATTCGTTAAAGTGCTAAATTACACTTTTTAGTGTCGTTTAAGTACCTTTCTTGTACTCTTTCAATTCCCAACACTTAGGGAAATATTCTGGATGATAAAACGACATTTCTGCATAATATTTATGTGTCTAAATGCTGAATTATTGCTGATTTGTATAAATTCTGCACTTAAAGTGCGTTTCGGGTGCTTTTTAGTGCTTATTTTTGCTTTCGTATTGCATATATATTAACCCTTGTATGTACTCTTGGGTTTTAATGCATTCTTGTTGTCGGACCTACACCTAGGCTCCAATTTTATTGTCTGACTGCTTTCTGCAGTTCAGTCGACACAGTGTGTCTTACCGGTGAGTTTACTATTATTTTTGACGCAACGCTCTCGTTTATGCTTAAAGCAATATTTTGTAGTATACAACGTGCATGAATTCACTTGTTTAATCATGTGTTCAGACATTGCTGACAATTAAACTCATAATTGCAGTCATTAAGCAATAAGTAATGTGTACGGAAGTTACCGGTTTGGGCCAGTTGTCACAGTCTCCCCCCGTTAAAAGAATTTCGTCCCGAAATTCAGACTGAACTAACTCTCGCCGGAGTCTTCTTGAATAGGTGGGGATACTTTTTCTTGAACTGGTCTTCACGTTCCCATGTGTACTCGGGTCCGTGCTTAGAGCTCCAACGTACTTTGACAAGCTTCACACTGCTCCTCCTGGTCTTGTTGACTTTCCAGTCAGTAACCTCAACGGGTTGCTCTGTAAATCGGAGGGCTTCATCAATATGCACTTCATCCATCGGGATGGCCACGTTTTCTTGCGTTGGACTCTTCTTCAGGTTGGATACATGAAACGTATCATGTACTCCATTAAGTTCTTCCGGTAACTCCAGCTTGTATGCCACGGTACCAATTTTCTTCAGTATTCTGAATGGTCCGATATATCGTGGATTCAGCTTTCCACGCTTTCCAAATCTGACTACGCCCTTCCATGGTGAGACTTTTAACAACACTTTGTCTCCCACCTTGAAATCTACCGATTTTCTATTTGGATCCGCGTAGCTCTTTTGTCGCTCTCGAGCCGCCCTAATGCGCTCTCGGATCTGCGCAATCTTGTCGGTTGTCTCTTGTACAAGTTCAGGACCAACCATACGTGTATCTCCGGCATCTGCCCAACATAAGGGCGATCGGCATTTGCGGCCATACAGAGCTTCGAACGGCGCGGCTTTTATGCTCGTATGATAACTGTTATTGTAGGAAAACTCAACTAGAGGTAGATGAGTATCCCAGCTGCCGCCTAGGTCCATGACACATGCGCGAAGCATATCTTCTAACGTTTGTATAGTCCGTTCGCTCTGGCCGTCTGTTTGCGGATGGAATGCCGTGCTTAGATCTAACTGAGATCCAAAGGCTTCCTGAAATGATTGCCAGATTCTTGAGACAAAGCGTCCATCTCTGTCTGAAATGATTGAGATTGGCACTCCATGACGTGCCACAATTTCTCTCAAGTATATTTCTGCAAGCTTTCCAGTGCTATCCTTCTCTCGGATTGGTAGGAAATGCGCAGACTTCGTCAATCGATCAACTATTACCCATATCATATCGTGCCCTCTCGGGGTCCTGGGTAATTTCGTTATGAAGTCCATCGAGATTTGTTCCCACTTCCATACGGGAATCTCTGGTTGTTGTAGTAGGCCGGACGGTTTCTGATATTCTGCCTTAACCTTGGCACAGGTTAGGCATCTTCCAACATACACAGCAACGTCGCTTTTGAGTCTCGGCCACCAATAGTATTCCTTCAAGTCTTGATACATTTTGTCCGATCCTGGATGGATCGAATATCTCGATTTGTGGGCTTCATTAAGGATGACTTCTCGTATGCCACCATAGAGTGGAACCCAAATACGCTTTTTAAAGTATAAGGCTCCCTCTTCATTTGGCACCATGTATTTCAGCATACCCCGTAGGTATTCAGCTTTACGGTTTTCTTCTTTAAGAGCTTCTTGTTGTGCATCTCGAATGCGTGCAGTGAGGTTCGTTCGAATCGTCATTTCCAATGCTCGAACCCTTAGGGTCTTAACCCTTTCTTTTCGGCTCAACGCGTCTGCTACAACGTTCGCCTTTCCAGGATGGTACTTAATCTCACAGTCATAATCATTCAGCAGCTCGACCCAACGTCGCTGGCGCATATTCAATTCCTTCTGATCAAATATGTGTTGCAAGCTTTTGTGATCTGTGAAGATTGTACATCGAGTACCATATAAATAATGTCGCCAAATCTTCAAGGCGAATACCACTGCACCCAGCTCCAGGTCGTGAGTGGTATAATTTCTCTCGTGAACCTTCAGTTGTCTTGAAGCATAAGCGATGACTTTTTGGCGTTGCATGAGCACGCAACCCAAGCCTTGTCGTGAGGCGTCGCAGTATACCACGAAGTCTTCAGTGCCTTCGGGTAATGATAGTATCGGTGCATCGCATAGCTTGCTCTTAAGTAACTGGAAGGCTTCTTCTTGTTTGTGACCCCAGTCGTACTTCTTGTCTTTCTGAGTAAGGGTCGTTAGCGGTTGAGCTATCTTCGAGAAATTCTCAATGAATCGCCGATAGTAGCCCGCTAAGCCCAAAAATTGTCGAACTTCAGTTGGGGTCTTGGGAGCTTCCCAATTCTTTATTGCTTCAATCTTGGACGGGTCTACATGAATGCCCTTTTCATTCACCACGTGACCAAGAAATTGTACTTCGCGAATCCAGAATTCGCATTTCGAGAACTTTGCATAAAGTTTCTCTTTCTTCAGTAGCTCCAAGATGGTTCTGAGATGTTGCTCATGTTCTTCTTTCGTTCGCGAGTAAATCAGGATATCATCGATAAATACAATCACGAATTTATCGAGATATGGTTTGCATACGCGGTTCATTAGGTCCATAAAGACCGCTGGCGCGTTCGTCAATCCAAATGGCATCACAAGAAATTCGTAGTGCCCATAGCGTGTTCTGAATGCAGTCTTTGGCACGCTTTCATCTTGGATTTTCAGCTGATGGTATCCAGACCGAAGGTCGATCTTGGAATAGTAGCTTGATCCTTGCAGTTGATCAAATAGGTCATCAATCCTCGGTAGCGGATACCGATTCTTGATTGTGAGCTTGTTCAGTTCCCTGTAATCGATACACATCCGCAGTGTTCCATCCTTTTTCTTCACGAACAATACTGGAGCTCCCCAGGGTGAGAAGCTTGGCCTTATGAACCCTTTATCCAACAACTCCTGAAGTTGTGTAGATAATTCTTGCATTTCGGATGGTGCAAGTCGATAGGGTGCCTTGGCTACAGGAGCAGCTCCTGGAACCAAGTCTATACGGAATTCGACTTGTCGTTGCGGAGGTAGTCCTGGCAGATCTTCAGGGAATACATCAGGAAATTCCTTCACCACAGGAATGTCTTCGAGTTTTGGCTCCACAGCCTTCTTGTCTATAACGTGTGCTAGGAAAGCAACACATCCTTTCCTTAGGCACTTCTGTGCCTTCATGCAACTGATGATTCGAAGAGGCGCGTCTCGTTTTTCTCCATGCACGATGAGAGTTTCACCATTCGCTAAAGGGATGCGAATGATTTTCTCATGACAAATAACTTCAGCTTTGTTCTTGGACAACCAGTCCATCCCGACTACTACATCGAAGCTACCCAATTGAATAGGTAAGAGGTCGATGCTAAAATTTCGTTCGCCAAGTTCTAGTGTGCAGCCTCTGACAACTTCGCCCGATTCAACAAGTTTACCATTGGCTAGTTCTATGGAATAAGGAATTTCTAATCTACTAGATTCTATTCCGAGTATGCGTTTAAATTCCACAGACATGAAGCTATAATCGGCGCCAGTGTCGAATAATATGGATGCAAAGTGATTGTTAATGAGAAACGTACCGGTGACCACGTTAGGGTCCTCGCGTGCGTCTCTTGCTCCAATCACAAATGCTCGAGCCGGAGCGTTGTTTCTCTCTGGGCAGTTCTTCATGAAGTGATCATTGCTTCCACACTTGAAGCATCCTTGGTTCTGCCCTTTCCCGTTGCCATTCTTATTACCAGCACCGTTTCCATTTCGGTTCTTTCCTTTTCCCCAACAGTCTTCTGTTCGATGACCCAATTTACCACATTTGTCGCACCTTGGAATGCGACAAGCTCCATCATGATGATACTTACACTTTTGGCATCTAGGCATGGAGCCTTGGTATGCTTTGGTTGCATGGGTATTCGCCTCCTGAGGCGGATTAGTGTCGCGCTTCTTGCTGAAACCCTTGTTGTTGCGAGTTGCTTGGTTCAAACTTGTATGCTTTCTCTTTTTGTCACCGGACGACTCAGCATGTGTCTCGGTCTTTTCTGTTGGGTTCAGTGATAGCTTCTTCATACGAACACAATCTTCAGTAAGGCTGACAGCCAGAGTTACAGCCTCGGTGATTGTTTGTGGTTTGGCCGACGTCACCATGCCACGAAACTCTGAGGCCAGTCCCCAAATGTAGCGTTCCACACGCTTAAATTCAGGAGTCACCATGTAGGGAAGCACTCTCGACAGGTCGTGGAACCTTCGAGTGTAACCATTAATGTCAGCACCTTCCATAGTCAAGTGCCAGAACTCTGTTTCCAGCCTTTGAAGTTCCGCACGAGAGCAGTACTTCTCTCTCATCCTTTCCTTCAGTTCCTCCCAAGTTAGGCCATAAGCGGCGTCATCACCCAAAGTTTGGGCTTGCAGGTTCCACCAAGTCAGAGCTTCATCGACAAACAACCCGGTAGCAAAGGTGACTTGCTGATCCGCGGTGCACTTGCTCATGCGGAAAGTAGCTTCAGTCTTCTCCGTCCAGCGCACAAATGCTACTGCACCTCCTGTGCCATCATAGTTCATCGGCTTGCAGTCGAGGAACTGCTTGAAAGTGCAGCCTGGAATTGATTCAACCAATTCACATGTGAGCAATCGAAGAAATAATGAAACAAAGACCGTTCATAAATTTCCTCATGCTTAGCACAGTGTCTTAAGGTTACCTTGAGCTGCATTGCCTCCAGACGAATCTCCATTACGCCTAGCGTTGCTTGGTCCTCCACTGTCTTGAGTTCGGTTCGCCTCGTACTGGGCGATAGCAGCGGAGATCCTTTCCTCCAGCAGGGCGTTCAGCTCATCAGCAGTTCTTGGCAGTGGGGGAGGAGGAGGTTGATCGTCATTGCGAGCATTCACAGCTTTCCTGGGTGCCATGTTCTGACAGAACATAACACAACAGGGTTAGGCATTTGTTTGATATCGTCACACTAGACAGTAGTATCATATATATTCACAGGTATATATACCACATAAGTGACATCAAACAATTATTACTCTAGCAGAGTACTTGGTAGGCTTGCACTGAGGGAATCTATACGTGACAAGACTTGCTGTGATTTCTGTGCACTAAATTCCATAATTATGTATGCATCCATAATTACGTAATTCCTTGCACAGTCCGCACAGTTCGTTTCATCCTCGTATTTCTTCCTTCAGGTAGGCCATTGCTTTCAGGTAAAATCACGTATACTCGTGACATTCTACTTCTAGTACATGCTAATTATCACACATAATTGCAAGTAATCAACAAGTGCTACTCAAGTGCACTCTAAGTCTCGTAATGTCTTTTCTAGACTCATGTAGACAGTTTCAGGCAGTGGATGTCGCGGGACGTTTTATGCAATGAAAACTCTTTGAAAATTGTTTTCGTGAAAGGATCCTAGAGATTGTAGACTAGACTCAAGAAGGAATCCTGGTTCACTACAATCGCAGCTCTGATACCAATCTGTCACACCCCTTTCTACGGCGGAAGCACGAGGTGTGATCATGAAAGGTTCTCATTGCATACGAAGAGTAAACATACTACATGCTCAAGAAAATAACTTCAAATACCATAATTTGAAAACATACGTTAGCGTTTACATCGCTAAGTCGCATAAAGCATTGTCTTAAAAGTTTACAACTTTATTTATAGATAAACATAAGCGACATCCACGAGCATGAGTAAGACCACGCGCACATCCATCCTAGTTACCTGAAATACATGTGAGTTTTGGAAAAACATCAACATAATGTTGGTGTGAATTCATGCAGTTTTGTATTTCATGTTTGTATACTTTGTATAAAAACATAGTTGTGAATAAATCAAGTTTTTTCTCGAGTACTCCACGTACTTCAAGTTATATATCAATCCTCTTGAGTACCCCACGTACTTCAAGTTATATATCAATCCTCTTGAGTACCCCACGTACTTCAAGTTATATATCAATTTTAGTATGGTATGAATTTTATGTAAATACAGTATTTCTGTAATTATCAGATTGTTAATGGGTTGCAAAGCCATTAACATGTGGCACGACATAGGAAGTCACCAAACCTAAGGCATTTATTTGGTATATTCTGAGACACAAAAGCACTACTCGATTCTCGCCCCGACCGAGTGTGAGGCTGCCAGGCACCCGTTAGATCTAACCTTTTGTTCTGCGGTCTAAGTATGTACACGATTAATGGTGCTTCTGTACCCTATTCGTGGCACTATTTCTCATAACGCATCCTACTTGGTTCTCGTTCTCACCAAGCGCGTTTCTTGTTATCATTTCTCATAGCGCCTCATACTTGGTTCTCGTTCTCACCAAGTGCGCTTCTCATATTCTTATATTTCATCACACTTGGTTCTCGTTCTCACCAAGTGTACTTCTTGTATTCTTATATTTCGTCACACTTGGTTCTCGTTCTCACCAAGTGTACTTCTTGTATTTATATCATACCAATTATAAATTTTGTACATTTGTACATGTATTTCACCCCCGAAGTTATAAAAACTGAAAACAATTAAAGAGAAAAGGGGGAGCATGAACTCACAACTTTGCGTTCCTAACGTCGTAAACTCCACCGGATTTGCTTAATTAACGTCGTAACCTATACGCGTTTTCTTAACGTTAGTCACTAGACTTGCGTCGCACAAGTACAGTCACTCTCTTTTGTATATATTCTTGTGTTAAAAATATTCTATATTTTTAACTACGTATCTTACTTATATTATTTTCTCCAAAAATAAATATAAGTCTTTTGTGTTTTGCACTTTGCACCCGAATTATGTATCTTGTATGTTGTATGTGTATTTTTTTATGTTTATACTCCTCATGAGTATTTAGTGTATTTTTAAGTCTTAATACACTAGCACGTATAACACATACTATATACACTTAGCACAAAAGTTGGTGATCAAATAATATATATTTTTCTTTCAAAAATATATACTTAATATCCATTTTATTCTTGAAGAAATCCTCATTTCTTATCACCAAAAATTAGGGGAACCTTAGTAATACTTTTAAACACATTTTTAGGGAATAAGTTTCTCAAAACTTATATTTTTCTAAGTGTCAAAATTTATAAAAAAATTTTGACAGAGTTTCCCCTAAAAATGGACGTTTCCCATGTTTTCAAAACATGTGTTTATTTTCTTTTGAATTGTCAACAATCATCAACAACCATTATCAACAATATCCGTCATCAATAATCACTAATTTCATGAACTTGAATATTTACAAAAATGTGTAGTAACTTACTAGCACATTTAGTAAGTCTTGTTATCTTTAAAAATAAGTTTAATTTCTTAAAAACTTTATTTTTAAAGAGTATGAAGTTTTACAACTTCTAGTCGGTTTTTACGAAAACTATTTCTTCGTTAAAACTTTTGTTACACAAGTATCCACACTCTTGTTTGTTCACAAAAACCACTTTTGTTTGTGTAAGATCCGGTTTAGAACATGTGATCTCTTTTGATGCTTGGTCTTTTGAAAATACCACTTGTAGATACATAGATCTACTAGTTTTAAACACTTTTGTACAAGTTAAAACATTTTTACACAAGTTCATGGTTTATGTGTGGTAGGGTTTCACCTTTTAACCCTTGTTACTTCTAAAATAGCTTTATGTTAAGATTCATGATCTTACCAAACCGGGTTAAACGATGATCCGAGCTACCACATCATAGATCGGGTCTAGATAACCATATATTTCAAATACTACAACTTTTACACAACTTATGTGCTATTAACCACATTTTTCATGTTTTTAGTAGACTTTTGTGCATCTTTTCGCATTTTAACGAGATTTAACCAACACAAATCCTTTTAACCACTTTAGATAAGTTCAAATATGAGTTCTAAGTGTTATACCTCTAGCTCAAGGCTAGGGAAGATTCTAAGCACAAATCGAGTGGATAAAAGCAAGGTAGAGAGGTCCTTCGCGTTCCGTTTGCTCCAAGACTCCTAATATGCGACCCTTGATGTTTGTATGATGTTGGAATGGCAAGATCAAAATTGAAAGATGGATGGATGCTCAAGGGGTGTTTGGCCGTGAGTTTTATGAGGGAGAGAGGAGAAGAGAGTTGGTGATGAAGGTGTAGGTGATTAAGCATACTTATAACCCAAATCTCTATTGTCCATTGGTCTTAATGTCTCCCAAAGTACACCACAAATCCTTACACCAAATCACTAGAGATTTTAAGGGATCTTGGCAAGATTGTGTAGGATTTAATCAAGGTTTTGGTGGGGTCATTATGACCGTCCACTTCATTAGGGGGGGGGGGGGGGGTAGAGTGTAAAATCTCATGGTAATCTAATTAGACTTTAAGTATAGTGTTTAGTGTTTTAGTGTATGGTGTTTTATATAGTGTGTTAGGGTGTTCGGGAACCCTAACTAGCTTAGAAAAATAAAAACAATGCTTCTAGCATTATTTTGGTGTTCCGGGTATTGTCCGGTTGTTCGGTTACATACCGATTCGTTAAAGTGCTAAATTACACTTTTTAGTGTCGTTTAAGTACCTTTCTTGTACTCTTTCAATTCCCAACACTTAGGGAAATATTCTGGATGATAAAACGACATTTCTGCATAATATTTATGTGTCTAAATGCTGAATTATTGCTGATTTGTATAAATTCTGCACTTAAAGTGCGTTTCGGGTGCTTTTTTTTAGTGCTTATTTTTGCTTTCGTATTGCATATATATTAACCCTTGTATGTACTCTTGGGTTTTAATGCATTCTTGTTGTCGGACCTACACCTAGGCTCCAATTTTATTGTCTGACTGCTTTCTGCAGTTCAGTCGACATAGTGTGTCTTACCGGTGAGTTTACTATTATTTTTGACGCAACGCTCTCGTTTATGCTTAAAGCAATATTTTGTAGTATACAATGTGCATGAATTCACTTGTTTAATCATGTGTTCAGGCATTGCTGACAATTAAACTCATAATTGCAGTCATTAAGCAATAAGTAATGTGTACGGAAGTTACCGTTTGGGCCAGTTGTCACATTGATGGTAGGTTGACGGAACAACTTTCATATCATGGATCCAAGGCCTACCTAGTATAATATTATAGCAGGATAAAGAGTCCATGACACAAAAGCGCTGCATTGAGTTGACCCCTTGAATATACACGGGCAACTTTATCTCTCCTACGGTATTCCTAGCTTCTCCACTGAAACCAACGAGCACAGTGGACTTCAAAGTAATGTCCATCGGAGATACATTCATCCTCTTCAATGTTTCCAGCTGAATTATGTTGATTGAGCTGCCATTATCCACTAATATCCTGCGTACAAAATGGTTAGCAACATATAACGTTATCACTAAGGCATCATGATGGGGATCCTGGACAGTATCCCTGTCATCATTATCGAACATGATGACTTTGTCAGTTGTGAGGGTTGACATCCTTGTCGGCTTATCTCCCCTCTCTGCTTTAGCTTCCTTCGCGTGTCTTTTTGCCGCAGAATATGATGTGCCGCATATGTCGGATCCTCCTGAAATAAAGTTAATTATTTTTACATCCGCAGGAGGTGACGCTGCCCATTCAGGATCCTTCTCGGGATCCTGACCTTTTGTTCTTCTTTCTTCCCAAGAGGTCCTTCAGATATCCCTTACTCAAGAGATAGCTTATTTCTTTTCTTAAAGCGATGCAATCCTCAGTAACATGCCCGAAGTCCTCATGGAAAGCACACCATTTGGACTTGTCCTTCCAATCAGCCTTTTGTTGATTCTTTCGGGGCCATCTTGCATTGTCTCCTAAAACCTGCATAGCATACATTAGTTCTGGTATGTTAACAGAAAAACAATATTCAGACAACTCAGGATACTCCTCAGGATCCTCGTCTTCAACAGCATTCACTTTTTTGCTATCATTTCTGCCATACGGTTTAGAACGGTATGGTTTATACGAGGATTCTAATTTCCTGTTAGTTGACTCATAGGTTGTGGACGAATTCATTCTCTCTTGCATCTTTTTATCATCCTCCAGGCGAATGTATCTTAAAGCCCTGTTACGAGCTTCGTCGAGATTCCTACAGGGATTCATTACAAGATCCTGATAAAATTGAGAATCTTTCTGCAACCCCATCTTGAACGCTTGCACGGCCGTTGCAACATCAAGATGTGGGATATCCAAGGATTCCCGACTAAACTTGTTCACATAATCCCTCAAGGATTCCTGAGGTCCTTGAGTTATCCTATAAAGGTCACTGGTTAATTTCTCAAAACTCCGGCTGCAAGAAAATTGACTATTAAACAAATTAACTAAATGAGCAAAAGAAGTAATCGAGTGAGGAGGAATGTTTAACAACCATTTTAAGGCTGATCCTGTTAAGGTAGAACCGAAACCCTTGCACAAGCATGCTTCTTTGAGGTCTGGAGGGATAGGGTTGATTTCCATCCTTTCCCTATACTGGGCAATTTGCTCCTCAGGATCTGTCGTCCCATCATACAACTTCATGCTGGGAGTCTGGAATCTTTTTGGAATTTTAGCATCACAAATTGGATGAGCAAATCGGGATATCCTGTGACTATCTTGGGATACTTCCGGTATAGACTGCACTACTCCAGGAACACTTGATATCATATCCTTCAATTTTTGAAGTTCACTGGTCAATGCTGGTGTTACACCTATATCCTGCAAAGAATCAGAATTATTAGTAGCAGGGATACTGATATTGGCAAACATGTTACCAGCCTGTTGACTTTTGCCATATCCTGGGCCATATCCTGGATCCCTCACGGTCGATATCCTGGCGGATGATGGTATCTCCAGCATGTTACTCCGGGACTGACTCGGTATTATGTTGCTTTGATTATCCTTGGTAAATGTTGCTGAACTAAAGTTTAGCATCCTGGGCTGTAGAGGAGTAGTTGTATCCTCCACAGGTTTCCTGGAGTTTGACTTCAAGAGTTGTATATCCTTCATGATCGTCTGGTTAGTTTCTTGCTGCCTCTTCATTTGTTCCTGTATACTACCAAACAAAGACAAAATTTCGTCATTAGAAGCAAGGATATGGGTTCTCCCTGAATTTCCGGATCTAGAAACATTCTGAGGAGCAGGAATTTCTCTCGGTGTGTGGCTTTCATTTCTCCTCTGAAAAGTTTGAACTTGTGAAGGTGGAGGAGGTAATGAACCAGCAGCAGCAGAGGTTGAAACAGACATGGAAGAAGAGTTCAAATTCGATTGAGAAGCCATTAGAAATAGATTTGAAAAGAATTTCGAAAACAGAAAACCGAGTAATGATTTTAACAAAGTATTGATTAAAAATAGCACCACTTGCCCCACGGTGGGCACCAAATTGTTTTGGTCAAAAATTACCGAAGCAATTTAGTGATCAAACTTAGTTTGTGAGGTAGTGTGCTATGTAAACTTGTAAAAATGTGTTAACTTTGTTGAAAATGTAAACAGTTTCAGGATATAGTTCCGGGATACAGAACTATATCAATTTGTAAACGAAATGCAAGTAAAGTAAAAATTGACACGAGATGTACGAGGAAAGCCCTTGATCTTTCTAGATCGCCGGCATAAAACCTCGGGAGCTGACAATAGTCAGCTGCCTTGTTCTTCTTATTGCTTGAATAACCAGGATACAGTGCAGGATAATGCTCAGATTGCTACTAAGTGTTACAATGATTGCAAGTGATGAGTGTTAATGTGTGATTGTTGCTGGAAAGAAGAGTGTGAGAGTTAGAGAACTCGAATTGTGTGTCCCCTATGGATCTGGTATCCCCTTTATATAGTTTCTAAGTTTAACTAACTATGCTAAAAATCCGGGATATTATGCTAAAATTCCGGGATCCTGCGAATATTCCCTTTTGACCGTTGTAAACCCCTTCTCCAAGCTTCCAACGTCTTTCTTGTAACCACATTGACCTATTCTTCAGGGAGACCAAGCCTTATGACCGTTTGTACCTTGCAGCCAAAGCAAATTGTTAACAACACGCAGGATACCCTCGCAGGATGTTACCAATATCCTGGTCCAGTATCCTGGCAGCGAAAATAGACATATAAAGTCAGGATATAATTTCGGGATATAGGTTAGAAAATTCCACCCACAACAGAAACAATTCGCGGAAGCTTTGTTCTTTATGTGTTCGTTTCATCGCTTAGCTTGATCGTCATCCGGTAACTCGGTCAGCACCTACATTTCATAAAACATGAAATGAGTTAGTCATATAGCATTTATAACATGTCTAAACAAGTTCGCGAATCAAAACGGAACCAACAAACAATTTTCGCAAAACCTGCACCCCGTCGCGTCGCGCGACGGCCCTTGGGCCATGTCGTCGCGTGACGCGACGCCTTTAAATGGGCAGCAGGTTTGCAGCTCGTTGCTGCATTTTCCCAGATTCCGATTCTTTTTATGAAAACGTGCATAACTTTCAATCTACACATCCGTTTTACACGATTCTTTTTCCTACGCGTCCATAATTAAATTACGGACCCGTTTATCACCTTGGTTTGCATAAAAATTTGATTTATCCAATGTTGGCTCATAAATCCTTTAGGTGATTATTCGACCCGTTTGGCATTATTATTTCACTACATGCTCTAAAAAGAAAATAGTTAATTCCTATCATTTTACCCATCCCGGGCTTGTCAAACCTTAACGTTTTCTCTCCCATCCTAGAGTTTACGTAGGCGTTTACATTCACCGATTCATGTGTATCTATCTAAGAATTTAACCACAATTTACTTCTTAGTCTATTTTGACCCGTTTAGCGGACTTTTAAGCGTCTAAGCATCGAACTCACTATTTTCTTTTCGCACCTCATCTTTTCTTGCTAAATAACTACTTATCTTCCACCACAGCTATTTTGTGGTGGATTTAACATAAGGAACCCAAAATCCCAAATTTTACCCTTCGGCTAGTCCTTTTTCGCAATTGACTATTTCTAGACGTTCATCCCACAAGGTTTTTGCCTATACTTTTTATATGTATCTAAGGGTTTCAAAATCAATAAACAAGTTTCTAAACAAACTCTAACAGTCGTTTACCCGGTTCGCCCGTTAAAGGGCTTTTTGGTCAATTCTTGTCTTTTATTTTACGACGAAAGACTCTCTCCAATTATTGACCAAATTAGCACTTTTAACTACAACATAATTATACGTACCTGGCTCGGATCAATACATTGACCCGTTTTAATACCTTGTCTCGAAAATTTGCTAATTCATAGCAACGCTAATTCATAAGCCGCTTTATCCTGTAAGCATAAAACTCGACAAGTGCTTATTAGTCAATATTTGTAAAATGGTATCCACATTATCATTTGACCCGTTTTACTCTTTTTATTCATTAGGCTTACTTATAGTAACCGTTCAAAAACCCATTTTTATAATTAGCTTTTCATGGCTAATTTACTGTTCTATCTCTTTTACCATTAAACATGGTTCTTATCATTTATATTAGTTCCGACCCGTATTATTTCGCGTCGGGAACCATATCTTGAATATTATCCTTATTTTATTTAAAACTTATAGGATGAACATTTATTTTACTAAAAGGTGTAAGTTTCACTTACCTTGCATCCGGTTATGTCCTTTTTCCGCGTACTCGATCCATTTGACCCGCTTCTTTCCCAAGTCTTCATCTAGCTTGTCTAGAGTCAAACTATCATCATCACAATTCGTAAGACGGTTAGATTAGTCATAATTGTTTACGACTATTCCATCCTACGGGTTTTATGTCGAATTTATCATTCGACCATATCAAAATTATCATTCGATCTAATCATTGGTCGGTTTGACTTTTTAAAAGTCAATTGACTTATCAACATATTCAAATGAACATTTGTTTCATTGAACTCACTTAGGCATATTTCATCCGAACTCTTAATGAAATTAAATTTTACACACCACCAAGTAGACCGTGATTTCATTCAGGCATTTCATATCACTGAAAAATGGGCTGTTTTTGGTGACTTGTTTAACCTGTTTACAAGTCTTCAAAAATTATGATTTTTTATGTGGCATACCTCTCGGAGGGTTAGGCCTTGTGTTAAAATTTCATGATCTAACTCTTTACCAAAAAATCGTAAAATTCATTTACTAAGCTGCAATCAGATTCGTCACTTCTGACTGCAGCTTATGGAAAAATTCATTAAAAATTCCCCGTTTATCCGATTGACGAAATTCCAATTGGAGATTCTTTTAATCGCTTAAAAATATCTACAGTAAAAATTTGAGATCATAACTAAATTCCTAAATTGAGTTATGACATTCGTAATGGGCTGCAAATTCTGCCAGAAAACGCAGCTTGAACCTTCGATACGGAAAAATTCATAAAACACTCAATTTTCGTCGAAAAAATGCGATTCCAGTGGGGTTTTAAAGATATTTCCTGGAATTACATTTTAGACTCAAGAAACACATGTTTTTGTCACGTTTATTTCAGGTGACAGCCAATACAAGTCGGCTGTAAATTCTGATCAGAAGCTGTTTGATTTCAGCTTTCAATTAAAGCATGTTCATGACATCATAACACTAGTTTTAGCAATCAAAACCCTAAAAACATCACATACATGAATCATTTACCAATTTCATTACAACATTCCAAGAACCCATCTCAATTATGTATGATTAAATACTCAAACTTGCAAATTGTTTAAGTATCTCGCATCAACTATCGATTATGACGATTTCTAGCACAAACATATCATCATCTTTATTATTTAGTCAAAATCCACTTAGCACATACAAGAGTAATCATCAAATCCCTAGTTTCTAACACTAATTCTTCAAGTTTTCAACTAGGGTTTGTTTATAAACATGAATTCAACACATATATCACTCATACATTCAACATTCATCCCCGAATTTTGATTATGAGTGTTCATCATAATTTCTAGACATCATCAAATTACAAAATTTGACATACCTTACGATCTCTAAGCTTAGGTGATCACGAATTTGTGTTCATGCATCGATTTGGGGCTATAATCAACCTTCATTTTGATGATTTTGGTGAACTAGGGTTTGCACCCTTTTTCCTCTTCTCCTGGTCGTTCCACGCACACACACCTTGTGTGTGTGTGTAATTTTTTTTTGTTTTAAAACTCAAGTTTCACAACTTACAACCTTAGTCCCTTTTGTTTCAACCTTTTATAAAAAAGTTCCTTAATTCTTGTTTTCTTAATGTTTTTGCTTAATTACTCAATGCTAACTAAGTTAATTATTCCTAGTTAACTTAGTGGGTTCCGGGAGTTATAACCCGTTTTATTTTAAGTGCCATTAACACGCGCCTCTTCTTGACTTTGTTTTCTCAAAGCATTTATTTTCCTTTTAATTAATATTAGGATTATTTGTTTAAATCCTAATATCCACCGGGTTAATTTTACCACCAAGGGTATTTTACCCGTCTTTTTAGTATAACAGGGTTTGATTACCGAACCCGTTTTCGGGGTGTTACAAATTTATTCAAGAGACAGACTTTTGGAAAATGGTTATTTAAAATTGAAATCTGAAGTTCGAAGTGCGATATTTTGTCATGAATAATCGAGCACCAAACATTTCGAAGTGTGTTTGATACAATGCGAGGAATAGATTGTGAGTGATCAAAGTTTGTATTCAATATAATAGGGGATACACCGAATTTCTCATGGCACATTTTTACGAAAGTTTAGTAATATGGTAGGAACAGTTATATATAGGAAGTACCAGCGGCATATCCACCATGTTCATACCATGTTACGTCCGTTTCGCTATTCGATGTCATGTTACGCTCCGTTTATGATACACAGTAGAACCTACTATGGTTTTCATGTGCCTACCAATATAATCTCGTATGCATCCGTGATTATTTTGGTTTGTCATGATCCACATAGTTTGTACTAGTAGTGTATGGGTCAGGGTATATTAACGTATTACGAGAGAGAATATGTGTAAGGACCTGCAAAAATGTTCCAAAACAACCCGTAAGTAGAAACCCGGACCCCTAAAACCCTAACCCTTATGAAAAATCAAGAAATTCAAAATTTATGGGTCTGCCGCGGGCCGCGTAAGACTTAAGGAAAGCTTATGCGGGGCGCGTGTAAAGACCTTCAAAAATGTCCCAAAACGACCCCTAAGTGAAACCCCCCGAAACCCTAATGTGCATGAAAAACCAAGAAAACAAGAAAAATGGGTTTCACGCGGGACGCGTAAGAGTAAGCTCAGGCTTACGTGGGCCGCGTCAAAGCCAAGTTGTTAGTGCATGCATCTGTTGACTTCGTCTTGTATCGAGTCTAGTATTAGATATGTTAGATCAGGGCACATTGTACGAAATGGTGATTTCCCACGAAATGGTGATTTCCCACGAAATGGTGATTTCCCACGAAATGGTGATTTCCCACGAAATGGTGATTTCCCACGAAATGTTGATTTCCCACAAAATGAACATTGCACTTTCGTGGGGAATCAGAAATACTATAAATAGGCTAGTGATCATGTCATTTGGTGGGGAATCAGAATATTGTACCGAAGTGCTGCCGGTGTGTTTCCTGATTGTAATCGTTGTATTTTCAATCAGAAGAAAGTTTAAAGTGAAGAACAAGCTGTTTCTACCTTTGTTTCTTAGTTTCCGCCTCTGAAACGAAGTAAAACTCCTCTGAACGACTCATTCGGGTCAACTACACGATCCTACAATTGGTATCAGAGCTCAGGAGGAGGAGTTCTGCAGAATACAGCTGATTTTGATTGCATTTTCTATCTTCTACACCTTCTTTCATCAGTTCAGGAAGATTTCACGGTCAAAATCAGATCAGTTTTTACAGATTGTGTAAAAATACATATAGACAAACCCTTGAAAGTTTCATAGTAAAATTCGACCTAAAAGTGACTGAAATGGACCGTAGAACAGACTCCGCTTGAACGAGCATATCCTGATTCTGCCCGAATTTGGGATATCAGTTGACTGATTCCGCTCCAGATTATCTGATTAAGTTTCATTGTTTGATTCCGCTCGAAAAATTTCAAAGGAAACCTGGTATTCCGCTCCAAAATACCTGATTTCACTTCAAGAGTGAGATTTCGCTTCAAAGTTTCTTGCTGATTTCGCTCCAGGGTACCAAATCATAGATTCCGCTCCAGAGAATTTTCTGATTCCGCTCAAATAGTGTTCTGCTTCAAAGTTATTGCTGATTCAGTTCCAGATTGCCAAACTTGTGATTCCGCTCCAACATCTTGCTGATTCCGCTTCAAGATGCCAGATCAGATTCCGCTTGAAGTGTGTTAGTGATTCCGCTCCAAATCACATTCCGCTTGTAAACAATTGTTGATTCCGCTCCAACAAGGCATTCCGCTTGAAATTGGAATTTGGTATTCCGCTTGAGACAGGTGTTTGCTTATTTCGATTGAATAGATTGCTTACTTGATATTTCGCTTGAAAGACTGCTATTTGGTTATTTCACCTGAAAGTTGTTGTTTTTTAAAAACCGTAATTCTGAATCATGGATAACGATTTCTACAACGCCTTTGCGACTGCGACTACTCCGGCTAATGTGGTTCAAAAGATGAACATGGAATATGAAACCGGAACGTTGCAAAATCCCCCAAAGCTTATGAACATTGAAGAATACCATGGCTGGAAAGAAAGATTTGAAAACTGGGTTCAGGCAAACCATCTGAAAGCTTGGGAAAGCATTGAAACTGAATATGTTAGACCTCAGAACGCTATGAGAGTTGATAAGATTATATCAGAATTTTCAGACACGGAGAGGGAATGTTACAAAGGAGAGAAAATGATGATAAGTCTGTTATAACAAGCTGTCAAAGAAGACATATTTATGTTGCTTCAACATAACGGAACTGCGTTTTCGATCTGGGAAGCATTAAAGAAAAAGTTTGAAGGAAGTACTGAGATGCTACAGAGTAAAGCTTCTTTGTTGAAAAAAGAATTTGAATTGTTAATGAGTATGCCAGGGGAGACTACGAAAAGTATCATAGAAAGATATTGCCATCTTGTGCGTATGATGTCTTTGTTGAAAATCACTAAAACTCCAGCAGAATGGGTTGAAAAGCTTGCTGATGCTTTACCACAAAAGGAATGGGGTACATATCTCATGATTCTGAAGAATTCTGGACAGTTTAGCAGATTGTCGATTGGTCAATTTATTGAAAAACTGGAGGCACAGGATCTTGAACAGCAGAAAATTATAAGAATGAACAGTTCAAGCCATCAACAAGACATCAAACTGTACTACAAGGGAAATGTTCAAACTGTTGAAGCAAGTTCAAAGATCCAAACTGCGTTTAGTGCAGGAAATCAATCTGGAACAGGCATTCAAAGTTCAGTTAACACTAGTGGGTTTTCAAGTGTTAATCCTCCAAGTGTTCAAAGTGCGAGTGTTGGTAATGGGCATATGTTTCAGTGCAATGTGGCATTGCATCATCAAAATGGTCAAAACTTTTCTGAAAAAGTTGTGAAAAATCATATGGGCCTATTGGTTACTGCTTTGGAATCTTATGAAGGTTTGATAGCCGGAAAGATTGGTAACCCGATGCTAACAAAGGAAGATTATGACCAAATAGATGCAGAAGAGTTGGAACTTATGGATATAAAATGGGCTTTGGCGAGTGTTCTGAGAAGAGCTGAAAAGTTTAAAATGATTACACGACGAAATGACTTTTTGGATGCTCATCTTTCAGCTTTAGGTTTTGATAAATCTAAAGTTACTTGTTTTAAATGCAGGGAGAAAGGTCATTTCAAGAGAGAGTGCAAGAACCAAGAAGCAAGTGGAGCAAAGAATCCTTTTGGAAAAGATGATTACTATAGAAAGTCTATATATCAACAAATCACTGTTCAACCACATCAACAAAAGGATTCACAAACAGCTCATGGAAAAAATGATCGAAGATGCAAACAGGAAAGCTTACTATGGCATCATTGATCAAGATGACGAGAAAGTGGCTGAAGGTTTTAGCTGGGACAAGTACATTCCAGCTGATCCTAATGTTAAAGCTTTTATTGCTCAGATTGTTCAAAAGCCAGAGTTGATAAAAGAATGGATGGCTGTATTATCTGATGATGAAGAGAAAGATGAAGAATCTGTTTCATCTGAAAACAGTTCAACAGATAATAGTGATGATGAAGAGCTTGAACAGATAAATCTTGGAAAAATACATTTATCTTCTGACAGATTTGAATTTTATTTTGCAGATAAATTGAAGAAACTCAAAGAGAGAAAAGCTGCAAAAGAATTGAAGGAAGTTAAAGTGATTGAGAAGATAGTTGAAGTGGAGAAGTTAGTGGAAGTTGAGAAGATTGTGGAAGTAGAAAAGATCGTTGAAGTCATGAAACCTTGTCTTACATGTTCAGAATCCTACAAACAATGTATAGAAAAGGATGAGAGGTTTAGTGAGTTAGAAAAGTTGAAAGAACAGTTGTTGTTTGATGTAAAAAATTTGAAAGAGTCATATGATGTATTGAACAGAACTGTGAATAGTCTGCAAAAGACTAACTCTGAAAGAGAGAAAGCTTTGAAGATGTTGAATGCTACCATGATGTCAAAGCAGAAAGAGATAAACTTTTACATTGAAGAATGTTCAAAATGGAAGCAAGAGTTGGAAACTGAGAAAGCCGAGAATGAAAGAATCAGACGATTGCTGCGAAGTTATACAAGTTGTGATTACATAATTGATAGAATTTATCCAACGATTGAAGGTTTTGAAGCGTTTAACGAAGATCAAAAGAAGTCGAAGAAAAAGGATACTGGTAAGAAACAGAGTGTCTGTTATAACAAGTGTTCGCCTCCAATTTGGGAAGGGTATTCGCCTAGAAAACCGAATGAGGAACAAGTCCAAAAGGCAGTTAATCTAAAATTAGAGTCCGAGTTAACCGATGTATTACCAGACAACATTGACATTACATTCACAGCGTCCGACACAGATCATGAGTCCGAATTAATTAAAAGAATGGTCGATCAGGTGTTGGATAAGGATGAGGAGTCAGAGTCAAAGTCCGAGTCCGAAAGTTCGTGTCAGTCTGTCGAAAGTTCGAGTTCGTCCGAAAAGAGTTCAAAATCATCGGGAAAACGGGTTTATAGTAAAGAATTTTTGTTGTCAAAATCTAATTTGTATGACGAAACATTTGAAGTTGCTTATACTTTGAATGATTCTGACAAATTATATTTTGATAAAGAGTTTCCAATAAGAAGTGTTCGATTTAAAAGATCAAAAAGGTTTTCAAAATGACAGAAATTAATATTTCTGAAATAAAAGATCTTAATCTTTCCGAAAGACCTAAAAAATACACTTGAAGAGTTCAATAGCGTTTAAACAAGAAAAAGAATTACGGTTCCGGTTCTGGTTTTCAAAAGAAATCAAACTGTAACGGTAATTTCAAAAGGAAAGGTTTAGGTTTTATTCCATCTGAAAACTATAAAAATGAAAAAGTTTCTAAAACATATACAAAATTTGTTTCAGGTCCATCTGCTGAAGCGGAGAAGAAAAGCTCATTCTGGAGACAATCAAATCAAGATTTTCTTGCTGAGAAGGAAAAGAATGGAGCTTATCAGAAGAAAGAAACCAGAACCTGTTTTAGATGCAATGAAGTTGGTCACATTGCATGGAACTGTTCATTAGCAACAAAAACAAAACAGGGAGTTTCTGAAAAACTGAAAGATGTTGTTGTTGATAAAACTAAACCACCAACTGAGAAATTTAAAGTGTTTAAAAATTCAACGTATGAAGTTGGTGAATGTTCAAAAAGATTTTACAGGAGAAGTGTGAAGCTTGACAACCAAAAGTGGGTTGTTAAGAAATCAAGTGTAAAATCTGGTGATGAATCTGATTCCACAAAATCAGAGGAGCCACAATTTGATGAGAGTGATGAAAACTCAGTTCCTCCAATGGATGATGAGAACTTTCCACCATTGAGGACTGAAAATTTTAAACAAAAGATTGGGAAAGTTGAAATCTCAAATCAGTTTTATTCTGAAAAGGATAATTTTGATGTTGAGAAAACTTTTAATGGGAATGTAAAGAAGATTTTTGGAAAGATGGTTGATAGAAAAGTTAAAGGGGTAAAATATTTCTATGCTACAAAGAAAGCAACTTACACCCCAACAGCAGATGAGTTGGTTTCACCCAAGGCTGGTCAGGCTTGGGTGGACATTTTCTTTGATTGAAAAGTAGAACTTGCCGGAGATCCCAAGTTTGTAATCGTGGATCAGGAATCGGTATCATTCTTGTTAAACTTGTTTTTGTGTAAGATTTTAAAATTGTCTAAATTTTTACAGATTGAGGAATTACCGGAGCTTCCAGGTTAGTAAGTGTGAAGCAGGAATCAGCATCTTGATTGGTAAAATGGTTTGTGTAGATGTTTTATTCCTACATGTGGTTATATGTTTTGGTTATACTTACAAGTGGTAAGAGGTTGGATATTTCAAAGTGATTCGTCAAGGTCATTAGTTTGAACTTGATGTAATCATGATACGTATGATTGAATGAACAATATGATGAACCAATCCCTACAAATTTTTTAAAACCTACAAGTGGTAAAAACAAACTTATTTTCCGGAAAAATCATTTTGGTTAAAACAAACTTAAGTGTTTTGAAATCATAATGAGAAAATAGTTTTGAGTAAGGGGGAGTTCTGATTGTTTATGCCAAGTGGATAGCGAATTGAAGCGATTTGATATCGGTTGTCAAGTTTTTGTACAGTTTATTTTCAAATTTCCTAAAATGTGTTTGCATTTTAGGGGGAGTAAGATTTCAGAAAAATCCAAAAACATTTGAAAATTTGAAAAATTCAAAAACATGATAAAATGAAAAATGAATTTTTGTGTCAAAGAAGAGGAAATGATAGTACATCAGTGGACTATCACAACATGCTAAAGAAATGGAAATTAAAAATGTGATAAACGGTCTCACTGATGATGTGCCAGTAGGTTTTTGCACATTTAGTAGATTGTGATGAGATATAAACCTAAAATCAAACTTGCTTAAATCGTGGGGAACAACTACTAGGATATATAGGTAACCCCTGAAATCTTGTTTGAAAGGTCCCTCTTTCTGAGATACTAGGTCTTTATGCTCAGTGATATCTGGGGTATTATCCCGGGACTTCTGATTTTGCGGAAGCAATGGCCTAGTCCCCGGAGAATACTTTCCGCATGCTTGAAAAATAGCGCCGCCCTCAGCAAATTGATGAAACAATAAAATTGATAGTCATTGCTGTTGTAAAAAAAGATCCTCTAAAGGGGACACACCAAAAGTCGAAGCCGTCATCTCTCTGCGTATACGGAAGTATCGACCTGAGCTCTCACGGCCCTCGCAATTTAACCCCTTTACATATATCATCTGTGGTATACTCACCTGTAAGACTGAATATTTGGATCTGGATACAGGAGTATATTCAAGTAGTGGGACACGCGAATAAGTTTAAGTTCCTAAGACATTAATATCGTATCTTGGAACAGTTGAACTTTGTGTGAAAATTTAAGTGGACCAATATACTGACAATCTAGGTGAATTGTTTAGAACTTAAAATGAAATGAAGCTTAACGGTGTTGGTGATATGTCTCAGAAACTGATATGATCCTCTTACACAAACTCACAAAAATATTGTCTGTAAATCTTTCTTTACTGCATTTCTTAATATTTCAAAATCCAAAAAGATTTTCAGTGTGTTTTAGCATAAATTTTGAAAAAGTCAAAAAGATTTTCGACAACTGGTGTTGGAGAGCTGGTTTTCAAAATTCCAAGTGCTAGACATGATGACCATGTTGTGAGGGGGAGTTTATGTTTTTAATCAAATGTGTTTTAATCTAATTTACAAGTGGTTCATCAGGATTATCATTGATAAAATTTTCTGTTTGATTTGAGGGAGAGTTTGAGTTGATGTATACATGTTAATGTTTAAAATTGTAAAATTTACTTTGAGGTAGAGATAGTGCAGGTTTGAGGAAAAGCTGGATGTGAGCCAGGTTGATCGATCCTGAGAAGCTTATGTTTGAAAAGCCAGGTTTCGATATTTGAGGACTCTGAAGACAAAGCATGAGCCAGGCAACGATCTTGAACCTGTGAAAGCCAGACTACGATCCTGAAGCAAATGATGCTGAAGATCTGAAGGAATGCCAGCACATTGTTAGGGGGAGTCTGTTAATGCTGAGTGAAAGAGTGAAGCCTAGAGACTGATCAAGACTGAAGATGCGAAGACTCGACACGTGAGACTCGTCAACATCTGAGGGGCAGTCTGTTAGTGCATGCATTTGTCGACTTCGTCTTGTATCGAGTCTAGTATTAGATATGTTAGATCAGGGCACATTGTACGAAATGGTGATTTCCCACGAAATGGTGATTTCCCACGAAATGGTGATTTCCCATGAAAAGGTGATTTCCCACGAAATGGTGATTTCCCACGAAATGTTGATTTCCCACGAAATGAACATTGCACTTTCGTGGGGAATCAGAAATACTATAAATAGGCTAGTGATCATGTCATTTGGTGGGGAATCAGAATATTGTACCGAAGTGCTGCCGGTGTGTTTCTTGATTATAATCGTTGTATTTTCAATCAAAAGAAAGTTTAAAGTGAAGAACAAGCTGTTTCTACCTTTGTTACTTAGTTTCCGCCTCTGAAACGAAGTAAAACTCCTCTGAACGACTCATTCAGGTCAAATACACGATCCTACACAAGTTGACCAGATAAGCATGCTAGGCCACGTGACGCACACGTGGCAGGCCTACCGATGACACGCTAGCCCTAGTCTACGCCTAGGGTCCCTCACAGGCCGCGTAAGATCAAGAGGAAGCTTACGCGGGCCGCGTAAACCTCATTTTTCAGCTATAAATTGATCCGATCCTGGCCTGTTCATTTGTGGCGAAAACTTTTCTCAAAAAACGAAGTTCTACTGCTCAAAATCATAATTTCCATTAGGGAGGCACTGCTACGATACATGGTATTAACTCGATCGCTGCTACGATTCAATGTCCGATCGATTGAAACTATCCGATGGATGTTTAAGTGCTGCCCACATTAGGGCTATACTTTGTCATTCGTCGTGAATTCGATGGATGTTTAAGTGTTGCACTTTGTCATTCGTTGTGAGGGTTTTAATCTCGTGAGTTATCGTAAATGCTGTATTAGTTACTGACCTAGTTCGTGTGCATTGTCATTTAATTTAGGTTACAAGGCCTATCAGTAGGCTAAACTCTGCCCGTTTAAATCTGCAATGTGATTCATTCTCTTTTTACCAAATTGATTTCAAAATCATGTTTGTTTTCAAAGTTATAATTACAGGGATTAAGTTTTTGTAATCTTCAATTACTGCCGGTATGTGGGGTTTTGTATACATTACTTGCTTCCCGTCACCATTGGACAACGGGTTAGCCAATGGGTGATCTGACCATAGTCACAGATACAGTCGAGTGACAAATACCGATTTGGGGTAATTGGTTGATAGAAACATTGTAATCACCCTTAATACTGTATATTATAACAATGTGTCGTTTTGTGCAAATGAGTGACTCACCAGTATTTCCCTGCTGATAAAACCTTTTTAAAACATGTTTCAGGCGATCTGATGTGATCCAGGAAAAAGTGCCGTGTTGCACTACAAGCTTGAAGGCTTAATAAAAAAATAATAATAAAGAAACATGTTTTTGGTATATTAGGGATTTTCCAGTGAAATTACCTTATTGTAAATTACAGGGTTTATCCCTAAATTATGAAATAAAATAATCGGGCATTTTCAAGTTTTAAACGATCCTGTTAATAATTCCGCTGCCAAATTAAACAAATACCACGGGGTTTCTGTCCAGCGGCTCCTGGACCGGGTCAAACTGGGCTGGGGGCCGTGACAGAAAAAGGTGGTATCAGAGCCACTGATTTAAGCCAATTAAGTATTTAGAAATACTTAATTTTTCTGATTGTTATTCTGTGATTATGTGTTTGTTGTGTATCTGACTATTTGTTAGTTTACAGTATGGGTAAGCAAAGAATTTCGGATATCTATCGTCAATTAGATAGTTCACCAAAAGATAAGGGAACCTCATTTCAATCAAATTCCTCAAGATACTCAGCAGATACTGAGGAAGGAATATTTGTTCGTAAGGCACAGTTGGAGAAACCACTTACCATTAAGAAAAGAAGTTGGATTATTAGAAAAAGTCAAGAGAAAATGAAGAAGTCACAACCAAAAGGAGTGATGATTAATGAGGAAACTTAGGAAATAGGCACTAACTGTAACATCTGTGCTTGTAATCATTATGAACAGTTCTATTATCAATAAAACAATGTTATTTGATCCCAATGTTTGTTTGGTTGTGTTTTACATTTTTCATGTTTTGAATTTTATTCAATTTCAAACTCTATATCGCTTTCTAGAGAGTTATACGCAAACTGGTGCGTAAACGTAACCAGTTTAACGCGACAAATACTCCGGAACATCATCATATACTTAACATACCTTAAATAACCTTTACATAACTTAGAAATAAGTTTTGAAGGCTTTGGTATGGCAAAAACAAGTTAATTCGCTTACAGGGACTAAACTTGACAAACTATGAAAGTATGCCAATTTGAACTGTAACAGACATTCCGGAACATGACCATAAGTTAAACACACGTTAAATATCCTTTAAATAGCTTAGAAATAGGCTTTGAGGTGTTCGGTGTGCTAAAATAAACTTTTGGGTCATTCAGGGACTAAAAGTGTCAAAAAAATGCACAAGTTTGCATTTTCGCGCATAACTTACGGTCTGAATACATTCGGACATCCAAAACTTTATGTAAGCACTAAAATATTTTATTTTAGTGTTTGGCATGAGAAAAATCCATTCGTCACGCAATTTGGATCGTTTTTCACGCTTATGCGCATTCCGTCGTAATTAACCGAACAACGCGATTGTACGGCTAAACGAACCGACATCCGGCATATTTTTGAGCATGTTTCATGTTCCCTATACTTTAACATCCTTGTGAAGCTTAAAAATGGGCTTGACGGGTGTTAGAAGTGCCAAAACACGACGATACGCGCTCAGGAACCAAAACTGCAAAACTGCAAAAAAAAATATAAAAAAAATAAATAAATAAAAAAATGCAGCAAAAAGCCATTTTAAACATAAGTTAGCAGCCCCTAACACTTCCCAAAGGTCAAGTGCCACATGTTAATCTCCTATGGTGGCCAAAATTAGTTACCACAACATTTTGACAAGTGTACGGCCTAGATCGTGCCCCCTTTTCCAAGAAACGATCCTAACGGTTGTGGGTTTACTAAAAATACCCAACCCATTTTCACTCATTCCTCACTATAATCTGATCTAAAAGACTCTAAGTTGAAACCATTGTTTCATACCTGAGTTATTTGGATCTAGATTAGCATTCGGGGACCTTTCGTAAGTATTCTTTCGTTCTTTTATTGCTTTTCGAGTCTTTTCGAGTCTGAAAGTCAAACTTTGTTTGACTTTCTGCATTGACCAGTTTATGGTCAATGCGAAGTTCATTTGAACTTCGCAACGTGATTGTAATCACGATGGTTATAGTCCCTTGTGACTATGCCTACTGATTACCACGTTGTAGGGTCGAAAGGATAAGCGATCTGATAAATCGCTTATACCTTCGAACCCGACCCATTTGGTCGATCATTAGGATCCGACCAAGCACATTAGGTGACCATAGTATATAGGGTATAACCTTCCAAGGTTATACCTTATGGTCGCTTCGTTTAAGTAGTTGTATGATAGGTAGTTTATAAGCCTTAGGTAAATTACCAAAATACCCCTTTATGCCAAAATTCATTTTTAAACATATGTAACATAACTTTTGACATCTAAACTGATTTGACAACCATATTAGACATGTTAAGGCATATATTACTTGTCATAGGACTAGTTAGGCGGTCCGAACGCGTTTCACGCGAACGACGCGTTAAAGTAGCATAAGCTACCTAAACGGGTCGTAATGGGTCACAAGCACTTAGGATAGGTTTCATTTAGTATCTAGGCTTTGTTAAACCATACTACATGAGTTCCCATACTCATTTGGTTTACGAACCCTCATTCTATCCGATCTTCCGATTTAGGTCCGGTTTATTAATGTAGTTACCTATATTAGGTGTCGTTTGATATTACGAGATCTCTAGCATTGCTTGGTGGTTATCTTAGGACTTCTGAGCAATCTCAAGTGAGTACATAGACCCCTCTTTTACTGTTTTCCAAACTATTTTGGGGTGGAACACATGTGCCTACTTGTTACTTTCGTGCTTTCCTGTTTTCACATCATATACCTGCTATGTTTGTTAGTACATTATAGTACATGATTTCATTACATTTCATGCTATGTATGTCCATTGTGTGCATACTTAGTACATTGTTTTACATTACATTTCTGCTATGTATGTTAACTGATAGCATGCTAGCACATTGATTTACATGACTTTTCTGCTTTGTATGTTAACTTAGCATACTTAGTACATTGTTTTTATATAACATGTTCACTTTTGCTATGACATTTGGTTTGCACAAACGAGACTATTATACGTTCATTAACATTAGCTACGCCGCTCGGTAGTAAGTACTGGTACCATAGGACTTGACAAATCCCATTCCTGACATCCCGGGTTTGTTTGGATGTAAGGAATGACTGAATCCGAATACAATTCTTTTGATAACCTTGACTGAAAGGGTTATCCGACTGTCTCAAGGCTTGAATGTATGCGTTAACTTACCACATAAATGTTTGTATCAATGTAACATGTATTACTTTGCGAAACATAACTTTTTGATACATTCAAAATACTTTGTTTTGTACATTTCTACATTTGGACTATTTGACAATACTTTACTTACAAGACATAACATTTGTTACACATTACTTGACTACTTTTGGACTATCAACATTTGACATGGTTTATACAAGGACTTTTGACAATTGGTTTAAACATAGACATTATACATTGTTGGTTGGTTAAGTGACTTAAGTAACGAAATGTGAGTAATATGATACAAGCATGGTGGATACGCCGCTGGTACTTCCTATATATAAGTGTTTGTATTATATTACATATCATAGCGTTATTTAAATCATTGATTTTGGACTTATACATTTTATACAAGTAACATGTTTTCACAAGACTTTGTTTTACAATACGGTTTATTTTATACAACTCATTTTACATGGTTATTCATTTAACCATACCTTATTCTTTTACTTATACATATCATCTAAACTTTTTGTTTTTCAAGCGATTTACAAAACAAAATCAAATTACAAGGTTCATGACTAAACATTTCTTAAACTTAAGTCATGAATCCTATTTTCACAAAACCTATGTATCTCACAGGCATTTTTATGCTGACGTACCTATTTTCACATGTGTTTTCAGGAGCTTTTCCATAGGATGACGATCATGACACTAGGGCGGACCTGTGCCTTAGAGATTTAAAACGAAGATAGACTATGTTTAATTATGTTAAAAACTCTTCGATTCCTGTTTAAAACAATGAAACTCTTGTGTTTATAAATAAAATACAACTTTGAATGCCATGGTTATGAAACAATTAATTCTGTTACAACACTCCCCGACGTTTTCCGCCATGTCTTGTATGTTATACGTGGTCGGGGTGTGACAGAAGAGTTGGTATCAGAGCCAATGGTTATAGGGAATTAGGTTATTAGTAATGCTTTGACCTAGACTATAACCTTTCTAGGACCCTAACACAAGTTGTCTTGTGTTTAGATTTTAAAACATGTACATCACCTATCCTTAGGTGATTATCAAAACAAGAAACCAAATTTTTCGAAACGATTTTTGAAAAATAATCATCTGTTTTTGGATGATTTATTACAAGGTTTTGAACCCTCTTTTGTAAGGTTTTGAACCCTTCCAGTTTGACTAAATTTTTGGCCTTGTGCCTTCAAATTTTCAAAATCTCGTCAACGTTTTGGGTTTTAAATAATGTGAACACGTGCAAACTGGAAGAGTGAATGCCTGTATTCTGGGTTTTCTGTCTAGGCAAGCACTTCGTATACATCTCATCAGACGCGAGACCAGTTGTGCTTACCTGGGAATTCTTGGGATGAGTGTTCACTTATAGGCGAGCATGTCTTCATGATACATTATTTTCGATCCATTTACCTTGATTAGTCACTGTGCGTCGTTTGTTTGCTTGGTAATGCGGACAAATGACCACCATCTTTGCTTTTGTTAATTTTGTTTCATCTCATTCTTTCTATCCAATCATCTCACTCGTTTCCTTTCATGTTTTCCTCTTTTAGAATGCCTCCTTGACGCGAAAACCAAATAGCGACTGCCGAACTGGCAGAAATCATTGCGCAGCAGATGGCTGCTCAATTCCCAAATCTCTTTGCTCAATGGCAACAGGCCAACAACAACAACAATGCTCCATGCAAATACAAGGATTTTAACTCGGCTAAACCACTCAAGTTTAGTGGTTCTGAGGGAGCGACTGGGCTTCTTCAATGGTTTGAGAGCATTGAGAATACTTTCCGCCACGTGCAGTGTCCGGATAATCGCAAGGTCGAGTTTTCTTCGAGCGTGTTTCAGAAGAGGGCTCTCACATGGTGGAACGGGGTTATGAGAGATCGGGGTGCAGAAGTTGCTCTAGCGCAAACCTGGGCTGAACTTAGGGCCCTTATGATGAGGGAATTCTGTCCTCGTCATGAACAACGAGCGTTGGAGAAAGAGTTTGAGGACTTGAAACAAGACAGTGGTGAGCACAGGGCTTATACTGATAGGTTTGAATAGTTGAGTCTGCTTTGCCCAACTATGGTTACCCCACTCGACAAGGCTATCGAAAGATACATCGACGGCCTACCTGACTCAGTACAAGAAATCATTACTGGTAGTAACCCTGCCACACTCCGTCAGGCGATCGAGTTATCAGCGACATTGACTGAGTCGCAGATTCAAAAGGGGAAGCTGCACAAAAAGGGTGACAAGGGTAAGAAGCAGGTGTCTGATAAGGAAGATAGCAAGAAAAGTCAAAACAAGAAGGGAAAGAATTCTGGAGGGTCTAGGAAGCGGAAGGCTTCCCAAAACTATGCCGTTACTACACAGGACCAAGCTGCACCAAATCAGCCTGCGCAACCACTAGCCAAGAAGCCTTATCTTGGCACTGCACCTTTGTGCAACAGGTGTAACGGCCATCATCAACCACACCTCCAGTGTCGTCAGTGCACCAACTGCGGAAGATCTGGTCATCTTACTGCCACCTGTCGCATTCCTATTAACCAGAACCAGGCAGTTCAGAACCCGGCTCAACAAGTTGCTCAGCCTCTTGCTCAGCAACAAGGTCAAGCTGCATGACCTCATTTTCCTCCTGGTTCGTGCTACAATTATGGGGATCTGACCCACTACAGGAACCGGTGCCCAAGGCTAGCCAACCAAAATCAGAATCAGAACCAAAATCAGGCTCAGGCTCGAGGGCGAGCTTTTAACTTGAATGCCCAAGAGGCGCAGGCGGACGATAATGTGGTGAACGGTACGTTCTTTATTAATAATCAGCCTGCATCTGTTCTTTTTGATTCGGGCGCCGACAAGAGTTTTGTGTCATTGTCTTTTGAGCCATTACTTCGCGTGTCTAGAACGAAACTAGGTAAACCTTTGACAGTAGAAGTTGCTAGTGGTGAACCCATTGTTCTTGATTCTGTTCTACACAACTGCCAGTTGAACCTTAACGATCATCTTTTTCCTATTAACCTCACGCCTATGCAACTTGGAAGCTTCGACGTCATTGTGGGTATGGATTGGTTATCCAAGTATCACGCTGAGATAATTTGTTCTGAGAAGATTGTTCGTGTGCCGCTTTCGACAGGCGAGATCCTACAGGTTCAAGGTGAGAAACCTGCCGGTGGTCTCAAACTCATGTCTTGTTTTAAAGCTCGGAAGTATCTGCGGAAGAACTATGTGGCTTTCTTAGCACATGTTACAACAGATAAAGGCAAGGGTAAGTCTATTTCAGATATTCCTGTCGTTCGGGATTATTCTGAAGTTTTCCCTGAAGAGTTACCTGGTCTACCTCCAGCACGCCAAGTCGAGTTCCGTATTGATCTCGTACCTGGTGCAAATCCCATTGCCAGAGCTCCATATCGTCTTGCACCATCTGAAATGCAAGAGTTGTCTAAGCAGCTTCAGGAGCTCTCTGACAAAGGTTTTATCCGTCCTAGCTTTTCACCCTGGGGTGCTCCCGTTCTTTTTGTCAAGAAGAAGGATGGATCTTTTAGGATGTGTATCGATTATCGTGAGCTTAACAAGCTTACCATCAAGAATCGATATCCCCTACCACGCATAGACGACCTCTTTGATCAGTTACAAGGTGATTCTTATTTTTCGAAGATTGATCTACGTTCCGGATATCATCAACTTCGTGTGCATGAAGAAGATATTCCCAAGACAGCGTTTCGTACTCGTTATGGGCATTACGAGTTCACAGTCATGCCATTCGGTTTGACTAATGCTCCTGCTGTTTTCATGGACTTAATGAATAGGGTCTGCAAACCTTATTTGGATCAGTTCGTCATTGTTTTTATTGACGACATCTTGATTTACTCCAAGACGCGAGCTGATCACGAGCAACATCTTCGTCTTACTCTGGAACTCCTAAAGAAACAGCAACTTTTCGCCAAATTCTCCAAGTGTGAATTCTGGCTTAAAGAAGTTCAATTCTTAGGACATATTATCAACGAACAAGGAATTCATGTGGATCCCTCCAAGATCAGTGCGATCAAGGATTGGGATACGCCTACTACTCCTACTGAGGTTCGGTCTTTTCTTGGTCTAGCGGGTTATTACCGCCGCTTCATTGAGAACTTCTCAAAGATTGCAGTTCCTCTAACTGCTCTAACTCAGAAGAACAAGCCCTTTGAGTGGGGATTCAAACAAGAGGAAGCTTTTCAAAACTTAAAGCATAAGCTTTGCGACGCGCCTGTTCTAACTTTGCCTGAGGGCAATGATGATTTCGTCGTTTATTGCGATGCATCTAAACTGGGTCTTGGCTGTGTTCTTATGCAAAGGAACAAAGTCATAGCATATGCATCAAGGCAGTTGAAGATACATGAGAAGAACTACACCACTCATGATCTTGAGTTGGGTGCAGTTGTTTTTACTCTAAAGATCTGGAGACACTATTTGTACGGTACAAAATGTGTGGTTTTCACGGACCACAAAAGTCTTCAGCATATCTTCAACCAGAAAGAACTCAACATGAGGCAACGACGTTGGGTTGAGCTTTTAAACGACTATGACTGCGAAATTCGCTACCATCCTGGTAAGGCGAATGTCGTAGCTGATGCATTGAGTCGTAAGGAACGTACTAAGCTTCATTGTGTACGTGTTCAATCTGTTATTCAAGCTTAATCCGATATCCAAGCACGCATTTCTCAGGCTCAACAATCTTGTGTTTCACAAGGTTTAATGGATAAGGAATTTCCCTATCACATAACGCCTGCTTTGGAACTGAAGGACAATGGATCGTATTACTTCATGGACCGTTTGTGGGTCCCAAGCCAGGATGATCTTCGTACCTTACTTATGGATGAAGCCCATAAGTCACGTTATTCTATTCATCCGGGCTCAGATAAAATGTATAAGGATCTTCGTATTCATTATTGGTGGCCTGGTATGAAGAAAGACATTGCCTTATACGTATCAAAATGCCTTACTTGTCTTAAGGTTAAGGCTGAACATCAGCGTCCCTCTGGTTTATTGGAGCAACCAGAGATCCCAGTTTGGAAATGGGAAAACATTACTATGGATCTTGTTACTAAACTTCCGCGCACAAAGAAAGGTCATGATGCCATCTGGGTAGTTGTTGATCGTCTTACTAAGTCAGCGCATTTCTTGCCAATCCGTGAGGATTTTCCTGCTGACAGACTTGCTCAAATCTATCTGGATGAAATTGTAGCTCGACATGGTGTTCCTTTGAATATCATTTCTGACAGAGATGCTCATTTCACTTCTCATTTTTGGAGAACCATGCAATCTGCTATGGGGACCCAACTTAATCTGAGCACAGCTTATCATCCGCAAACGGATGGTCAATCTGAAAGAACAATCCAGACTCTGGAGGATATGCTAAGAGCTTATGTGATCGATTTTGGTGGTAGTTGGGATTCACATCTTAAGTTGATTGAATTCTCCTACAACAACAGTTATCACACCAGCATCAAAATGGCTCCTTTCGAGGCTCTCTATGGTCGAAAATGTCGTTCACCAGTCTGCTGGAATGAGATCGGCGAGGCTCAACTTATTGGACCTGCCCTCATTTTAGAGACAACTAACAAGATCAAGAAAGTGCGTGATAACCTTCAGACAGCTAGAAGCCGTCAGAAGAGTTACGCGGACCCAAAACGCAAGGCCTTGGAATTTCAATTCGGTGATCGAGTATTACTTAAGGTCTCACCTTGGAAAGGTGTGATCAGATTTGGAAAGAAAGGAAAACTTGCACCTAGATACGTTGGACCATTCAAGATCGTCGAAAGAATCGGAAAGGTAGCCTACAGACTTGAGTTACCTCCTGAACTTGGAAATGTTCATCCAACTTTTCACGTATCCAATCTCAAGAGGTGTTTAGCTGATGAGAACCACCACATACCACTTGACGAAATTCGTGTTGGTAAAACACTGAAATTTGTTGAGAAGCCAGTGGAAATCATGGAACGTGAAGTCAAGTGGCTCAAACGTAAGCGCATTCCTTTGGTCAAAGTTTGTAGGGAAGCTAAACGTGGACCCGAGTTTACTTGGGAACGCGAAGATCAAATGAAGGCGAAATATCCGCATCTTTTTCCACGAGTTTCCTCTAAATAAATTATGGGACGAAATTTCCACAAGTAGGGGAGTCTGTAACATCTGTGCTTGTAATCATTATGAACAGTTCTATTATCAATAAAACAATGTTATTTGATCCCAATGTTTGTTTGGTTGTGTTTTACATTTTTCATGTTTTGACTTTTATTCAATTTCAAACTCTATATCGCTTTCTGGAGAGTTATACGCAAACTGGTGCGTAAACGTAACCAGTTTAACGCGACAAATACTCCGGAACATCATCATATACTTAACATACCTTAAATAACCTTTACATAACTTAGAAATAAGTTTTGAAGGCTTTGGTATGGCAAAAACAAGTTAATTCGCTTACAGGGACTAAACTTGACAAACTACGAAAGTATGCCAATTTGAACTGTAACAGACATTCCGGAACATGACCATAAGTTAAACACACCTTAAATATCCTTTACATAGCTTAGAAATAGGCTTTGAGGTGTTCGGTGTGCTAAAATAAACTTTTGGGTCATTCAGAGACTAAAAGTGTCAAAAAAATGCACAAGTTTGCATTTTCGCGCATAACTTACGGTCTGAATACATCCGGACATCCAAAACTTTATGTAAGCACTAAAATATTTTATTTTAGTGTTTGGCATGAGAAAAATCCATTCGTCACGCAATTTGGATCGTTTTTCACGCTTATGCGCATTCCGTCGTAATTAACCGAACAACGCGATTGTACGGCTAAACGAACCGACATCCGGCATATTTTTGAGCATGTTTCATGTTCCCTATACTTTAACATCCTTGTGAAGCTTAAAAATGGGCTTGACGTGTCACACCCCGACCACGTAGAACATACAAAACGTGGCGGAAATGTCGGGGAGTGTTGTAACAGAATTAATCGTTTCAAATCCATGGCAATTAAAGTTTCGTTTTATAAATCAATTATGAGAGTTTACATTGTTTAAACAAGAAACAAAGGGTACATAACATAAGTTAACTAGTTATTGTCTCGTTTTAAGTCGCTAAGGCACGAGTCCATCCTAAATGTAGCATGTATCAACAATCATTGCAAAGCAGTACCTGAAACATGTGTAAAAACGAGGTCAGCAAAGAAATGCTGGCGAGTATATAGGTTTTGTGAAAATAAGATTCATGACTTCTGTTTAAGAAAATGTTTAGTCATGAACCTTGTAATTTGATTTGCCTTTGTAAATCATTTTAAAAAGAACGATGAGTTCAGGTGATATGTACTATAAGAAAATAATGCATGATTAAATGAATAACCATGTAATATGAGTTTGTATAAAATAAGTTGTTTGTAAATAAATGTCTTGTGAAAAGTATGTTATTTGTATAAAATGTTATATGTCTCAAACTGAAATGATTCAAATAATGCTACGATATGTAATACCATACAAACACTTATATATAGGAAGTACCAGCGGCGTATCCACCATGCTTGTATCATATTACACACGCATCGTTACTTAATCACTTATTCAAACCAAACCATCAAGATGTAAAATGTTCATGTCTAATGTAAATAATGTAATATGTATTCAATGTGATTTGTATAAATAAATGTAAGATTAAACAAATAACCTTATAGTAGCATATTAAAAGTATACTTTGGATTTGTAAGTAACATATTAAACTATGTTTTTGGTTTCATATATAACATATCAAAATATGCTTTAGATGTGATAAATAACATATTTAACTATGTTTTGGTTTCATAAATATATGTTGGTTTTGTACAATACCACACATGAGAGTATATTCAACTATACTTTAATAGTGTGATTTAAGAATTCATTCAGACCTAGTGCATCAAAATACACCTTTGAGACTATAGGAATACCACAAAGGAAATCCCTATTTGGATGGAGCAACAAATTGGTTTCAGACATTCCATGACAACAGGAATGGGGTGTCAAATCCTATAGCGCTATATCATACTAACAATCGGTCTGGTGAACATAAAATAAGTACAATTCAACAATTTATTTTATGTTCTTTGAGAAATCAATCTTTAAACCATAGTTAGTCGTTCAGTTTGTCAAATGATAAGTAATAACATGTATAATCAATTATACTTTTGGAAAACATGAAAGTAACAGATAGGTACACATGCTTCACCCCAAAACAGTTTGGAAAACAGTAAAAGAGGGGAATAATGTACTCGCCTGATAATGCTTGAAGGTCTTGAACAACAACCAAACAAAGCTAGAGAGTGCACGGAATCAGTCGGCAATCTAAAACTATATAAATAAACCGGACTTAAATCGGGAGATCGGATAGGATGAGGCTTGGTAAACCAAATGAGTATTGGAACTCATATGATATGGTTTAACAAGGCCTACATACTACATTGAGACTAACCTTAGTGCTTTCGACCCATCGCGACCCATTAAGGTAACTTATGCTACTTTAACGCGTCGTGCGCGTGAAACGCGTTCGGACCGCCTAACTAGTCCTATGACAAGTGTTATATGCCTAAACATGTTACATAATCAGTTATGTGACAAAGGTTTAGGTTACATATGCTTAATTACCAATTATACATGAAAAGGGTATTCTGGTAATTTACCTAAGGCATATAAACTACCTATCATAAAACTACTCAAACGATGTGACCATAGGGTATAACCTCGGAAGGTTATTCCCTACCTACTATGGTCACCTAATGTATTCGGTCGGATCCTAATGATCGACCAAACTGGGTCGGGTTCGAAGGTATAGGCGATTTATTAGATCGCCTACCCTACGACCCTAGACAACGTGGTAATCAGTGGGCATAGTCCCAAGGGACTATAACCAACGTGATTACACTCACGTTGCGAAGTTCAAACGAACTTCGCATTGACCATAACTGGTCAATGTAGAAAGTTGACTTTCAGACTCGAAAGACTCGAAAAGCAATAAAAGAACGAAAGAATACTTATGAAGGGTCCCCGAATGCTAATCCCGATCCAAGAACTCAGGTATGAAACAATGGTTTCAACTTAGAGCTCTCAAATCAGAATTCTTGTAAGAAATGAGGTTGGGGTGGATGGGTATTTATAGGAATACCCGAACCGTTAGGATCGTTTCATGGAAACCGTGCCTAGATCTCACCCGTACACTTGTCGAGATGTTATGGTGACTAAATTGGCCACTCACCATAGGGTATCAACATGTGGCAAGGGATTAAGGAGTGGAGAACAGCTGTTAACAGCTGTTAATACGTTGAATCTGGTCCCGAAAACGAAAAACTGAAGTTTCTGCATGTTTTCTGTCCAGCATAGGCAGTCGCGTAGCGCGACGGTAAAGGCCCTATGCAGTCGCGCTACGCCACCATGCACCAGCTTCAGAAAAGTTTCAAAATTGACAGTTTTGGTCCCTGTGGTGTTTTAAGCCCTTTTTCGATGCGTTTGAACCCCGTTAACCTCATTTCAAGGCTCTAAAATGAAGTTAAAGTATAGGGGACTCAAAACATGCTCAAAAAAATGCCGGATGATGGTTCGTTTGGTCGTACGAACGCGATGTTCGCTTAATTACGACGGAATGCGCACAAGCGCGAAAAACGATCCAAATGACGCGACGAATGGATTTTTCTTATGGCGAACACTAAAATATAATATAGTCATGCTTACATAAATTTTTGGATGTCCGGATGTATTTAGAACGTAAGTTATGCGCGAAAATGCAAACTTGTGCACTTTTTGACACTTTTAGTCCCTGAATGACACAAAAGTTTATTTTAGCACACCGAACCCCTCAAAGCCTATTTCTAAGCTATGTAAAGGATATTTATGGTGTGTTTAACTTATGGTCATGTTCCGGAATGTTCGTTACAGTTCAAATTGACATACTTTCGCAGTTTGTCAAGTTTAGTCCCTGTAAGCGAATTAACTTGATTTTGCCATACCAAAGCCTTCAAAACTTATTTCTAAGTTATGTAAAGGTTATTTAAGGTATGTTAAGCCTATTTCACTATTCCGGAGTGTTCGTTGCATTAAACTGGTTATATTTACGCATCAGAGCGCGTATAACCCTCCAGAAAGCGATTTAAAGCTTAAAATCAAACAAGAGTTGATATGTGTAAAAGATACACATAATTTTACAAATCCCAAGTATGAAATACAATATTTCATTGGTTTAGCATTTGTTTGACGGTTGAAGTGACACAGGTGTTACATGACGGGTGTTAGAAGTGCCAAAACACGACGATACGCGCTCAGGAACCAAAACTGCAAAACTGCAAAAAAAAATATAAAAAAAATAAATAAATAAAAAAATGCAGCAAAAAGACATTTTAAACATAAGTTAGCAGCCCCTAACACTTCCCAAAGGTCAAGTGCCACATGTTAATCTCCTATGGTGGCCAAAATTAGTTACCACAACATTTTGACAAGTGTACGGCCTAGATCGTGCCCCCTTTTCCAAGAAACGATCCTAACGGTTGTGGGTTTACTATAAATACCCAACCCATTTTCACTCATTCCTCACTAGAATCTGATCTAAAAGACTCTAAGTTGAAACCATTGTTTCATACCTGAGTTATTTGGATCTAGATTAGCATTCGGGGACCTTTCGTAAGTATTCTTTCGTTCTTTTATTGCTTATCGAGTCTTTTCGAGTCTGAAAGTCAAACTTTGTTTGACTTTCTGCGTTGACCAGTTTATGGTCAATGCGAAGTTCATTTGAACTTCGCAACGTGATTGTAATCACGATGGTTATAGTCCCTTGTGACTATGCCTACTGATTACCACGTTGTAGGGTCGAAAGGATAAGCGATCTGATAAATCGCTTATACCTTCGAACCCGACCCATTTGGTCGATCATTAGGATCCGACCAAGCACATTAGGTGACCATAGTATATAGGGAATAACCTTCCGAGGTTATACCTTATGGTCGCTTCGTTTAAGTAGTTGTATGATAGGTAGTTTATATGCCTTAGGTAAATTACCAAAATACCCCTTTATGCCAAAATTCATTTTTAAACATATGTAACATAACTTTTGACATCTAAACTGATTTGACAACCATATTAGACATGTTAAGGCATATATTACTTGTCATAGGACTAGTTAGGCGGTCCGAACGCGTTTCACGTGAACGACGCGTTAAAGTAGCATAAGCTACCTAAACGGGTCGTAATGGATCACAAGCACTTAGGATAGGTTTCATTTAGTATGTAGGCTTTGTTAAACCATACTACATGAGTTCCCATACTCATTTGGTTTACGAACCCTCATTCTATCCGATCTTCCGATTTAGGTCCGGTTTATTAATGTAGTTACCAATATTAGGTGCCGTTTGATATTCCGAGATCTCTAGCATTGCTTGGTGGTTATCTTAGGACTTCTGAGCAATCTCAAGTGAGTACATAGACCCCTCTTTTACTGTTTTCCAAACTGTTTTGGGGTGGAACACATGTGCCTACTTGTTACTTTCGTGCTTTCCTGTTTTCACATCATATACCTGATATGTTTGTTAGTACATTATAGTACATGATTTCATTACATTTCATGCTATGTATGTCCATTGTGTGCATACTTAGTACATTGTTTTACATTACATTTATGCTATGTATGTTAACTGATAGCATGCTAGCACATTGATTTACATGACTTTTCTGCTTTGTATGTTAACTTAGCATACTTAGTACATTGTTTTTATATAACATGTTCACTTTTGCTATGACATTTGGTTTGCACAAAAGAGACTATTATACGTTCATTAACATTAGCTACGCCGCTCGGTAGTAAGTACTGGTACCATAGGACTTGACAAATCCCATTCCTGACATCCCGGGTTTGTTTGGATGTAAGGAATGACTGAATCCGAATACAATTCTTTTGATAACCTTGACTGAAAGGGTTATCCGACTGTCTCAAGGCTTGAATGTATGCGTTAACTTACCACATAAATGTTTGTATCAATGTAACATGTATTACTTTGCGAAACATAACTTTTTGATACATTCAAAATACTTTGTTTTGTACATTTCTACATTTGGACTATTTGACAATACTTTACTTACAAGACATAACATTTGTTACACATTACTTGACTACTTTTGGACTATCAACATTTGACATGGTTTATACAAGGACTTTTGACAATTGGTTTAAACATAGACATTATACATTGTTGGTTGGTTAAGTGACTTAAGTAACGAAATGTGAGTAATATGATACAAGCATGGTGGATACGCCGCTGGTACTTCCTATATATAAGTGTTTGTATTATATTACATATCATAGCGTTATTTAAATCATTGATTTTGGACTTATACATTTTATACAAGTAACATGTTTTCACAAGACTTTGTTTTACAATACGGTTTATTTTATACAACTCATTTTACATGGTTATTCATTTAACCATACCTTATTCTTTTACTTATACATATCATCTAAACTTTTTGTTTTTCAAGCGATTTACAAAACAAAATCAAATTACAAGGTTCATGACTAAACATTTCTTAAACTTAAGTCATGAATCCTATTTTCACAAAACCTATGTATCTCACAGGCATTTTTATGCTGACGTACCTATTTTCACATGTGTTTTCAGGAGCTTTTCCATAGGATGACGATCATGACACTAGGGCGGACCTGTGCCTTAGAGATTTAAAACGAAGATAGACTATGTTTAATTATGTTAAAAACTCTTTGATTCCTGTTTAAAACAATGAAACTCTTGTGTTTATAAATAAAATACAACTTTGAATGCCATGGTTATGAAACAATTAATTCTGTTACAACACACCCCGACGTTTTCCGCCACGTCTTGTATGTTATACGTGGTCGGGGTGTGACACTAACCCACCATGGGAAGATGAATTAGATGAACAATGGGCAAATCTCTATATGTTAGCCACTACAGCAGTGAATGTTAACTTTTAATTAAGTTAAACCGCCAAACCCGGACAAACCAATAAAATTAGATATCAACCATAGAAGTTTATAAATTATCTTATCTCTCAACACCCTGACCCAGTACTAGCACCCATATCACCTATGAGCCAGAAACTTTAAAGGAACTTTGCCCATTAGACGAACAACTTAGTAAGAGGAGAGAGAATAAACCTTATATAAAAGCATGCTGAGCATAATATTCCTAGATAGACTAAAATAAATTATGAATGCACATACCCTAGTATATTTTGAAATTCAATTGTAATTTGTAATATATATATATATATATATATATATATATATATATATATATAAAAGTCGCAATATTCGCCATTTTTAATTAAATCTGTTTGTACAGTTGTACTTAAGTATTTGTACTAAATATGAGCCTGTGATAATTAATAATTGATAGATACAGATGGAAAACGCTGATAATGAACCAGTTAACGAGATTAACCAATCTGAGCAAAACAATGAGGATCACTTCCTCAATAGGCAAGATATCAAGAATATCGTTGCTCAAGGAATAGCCAATGCTATTCCAGCAATCCTTGCTGCTGCCCGAAATCCAGTTGAACCTCAACAAATTATTCCTAGCAAACGTACTCATGAAGACAACTTCAGTAATAGCGTAAATGGAGGCAGTAACATTAATAATAATGATAATGATGTACTGCAAGCCCCAATTCTCAAAAGAATGAAAACCGCAACGCCTGGTTGCACTTACAAGGAATTCCTTGCCTGTAAACCTGTTGAGTTCGCAGGCAATGAAGGGGCGACTGCGGCACTGCATTGGTTGGAGAAAACCGAGGCAGTAATCAAAATAAGTAAATGTGCCACGGAGGATAAAGTCATGTACGCTTCTCACCTTTTTAAAGAAGAAGCATTAGAATGGTGGAACACGGTGTTACAAGCCAAGGGTAGTGACGTGGCCTATGCCATGAGTTGGAAGGAGTTTAAGCGTCTGGTGGAAAGAAAATTCTGTCCAGAATATGAAAAAGAACAAATGGCGAACAAATTTCTGAGCCACCGGATGGTGGATGTTGATTGTCGAGGGTATACTTCAAAGTTTTTCGAATATGCTCGAATTGTGCCTACTCTGGCTTCGCCAGAACCGGTTCTTATTTCTCGCTACATTTGGGGTTTAATTAGCGAGATCCGTGATATTGTCAAAGCTGCGAGACCCCGCACAATCGATGATGCGGTGGAATTAGCTAACACTTTGACAGACGGACTGGTGTGTACGCGAGAAGAAAATAGGAAGAAGGAATTGGCTCAGAAAATTACCCAAGGATTTCGTGTGGGTAATAATAGCAACTTTAAGAGAAAAGGAACTGGATCATCTTCCACTCCACTGTTCTGCAGGAACTACAAGAAGAAACATTTCAGAAAATGTAACGAAGTCTGCAATTTCTTCAAAGTTGTAGGACATCGTGAAGAAGATTGCAGAAAGAAAACAAAGATCTGCTACAACTGCGGAGAAGCTGGGAATTTCACACCAGAATGCCCTAAATTGGTCAAACCAGCAGATAACAAGGCCAAACCTGCCGAAGGGACTACGAAGAAAAACGTAAGAGCCTTCCAATTGACCACGCAGGAAGCCGAACTAATTCCTGACGTAATAGCTGGTACGTTCTTAGTTCACAACGTTTATGCGAAAGTATTATTTGACTCTGGTGCAAACCAAAGTTCTATAAATACTTCATTCTGCCAAGCTCTTAAGCTACCCTTAACGAAACTTAGGCAAGTTTTTATGGTAGAGACGGCAGGAGAGAATTCTGTTAATATAGATATGGTTTTGCAAAAAGAAAATATAGAACTTTCAGGTCATAAATTTTCTGCAAACCTATTACCCATGAATTTAGCTGGATTCGATGCCGTGTTAGGAATGGATTGGTTAGTAGCTAACCATGCTCGAATCCTATGTGATAAGAACTCCATAGAGATTCGTGCACCCACCGGAGAAGTAATTATGATTACAGGAGATAAGCCGCGAAAACCGATGAAGTTCATTTCAGTAATGAAAGTTACTAATTATGAACGAAAGCAAGGAATAGTGTATATGATTTCAGTAATCATTAGCACGAAGGGTAAGGAACTTAAGGAAATTCCTGTAGTCTCAGAATACTCGGATGTATTTCCAGAAGAGTTACCAGGATTACCACCAGATAGGGAGGTAGAATTTAGAATTCATTTAATTCCTGGAACTACACCCGTAGCAAAGGCACCCTATCGTTTAGCACCCACTGAAATGCTAGAATTGAAAAAGCAATTAGATGAATTACTAAGAAAAGGATTTATACAACCTAGTACATCCCCGTGGGGAGCACCCGTGTTGTTTGTGAAAAAGAAAGATGGTACAATGAGAATGTGTATCGATTATAGGGAATTGAATAAGGTTACAATTAAGAATCGATACCCATTACCTAGGATAGATGATCTTTTTGATCAACTTCAAGGAGCTAGATGTTTTTCTAAGATAGATTTACGCTCCGGATACCATCAGTTGAAGGTGCAAGAAGAAGACATACCTAAAACTGCCTTCAGAACTAGGTATGGTCACTACGAGTTTACAGTCATGCCCTTTGGGTTAACAAATGCTCCAGCAGCATTTATGGACATGATGAATAGGATCTGTAAACCATACTTGGATAAATTTGTAATTGTCTTCATTGACGATATACTTATTTATTCCAAAAATCAGGATGAGCATTGTCAGCACCTGCATGCACTCTTAACTTTGTTAAGAAAGGAGAAGCTTTACGCCAAATTCTCGAAGTGTGAATTTTGGTTACAGGAGGTGCAATTTTTAGGTCACATGGTGAATCATGAAGGTATTCATGTAGATCCCTCCAAGATAGAAGCGATCACCAAATGGAAGGGCCCGCAATCAGCTACAGAAGTTAGAAGTTTTCTAGGATTAGCTGGGTACTATAGGCCCTTTATTAAGGATTTTTCTAAAATAGCTGTGCCATTAACTAAGCTAACCTGTAAAACAGTTAAGTTTGAATGGGGACCTAAGCAAGAAGAGGCTTTTAGAATTTTAAAACAAAGGTTAACAAACACCCCAATCCTTGCCTTACCAGAAGGAACAGAAAATTTTGAAGTTTACTTTGATGCTTCAAAGCTAGGATTAGGATGTGTATTAATGCAACGCAAAAAGGTAATTGCGTATGCCTCAAGGCAATTGAAAAAGAACGAAGAAAACTATACGACTCATGACTTAGAGTTAGGAACCATAATGTTTGCCCTTAAGATATGGAGACACTATCTGTATGGAAGTAAGTTTACCGTCTATACAGATCATAAGAGTTTAAAATACATATTTGGGCAAAAAGAATTGAACATGAGGCAAAGGAGATGGATGGAAATCCTAAGTGACTACGACTGTGATATTCAATATCACGAAGGAAAAGCAAACGTAGTTGCAGATGCCTTAAGTCGTAAGTATCATGAGAAACAACGACGAGTTCGTGCTCTTAGATTAAGTTTACAATTAGACTTAATGGAACAACTGAAGAATATTCAGGAAACCGCAATCAAGGATGATGCTGAAAGAATGAAAGGAAGGATAAAGGAATTAGAGCAAGGAGCTGATGGAATTTGGAGATTCCATAAGAAAAGAATTTGGATACCTAAGCAAGGAGAATTAAGAAATAAGATTTTAGAAGAAGCCCATAAATCTAGGTATACCATGCACCCTGGTAATAATAAGATGTACCAAGATTTAAGGAATAATTTCTGGTGGATGGGAATGAAAAAGGACATAGCTAGATATGTATCTAAGTGTCTAACTTGTTCACAAGTTAAGGCAGAACACCAGAAGCCCTCAGGTCTACTACAACAATTAGAAATACCTGTATGGAAATGGGAACTTATAACCATGGACTTTGTTACTAAGTTACCCAAAACCAGAAAAGGTAATGACGCGATTTGGGTAATTGTTGATCGATTAACCAAATCAGCTCATTTTCTACCCATGAAGGAAACCTTTAGCATGGAAAGGTTAGCCAAGTTATACGTAGACGAGATAGTATCCTTACATGGAGTTCCACTCTCCATTGTATCGGATAGAGATAGTCGTTTCATTTCCCACTTCTGGACAAGTTTCCAGGAAGCAATGGGAACCCGACTAAATTTAAGCACGGCTTACCATCCCCAAACAGATGGACAGAGTGAAAGAACTATCCAAACCCTGGAGGACATGCTTAGAGCATGTGTGATAGATTTTGGTGGAAACTGGGATGACCACCTACCTTTAATTGAATTCTCTTATAACAATAGTTATCATGCAAGCATTGAAGCTGCCCCATTCGAAGCACTGTATGGACGAAAGTGCAGAACTCCAGTTTGTTGGGCAGAAATAGGAGAAAGCCAATTATTAGGTCCCGAGATTGTACAGGAAACCACCGACAAAATCACTCAAATCAAGGAAAGATTGAAAACGGCTCGAGATCGCCAGAAGAGTTACGCAGACAATCGACGCAAGCCACTGGAATTTCAAGTGGGAGACAGGGTACTCTTGAAGGTTCTCCTTGGAAAGGAGAAGTTCGGTTCGGTAAGAAAGGAAAGCTAAGTCCAAGATATGTAGGACCTTTTCCAGTAATACAGTGAATAGGGCCAGTTGCCTACCGCTTGCAACTACCAGAGGAATTAGCCGGGGTACATGATGTATTTCATGTATCCAATCTCAAGAAATGTCTATCTGACGAATCCCTGGTAGTACCTCTCCAAGACATAGAGGTAAATGATAAATTGAAGTTCGTGGAGAAACCACTTCAAACAGAAGACCAAAAAGTCAAGTTTCTCAAACACAAAAGACTAGTACTAGTCAAAGTCAAGTGGGAGTCGAAAAGAAAAGAGGACCCGAATACACCTGGGAGCTGGAATCGGAGATGAAGCGAAAGTATCCTCACTTATTTCAGTAAATCTCGAGGACGAGATTTTAAATAAGGTGGGGAGGATGTAAAGACCTTCAAAAATGTCCCAAAATGACCCGTAAGTGAAAACCCGGACCCCTGATACCCTAATGTGCATGAAAAACCAAGAAAACAAGAAAAATGGGTTTCACCCGGGCCGCGTAAGAGTAAGCTCAGGCTTACGCGGGCCGCGTCAAAGCCAAGTTGACCAGATAAGCATGCTAGGCCATGTGTCGCACACATGGCAGGCCTACCGATGACACGCTAGCCCTAGTCTACGCCTAGGGTCCCTCGCGGGCCGCGTAAGATCAAGAAGAAGCTTACACGGGCCGCGTAAACCTCATTTTCAGCTATAAATTGATCTGATCATGGCCTGTTCATTTGTGGCAAAAATTTTTCTCAAAAACGAAGTTCTACTGCTCAAAATCATAATTTCCATTAGGGAGGCACTGCTACGATACAGGGTATTAACTCGATCGCTGCTACGATTCAATGTCCGATCGATTGAAACTATCCAATGGATGTTTAAGTGCTGCCCACATTAGGGCTATACTTTGTCATTCGTCATGAATTCGATGGATGTTTAAGTGTTGCACTTTGTCATTCATTGTGAGGGTTTTAATCTCGTGAGTTATCTTAAATGTTGTATTAGTTACTGACCTAGTTCGTGTGCATTGTCATTTAATTTAGGTTGCAAGGCTTATCAGTAGGCCAAACTCTGCCCGTTTAAATCTGCAATGTGAGTCATTCTCTTTTTACCAAATTGATTTCAAAATCATGTTTGTTTTCAAAGTTATAATTACAGGGATTAAGTTTTGTAATCTTCAATTACTGCCGGTATGTGGGGTTTTGTATACATTACTTGCTTCCCGTCACCATTGGACAACGGGTTAGCCAATGGGTGATCTGACCATAGTCACAGATACAGTCGAGTGACAAATACCGATTTGGGGTAATTGGTTGATAGAAACATTGTAATCACCCTTAATACTGTATATTATAACAATGTGTCGTTTTGTGCAAATGAGTGACTCACCAGTATTTCCCTGCTGATAAAACCTTTTTAAAACATGTTTCAGGTGATCTGCTATGATCCAGGAAAAAGTGCCGTGTTGCACTACAAGTTTGAAGAAGTGGCTTAATAAAAAAATAATAATAATAAAGAAACATGTTTTTGGTATAATAGGGATTTCACAGTGAAATTCCCTTATTGTAAATTACAGGGTTTATCCCTAAATTATAAGATAAAATAATCGGGCATTTTCAAGTTTTAAACGATCCTATTAATAATTCTGATGCCAAATTAAACAAATACCATGGGGTTTCTGTCCAGCGGCTCCTGGACCGGCTCAAACCGGGTCGGGGGCTGTGACAGCGCGACAACTTGGTGAGTCTCCGGATAAGCTTTAGGCCACGTGGCAGACCTAGGGTGTGACACGGCAGCCCTAGCCGTAGCTAGGGTGGCCCTCGCGGGCCGTGTAAGATTTTCTTCAGGTTTACGCGGGCCGTGAGAGACTCAATTTTCAACTATAAAAAGTATGTACATGGGGCTTTCATCTGTGTTCGAAAAATCCATTCAAAACAACAAATTTCTGCTTATATTCGAGTGTTTAGAAGTCGAAACGCTGCTACGATTATAGGGTAATAACTCGATCACTGCTGTGATACAATGTCCGATCGATTGAAACCAATCCGATGGATGTTTAAGTGCTGCCCAAATCCGGGCTATACTTTGTCATTCGTCGTGAAGGTTTTGATTTCGTGAGCATATCATAAATGTTGTATTAAGTTACTAACCTAATTTCTTATGCATTGTTATTTTAACTAGGTTACCAGGCTTAATCAGTAGGCTAAACTCTGTCCAACTAGACTTGCAATGTGAGTCATTCTCTTTTTATCAAAACTGTTTTACAAAACCTCAAATTATTTTCAAGTTATATTTTACAGGAGGTAAGTCTTTGTTATCTTAAATTACTGGCAGTAAGTGGGGTATTGTGCACATTACTACTTTTTCTCACTTTTAGGTGGACGAACCTAAACAGTGATAATCATCACTATTGGGTGAAAGGACCCAATGGTGGTATGACCATAGTCACCAGGGTGTGACACCAGACCAGATAATTGTAAGATAGTGGCAATTGTAATCGATCTTACTCCTGTAGATTATGGCACTGTGTCATTTTGTACAAATTGAACGACTCGCCAGTATTTCCCCGCTGATAAAATCTTTTTAAACATGTTTCAGGTGATTTACTGTGAACCAGGAAAAGTGCCACGTAGCACTACTAGCTCGGAGAAAGTGGCCAGTAAATAAATAAACATGTTTTTTTTTGTAAACAGGGAATTTCCCTGAGAAATTCCTTTATTGTAAATTCTGGGGTTGTCCCAAAAATGTGAAATAAAATAAACGGGTATTTTCAGTTAAAAGATCCTGTTAACATTTCCGCTGCCAAAAATTCAATACCACGGGTTTTCTGTCCCGCGGCTTCTGAACCGGTAAACCGGGCCGGGGGCCGTGACAGAAAAAGGTGGTATCAGAGCCACTGATCTAAGCCAATTAAGTATTTAGAAATACTTAATTTTCCAAATTTGCCATTCTGTGATTTTGTGAAAATTTAATTTAATAAATAAAATTTTAACTTATATTTGTATGTATTTCTTCATGTGTGCTAACAACATGAATGAACTGTCGGAGACACTCCGAAACTTTACCATCCATACCACCGATATGGATACAACAGGAACCCAATCAGGATAAGGCGGATACGGAAGGGCCACTAGTATTCCAGGCCCAGCCCCAGGAGAAAGCTAAGCCTAAAAAGAGGAGAAGAATCCTGGACTGGAAACGCGGACGAAGGACCTGCCCAAAAGGTGAAAAAGACAGAGGATCCAAAGGACAACGGAAAAGGGAAAGAGATAGGGGAAAGCTCCGGCCAAGCCCAGGAGATACCACCTTGGGAAGAGCTTTATCGAAAACTTGCAAATTGTGACCTCATCGGACCTGCCGATGAAACTCTTTTCAATTTCCCAGCCTAATCTGAACTTCCAATTAATTTGGAACCTGCAATTCCGGACCCTATTGTCTACCACCAACTTCTACCCGGAGAATTGGAGGAATGGTGGACGAGTGACTGGCAATTTCAGAACTTCATGAATAACCCCAACGTTTATTTTCCCCAGTTTGATCCTGAACCTGCACCATACCCACCTATGAGCACATAAAACTTAGCTGAACTCCGCCACTATGGCGAGGAACTGGTGGATGTGGGAAATAAAATTTGGAAAGTGGGGGAGAAAATCACGTGGAAGTACGACGAGAGGGAACGTCATTTCTGAAGGGCCAACTAACGGGGGTGGAATGTTTGTGTAATAGTAATAATAATAATATAATATTGTATAATAATAATTAAAATAAAACTTTTGTAAAATAAATAGTGTGTATCGATGCATACTAATATATAAAAATATAAAAGTCCCAAGGTCGACAATTTTGGCTATACATGTTGACTTGATTATGTGTGATTGCATTGTTGTGTGTTTGGTTGCTATCTATTTTGTGGCAATAATTTGTATTTATTGTTAATTATTCAGATGGAAAATGTGAAAAACCAACCGGTCAATGAAGTTAATCAATCTGAACAAAACAATGAGGATCACTTCCGTAATAGGCAAGACATAGAAAATATCGTTGCTCAGGGAATAGCCAACGCTATCCCCGCAATTGTCGCTGCTGTTAAGAACCCTGTTGAACCTTCACAAGCCAACCACAACAAACGTACTCGCGTTGACAATTTCAGTAATAGTGTAAATGGAGGCGGCAATAATAATAATGATGTGGTTCAAGCCCCATTTTTTAAGAAAATGAAAGCTGCAACACCTGGTTGCACTTACAAAGAATTTCTTGCCTGTAAGCCAGTCGAATTTGTTGGTGCATACGTCTGTCGACTTCGTCTTGTATCGAGTCTAGTATTAGAATTGTTAGATCAGGGCGCGTTGTACGAGAAAATAGGAGAGTTTAGGGTGTATTAATTGTAATTTCGCTTGAAGGAGAGTAATTCCGCTTGAAAGTGTCAAGTACCATTTCAAGCAAAATTAACTTAGTTAATTCCGCTTGAAATGGTCTCGGTTACTTTCAAGCGGAATCACGAGTCCTATATATACCCATCTCAAGCGAAATCATTGGTAACTTTTCGTCATTCCGGTACCGAAGTGCTGCCGATGCGTCATTTGATCTGTAAAGCTGTGATATCAATAAAACAAGACGATTAATAGTGAAACAAGTTGTTTTTCAAGTCTGTTTCATTATTTCCTCCTCTGAAACAGATAAGAATTCTTTTGATCGACTCGTTTGGGTCACAACTCGATCCTACAAGTGGTATCAGAGCTTAGGAAGAAGAGTTCTTGCTAAAACAGCCTAATTTTCTGACTTCTTCACCTTCTTTTTGAAATTGAACTAGTTTTCACGGTCAAAAAGTCTTGAATTTCACATATTGTGTGCGAAACTGTGTTTTAACTAATCCTTGAAAGAATTGGACATTAATTCGGCTTAAAACTGATAAAAATCATAATTCCGTTTGAAATCAGATCGTAAAAGATGACGTCAGCAGCATTTCAAGTGAGATTAGCAGGTTGATTCCGCTTGAAATTGTATTTCCGCTTGAAAAGTCACCTTATTCCGCTTGAGAACATTTAATTCCGCTTCAGTGGGTAATTTCGTTTGAGCCGTTTCAAGCGAAATCAGGTGATTCCGCTTCAGGTTGTTATTCCGTTTGAAAGTTTGGTGTTTCAAGCGAAATCAGTGATTCCGCTTCAAAGTAATTTAGTTTGAGGGTGTGATTTCGTTTCAAGGAGGTTATTCCGCTTCAAAGTATTATCTCGCTTGAAATGGTAATTTCGCTTCAAAAGCTGATTTCGTTTCAAAGGGTTGATTCCGTTTGAAACCATATTCCGTTTGAACTTGTGTTTTTGTGAAAAAATTTCCCGAAAAAATGGACGAGGATTTCTACAATGCATTTGCGACACCGATTGCTCCTGTTACTGCTGCTGAAACTATGTACAATGAGAATGAGACCGGAACTTATCAGAAACCGCCAAAACTTATGTACATTGAAGATTTTCAAGGATGGAAAAATCGATTTGAAAACTGGGTGCAAGCTTATAAATTTGACGCATGGTGTTCGTTGTTGAAAGATTATGAGAAACCAAAGAATGAACGTGTCACACCCCCAAAATACCACATGCGGAAACACCGCGGGACGTGTAACGTACCAGGATCCATGCCACCAATCACATTGAACTATAGTATATATTTAAATAAAAACTTTCATTCATTATCATTAAGTGTTACAAAACATTAAATGAAATTCAGTGTATACAGCGGAAGCATAAATCGTTTGTTAAGTGTTTCATAAACCACATGTACGAAACCGTTAGACTTGTCTTGCAATTCCAAGTATCTCGACCCATGACCACTCCAGCATCCCAGACAGCAAGTTCCAAATGATATAACCTATAGACCTGCAAGCATGCAGACAAGTGTGTCAGACGACGCTGGTGAGTTCAAAGTTTTGTTAACGCGTTTAGTTACCAGATGTGTGTATAAAACAGTTCAACGTTTTGTTTTGATGTTGTTATTAACTCGATTACCGCAACTGGCTACAAGATATGAATGCCCAACCCCAATGCCTCTATCAAGGCATTGGTCAAGTGGTCGAGGTAATTAGCTCAACTAATAACCTCGAGTAGATGTAAGGGGTCTTATATATACACGATGTGAATGCCCAACCCCAATGCCTCTATCTAGGCATTGGTCAAGTGGTCAAGGTAATTAGTTCACGCCCGTCCTTTCGGCACGGTGTGAGGGTGCCAATCCTAATAGCGCTATCAACTAAATACCTCGTTGCCTTCCTGGCAACAATCGGTAGATGTAGGGGGTCTTACATAATAGAAACTGAGTAATAACAAACATCCCATTAACCTGCATTCCTCCCTGGAACGTTACCCGATATCCCTCTCTGGGATGCATGCTTGGAAAAGAGCAGTGAACTCACCTTAGAGTTGCTCGGTATTTAACAAGTTACCCGTTCCAATTAATCAACCAGCCCTACAATAGTGGGATCGAACAGGATAATGTTCTCGATGATGGGGGGTCGTCCACTGTCACCGCGATCCACAAGAGGTTCCCAAGAGGCGTGGGGTTGTTTAGGGTTTTTTTATTAACCTATGTATCCCTATACATAATATACGTAAACAAAGAATAAGGAAATGGGCTCAGTTTTGGCTTGGGCCTGCGAAGCTTGTCTAGCTAAGCTAAACATATACGGAACCCGTAAAAAGGAGTGGGCTCATGCATCTCGGATTGGGTTTCACAAGTATATGGTCCGAGATGATATGTATTGAGCCATTTAGCCAAGAGGTGTGTGTCTCACATAGGTTTGCGGCCCAAAAGATTATACGGCCCAGTTTAGTTAATACCCAATTTCCCGATAATTAACCAACACATGAAAACATTCAATGGTTCCATTATAAATAACCAATACACACATAAACGTCTAATGATGCAAGAGTGTAATATGTAGGTAATTAAACGTAGGAACACACGCCAAAGATTGTGGAATTTAAGTAGCGCTAACCTCAGAGATTCGGGTTGTCACATCATCCCCAACTTGAAAGAAATTTCGTCCCGAAATTTGATAAGTATCCCAAACAACAAGGTGTTAGATCAGGGTGACTATGGATTTTTCTCGGGTACCACATCATCCCCAACTTGAAAGTGAATTTCGTCCCGAAATTCGTCAATGACGGCCAAGGTTGAAATAACTGTTTGAACAATTGACGATACAAGAGCTTCATCCGATCATGGCGTTTCCACGTGAACTCCGGTCCACGTCTTCAGTTCCAGTGAACACTCACGATTGAAATTCGACTAGGTTAACGAACCTTGACTCCCTGGTCCATGTGTTCGATAAATTCCTCTAGTAAAGGTATCGCACGTGTTTCATCACACCATTACTGCCTTAGATCCGAAACATAGATGACATCGCGTACGTTACCCAATTCGTCGGGTAACTCGAGTTTGTAGGTTACGCTACCGATTCTTCCCAGACTGTTGAATGGTCCATTGTGACGTCAGTTAAGCTTGCCATGTTTCCCAAGCATTCCACACCCTCCCAGGGTGAGTCTTTCAACACAATACGATCGCCTACGGCGATCTTCCAGCGTTTCCCATGTTCATCAGCTTTCTTAATGGTCGCGCGTTGCCGCCAATCGAATCCCGATCCAAACAACCTTCCCAAGAGTTTCGAGTACCAGTCCTGGACTAGTAATTAAGTTGTCATCCATCTCATTCTAACAAGAAGGTTGGCATTATTGTCTAAGTAATGCCTCAACAGAGTTGTCTGGTTACCAAAATGATAACTGCCGCAGTAGTACTCAACCATAGGTAAGAGTCCTTTAAATTTGCACCAAAGCCAGTTGCACACATGCTCGTGGCATGTCTTCGAGTGCCAGGAGAGTTCGTTTTCTCAGATCGTTTGCCCAACAACGATAAGCAATGCTCTGGTCCTGACGTGAGCCAAGGGTGTGGTGTATTGCCTGACATAAATCATGCATAGATCAAATTCAGAGCTAACAGGAGTTGGCACCTCGTGCCTAAACGCCGCCTCTCCTAGAGGAACATTCACAGCTATGAAGACTCGTCAGGTTTCCTGATTACAAGAAAGTGTGCTTGTAACTTGAGTCCATCAATGATCGCCCAGGTGATGATGTTTCCGTTTTGAGTTGTAAGTAGACTAGTGTTAAAATCCATGGCAGTCTGTCCTTGTTTCCATACGGGTGTTTTTGGTTGCTGATATTCCACCTTGACTTTCCCACAAGTCAACATCATTCACATGCGTAGCTAGGCGGGCCTTCATACCCGATCATCAGTACAAGATCCTATAGATCCTAATATCTCTTATAAAAACCCAGAAGACTAGAATATCGAGGTCGGTGTGCTTTGTTCGCCACGAGTTCCCTACAGTTGCCGTATAATAAGATCCACATTCATTCCAGGAGGTAGCGCCTATCGTCCGACCCACCAAAGGTTGCTTCTCCATGCCCCGCATGGGTTTACTTGAAACTCCCCTTCCTTCAGTTCTCTATTTTGAACTGAGCGAGTCTCATCAGGTAGGTTAGAGTCAATGGTGAGCTACACGCTCATACGTGTTTAAGGTCCAAAGTCGTAATCGCTTGAGGGTTCCATCCAACGATGCTATTACCTGTTTTGCTCTTCTGAAACAAAGGTACACGGGAGGCCCTTGTGATCGGTCTAAGTAGTGCCTTTGGTACCATCCAAGTCATGCCCCCAACTCAAATCCAAAGACCATGGTTTCCACCGTAAGTTGTGATTCGTATAGTTCTTCTTGTAAACCCACCGCATAGGTCATCGCATTCTCGTGTTGCATCGGCACGTAACTGGGACTCCGATCTGAACCGTCATGGTATTCCACTAAATCACCCATACCCTCAGGTAAAGACGATGCTCAGTGTATTGCAGAGTTGGAATTCGAAAGCTGAAAAGACGTTCTCCTGTTTTGTCTCCCACGAACACAGCACCCTGCTGTGCTCAAGGGAGTTAAGCTGCGTGATCTTAGAAAATCCTGTGATGAATCCACAACAGCATCCACCGAAACCAAGAAATTGTTGTACCCCCGAAGGAATCTTTGGTGTCAATCAGTTTCTAACAAAATGGATCCTAGCACAATCCACGCGTATCCTCACTTCGTTGATTACATGATCAAAATGCATCTCTCGAATCTAGATGTTTCATTAAACAAGACTTCACACGTAATGACTCCTATCTCAGGAGCTCTAAGATAAGATACAGATGTCGTCCATGATGTCCCTTCCTCCAGGAAATGGCTCAAAACGTCATTAATACTACGGTCGATTCTTGTGGTCCATAAGCTGCTGGTGTGTTGATTACCTCGATGGTCATGGTGTACAAAGTCGCACTGGCCGCATTGCGTTTGATATGCCATTCTAAGAGCATTCCCTCATTGGACTTCCATCTGACGATAGTTCATTCGTTAGCCAATCCTCGAATGAAAGCTCGGCCCTCGCAACTAGTCGACAGGTTGTCAATACAATGGTCGAGGTAAACGCTTCTTGGCTGCCACCTTGTTAAGTTCTCGATAATCAGAATACATACGAAAAGACTTATTTTCATGGATATAACTGGGGCTTCCCAAAGCGAAAACTAGGTCCGACAAAACTCATGTCCAACAGTTCTCGTAGTAGCTTATACAGTTCTTGCAACCCTCCTGGTGCAAGACGGTAAGAGTATGAGTATTTGGAGCTGCCACTGGTGTGAGATCAACTGAGATTCTGACTAACAGTTGTGGTAGTAAACCTAAAAGTTCCCCGAATAGCACACTGAGATGAGTCACAACAATCGGTGGATCCTCGATCCTATTTTCCTTAGCCTTATCATCAAAAATGGTTGTTATCATAGCGGGGTCATCCCTCCGTAGACACTTCTGGGTCTTCACAGCTGGAATGGCGTTACCCTTGCACCATTCAGACACTTCAAAGTATAAGTGACACAAAATTTTCCATCCTCAAGGTATATTTACGCGATATCCAGATAATCAATCTACACTGCTACTGCATCGAGGCCAAAAAGGGAGGTCGATGTCGAACACTTGTCCCACAAGGTCGAGTTTGCATCCCAATGAACATACAAGGCTTCAATTGGCTTGCCATCAGTCGGTACCATGACAGGTTTGGTTTCGGGAAGCATCAGAGTTGAACGGAATCGAGACGAAGCGGTTAGCTACCCATGCAAGCTACCATGTTGCTATTATGCCTGGCGTCGCCTACGCCAATCCTAAATGCCCTTCCACAAGCACCACTACTAGTGTTGTTACGATCATGTGGATTTCCCAATACTGTTATCGTTCCCTTGGTTGTTGACATTTTGACTTAACAACAATCGTCCCTTGTCGAAGCCGCCCTTGTTTCCATACGGTTGGCCGCGATTACGAGTACCTTGATGTCGACGTGACTGTTGCCTCTCATGCCGTTGCTTGAAACGGAGACATGGTCCTTCTTGTCACATTTCCGTGCCACGTCCTAAGGCGTTATCCATTGCGTTGGCAGTTACACACTCTATACTGTAGTTAATTGTCATCGCTCATAACCCGATTGATTCGTAAGAGTTGACTCTCATAAGTCGCTGACTAGGGTTAGAGATTTGATTGCAGTCACTTTACTGGTGTTCGTTGCCGATAGTCAAGGCCGTTCTAATGCTGACGTTAAATGGCTGATGTCCATTATTGATAATCAGGGACGTCCAAATACTGAGGTCGGTAAAGTACTACTCTCATTCCCTTGTCCATCGTTCTTACAAGTTGATTGAGTAATACCCAGTATGTTTCCAGAATGTTGCAGAAGTGATCGCACTTCGGGATTTAGGACGTCTGTGTGTTAGGCTCCAACAAACGATGATAAGTGGGGAAGGTAATGACCAATCATTCGACGCTACAACATCCAACTCAGGGACGTTCGTACAAGCACCTAACATTCTACGCAGTTTGCTGGGCGTTCTGATGGGTGTTCAGGTAATATTTGATAACATCGGGATTCGTAAGGGTTCAGTGGGAAGTGAAAAGTTCATGTTCAAGTAAGAGTCAATCACTGTTATGACTCCTATAGACTGTTGTGTCACATCAATCAAATAACAGAGCGGAACCCCTTCTTCACTTGTTAAGCCTCACTGGGACTCGCATGCACCCCACATTATTATTATGTGTGCACCCACAATAATATTGTGATTTGCATGCTCATCTCAGCTCCTCCTAACTCATGTCAAATGGTTCCTCAACTAAAGTAGCAACAAAGAGCATCACGAAACGGGAGTCACGAATGTTTAGGGAAATACCACCCTATCAGTCATATAACACATGCAAGTAATACATGAATTCATACTGTTGTGCTCAACGTGCAATCACATGCAATATTATATGTAAGTGTTCACTAGTTATACAGTACAATGAGTATACGAGAGACGAACCTTGTTATCTGGAGCTGAGTGTCATGGTCGTATTCACGTTTTCAGAACTGTTCAGTTATAGTCTGGTTTTATAAAAACATTTTTCCCCTTTTTAAAACCAAGTTCACTATAACCAATGGCTCTGATACCAAACTGTCACACCCCCAAAATACCACATGCGGAAACACCGCGGGACGTGTAACGTACCAGGATCCAAGCCACAAATCACATTGAACTATAGTATATATTTAAATAAAAACTTTCATTCATTATCATTAAGTGTTACAAAACATTAAATGAAATTCAGTGTATACAGCGGAAGCATAAATCGTTTGTTAAGTGTTTCATAAACCACATGTACGAAACCGTTAGACTTGTCTTGCAATTCCAAGTATCTCGACCCATGACCACTCCAGCATCCCAGACAGCAAGTTCCAAATGATATAACCTATAGACCTGCAAGCATGCAGACAAGTGTGTCAGACGACGCTGGTGAGTTCAAAGTTTTGTTAACGCGTTTAGTTACCAGATGTGTGTATAAAACAGTTCAACGTTTTGTTTTGATGTTGTTATTAACTCGATTACCGCAACTGGCTACAAGATATGAATGCCCAACCCCAATGCCTCTATCAAGGCATTGGTCAAGTGGTCGAGGTAATTAGCTCAACTAATAACCTCGAGTAGATGTAAGGGGTCTTATATATACACGATGTGAATGCCCAACCCCAATGCCTCTATCTAGTCATTGGTCAAGTGGTCAAGGTAATTAGTTCACGCCCGTCCTTTCGGCACGGTGTGAGGGTGCCAATCCTAATAGCGCTATCAACTAAATACCTCGTTGCCTTCCTGGCAACAATCGGTAGATGTAGGGGGTCTTACATAATAGAAACTGAGTAATAACAAACATCCCATTAACCTGCATTCCTCCCTGGAACGTTACCCGATATCCCTCTCTGGGATGCATGCTTGGAAAAGAGCAGTGAACTCACCTTAGAGTTGCTCGGTATTTAACAAGTTACCCGTTCCAATTAATCAACCAGCCCTACAATAGTGGGATCGAACAGGATAATGTTCTCGATGATGGGGGGTCGTCCACTGTCACCGCGATCCACAAGAGGTTCCCAAGAGGCGTGGGGTTGTTTAGGGTTTTTTTATTAACCTATGTATCCCTATACATAATATACGTAAACAAAGAATAAGGAAATGGGCTCAGTTTTGGCTTGGGCCTGCGAAGCTTGTCTAGCTAAGCTAAACATATACGGAACCCGTAAAAAGGAGTGGGCTCATGCATCTCGGATTGGGTTTCACAAGTATATGGTCCGAGATGATATGTATTGAGCCATTTAGCCAAGAGGTGTGTGTCTCACATAGGTTTGCGGCCCAAAAGATTATACGGCCCAGTTTAGTTAATACCCAATTTCCCGATAATTAACCAACACATGAAAACATTCAATGGTTCCATTATAAATAACCAATACACACATAAACGTCTAATGATGCAAGAGTGTAATATGTAGGTAATTAAACGTAGGAACACACGCCAAAGATTGTGGAATTTAAGTAGCGCTAACCTCAGAGATTCGGGTTGTCACATCATCCCCAACTTGAAAGAAATTTTGTCCCGAAATTTGATAAGTATCCCAAACAACAAGGTGTTAGATCAGGGTGACTATGGATTTTTCTCGGGTACCACATCATCCCCAACTTGAAAGTGAATTTCGTCCCGAAATTCGTCAATGACGGCCAAGGTTGAAATAACTGTTTGAACAATTGACGATACAAGAGCTTCATCCGATCATGGAGTTTCCACGTGAACTCCGGTCCACGTCTTCAGTTCCAGTGAACACTCACGATTGAAATTCGACTAGGTTAACGAACCTTGACTCCCTGGTCCATGTGTTCGATAAATTCCTCTAGTAAAGGTATCGCACGTGTTTCATCACACCATTACTGCCTTAGATCCGAAACATAGATGACATCGCGTACGTTACCCAATTCGTCGGGTAACTCGAGTTTGTAGGTTACGCTACCGATTCTTCCCAGACTGTTGAATGGTCCATTGTGACGTCAGTTAAGCTCGCCATGTTTCCCAAGCATTCCACACCCTCCCAGGGTGAGTCTTTCAACACAATACGATCGCCTACGGCGATCTTCCAGCGTTTCCCATGTTCATCAGCTTTCTTGATGGTCGCGCGTTGCCGCCAATCGAATCCCGATCCAAACAACCTTCCCAAGAGTTTCGAGTACCAGTCCTGGACTAGTAATTAAGTTGTCATCCATCTCATTCTAACAAGAAGGTTGGCATTATTGTCTAAGTAATGCCTCAACAGAGTTGTCTGGTTACCAAAATGATAACTGCCGCAGTAGTACTCAACCATAGGTAAGAGTCCTTTAAATTTGCACCAAAGCCAGTTGCACACATGCTCGTGGCATGTCTTCGAGTGCCAGGAGAGTTCGTTTTCTCAGATCGTTTGCCCAACAACGATAAGCAATGCTCTGGTCCTGACGTGAGCCAAGGGTGTGGTGTATTGCCTGACATAAATCATGCATAGATCAAATTCAGAGCTAACAGGAGTTGGCACCTCGTGCCTAAACGCCGCCTCTCCTAGAGGAACATTCACAGCTATGAAGACTCGTCAGGTTTCCTGATTACAAGAAAGTGTGCTTGTAACTTGAGTCCATCAATGATCGCCCAGGTGATGATGTTTCCGTTTTGAGTTGTAAGTAGACTAGTGTTAAAATCCATGGCAGTCTGTCCTTGTTTCCATACGGGTGTTTTTGGTTGCTGATATTCCACCTTGACTTTCCCACAAGTCAACATCATTCACATGCGTAGCTAGGCGGGCCTTCATGCCCGATCATCAGTACAAGATCCTATAGATCCTAATATCTCTTATAAAAACCCAGACGACTAGAATATCGAGGTCGGTGTGCTTTGTTCGCCACGAGTTCCCTACAGTTGCCGTATAATAAGATCCACATTCATTCCAGGAGGTAGCGCCTATCGTCCGACCCACCAAAGGTTGCTTCTCCATGCCCCGCATGGGTTTACTTGAAACTCCCCTTCCTTCAGTTCTCTATTTTGAACTGAGCGAGTCTCATCAGGTAGGTTAGAGTCAATGGTGAGCTACACGCTCATACGTGTTTAAGGTCCAAAGTCGTAATCGCTTGAGGGTTCCATCCAACGATGCTATTACCTGTTTTGCTCTTCTGAAACAAAGGTACACGGGAGGCCCTTGTGATCGGTCTAAGTAGTGCCTTTGGTACCATCCAAGTCATGCCCCCAACTCAAATCCAAAGACCATGGTTTCCACCGTAAGTTGTGATTCGTATAGTTCTTCTTGTAAACCCACCGCATAGGTCATCGCATTCTCGTGTTGCATCGGCACGTAACTGGGACTCCGATCTGAACCGTCATGGTATTCCACTAAATCACCCATACCCTCAGGTAAAGACGATGCTCAGTGTATTGCAGAGTTGGAATTCGAAAGCTGAAAAGACGTTCTCCTGTTTTGTCTCCCACGAACACAGCACCCTGCTGTGCTCAAGGGAGTTAAGCTGCGTGATCTTAGAAAATCCTGTGATGAATCCACAACAGCAACCACCGAAACCAAGAAATTGTTGTACCCCCGAAGGAATCTTTGGTGTCAATCAGTTTCTAACAAAATGGATCCTAGCACAATCCACGCGTATCCTCACTTCGTTGATTACATGATCAAAATGCATCTCTCGAATCTAGATGTTTCATTAAACAAGACTTCACACGTAATGACTCCTATCTCAGGAGCTCTAAAATAAGATACAGATGTCGTCCATGATGTCCCTTCCTCCAGGAAATGACTCAAAACGTCATTAATACTACGGTCGATTCTTGTGGTCCATAAGCTGCTGGTGTGTTGATTACCTCGATGGTCATGGTGTACAAAGTCGCACTGGCCGCATTGCGTTTGATATGCCATTCTAAGAGCATTCCCTCATTGGACTTCCATCTGACGATAGTTCATTCGTTAGCCAATCCTCGAATGAAAGCTCGGCCCTCGCAACTAGTCGACAGGTTGTCAATACAATGGTCGAGGCAAACGCTTCTTGGCTGCCACCTTGAACATTCAAGTCCTCAACAACAGTATTCAACAAATCTGCACTGCAATGTCACTTTGAACATTCAAAATGGTCAAAATTTGTCTCCAGAAATAGCCAAGCAACACATGGCATCACTCGTTGCTATGTTGGAATCTTATGAAGGTTTGATTGCTGGCAAGATTGGAAATCTGATGCTTACAAAAGAAGATTATGACCAAATTGATGCAGAGGAACTTGAGTTGATGGATGTGAAGTGGTGTTTGGCTAGTGTTTGTAGGAGAGCAGAAAAGTTTCAACAAATTACTGGTAGAGATGAGTTTCGAGGAATGGCTACTTCTCCGTTGGGTTTTGAAAAATCAAAAGTTACATGTTTCCGGTGTAAAGGAAAGGGTCATTTTAAGAGAGAATGTACAAATAAAGAAGCAACTGGGAATCAAGAAAAGAACAATTATTATCAGAAATCAATTTTTCATCAGATTGATCAACAACCTCAACAAAAGGATCAAAAAACTGCTCATGGTAAAATGATCGAAGATGCAAATAAGAAAGCTTATTTTGGTATCATTGATCAAGATGATGAGTTTGTTGCAGAGGGTTTTAGCTGGGATAACTACATTCCACAAGGTTCAGGTCTAGTTGCAGAGGGATTTAGCTGGGATATATATATTCCACAAGGTTCATGTTTTGTTGCTAGAATTCTAGATGAAGATGAGGCTAGTCAGAAAAGAATCCCGATTTTTCCAGATCTAGGAAGTGATATTGATACTGATGATGAGGAAGAACATCTTAACAAAGCTAGAAAAGGCATAGATCCTGACAGTTTTAATTTGTTTTTTGCAGATAAAATGGAGATGTTGTATCAAAAGAAGATTGCTAGATTGAGGAGAGAGTTGGAAGCAGCAAGAATGCTAGCTGATGAAAAGGCAAAAACAGAAACTGGAGAAGCTAATGTTGAACCAGTAACTGAGAAAGTAGTAGAGAAAATCATTGAAGTGGAGAAAGTGGTGGAAAAAATAGTCGAAGTTGAGAAACTTGTCGAGGTAGAAAAAATTGTTGAAGTAGAAAAAATTGTTGAAGTTGAGAAACTCGTTGAAGTTGAAAAGACTGTCGAGGTTGAAAAGATAATTGAAAAGGTGGTTGAAATTGAAAAACCATGTTTGAAGTGTTTAGAAGTTTGTGAGGAGAAAGATAAGAAGATTGTTGATTTGGAGAAGATTAAAAAAGATTTACTGTCTGATGTGAAGTACGTGAAAGAATCGTATGATGTGCTGAACAAAACAGTTGATAGTCTGAAAAGGACGAATTCAGAGATTGAAAATGCAATGACAAAAATGAGCTCAACATTAATGACAAAGCAGAGCGTCATCAATGAGTATATCGAAGATTGTGCTAAACTGAAGCAGGAGTTGGAACTTGAAAAGATTGAGAGTGAAAGGATTAAACGATTACTGTTGAGTTATACTACTTGTGATTATTTGATTGATCGTGTTTATCCTACTGTTGCATGTCTTTAAGCATTCAAAGATAAAGAGATGGAAGATACTGATACTGGTAAGAAACAAAGTGTCAAGTATAACAGATGTCTGCCACCGATCCATGAAAGTTATTATCCCAGGAATGCTAACGAGGAGCGTCTAAAAAAGGCAATCAACATCAAGTTAAAGTCTGAAATCATTGATGAATTACCAGACAATATTGATGTCACATTCACAGCGTCTGACACTGATCATGAGTCTGAGTTATTAAAGAAAGTGGTCGATCAGGTGTTGGATATGGATGAAGAGTCAAAACCGGAGTCTAAGTCTGAAAGTTTGAGTTCGTCAGAAAAGAGTCCGAGTTCACCGGTTAAAAGGGTTTACAATAAAGAATTTCTGTTATCAAAATCTAATTTGAATGACGGACCAATCAAAGTGTCTTATACTTTGAATGATTCAGACAAATTATATTCTGATGAGGAATTTCCAATAAGAAGTGTTAAAACTGAAATGATCAAACAGGTTTTCAAATTAACAGAAATTAATATTTCTGAAATAAAAGATTTAAATCTTCATGAAAAACCTAAAAAGTACACTTCAAGAGTTCAACAGAGATTGAAAAAGAAAAAGGGTTACGGTTCTGGTTATGGTTTTCAAAAGAAACCAAACCGTAACAGTAATTTCAAAAAGAAAGGTCTTGGTTTTAATTCTTCAGAAAATTATAAAAATGAGAAAAATTATAAACCGAAAACAACATTTGTTGCAGGAGGAAGTTCTGAAGATGAGCAGAAGAAACCATTTTGGAAACAATCAAATCAAGAATTTCTTGCTGAAGTAAAGAGGAATGTGAAGAAGTTTGCTCCGAGAATTGACAGAAGAATCTGTTTTAAGTGTCAAAAAGTTGGACACATTGCTTGGAATTGCCAAGAGTCCACTTATTCAAAACAGGGAGTGTCTTCTAACTCTGAAATGAGAAGGAAATGTATTGATAAATCGACTTTGGAAGTTGGTGAAACTTCAAAACGTTTTTACAAAAGACAAGTCGATTTAGACAAACAAAGATGGGTTGTTAAGATTTCTGATAGTAATTCTGACAATGAATCTGATTCCATAAAATCAGAGGAGTCATCTGTTGAGAAGAAGAATGAGAATTCCATTCCAGAGGTGAACGATGAAAACTTTCCTAAATTATCTAAAGAAAATTTGAAGTTGAAAGTTGGTAAAACTGAGATTTCAGGTCAATTCTTTGTTGGTAACAAAGAATTTGATGTTGAAAAGGCGTTTAATGGCAAAGTTAAACATATTTTTTGGGAAGATGGTTGATGGGAAGGTTAAAAATGCAAAAGAATTTTATAAATCAAAATGTTGGTGGGACAGATGTTTGCCACCAAAATCACCCAAGGCTGGTCAGGCCTGGGTGACTGCATTTTCACCATAAATTCCTGACTTGCTGGAGCTCCCAGGTTGGTAAGAGTGGAGCAGGAATCGGCATCATTCTTGAATATGTTTGGTAAATCTACAGGTGATATCTTTATATTGTTATATTTTGATTTACAAGTGGTTTTGGTTGAAAAGTGAACCTACAAGTGGTTGAAAAAGGTTTTCACTTTCAAGTGGTAAATCAAGGACATTAAATTGTACTTGTTTTTACTACAAATGGTATTTTGGAGAACAATGTGATGAACCCCAACTTTACAAGTGGTAAAATCAACGAAACTTATTTTCCGGAAAATCCATTTGATTAAAACAAACTTAAGTGTTTTGAAATCACAATGGGAAAATAGTTTGTTGAAAGGGGGAGTTCTGATTGTTTTATGCCAAGTGAATGGCGAATTGAAGTGATTTGATATCAGTTGTCAATTTACTTGTACAGTTTGTTTTCAAATTTTCTTTAAATAATTCTAAATTTTAGGGGGAGTAAGAAATTTTCAGAAAATCCAAAAACATTTGAAAATTTGAAAAAGGCAAAAACATGATAAAATCAAAAATGATTTTTGTTGTAAAAAGAGGAAATGATAGTACATCAGTGGACAATCACAGCATGCTAAAGAATTGGAAAGTTAAAAAGTGATAAACGGTCTCACTGATTATATGCCAGTAGGTTTTTGCACATTTAGTAGATTGTGACGAGATATAAACCTAAATGCCATACTTGCTTATATCGTGGGTAACATCTCTCGGATATATGGGTAACCCCCGAAATCTTGTTTGAAGGACCCCTCTTTCTGAGATACTAGGTCTTTATGCTTAGTGATATCTGGGGTATTATCCCGGGACTTCTGATTTTGCGGAAGCAATGGCCTAGTCCCCGGAGAATACTTTACGCTTGCTTGAAATATAGCCTCCCCTTAGCATAAAAATGATAAAACGTTGAAAAAATGCTAATCATGTGCTGTTGTAAAAAAGCTCCTCTAAAGGGGACCCACCAAAAGTCAAAGCCGTCATCTCTCTGCTGAACGGAAGTTCTGACCTGAACTCTCACGGTTCTTCGCAATTTAACCCCTTACAGATATCATCTAGGTATACTCACATGTAAGACTGAATATTGGGATCTGGATACGGGAGTATATTCTGAGGTGGGACACGCGAATAAGTTTAAGTCTCTAAAACATTAATCTCGTATCTCGAAACAGTTGAACTTTGTGTGAGAATTTAAGTGGATCAATATACTGACAATCTAAGTGAATTGTTTAGAAGTTAAAATGTTTATAGGCTTAACGGTGTTGATGTTTTGTCTCAAAAACTGATATGATCCTCTTACACAAACTCAAAAAAATATTTGTTTGTAAATATTTCTTTATTGCATTTCATTTCATTCATAAATCCAAAAAGATTTTCGGTGTGTTTTAGCATAAATTTTGAAAAACTCAAAAAGATTTTAGACAATTGATATTGAAAAACTGATTTTCAAAATTCCGAGTGCTGAACATGACGAACAGGTTTGGGAGTGTGTGTGGTGTTGAAAAATGTTATTCATACAAGTGATTCGTTAGAGATTAACATGATAAATCATTCAGTACAATACTTGAAAATGATGTGTAAAGTTTGTGTCTACTAGTGGTTAGCAGAGTTTTAATTTGTTAAAATTTTAAATCCGGGAAATTTACTTTTGGGTAGAGAATTTGCAGGTAAGTCAGTTTGCAATTCTAGATCCTGTGAATGCCATATTACGATCCCAGGACAAGTTGAGGGGGAGTCTGTTAGAGAGAGAGAGAGTATGAAGAATAGAGCCAGGAATTCGATTCTGGAAAATGCAAGAGAGGGAGATTACCTGAAGAAGGAATTGGATTGAGGCAAGAGCAGATCGAGATCCTGAAAGCTCAACGACTGATAAAGACTGAAGATCTTGAAGACTCGACACTTAAGACTCGTCAACATCCGAGGGGGAGTCTGTTGGTGCATACGTCTGTCGACTTCGTCTTGTATCGAGTCTAGTATTAGAATTGTTAGATCAGGGCGTGTTGTACGAGAAAATAGGAGAGTTTAGGGTATATTAATTGTAATTTCGCTTGAAGGAGAGTAATTCCACTTGAAAGTGCCAAGTACCATTTCAAGCGAAATTAACTTAGTTAATTCCGCTTGAAATGGTCTCGGTTACTTTCAAGCGGAATCACGAGTCCTATATATACCCATCTCAAGCGAAATCATTGGTAACTTTTCGTCATTCCGGTACCGAAGTGCTGCCGACGTGTCATTTGATCCGTAAAGCTGTGATATCAATAAAACAAGATGATTAATAGTGAAACAAGCTGTTTTTCAAGTCTGTTTCATTGTTTCCGCCTCTGAAACAGACAAGAATTCTTCTGATCGACTCGATTTGGGTCACAACTCGATCCTACAAAATTTGCAGGCAATGAAGGGGCTATTGCCGCAATACGTTGGTTAGAAAAGACCGAAGCAGTAATTAAGATCAGTAAGTGCATGGAGGAAGACAAGGTTATGTATGTATCCCACCTTTTCAAGGAAGAAGCGTTAGAATGGTGGAATACGGTACTGCAAGCAAAAGGAAGTAACGTGACTTACGCCATGAGTTGGGAAGAATTCAAGGAATTGGTGGAAAGAAAATTTTGTTCCGCCTATGAAAAGGAACAAATAACGAATAAGTTCCTGAGGCACCGGATGGTAGATGTTGACTGTCGAGGGTATACTTCGAAATTTTTCGAGTATTCTAGAACTGTACCAACTATGGCTTCGCCAGAACCGGTACTTATTTCTCTCCATATTTGGGGTTTGATTATTGAGATTCGTGATATCGTCAAAGCTGCGAGACCCCGCACAATTGACAATGCGGTGGAATTAGCCAACACCTTGACCGACGGGCTGGTACGTACGCGAGAAGAAAACAGGAAAAAGGAATTGGCTCAGAAAATTACCCAAGGGTTCCGTGGGGGTAATACTAGTAGCAACTTCAAGAAAAAGGGAACTGGGCAATCCTCCACCCCGCCATTTTGCAGTACCTGTAAAAGAAAACATTTTGGGAAATGTAAAGGGTATTGCAATTTCTGCAATAGACCGGGGCACCCAGAAGAAGAATGCAGGAGGAAGAAATCAACGATTTGCTTCAACTGCGGAGAAGCTGGACACTTTAGACCAGTATGCCCAAAATTAGTCAAGCCCGCTGATAACAAGGCCAAACCTGCTGAAGGAACTAATAAGAAAAATGCAAGAGCCTTCCAGCTGACCACCCAGGAAGCAGATCTGATTCCAGATGTGATAGCTGGTACGTTTCTTATACATGGCGTACGCAAAAGTATTATATGACTCTGGTGCAAACCAAAGTTTTATCAATACTTCATTTTGTCAAGCTCTTAACTTACCCTTAACCAAACTTAGGCAAGTTTTTACTGTATAAACGGCAGATGGTAATCCTGTTAAAATAGATAAGGTTTTGCAAGAAGGAAAAATAGAACTTTCAGGTCATAAATTTTCTGCAAACCTGTTGCCTATGAATTTAGCTGGATTCGATGTCGTATTAGGAATGGATTGGTTAGTATCCAACCATGCTCGAATCCTTTATAATAAGAATTCCATAGAAATACATACGCCAACAGGAGAAGTAATTACGGTTATAGGAGATAAGCCGTGGAAACCAATGAAGTTCATTTCAGTAATGAAAGTTGCTAGTTATGAACGAAAAGAAGGAATAGTGTATATGATTTCGGTAATCATTAACACTAAAAGTAAGGAACTTAAGGAAATTCCAAAAGTATCAGAATACCCGGATGTATTCCCAGAAGAGCTACCTGGACTACCACCCGATAGGGAAGTAGAGTTTAGAATTCATCTAATCCCTAGAACTACACCAATAGCTAAGGCACCTTATCGGCTAGCACCCACAGAAATGTTAGAACTGAAAAAGCAGTTAGACGAATTGTTAAGCAAAGGATTCATATAACCTAGTTCATCCCCTTGGGGAGCACCAGTATTGTTTGTGAAAAAGAAGGATGGTTCAATGCGAATGTGTATCGATTATAGGGAACTGAATAAGGTTACAATTAAGAATCGATACCCATTACCTAGGATTGATGATCTCTTTGATCAACTTCAGGGAGCTAGATATTTCAGGACTAGGTATGGTCACTACGAGTTTACAGTCATGCCCTTTGGATTAACGAATGCTCCTGCAGCATTCATGGACATGATGAATAGGATCTATAAGCCGTATTTGGATAAATTTGTAATTGTCTTTATTGACGATATACTTATTTATTCCAAAAGTCAGGATGAACACTGTGAGCACCTACATGCACTCTTAACTCTGTTAAGAAAGGAAAAGCTTTACGCCAAATTCTCGGAGTGTGAATTTTGGCTACGGGAGGTGCAATTTTTAGGTCACATGGTGAATCACGAAGGTATCCACGTAGATCCCTCCAAAATAGAAGCGATCACCAATTGGAAGGTTCCACAATCAGCTACCGAAGTTAGAAGTTTTATAGGATTAGCTGGTTACTATAGACGCTTCATTAAGGACTTCTCTAAGATAGTTGTTCCATTAACTAAGTTAACTTGTAAAACAGTTAAGTTTGAATGGGGACCTAGGCAAGAAGATGCCTTTAAGATTTTAAAGCAAATGTTAACAAACGCCCCAATTCTTGCCTTACCAGAAGGAACAGAAGATTTTGAAATTTACTGTGATGCTTCTAAGTTAGGGTTAGGATGTGTACTAATGCAACGCAAAAAGGTAATTGCGTATGCATCAAGACAGTTGAAAAAGCACGAGGAAAATTATACGACTCATGACTTAGAATTAGGAGCAATATATTTCGCCCTTAAGATTTGGAGACATTATCTGTCTGGGAGTAAGTATACTGTCTATACGGATCATAAAAGTTTAAGGTACATATTTGGGCAAAAAGAATTGAACATGAGGCAAAGAAGATGGATGGAGATTCTAAGTGACTACGATTGTGATATTCAATATCACGAAGGAAAGGCAAATGTAGTAGCAGACGCCCTAAGTCGTAAGTACCATGAGAAACAAAGGCGAGGTCGTTCTCTTAGATTAAATCTACAGTTAGATCTAATGGAACAACTGAAGAACGTTCAGGAAACAACAATCAAGGATAATGCTGAAGGTGTGACAACCGGTGATTTACGGCTCTTAATTACGTGATTAACAAGTGATTAACGCAATAATAAATAGTGTTTACAGCGTAAATTAACTTAATTAGGCCTTTGGAGTGCCCAGGAACGTCCATTCAACTTTACAGTGCGCGAACGGTGATTTACAAAGAAACCTGTTGAATATTAAGCGACAACGAACTGATGCCGTACAAAATACTGACAACGTCAATTTATTTTATATATATATATTTTTTTTACTAAAATTTAGTATGGAAACTATAACAATTCGTAGATATACATCCATACCCATAAAATCATGATAAACATCCATAGCCATGCAATCATGATGTTCAAGAAAAAGCACCATGCTTTCTTATTCAACTTATTTCCCGTAGACAATTGAAAAGAATGACAATTATGGAAAATGTAATATTTTAATGAAATTTTGTGGACAGCCGATCACTAACTCACAATACCAATAATACCTAACTTTTTCTTTTTAAAAGGGGTATACCCTTTGATTCTTGAGCACAATAATCATCACAAAGACAGCTAAATTGTGCAGACACTTTATTCATCTCCTCTCATCCTCTCGATATTATATACACAAACACAAATGCCCATCTTCTTCATTATTAGCGCCAAAACCAGACAAGGCCAACTCAATTCCCACTTTCATTTCTTCCACTACTAATTATCAAGAAATGCAATTGTTTAATTAGACCACTCACGAAATAATGGATCTTGTTTATTATTGAAAACTCTATATAAAAACCCACACAACCTTCACTAATTTGCACATCTCTCATCTCCTCTCAAAACTCTCACTGCTCTCTTTCTCTCACACAGCTCCGATCACCGGAGTAAAGTCCGGCCGGCCACCAGCAACGGTGGCGGCGTTTGATGGTGAGGTGCGGCGGCATTACTCAGAGGAGAGAGACAGAGAGTAGAGAGAGGAGGAGTCGGCGTGACGGCATCCACGGCGGAGCGACGGAGGAGACAGGCGGCGGTGGCGGTTGATTTTCCGACAAAATCTCCGGGTCTGTTTTTGGTTTGGGGTTCGGTCGACCTCAGGTTCGGGTCAATAAGTCACGGCTCGTGGTTCGGTCAAGGTCAGTCGCGGTTCAGATGGGTTCGGGTCAGCAGTTTTGGCGAGTCCGGTTCAGTCAGATTGGTCAGCTTCAGAAGCAGTTCGGGTCGACTCGGTTAACTCGGTTCAGGTTGGTTCACTCCATCTCTATTTTTGGTTCAACTTTGTTACAGTTTTTGGTTTGCTCAGTACATATTCTCGGTTTGGTTCGGTCAACAGAAGTCGACGCGGTTAAGGGTACAGTTCAGGTCATGCGCTTCGGGTCAAGGTTTGTGGAGCGATACGGTTCGGTTAACTCGGTCAAACTTAGGTCAACTCGGTGAGTCAACTCAGTTGACTCAGTCAACCCAGTTAACGGCTCAACGTCCGACACGGTTAGATTCAGTTTTAGTGCGTTTCGGCTCAACTCAGTTGACTCGGTCAACACCTGAGTCAACTGTTAGTCAACAGGTCAACAGCAGGTTAACGCCAGTCAAACATCATCTCGGGTCAACAGCGGTCAAGACAGTCAACGACCCGGTCAACGGTATTGTTCGGGTTTAGATTTTTATTATAATTATACGCGACCGAGCTCGACCCGTTTTGACTAGATATAAGTTACGTTTTTGATACATTTGATGAAAACTATATTTAGTTGATTAATTTGGTTGAATTATTGTTGAATTTTTAACAAATAACGACAACTTTGATTGTCGGAGCAGTCCAAAAACAAAGGAAACTCTGCCCAATTTTCGAGAAAATCCGTAATATACAACGCGTTTTATTATAAAGTAAACTATCGGATTCGAATACTCTTTTAGAAAAATAAATACGAGCATGTCTTTTGACGATACTTTACAACTCGCTAAAAACGACGATTCGATGTTATTCACAACTAATAAATATAGTTACTATATTTATTTTAAAACCTTGAAAATTCGACAAAACTTTTATAAAATCAATGAAATTATTTATATTGTTTCAAATGACGAATATTACGACTCCTTTTCATAAAAATAAATATAGTGTATATTTATTTCAACAATCAACGACACGACGATTCTTTTACTAAAATAAATATTGTATATATATATATTTATTCGAAATATTCAACGACACGAATTCGTTTTATAAAAATAAATATAACTTATATATTTATTTATTTCGGATATCGAACAACACGGATCCACTTTTATAAAAATAAATATAGTATATAATTATTTCAAACGTTCTAACAACTCGATGAATCCTTTTGTAAAATAAATATAGACTTTTATATTTATTTCAAACGCCTCAAATGACATACGATATATAATACGAGTTTATTATATATTCTTTTCATAAAACACTCGTCATATACACATACGACCTCTCGGAACGACAAACACTATCCTATCGATATATTTATATTTTTATAAATATTTATATATTCGAATTTCTCGAAAACTAAGTACTTTCTAGACTTAGTAAACAAAACTTAACAAGTATAACTTAATTGTTTTTATTAAGTCAACATATCAACGGATCGTTCGGTTAACGATTCGGTAAAGCTCGGTGACACGTAGTTTAGTTACCGTATTTATTTAGAAACTTATAAGATATTCCATGTTAGGAATATTATAGAATGCACGCTAGCGAGTCTCATCTTGGAAACGACATCACGAAGTCGTAATTAGCTTGCCTTGCACAAGGCAATTCAGGTGAGTTCATAACCCCACTTTTTACGGTTTTACATTTTTATTAATGTTTTCGGGGTGGAAAGACATGCACGTTTGGCAAGAACATACAAAGTTTTGAACGAACGAAAACTCATATTTCTAAATTATGTTACGAATGGATTATACTAGAGGTTCAGCCTTAGAGGCTGGGGAGGTTCAGCCTTAGAGGCTGGGGTAAAATACATATTACAATGTTTACAAATGATATAATAACAAGAAACACTCTTGGTGAGAATGAGTACCAAGTATGATGAAATTTGAGAATACAAAAATACAAAAAGCACTCTTGGTGAGAATGAGTACCAAGTATGTTACAACTATTACAGACATTTTTATACATGGTATGGTTAGCTTAAGGAGGGTTTTACTACTAGACTAGATCATGTGAAGGGTGGGCACAACACTTGAGGCCATTAATCTTTATTATAGGACCGAGGGACACAAGAGTGATAGATCTATTTGGGTGTAGCAAGCCCACACCCGTGAGGCCGGGGCGGCCCATAGTGGTGACTGTGTCTTCCAGCCGGAAGCCCGGTAACAAATTTGCTAGGTTTGAGTTTCCCTGCACCTTTTCACACATACCAATGGCTTTGCAACCCAGTGGTGATCTCTTTTTCCTTATTGCTACATACCAGGGACATTTATACATACAGACATATTTCAAAGGTTTATACATACATACTTACAGAAATACTTGATTTATACAAATTAAACACCATGTTTTATACAAATTCAAGGCATAGGATTATGCGGGTATGGAGTCAAAGTCAGGGTGGGCATTGACGGTTATACGAACATTACAAATACAAAGTTTCCATATAACTTGACAAGAAAATGATTTCTAAATTCGTTTTCTCAATATTACTTCGTAAACTGGTTATTCAAAAGATTTATTTCAAATCTTTTACAAACAAACTATGAACTCGCTCAACTTTTTGTTGATTTTTCTCGCATGTTTCTTTCTCAGGTTGAATTTCAAAGTTAAGGCATGGTTGGAATAGGAGAACCATGTGGAGTCGAGTACTTAGTGGGCATTCGTTTTCTAAAAGACTTAGCTTATTTGCTTCCGCTGTGCAATGAAGATACCAGTCCAGTCACGCCAGCTCTGATAATTTCGGGGTGTGACAGATTGGTATCAGAGCTATAGGTTACAGCGAATAAGGTTTTCTGTAGGAATACCTAGGCTCTAACCTCACTTTTCTCTGGGACTTAGACTATTAAGACGTTGAATACATACAGAACGCCTAGTACTCGAATATGGTCTCCAACCGTTGGCGAAAAACAAACAGTCAAAATTTTGCTTTCAAACATACGCTATTGTGGTGTTATACACGCGATACATAAAACAATTACATACAGTACACAAAACTCTGAGAATTTAGGAAACATGCATTTAAGACCTTCGGAAACTTATGTTGAAGTTCATTAAAGGTCATCACGTAGGAACCGCGAATATTAACTCGGGCACACACTATTATCCATATTGTCTATGATATTTTAACTTCCCGAGCAGGCAACCTACGCATAATGAAACGCTAGTGCACGAGAATACATGGAACTTAAATTTTACTTCAACAGATGTCGGGGTACATCACATTCTACGCGAAACAAAACGCTAGTGCGCAGGAATACGTGAAACTTAAGCTATACATCAACGAATGTTGAAGTACGACACATACGACTATCGAGGCGAGGCCTTTGAAAAGACACGATGGCGCAATTCAACGATGATGCTAATCCTGTCAGCACGAAAACTATCGATCAGGAAGCGGTGGTTTGGCACGTGATCCTGTAACGACACGAATCATGCTAAGGAGAAGACGCATGCCTTCGTATTCCCCTATCTTATTAACGACGAATACGCTATGTTCGACATTCCATGGTAATGTCACCTAACAACTGGTCGTCACATGAAACCCCGGGTAAAGTCCTTAAATTTCTTTTATTGAAATTTTCGACTTTCACATTTACTGAGTGGATTTTCGTATCTCTACTCCTCTTAATGGTCATTGTATCACGATCATTTCTTTCAGTATAGCGAATATTCATTTGCTTCATTTCTTGAAAAATTCATATGTTACACATGCATCGGTTTGTTACGCATGCGGTTTCGTTTCGAATAAGCGTTTCATCAAAGTTCAAATATTATTTTGGTAAATCTAGTTATCGATTTGTGATTCGAATGACCCGCATTATTGTGATTGTTGGCTCCTTTGTTATCAAGTCAACACATTTTCTTGAAAATTTTCTTCTTTTCAAGATACATACATGGTTTTTCGTTGTGACCATTGATACATGTATTGATTGTAGGCCTGCGCTAAAACCAAGTTCAATTGTTTGAACTTGTCCATCACATATTCACTTCAGAGCATCATATGATGTATTGGGAGCATCATATTCAAAATTCGTTTTAACAAGTGTTTCATTTGTTCCGAGTCGAAGTAAACTTGTTTGGCATTCGACTCCATTAAAATTGTTGTTGATTTCGACACCTTGTGGTGGTATTTTCACTTACTTGAAGCTTGCGTTAAACTCGTTTACATATCCTATGCACGGATTTAATTATTTGGTTATCGATTTAGATTAAATCCGCTTCGATTTATCATATTTAAGCGATCTTAACACAATTGGGTGTTATGACGATGGTACACAAATTCATTGCATATTCCGGGTACCTACTAACGGTTCTTTCAACATCGATCGAATATTTTGCGATATTATTGCCTCTTCATCTTCGATCAAAAACATTATTTATTTGATGTTCCATTTTCAATTGAAAATCTCTCGATGTTTGTTGGAACAAACATTCATATTTACTTCATGGCGCTTTCATTTAATCTCAAAACACAGGTGATACTTGTTCGATCACCACTTTATTGAATTGTTTCATTCATTACGACACCTTGTGGCATCGGTATAACTTGCGGCTTGTGCTGATCACAATCGAGCGTTTTATGCAAACTATTACATTTGAGATTGTTGATTCTAAGTTCATCCAGTGGATGTTATTGCTTTTAGAACTCATTTACATATTGTGAACGTTCATTTGGAATTCGATTGGTCTATATTCCTGTTCATTGTTGGACCCCTAACTTGGTCACCCTGGTGACTGCATCAGTATGTCTCATTTTCTTTGACATTATTCGTATTTATTCACGCATAACGTAACTCTAGGGAGTTAACGTAGTCTAAATTTCGAGGACGAAATTTCTGTAACAGGGGGAGAATGTGACAACCGGTGATTTACGGCTCTTAATTACGTGATTAACAAGTGATTAACGCAATAATAAATAGTGTTTACAGCGTAAATTAACTTAATTAGGCCTTTGGAGTGCCCAGGAACGTCCATTCAACTTTACAGTGCGCGAACGGTGATTTACAAAGAAACCTGTTGAATATTAAGCGACAACGAACTGATGCCGTACAAAATACTGACAACGTCAATTTATTTTATATATATATATTTTTTTTACTAAAATTTAGTATGGAAACTATAAAAATTCGTAGATATACATCCATACCCATAAAATCATGATAAACATCCATAGCCATGCAATCATGATGTTCAAGAAAAAGCACCATGCTTTCTTATTCAACTTATTTCCCGTAGACAATTGAAAAGAATGACAATTATGGCAAATGTAATATTTTAATGAAATTTTGTGGACAGCCGATCACTAACTCACAATACCAATAATACCTAACTTTTTCTTTTTAAAAGGGGTATACCCTTTGATTATTGAGCACAATAATCATCACAAAGACAGCTAAATTGTGCAGACACTTTATTCATCTCCTCTCATCCTCTCGATATTATATACACAAACACAAATGCCCATCTTCTTCATTATTAGCGCCAAAACCAGACAAGGCCAACTCAATTCCCACTTTCATTTCTTCCACTACTAATTATCAAGAAATGCAATTGTTTAATTAGACCACTCACGAAATAATGGATCTTGTTTATTATTGAAAACTCTATATAAAAACCCACACAACCTTCACTAATTTGCACATCTCTCATCTCCTCTCAAAACTCTCACAGACATCATCTCACTGCTCTCTTTCTCTCACACAGCTCCGATCACCGGAGTAAAGTCCGGCCGGCCACCAGCAACGGTGGCGGCGTTTGATGGTGAGGTGCGGCGGCATTACTCAGAGGAGAGAGACAGAGAGTAGAGAGAGGAGGAGTCGGCGTGACGGCATCCACGGCGGAGCGACGAAGGAGACAGGCGGCGGTGGCGGTTGATTTTCTGACAAAATCTCCGGGTCTGTTTTTGGTTTGGGGTTCGGTCGACCTCAGGTTCGGGTCAACAAGTCGCGGCTCGTGGTTCGGTCAAGGTCAGTCGCGGTTCAGATGGGTTCGGGTCAGCAGTTTTAGCGAGTCCGGTTCAGTCAGATTGGTCAGCTTCAGAAGCAGTTCGGGTCGACTCGGTTAACTCGGTTCAGGTTGGTTCACTCCATCTCTATTTTTGGTTCAACTTTGTTACAGTTTTGGTTTACTCAGTACATATTCTCGGTTTGGTTCGGTCAACAGAAGTCGACGCGGTTAAGGGTACAGTTCAGGTCATGCGCTTCGGGTCAAGGTTTGTGGAGCGATACGGTTCGGTTAACTCGGTCAAACTTAGGTCAACTCGGTGAGTCAACTCAGTTGACTCAGTCAACCCAGTTAACGGCTCGACGTCCGACACGGTTAGATTCAGTTTTAGTGCGTTTTGGCTCAACTCAGTTGACTCGGTCAACACCCGAGTCAACTGTTAGTCAACAGGTCAACAGCAGGTTAACGCCAGTCAAACATCATCTCGGGTCAACAGCGGTCAAGACAGTCAACGACCCGGTCAACGGTATTGTTCGGGTTTAGATTTTTATTATAATTATACGCGACCGAGCTCGACCCGTTTTGACTAGATATAAGTTACGTTTTTTATACATTTGATGAAAACTATATTTAGTTGATTAATTTGGTTGAATTATTGTTGAATTTTTAACAAATAACGACAACTTTGATTGTCGGGGCAGTCCAAAAACAAAGGAAACTCTGCCCAATTTTCGAGAAAATCCGTAATATACAACGCGTTTTATTATAAAGTAAACCATCGGATTCGAATACTCTTTTAGAAAAATAAATACGAGCATGTCTTTTGACGATACTTTACAACTCGCTAAAAACGACGATTCGATGTTATTCACAACTAATAAATATAGTTACTATATTTATTTTAAAACCTTGAAAATTCGACAAAACTTTTATAAAATCAATGAAATTATTTATATTGTTTCAAATGACGAATATTACGACTCCTTTTCATAAAAATAAATATAGTGTATATTTATTTCAACAATCAACGACACGACGATTCTTTTACTAAAATAAATATTGTATATATATATATATATTTATTCGAAATATTCAACGACACGAATTCGTTTTATAAAAATAAATATAACTTATATATTTATTTATTTCGGATATCGAACAACACGGATCCACTTTTATAAAAATAAATATAGTATATAATTATTTCAAACGTTCTAACAACTCGATGAATCCTTTTGTAAAATAAATATAGACTTTTATATTTATTTCAAACGCCTCAAATGACATACGATATATAATACGAGTTTATTATATATTCTTTTCATAAAACACTCGTCATATACACATACGACCTCTCGGAACGACAAACACTATCATATCGATATATTTATATTTTTATAAATATTTATATATTCGAATTTCTCGAAAACTAAGTACTTTCTAGACTTAGTAAACAAAACTTAACAAGTATAACTTAATTGTTTTTATTAAGTCAACATATCAACGGATCGTTCGGTTAACGATTCGGTAAAGCTCGGTGACACGTAGTTTAGTTACCGTATTTATTTAGAAACTTATAAGATATTCCATGTTAGGAATATTGTAGAATGCACGCTAGCGAGTCTCATCTTGGAAACGACATCACGAAGTCGTAATTAGCTAGCCTTGCACAAGGCAATTCAGGTGAGTTCATAACCCCACTTTTTACGGTTTTACATTTTTATTAATGTTTTCGGGGTGGAAAGACATGCACGTTTGGCAAGAACATACAAAGTTTTGAACGAACGAAAACTCATATTTCTAAATTATGTTACGAATGGATTATACTAGAGGTTCAGCCTTAGAGGCTGGGGTAAAATACATATTACAATGTTTACAAATGATATAATAACAAGAAACACTCTTGGTGAGAACGAGTACCAAGTATGATGAAATTTGAGAATACAAAAATACAAAAAGCACTCTTGGTGAGAACGAGTACCAAGTATGTTACAACTATTACAGACATTTTTATACATGGTATGGTTAGCTTAAGGAGGGTTTTACTACTAGACTAGATCATGTGAAGGGTGGGCACAACACTTGAGGCCATTAATCCTTATTATAGGACCGAGGGACACAAGAGTGATAGATCTATTTGGGTGTAGCAAGCCCACACCCGTGAGGCCGGGGCGGCCCATAGTGGTGACTGTGTCTTCCAGCCGGAAGCCCGGTAACAAATTTGCTAGGTTTGAGTTTCCCTGCACCTTTTCACACATACCAATGGCTTTGCAACCCAGTGGTGATCTCTGTTTCCTTATTGCTACATACCAGGGACATTTATACATACAGACATATTTCAAAGGTTTATACATACATACTTACAGAAATACTTGATTTATACAAATTAAACACCATGTTTTATACAAATTCAAGGCATAGGATTATGCGGGTATGGAGTCAAAGTCAGGGTGGGCATTGACGGTTATACGAACATTACAAATACAAAGTTTCCATATAACTTGACAAGAAAATGATTTCTAAATTCGTTTTCTCAATATTACTTCGTAAACCGGTTATTCAAAAGATTTATTTCAAATCTTTTACAAACAAACTATGAACTCGCTCAACTTTTTGTTGATTTTTCTCGCATGTTTCTTTCTCAGGTTGAATTTCAAAGTTAAGGCACGGTTGGAATAGGAGAACCATGTGGAGTCGAGTACTTAGTGGGCATTCGTTTTCTAAAAGACTTAGCTTATTTGCTTCCGCTGTGCAATGAAGATACCAGTCCAGTCACGCCAGCTCTGATAATTTCGGGGTGTGACAGAAGGAATGAAAGGACGAATAAAGGAATTAGAACAAGGGACTGATGGAATTTGGAGATTCCACAAGAAAAGGATTTGGGTACCTAAGCAAGGAAATTTAAGAGATAAGATTTTAGAGGAAGCCCATAAATCTAGGTATACCATGCATCCTGGTAACAACAAGATGTACCAAGATTTAAGAAAAAAATTTTGGTGGATAGGGATGAAGAAGGACATAGCTAGATATGTTTCTAAGTGTCTAATAACAGTTAGAAATGCCTGTATGGAAGTGAGAACTAATAACAATGGACTTTGTTACAAAGTTGCCCAAAACCAGGAAAGGTAACGATGCAATCTGGGTGATTGTAGATCGATTAACCAAATCCGCTCATTTCCTGCCAATGAAGGAAACCTTTAGCATGAAAAGACTAGCTAAGTTATACGTAGACAAAGTAGTATCCCTACATGGAGTTCCACTCTCTATTGTGTCAGATAGAGATAGTCGTTTCACTTCGCATTTTTGGACCAGTTTCCAACAAGCAATGGGGATGCGATTGAATTTAAGTACTACTTATCATCCTCAGACTGATGGGCAAAGTGAAAGGATGATTCAAACCTTAGAAGACATGCTCAGGGCATGTGTAATAGATTTCGGTGGAAACTGGGATGATCACTTACCACTAATAGAATTCTCCTATAATAATAGTTACCATGCGAGCATCAATGCTGCCCCATTTGAAGCACTATATGGACGAAAGTGCCGAACTCCAGTTTGCTGGGCAGAAATAGGAGAAAGTCAATTATCAGGTCCCGAAATTGTGCAAGAAACCACCGACGAGATAACTCAAATCAAGCAAAGACTGAAAACGGCTCGAGATCGCCAGAAGAGTTATGCAGACAATCGACGCAAGCCGTTGGAATTTCAAGTTGGAGACAAGGTACTCTTGAAAGTTTCTCCTTGGAAAGGAGTAGTTCGGTTCGGTAAGAAAGGAAAGCTGAGTCCAAGGTATATAGGACCATTCACCTTTACCCAATGAATAGGACCAGTTGCCTATCGTTTACAACTACCAGAAGAGTTAGCCGGGGTACATGACGTGTTTCATGTATCTAATCTCAAGAAGTGTTTGGCTGATGAATCCCTGGTAATACCTCTTCAAGACATAGAGGTAAATGAAAAGCTAAAATTTGTTGAGAAACCCCTTCAAATAGAAGACATGAAGGTCAAGTTCCTCAAGCACAAAAGACTGGTACTGGTCAAAGTCAAGTGGGATTCAAAAAGAGGACCTGAGTACACATGGGAACTGGAATCAGAAATGAAGCGAAAGTACCCCTACCTGTTTCAGTAAATGTCACACCCCCAAAATACCACATACGGAAACCCCCGCAAGGCGTGTGACGTACCAGGACCTAGCCACCAATCATATTGAACTCATAATAATATTTCAAATAAAAACTTGCATTCATTAAAATAAAGTGTTACAAAATATATAGTAAACATGACATGTTCAACGGAAGCATAAATCATTCGTTATATTATTCATCATCCATGAGTATGTAAGCTATTAGATGTGTCTCGTGATTCCATATATACCGACCCATGACCACTCCAACATCCCAGACAGCAGGTTCCAATAACATAAACCTACAGACCTGCAAGCATGCAGAAAAGTGCATCAGACAACGCTGGTGAGTTCAAAGTTTGTTAACACGTTTTAGTTACCAGTTATAAGTATAAAACATTTCAGAGATTTGATGATGTTAATAACTCGTTTACCGCCGATGGCTCCAGATTATTTGCCCTATTCCCCAATGCCTCTATCAAAGCAATGGTCAAAACTGGGGTCATTAGTTCACGCCCGTCCTCCCCGATACGGTGTGAGGGTGCCAAACCTAAATAGCGCTATTAACTAATACCTCGTTGCCTCCTCGGCAATAAATCGGTAGAAGGGACTTGATTGATAGATATGAGTGTATTAACCAACATCCCAAGTTTAACATTCTAGTCAAACCCAATAACCCGACATTCCTCCCCGGAACGTTTTCCAGATGTCCCACCCTGGGACGCATGCTTGGAAAAAGAGCAGTGAACTCACCTTGGATTTGCTCGGTATTTATCAATTTACCCGTTCCAGTTAATCAACCAACCCTAACGTGGTTAACAATATTATCAGTTTCATAAGAGACTAAATCACGTATTTCACGCAGACTGTATTCATCACCAAGTTTACCATATAACATGAATCAAGTACCCAGTTTGTATACACAGCAACACATAACAGTTGGGTCTACTACTACCATGAGTGAAACTAGGTTTCTCATCACCAGTAACAGTCATTTCTAATGCACATTGACATCTACCAATATGTGTATCATAATGGTTAACACAAAACAACATTTCATGTAGTAGGTATTTAGTTTCCATACAGGTCATCATATCCATGTGAATGTTACACAAGTCAAAACAGGCTCCTTATCCTTAACCAACACTATCATGCACTCAAATAAAAGCATTCATATTCATTATCATGATCGTTACAGTGGCATGCCGACGAAGAACCTCCACATCGACGAAAATCCCCTTGACGAAAGTCCCCATTCTTCGTCATAAACATGTTAACGAAATACCCTGTTGTTCTTCATAAATATGTCGACGAAATACCTAATCTTTCGTCGACCTGGATCCTTCGTCGGAGATCATATATCGTTGAATAGACAGATAGTTTCATACAAACCCTAATCATGCACTAGCAGTTAGGCATAACAGTTTACAATTTACATCATCAATCATCATGGAGATTAACATCGTTCAATTCAGATCAAGCTACAAGAAGGTTTCCGAAACAAACTAACAGTTCATCGAATTAACCATATACTAACACTATTATATCCGACCATAATCACAACCATACTAGGTACAATTTCCACAGATTATATCATCGTATCCCATCATATAACATGCATAATCAGATTTATGACTATTAATACATTATTACGGACCATCGATCAAACACTACCATGTACATAATTACCGGATCAAAATCAAGTATCTTACATAACTCTAACACCAACAATAAACCACATAACCATCTATAACCAAGAACAATTGATAATAATCAAAACAAGTAGATAGATACTAACCGAGAATCGTAGGGAGTATGCGGGAATGAGGAAAAGGAATCAGAGAATGAGGCTTGTCGAACCCAAGGGGCTGCCGTCAAAGTATGTGCTCGGAAGAGAGTTTAGGGTTTTTGGTTTGCAGTTACAAATCATGAGGTTATAATATAGAAGGTTGGGCCGCGATGTCACACCCCGACCACGTAGAACAACAAAACGTGGCGGAAACGTCGGGGAGTGTTGTAACAGAATCATTGTTTCACAACCATGGAATAAATAATTTCGTTTTATTGAATTAATGAACTCATTGTTTTAATACAATCAAATAAGTACAACTATTATCTTTCAAATTTTAAAGTCGCTAAGGCACGAGTCCATCCTATGTATAACATGCATCAACAATCATCACATAACAGCACCTGAAACATGTGTAAAAATAGGTACGCCAGCATAAAAATGCCTGTGAGATACATAGGTTTTATTGATTTTAGGATTCATGACTTATAAGTTTAAAGAAAAATGTTTAAGAAAAGTAGTCATGATCCTTGAGAAAAGGTTTTCTTTTATAAATCATACTAAAATTTATAAGAAATCAGGTGATATAAAATAGTAATACATAGGAAATTAAATAATTAAGTAAAATGAGTTTGTATAAAATATATTGTTTGAAAAACAATATTTTGATAAAAAGGTTTATAGTATATATAAAAATATACTTTGGTTTTAAGAAAATCGAATAAGTAATATATTAAAATATATTTCAGTTCCAAAATCGTTAACCCAAGTTTACTAAATAACGCCACGGAATGTAATGTGATGAAAACACTTATATATAAGAAGTACCAGCGGCGTATCTACCATGTTTTCATGACGTTACACCCGTCCCGTTATCTAAACACTTAACCAAAAACTAGTCGTTAAACAAATAGTATATTAAATATACTTTGGTTGTTAAAAATAATAATTTTCAGTAGTACATTAAAAGAATACTTTGGATTTATAAATAACATATTAAACTATGTTTTGGTTTGAAAATAACATATTAAACTATGTTTTAATGATTAACAAAATATATGTTGGTTTTGTACAATATCACATATGAGAGCATATCAAACTATACTTTTGGGAGTATAATTAAATATACAAAAATAATGTGATTTAAAAATTCATTCAGACCTAGTGCATCAAAATACACCTTTGAGACTATAGAAATACCACAAAGGCAATCCCTATTTGGATGGAGAAATAAATTGGTTTCAGACATTCCATGACAACAGGAATGGGGTGTCAAATCCTATAGCGCTATATCATACTACCAACCGGTCTGGTGAACATAAAATAAGTACTATCCAACAATTTAATTTTATAATCTTTGGAAAAATTAGTGTTTAAACCATAAAAAAATCAGTCAGTTTGTCAAAAGATAAGTACTAATATGTATAATCAATTATACTTTTGAAATTATGAACATAACAAATAGGTACACATATTTCACCCCAAAACATTTGAAAATAGTAAAAGAGGGGACTATGTACTCACTTGAGGGTGCTTAGAAGTCTTGAACAACTACCAAGCAAGCTAGAGGGAGCACGGAATCAAACGACACCTATTATAGGTAACTACATAAATAAACCGGACCTAAATCGGAAGATCGGATAGGATGAGGTCTCGTAAACCAAATGAGTGTGGGAACTCATATGATATGGTTTAGCAAGGCCTACATACTAAACGGAAACCAAACCTAAGTGCTTACGACCCATTACGACCCGTTTAGGTAGTTTGCGCTACTTTAACGCGTCGTTCACGTAAAACGCGTTCGGACCGCCTAACTAGTCCTATGACAAGTATTATATGCCTAAACATGTTTAATTATGTTGCATAATCAGTTAAGTGACAAAATTCTGGGTTACATATGCTTAAATATCAATTATGTATAAAAAGGGTATTTTGGTAATTTTCCTAAGGCATATAGATTAGCTATCATACGACTAACTAAACGAAGTGACCATAAGGTATAACCTTGGAAGGTTATTCCCTATACAACTATGGTCACCTAAAGTGTTTGGTCGGATCCTAAAGATCGACCAAACGGGTCTAGTTCGTAAGTCTAAGCGGGTGTTTAGTCCGCTTGACTTACGACTCTACACAAGCACTAATCTAAAAAGTGACGAGTTAAACATGTTAAAACATGTTTAACGAATTTAGAAAACAAATTTGGTATCAAAACAAACGGTTTTGATACCCAAAAGTAGTTTGGTTACAAAATACTCGAGAATGCGCATTTTGGCCGAAACTACAACTCGTCACTGAGCCTAGATAATGTGGTAGTCAGTAGGTATAGTCACTAGGGACTATAACCATCGTGATTACGCTCACGTTATGAAGTTCAAATGAACTTCGCATTGATCATAAACTGGTCAATGCAGAAAGTCAAATGCAGTTTGACTTTTAAGCTAAAACGAATGAAAAGAACGAAAGAATACTTACAGAAGGTCCCCGCAAGCAAAATCTTGACCCAAGTAGCTCAGGTATGAAGCAAAGGCTTCAACTTAGAGCATCTTAGATCAAATTTTGAGTGAGGATGAAATGAAGTGGGTGTTGCTATTTATAGAGAATGAAGAACTGTTAAGATCGTTCATCGTAAAACGTGCTTTGATCTGGACCGTACACATGTGGCCCATGGTTTTGGGATACTAGGGGTGCCCCAAAACCAGCAAACGGTTTTGTAAATGTTACAAAATAGCCCCTAAACTTCAAGAGAAGTGCTGAAAATGGACCTTGTGTTGCAAAAATGGAGTTTCTGCCCAGATCACTCACTTGCGTAGCGCCACGGGGATAGGCATTTGGTGCTCGCGCGGCGCTAGCATGTGCCAGATACAACAAAGTTTTAAAAATGACAGTTTTGGTCCCTGCACGTGTTTAAGCCCTTTTTCGATGCGTTTGAACCCCGTTAACCTCATTTCAAGGCTCTAAAATGAAGTTAAAGTATAGGGAACTCAAAACATGCTCAAAAACATCTCGGATGTCGGCTCGTTTGGTCGTACGGTTGCGTTGTTTGGTTAATTACGACGGAAGTCGTAACGAACGCAAAAACGATCCAAATTACGCGACGAATGGAATTTTATCAAGCTAATCACTAAAATAAAATATTTTAATGATTACATAAATTTTTGGACGTCCGAATATATTCAGAACGTAAGATATGCGCTAAATTGCAAACTTATGCAATTTTTGACGCTTTTAGTCCCTATTGATCAATAAAGTTTATTTTAGCATACCGAACCCCTCAAAGCCTATTTCTAAGCTATGTAAAGGATATTTAGGGTATGTTTAACTTATGATCAAGTTCCGAAATGTTCGTTACTATACAAATCGGTATAGTTTTGCAATTTGGCACAAATAGTCCCTGCGATCGAACAAACTTGATTTAGACACACCAAACCTTCCAAAACTTATTTCTAAGTTATGTAAAGGTTATTTAAGGTATGTTAAGCCTATTTCACTATCCCGGAGTGTTTTTTGCATTAAACTGGTTACATTTACGCATCAGTGCGCGTATAACCTTCCAGAAAGCGATTTAAAGCTTGAAATCGAACAAGAATTGATATGTGCAAACAACACACATATTTTTACAAATCCCAAGTATGAAATACAATATTTCATTGGTTTGGTATTTGTTTGATGGTTGAAGTGACACAGGTGTCACAGTCTCCCCTACTTTAGGAAATTTCGTCCCGAAATTTAATTTTAGAGGAAACTTGTGAAGACAACAGTGATGGTTTCGCTTTCAAATGAATCCCTTGAACCCTAAGTAAAAATCTGGGCCATGTTTGGATTCTTAGCGAAATTGTGAACTATCAGAGTGAAGTCCTTGTACTAACAAAACATGGGGTTTCGAACTACGGACAGAAGAACGTTTCTTATGAAGACTTATCATAGGAAAGTTGTGTGTGCTTGAAATTAGAATTGGGGAGTGTAAGAAATAAAGACATTGGTCAAGGTCCAGGACTTCTCCCGTATCATTATTCTTGTCACTATAGGTCTTAACACATGACAAAACTTGCTGTGGTTTCTGTGCATTGAATTCCATATTTATGTATGCATCCATAATTACGTAATTCCTTGCACAATCCGCACAGTTCATTTCATAATGTGTAGGGGAAAAATCAATTGAATAAACATGAAGCGACTTGACTAGACCACCAAATGATCTTTTTAACTAGATCAACAAACGATCTTTTTAACTAGATCAACACATGATCTTCTTAACTAGACCGTTGTATAATCTTTTTAAATAGACCACTTAAAGGGATCTTTTCAATTATATCACCACATGATATTCCTAACCAGATTTTCAAAATCAATCTGTTTAACTAGACCACTCAAGGGGTCCAATTATAGAATAGTACTTTATAACCCAAGGGACTTAACTACAACGTAAAAGTCCATTAAGGATTTAAGATAGTACCTTTGGATATCCCACTATGAATCCCTCATATGAGATATGGAAGATTCTACGAGGATTTGGATAATGAAAATTCAGATTACACAAAAACACAAGATATATAAGCACATAATCACATAATTAATTAACTTGATCTTCATTTTGTTAATTTTCTTGTTAAATTAAACACATGAGTATTCAAAGCACACCAGGAATCCAATCTGTGAATTCCTTTTTGGCACTTTAAACATTTTCAAGAATCTAACTATGAAGATAGGAAGATCTTTAATAGGAGTTTGGCATTGTTTCTTAAAAGAAATGGGCGTTTAAGGTTCTTGGGGAGATCAAAAGTGATCATAAAAATGACAGAGCCACACGAGTAGTTTGTCTTTGTGTTGACATCATAAGGTTGCATCAAACATTCATACAATTGCATTAGTTCAAAAATAAAAACCACAAATTTTTATTTATATAACAACCGCATTGTCTTTAAATGTTAAAAGATATCAACCAGAGGAATTACAAAACACTAATTGTTTACTGCTGCATCATTGTTCATGTTTGCCTCATTGATGTTAAACACTCGTCCACGCGCTGGAGGTATGTTAACAAGTCTTGGGCAATTTTTTCTGTAGTGAGTAAGGTCACCACAGTTATAACATGACCCTGGTGGGAACCGTGCTTGAACAGCAGCAGGGTTTACAACAGCTTGATTTGCATAACGGCAAACATTGATCAAATGTCCCAACCGCCCACAGTGGGTACATTTGTGACATTGCTCTTGCTCCAGATGATGACGGTTGCATTTATTGCACAAAGGTGCGGTACCAACATAATTTTGCCTTTTGCGAGGTTGTGCTGGCTGATTTGGTGCAACCTGATTGTTCTGAGCAGTTATGGCGCAGTTTTGAGAGGCTTTGCGCTTCTTCTTCTTGGATACTTCTGCCTGTTTTTCCTTTGGTTCAACTTGAGCAATCTTGTCAGATGGTCTTGGGTCGCCTTTTCGAAAAAGCTTACCCTTCCTGATGTGGGATTCAGTTAGGGTGGCAGACAATTCAATGGCTTGTCTGATAGTAGTAGGGTTGTTGCCAGTAACGATATCCTGAACTAGGTCAGGAAGACCATCAATGTATTTCTCAATCGCTTTATCCACAGGTGTAACCATAGCAGGGCATAGCAGGCTCAATTCTTCATAACGGTCAGTATAGGCGCGATGCTCACCGCTGTCTTGCTTTAGGTCTTCAAATTCCCTTTCTAAAGCTCTCAATTCATGACGAGGACAGAACTCCCTCATCATAAGAGCCCTAAGCTCAGCCCAAGTCTGTGCTAATGCAACCTCAGCACCACGGTCCCTCATAACTCTGTTCCACCACGTAAGAGCCCTCCTCTGAAACACACTGGAAGCAAACTCGACCTTCCGATTTTCAGGACACTGAACGTGGTAAAATGTATTCTCAATACTCTCGAACCACTGTAGGAGCCCAGTTGCTCCTTCAGAACCGCTAAACTTGAGTGGCTTAGCCAAATTTAAACTTTTGAAATTGCATGGAGCATTCTGGTTATTGTTGGCTTGATTCACTTGAGCAATAATATCGGGGAGTACAGCAGCCATATGCTGTGCCATAATATGTGCCATTTCGGCATTTGGTAGTGGATTTTCGCGTCGAGGAGGCATTCTAAAAGGGGAAACATGAAGGAAAAACAAGTGAGAGGATTAGACGAAAAGAATGAGATGAGACAAAATTGATGAAAGCAAAGATGATAGTCATTTGTTTGTTACCACAAAGCAACAAACGACACACGCTGATTAATCAAAGTAAATGGGTCAAAAATAATGTATCGCGAAGACATGCTCGCCTATAAGTGGACACTCACCCCAAGAGTTCCCAGGTAAGAGTGACTGGTCCGATATTGCGGATTTGTACGAACACTCTAGCCTTAGACAGAAGACTCAGGGTACAGGCACCCACCCTTCCAGTTTGCATGTGTTCACATTATTTAGACCAAACTTTGACGGGATTTTGAAAACTAAGAGGGTTCAAAACCTTACAATAAATCATCCTAGAACAGATGATTGGTTTTCAAAGCGGATTCGAAAATTGTGTTCTTATTGTGGTTGTCACCTAAAGATAGGCGACGGTATTGTTTTAAAACTAAACACAAGATAACTTGTGTTAGGGTCCTAGGAAGGTTATAGTCTAGGTCAAAGCATTACTAATAACCTAATTCCCTATAACCATTGGCTCTGATACCAACTTTTCTGTCACACCCCGACCACGTAGAACAACAAAACATGGCGGAAAAGTCAGGGAGTGTTGTAACAGAATCAGTGTTTCACAACCATGGAATAAATAATTTCGTTTTATTGAATTAATGAACTCATTGTTTTAATACAATCAAATAAGTACAACTATTATCTTTCAAATTTTAAAGTCGCTAAGGCACGAGTCCATCCTATGTATAGCATGCATCAACAATCATCACATAACAGCACCTGAAACATGTGTAAAAATAGGTACGTCAGCATAAAAATGCCTGTGAGATGCATATGTTTTATTGATTTTAGGATTCATGACTTATAAGTTTAAAGTAAAATGTTTAAGAAAAGTAGTCATGATCCTTGAGAAAAGGTTTTCTTTTATAAATCATACTAAAATTTATAAGAAATCAGGTGATATAAAATAGTAATACATAGAAAATTAAATAATTAAGTAAAATGAGTTTGTATAAAATATATTGTTTGAAAAACAATATTTTGATAAAAAGGTTTATAGTATATATAAAAATATACTATGGTTTTAAGAAAGTCGAATAAGTAATATATTAAAATATATTTCAGTTCCAAAATCGTTAACCCAAGTGTACTAAATAACGCCACGGAATGTAATGTGATGAAAACACTTATATATAAGAAGTACCAGTGGCGTATCTACCATGTTTTCATCACGTTACACCCGTCCCGTTATCTAAACACTTAACCAAAAACTAGTCGTTAAATAAATAGTATATTAAATATACTTTGGTTGTTAAAAATAATAATTTTCAGTAGTACATTAAAAGTGTACTTTGGATTTATAAATAACATATTAAACTATGTTTTGGTTTGAAAATAACATATTAAACTATGTTTTAATGATTAACAGAATATATGTTGGTTTTGTACAATATCACATATGAGAGCATATCAAACTATACTTTTGGGAGTATAATTAAATATACAAAAATAAGGTGATTTAAGAATTCATTCAGACCTAGTGCATCAAAATACACCTTTGAGACTATAGAAATACCACAAAGGCAATCCCTATTTGGATGGAGAAATAAATTGGTTTCAGATATTCCATGACAACAGGAATGGGGTGTCAAATCATATAGCGCTATATCATACTACCAACCGGTCTGGTGAACATAAAATAAGTACTATCCAACAATTTAATTTTACAATCTTTGGAAAAATTAGTGTTTAAACCATAAAAAAATCATTCAGTTTGTCAAAAGATAAGTACTAATATGTATAATCAATTATACTTTTGAAATTATGAACATAACAAATAGGTACACATATTTCACCCCAAAACATTTGAAAACAGTAAAAGAGGGGACTATGTACTCACTTGAGGGTGCTTAGAAGTCTTGAACAACTACCAAGCAAGCTAGAGGGAGCACGGAATCAAACGACACCTAAGATAGGTAACTACATAAATAAACCGGACCTAAATCGGAAGATCGGATAGGATGAGGTCTCATAAACCAAATGAGTGTGGGAACTCATAGGATATGGTTTAACAAGGCCTACATACTAAAAGGAAACCTAACCTAAGTGCTTACAACCCATTACGACCCGTTTAGGTAGCTTGCGATACTTTAACGCGTCGTTCGATTAAAACGCGTTCGGACCGCCTAACTAGTCCTATGACAAGTATTATATGCCTAAACATGTTTAATTATGTTGCATAATCAGTTAAGTGACAAAAGTCTGGGTTACATATGCTTAAATATCAATTATGTATAAAAAGGGTATTTTGGTAATTTTCCTAAGGCATATAGATTACCAATCATACGAATAACTAAACGAAGTGACCATAAGGTATAACCTTGGAAGTTTATTCCCTGTACAACTATGGTCACCTAAAGTGTTTGGTCGGATCCTAAAGATCGACCAAACGGGTCTAGTTCGTAAGTCTAAGCAGGTGTTTAGTCCGCTTGACTTACGACTCTACACAAGCACTAATCTAAAAAGTGACGAGTTAAACATATTTAACGAATTTAGAAAATAAATTTGGTATCAAAACAAACGGTTTTGATACCCAAAAGTAGTTTGGTTACAAAATACGCGAGAATGCGCATTTTGGCCGAAACTACGACTCGTCACTGAGCCTAGATAACATGGTAATCAGTAGGTATAGTCACTAGGGACTATAACCATCGTGATTACGCTCACGTTATGAAGTTCAAATGAACTTCGCATTGATCATAAACTGGTCAATGCAGAAAGTCAAACGCAGTTTGACTTTTAAGCTAAAACGAATGAAAAGAACGAAAGAATACTTACAGAAGGTCCCCACAAGCAAAATCTTGACCCAAGTAGCTCAGGTATGAAGCAAAGGCTTGAACTTAGAGCATCTTAGATCAAATTTTGAGTGAGGATGAAATGAAGTGGGTGTTGCTATTTATAGAGAATCAAGAACCGTTAAGATCGTTCATCGTAAAACGTGCTTTGATCTGGACCGTACACATGTGGCCCATGGTTTTGGGATACTAGGGGTGCCCCAAAACTAGCAAACGGTTTGTAAATGTTACAAAATAGCCCCTAAACTTCAAGAGAAGTGCTGAAAATGGACCTTGTGTTGCAAAAATGGAGTTTCTGCCCAGATCACTCACTCGCGTAGCGCCACGGGGATAGGCATTTGGTGCTCGCGTGGCGCTATCCTGTGCCAGATACAGCAAAGTTTCAAAAATGACAGTTTTGGTCCCTGCACGTGTTTAAGCCCTTTTTTGATGCGTTTGAACCCCGTTAACCTCATTTCAAGGCTCTAAAATGAAGTTAAAGTATAGGGAACTCAAAACATGCTCAAAAACATCTCGGATGTCGGCTCGTTTGGTCGTACGATTGCGTTGTTCGGTTAATTACGACGGAAGTCGTAACGAACGCAAAAACGATCCAAATTACGCGACGAATGGAATTTCATCAAGCCAATCACTAAAATAAAATATTTTAATGATTACATAAATTTTTGGATGTCCGGATATATTCAGAACGTAAGATATGCGCGAAAATGCAAACTTATGCACTTTTTGACGCTTTTAGTCCCTATTGATCAATAAAGTTTATTTTAGCATACCGAACCCCTCAAAGCCTATTTCTAAGCTATGTAAAGGATATTTAGGGTATGTTTAACTTATGATCGATTTCTGAAATGTTCGTTACTATACAAATCGGTATAGTTTCGCAATTTGACACAAATAGTCCCTGCGATCGAACAAACTTGATTTAGACACACCAAACCTTCCAAAACTTATTTCTAAGTTATGTAAAGGTTATTTAAGGTATGTTAAGCCTATTTCACTATTACAGAGTGTTTGTTGCATTAAACTGGTTACATTTCCGCATCAGTGCGCGTATAACCTTCCAGAAAGCGATTTAAAGCTTGAAATCGAACAAGAATTGATATGTGCAAACAACACACATATTTTTACAAATCCCAAGTATGAAATACAATATTTCATTGGTTTGGTATTTTTTTGATGGTTGAAGTGACACAGGTGTCACACGCGAACCCCTCTGGGCCGAGGCCCTACTCGGCGAAAAACCTGCTCGACGAAGGACTATTCTTCGTCGAGGCTAGTGATGGCGAAAAACCACCTTTTTCGTCGAAGGGATCTTGTGGCGAAAAACCATATTAATAAACCCTAAATGATTTATATTTAACACTAAGCATTTATCAACCAATCATTGCACATAACACATAACACATAAACCATTAACATAACACATTTCACATAAGTCATATACTTCACTCATTCTGCTAACCTACACATGACACTACGCAAACGAATAGCAAAACAAGATTGCAGCCCAAGTGATGCAAGTAGGAAAGACCTTGAAAGCTCGGGTTGTCACATCATCCCCAACTTAAAAGAAATTTCATCCCGAAATTTGATAAGTAACAATAAGGTGTTAAATCAGGATGCCTGTGGATTTTCCTCGGGTGCCACATCATCCCCAACTTGAAAGGGGATTTCGTCCCGAAATTCTCCAATGACATCAAAAGTTGATTCAACCGCTTGAACAATCGGGGATAACAGAGCTTCATCTGATCTTTGCGTTCTCACAGGAACTCCGGTCCACGTCTTAACTCTCACGATTTGGAATTCGAATAGGTTAACGGACCTTAAATTCCTGGTTCATGATTTCCATAGGTTCCTCGACTACTGCAACTTGTCGTTAACCTTAAACGCTAGTAAAGATATCATAAGTGTTTCATCGGATAAATGTTTCATTATATTCGAGACATAAATGACATCATGTACGTTACCGAATTCATCGGGTAATTCGAGTTTGTAGGTCACGTTACTGATTTTGCCAGAATGTTGTATGGCCCAACGTGATGTAAGTTAAGCTCATCACGCTTCCCAAGCGTACCACACCCTCCCAGGGTGAGACTTTCAACATGATACGATCGCCTACAGCGATCTTCCAACGTTTCCCTAGGCTTATCAGCTTTCCTGACGGTCACGCGTTGCCGCCAACGATTTCCGATCTAAACAATCTTCCCAAGAGTTTCGAGTACAAGTCTTGGACCTGTGATTAGGTTGTCACCCACCTTTGTTCAACAAGGAGATCGGCATTATCGTCCATTCAATGCCTCAAACAGAGCTGTCTGAATACTGGAATGGTATCTGCTGCAGTAGAACTCAACCAAAGGTAAGTGTCTTTCCAATCTTTCACTATAGCCCATCACTCACATGCTCGCAGCATGTCTTCGAGTGTCAGGATGGTTCGTTTGTTCTGACCATTTGTCCAACGGTGATAAGCAATGCTCATGTCTAGACGTGAGCCAAGGGTATTGTGTATTGCCTGTCATAAATTAGATGTAGATCAAAATCAGAGGTAACAGGAGTTGGCACCCCGTGCCCAGAAACCGCCCTTCACAGATAAGTACTCACAGGATACGAAGACTTTGTCAGTTTTCCTTGATTGCAATAAAGTGTGATGGTTACATGAGACAATCAACGATGACCCAGGTGATATTGTTTCCGTTTCGAGTTGTAAGTAAACTAGCGACAAAATCTATGGCAGTCTGTTCTCATTTCCTTATGGGTGTTTCTGGTTGCTGATACTCCCCCTTGACTTTCAAGTCAAACATCATTCATATACAGTGCCAGGTGGGCCTTCATGCCCGATCACCAGTACAAGATTTATAGATCTTAATATCTCTCATCAAAACCCAGACGACTAGAATATCGAGGCCGGTGTGCTTTGCTCAACACAAATTCCCTACAGTTGCCGTATAATGAGATCCATATTCATTCCATGAGGTAGCAAATATCGTCCGACCTGCCAAAGGTTGCTTCTCCATGCCCCGCATGGGTTCAACTTGAAAATTCTCTTCCTTCGGTTCTCTAGTTTGAACAGAGGGAGTCTGACCAGGTAGGTTAGAGTCGATAGTGAGTTACAAAGCTCGGGCATGTTCAGGTTTCACAGTCATAATCACCCAAAAGTTCCATTCAGCGATGTCATTACACGTTTCAGCTCTTCTGAAACAAAGGTACACGGGAGGCCCTTGCGATCGGTCTAAGTAGTGCATTTGGTACTGTCCAAGTAATGCCTCCAATTTACATCCAAAGACCACGGTTCCCACCATAGGTTGCGTGTCATGTAGCTCCTCTCCGTAACTTCATTACGTAAGTCATCACCTTCTCGTGTTGCATCAGCGCGTAACTAGGACTCTGATTCGAACCATCATGGTATACCACTAGATCATCAGTATCTTCGAATAGAAGCGATGCTTAGTGCATTGCAGAGTTGGGTTTCAAAAGCTGAAAAGACGTCCTCCTGTTTTGTCTCCCATGAATTCACAGCACCCCGCTGTACTAAAGAGGTTACAGCGGCGCAATCTTCGAAAATCCCGCGATAAATCTGTGATAGTATCTAGCGAAACCAAGGAATTGCTGTATCCCCGGAAGAATCTTTAGTGTCAATCAGTTCCTAACAAAATGGATCTTAGCGAGATTCACGTGTATTCCACTTCGTTGATTACATGACCAGAAATGTACCTCTCGAATCCAGAAGTCACATTTAACAAGACTTCGTGCGAAGCAGCTCCTCCCTCAGGAGCTCTAAAATAAGATACAAATGCCGGTCATGATGTTCCCTTCTCCTGGAAATGACTCAAAACATCATAAATAAACACGGTCGATTCATGTGATCTATAAAGCTGCTGGTGTGTTGATTAGCCCAAAGGTCAGGGAATACCAAGTAGCAATGACCGCATTGTGTTCGATATGCCGTTTCAGGAACATTCTCCCCTTCGACTTCCATCTGATGATTGTTTGTTTGTTAGCCAATCCTCGAGTGGGAGCTTGGCCCTCGCAACTGGTCAACAGGTTGTCAATACCTGGTCGAGGCAAACGATTCTTGACTATCACTTTGTTAAGTTCTCGATAATCAGTACACATACGAAAAGGCTTATCTTCACAGATATAACTGGGGCTCCCCAAAGCGAAAAACTAGGTCCAATAAAACTCCTGTCCAACAGTTCCTGTAGTTGATTAGACAGTTCTTGCAACCCTCCTGATGCAAAACGGTGGAGAGTACGGGTAATCAGGGCTGCCTCTGGCGTGAGATCAAACTGAGATTCTGCCTAACAGTTGTGGTAGTAAACTTGAAATTTCCTTGGGTAGTACGCCGAGAGGAATCTCGAACGATTGGTGGATCCTCGGTCCTCTTTTTCTTAGCCTTGACACCAGTAACGGTTGTTAACGTAGTGGGGTAATCCCTCTGTAGACACTTATGAGCCTTCATTGCTGAAATGATGCTAACCTTTACACCACTCTGACACCTTAGGTCAAACGACGATTCTCCACTAGGGAGAGGGATACGCAAAATTTTCCCCTCACCGGGTGTATCTGCGCGATATCTGGATAACCAATCCATACTAACTACTACGTCGAAACCATCAAGGATAGTAGAAGGAAGGTTGATGTCGAACACTTGTCCCACAAGGTCGAGTTTGCATCCCAACGAACCTATGAGGGTTCAATTGGCTTGCCATCAGCCGATTCCACAACAGGTTCGGTTTCAAGAAGCATCAGGGTTAAACAGAACAGAGACGAAGCGGTCCGTTACCAAGAACATGCAGGCCGCCATGTTGCTATATTCCTGGCGTCGCCCACGCCAATCCTAAATGCTCTTCCACGAGCATCATTTCCAGTGTTGTTACTTTCGTTACAAGAATTTTCAGTACTGCCGTCGTTCCCTGGGTTGTTGTCGTCTTGATTATAACAACGGCCAACCCATGTCATAGGCACCTTCATTTCCATACTGTAGGCCATGATTACAAATACGTTGATGTCGCCGTGACTGTTGTCTCTAATGTCGTTGCTTGAAACGGAGCCGTGCGATCTTTCACCAACAGGGTCCATCTTTTCACATTCTGTGCCACATCCTAAGGCGCTACTCATTGTGCTGGCAGTTACACATTCCACACCATGGTCAATTGTCATCGTTTATGTCCTGATTAATTCATAAGAGTTGACTCCCATAGGTCGCTGACTAGGGTTAAGGATTCAGTTGAAGTCAATTTGCTGAAGTTCGTTGCCGGTAATCAGGGTCCTTCTAATACCGAGGTTGGTAAGGCACTACGCTCGTCCTCTTGTCCATCGTTCTTGCAAGTTGACTGGGTACTACACGGTATGTTTCCAGAGTGTTGCAGAAGTGATCACACTTCGGGGTCTAAGACGTCAGTACATTGAGTTTCAGCAAACAAAGAGGAGTGAGAGAGGTATAGACCGATCATTGACGCTGCAACATCCCACTCAGGGACGTTCGTACAAGCACCTAACATTCTACACAGTTCGCTAGGCGTTCAAATGGGTGTTTAGGTAATACTCGATAGCATCGAGATTCGAAAGGATTTAGAGAGGAGTGAAAAGACCACGTTCGAGTAGGAGACAATCACTGCTATGACTCCTATAGGTTTGTTATGTTTCTCATTGATCGAATAACGGATCAGAACCCATTTTTCAATCGTCAAGTCTCACTAGGACTCACATGCACCCCACGTTATTATTATGTGTGCACCCACAATAATATTGCGATTTGCATGCTCATCTCAGTTCCTCCTAACTCATTTCAAATGGTTCCTCAAACTCAAATGCCAAGCAGAGGTTATCAAAACAATAAGATCACGAGAATCTAAGGACTACGACACACCCACTACGCATCATAAAGTAAACAAGCGATTCATGAAATTATGCTATAGTGATGAGTGTATGTCCGTATGCTACATCATAAACAAGTGTACACTAGCCATGCAATGTATACAACAGGTGAAAAAGACGAACCTTGCAATCTGGAGCTGAGTGTCATGGTCGTATTCTCGTTTTCAGAACTGTTCCGTTATAGTATGGTTTTATAAAAATGTTTTTAAAACGAAGTTCACTATAACTAGTGGCTCTGATACCAAACTGTCACACCCCCAAAATACCACATACGGAAACCCCCATAAGGCGCGTGACGTATAAGGACCTAGCCACCAATCATATTGAACTCTTAATAATATTTCAAATAAAAACTTGCATTCATTAAAATAAAGTGTTACAAAATATATAGTAAACATGACATGTTCAGCGGAATCATAAATCATTCGTTATATTATTCATAATCCATAAGTATGTAAGCTATTAGATGTGTCTCGTGATTCCATATATACCGACCCATGACCACTCCAGCATCCCAGACAGCAAGTTCCAATAACATAAACCTACAGACCTGCAAGCATGCAGAAAAGTGCATCAGACAACGCTGGTGAGTTCAAAGTTTGTTAACACGTTTTAGTTACCAGTTATAAGTATAAAACATTTCAGTCACGTAGTAACTGGAAGGATGAGTGCCATTCGCCGTATTCGGTGAGAGCACAGTCTATTAGGCCAAAGCGTGTACTCGAACTCGTTGGGAATAATCGAGTTACTTTGGGTAGTCGACGTCTAACACCCAAGGCACTCTATTTCAATTTTAAGCCTGCAATCGTCGATTTTACGCGCCATCGATTTTAATATGTTATGTGTTTAAATTTATGAATTTTGGTTTTGATTCCTCGCTTTCCCCTCCCCACCTTACAAAAACGCGTGCAACTCGCACAACCCCTTCAATCTAAAACGCTAACTAATCGCAAACAAACTAAGAAGCCTCATACGCTAGACTCATCACTTACACTACTCGCTATCGCTCACAACTCTCGAACGCACTACACGGCCTTGAAAGATAGGTGAATAAGTGCAAAATATGTAGGTGAATATGTGCAAAATATGTGCTTACATGTATTATGTGCTCATACGTGCTTATGTGTATACGTGCTTATGTGGAATATGTGCCTATGTGACCATGTGTTTATGTGCCTCCGTGTTTCTGAGCTTTACATAATAATAATAAATATGTTGTACGCAACACTAAATTTTCAAACAAAACCCGATATAATCGAATCTTGTCTAACTCCTATTATTACGTCTGCTGCAAAACCTACACTCGACAATGTCCTCTTTTGGTTCTCACACCCACCGAAATGTTTAGAGGAACAAAGCTGACAAATGAATCGCTTCACTTGTGGCTAGGGAAATGGCCAAGGTTATACCTCAGATTGTCAGTGAAATCAATGAGGTTATCATCTAATCTTCTGTTGAATCAAAGAGTGACGCGCCTAAATCTCCCTTCAGCTTCAAACAATTGAAAGCCTACGGTCTTGCAAACTTTACTGGTGAGGATGGACCCAGTGCAATGTTTCAGTGGTTTGACTCGATCGAAGTCACCTTTCGTCAAAGAGGATGTCCTAAAAGTCTTTGCACTGTGAATGCTACTGGAGTCTTCCAGTCCAGGGCACTGGATTGGTGGACCGCTGAGTGCAACATGCGCGGTAACGATGCAGCTTATGGCCTCCCATGGGAGGAGCTCTGGGAGCTCATGATGAAGGAGTTCTGTCCTCCTCACGAAGTCCAGAAGTTGGAAAATGAATTCTGGCACATCAAGCAAGAAGGAGGTGACAACGCTGGTTTCACCGCTCTTTTCAAATAGTTGAGCATTATCTGTCCCAGTCAGGTGGACACACCTGATAAGACCATCAAGAAGTATATTCGTGCTCTTCCCGACTGTGTAGCTGATTTCGTTCAGGCAGCAAGACCTGCTACTATTGAGGAAACCTACCAACTTGCAACTGAGATCAACGACAAACGAGTCTTGGCTGGAGCTTTCAAAACCTCAACCAAGAGTCTCAATCAGGCTACCGCTACTCCCAGTACCGACAATGCAGCATCTCAAGGTTCAAAGTCCTCACGCCAAAGCCGCAAGCGCAGAAACAACAACAAGAGCTATGTGGATACCGCCGCAGCACCGCTCAACGCAGTTTCCGCACCGCCCAACAACCAGAACCGCCTAGTCACTGTTACCAACGCACCGCCTGCCAGGCGTGCGTACACTGGTACTCACCCTCTGTGCCCTACATGTATCTACCATCACCCAGTATGGGTAAACTATCGTTTCTGTGCAAACTGCAATATCTATGGGCACTTTACTACTCATTGTCGCTCAGGCCACCGCCAACAAGCTCCTCAAGCCCTTCCAGCACCACCAGCTCAACCTCCCGCTCTCCAGGGTAACCCAGCAGTTCCAGCACCAGTTTCTAATGGTCGAACTTGCTACACTTATGGTGACCCAAATCATTTTGCTAATGTTTGCCCACACCGAGTTGTGAAACAAGAACCGTAGCAACAACCACCGCAGCAGCAGCAGCAACAACAGCAACAGCAGCCACAACAAGCAGCCCGCAAAAGAACTTTCAATATCAACGTCCGCCAGGCTCAGACTTACAACAATGTTGTCAATGGTACTTTCCTTGTTAACGGTATTTATGCTTTTTTCTAGTTTGATACTGGAGTCGATAATTGTTTTGTGTCGTTTGAATTCGAGAAACTTTTAAAACGTAAACGCGCTAATCTCCTAACGACTTTTGACGTAGAAGTTACCACCGGAAGAACCGTCACCGTCAGCTCCGTTCTCCGTGATTGTACTCTTACACTCAACAATCATGTTTTCCCGATCGATCTCATTCCTATGCAACTTGGCAGTTTCGATGTCATAGTAGGCATGGACTTTCTTCATGAAAATCGTGCTGAAGTCGTTTGTTTCAAGAAGATGATTTGTTTCTCTCTTTCGAATGGTGATCAATTATGTGTTTTTGGCGAAGTACTCTCGAATGAATTGAAACTGATGTCGTGTATTCAAGCGAGCAAGTATCTCCGCAAGGAATACTTGGCTTTCTTAGCCCACATTATAGTAACGGAGGAGGAAAAGAAGCCGATGGAAAAGGTACTTGTGGTTCGTGATTTTCCTAATGTCTTTCCTGACGATTTACCCGGTCTAACCCCTACCCGCGATATCGATTTCCGTATAGACCTTATTTCTGGAGCTAACCCTGTCGCAAAAGCCCCTTATCGCCTGGCACCATCCGAAATGCGTGAACTCTCTAGCCAACTCCAGGAGTTACTTGATAAAGGCTTTATACGCCCTAGCTAATCTCCTTGGGGCGCACTTGTCCTTTTCGTGAAAAAAGGATGGCTCGTTCCGAATGTGCATCGACTATAGGGAACTCAACAAGCTTACTATCAAGAATCGCTACCCTCTACCCCGAATCGACGATTTATTTGATCAACTCCAAGGCGCTACTTGTTTCTCTAAGATCGACCTACGTTCTAGTTATCACCAGTTGCGTATTCAACAGCAAGACATTCCGAAAACCGCTTTCTATACCCGTTATGGCCATTACGAATTCGTGGTCATGCCTTTTAGTCTCACAAACGCACCCACGATTTTCATGGATCTGATGAACCGTGTGTGTAAACCCTTCTTGGATCAATTCGTTATTGTGTTTATTGATGATATCCTTATCTACTCGAAGTCGAGAGCCGAACATGCACGACATCTTCGTTTAGTTCTCGAGCTTCTCCAAGGAAATCGCCTCTACGCCAAGTTCTCCAAGTGTGAATTTTGGCTCGAGGAGGTTCAATTCCTCGGTCACATCGTCAACAGTCAAGGAATTCATGTTGACCCCGTAAAGATCGAAGCAGTTAAGAGTTGGATTACACCAAAGTCTCCATCTGAAATCCGTTCATTTCTCGGATTGGCGGGTTATTACCGTCGATTCATTGCTGAATTCTCGAAAATCGCCGTACCACTTTAACCCAGAAGGACAAACCTTTTGTTTGGGGTCCCAAACAGGAGGAAACCTTCCAAACCCTCAAGTCCATGCTCTACAACGCTCCCATCCTCACACTTCCCGACGGAAACAACGATTTCGTTGTTTATTGCGATGCCTCTATCCTAGGTCTTGGTTGTGTTCTCATGCAACAAGACAAGGTTATCGCGTATGCATCTTGACAGCTCAAGGTCCACGAGAAGAACTACACTACCCACAATCTCGAACTCGGTGCAGTTGTTTTTACGTTGAAGATTTGGCGACACTACCTTTATGGCACCAAGTGTACGGTATTCACCGACCATAAGAGCCTACAACACATCTTGAACCAGAAAGAACTAAATATACGCCAACGCATATGGGTCAAACTTCTCAACGAATACAATTATGAGATACGCTACCATCCAGGCAAAGCAAACGTCATTGCCGATGCCCTCAGTCGACAAAGCTATGTGTATAGCGTTCACGACGTGCAAGCCTAGAATAACCTCGAAGCCCTAATTCGTGACGCCCAGCATGCATGCTTCATTGAGAATACCTTGAAAGAGGAAATGAAGTGTGGTGCTGAAACTCAACTTGTCGCCAAATCGAACGGTATCTATCACTATCTTGACCGCGTTTGGATTCCAAGTCGTCATAATCTCTGAGAGATATTGATGACTGGGGACCACAAGTCCCGATATTCCATTCATCTCGGTGCCAACAAGATGTACCAAGAACTTCGTTCTAGGTATTGGTGGCCGGGAATGAAAAAGGATATCGCGTTGTATGTTTCGAAATGCTTAACTTGTTCGAAGGTTAAGGCCGAACACCAACGACCCTCTGGCTTACTCGAACAACCCGAAATCCCGATTTGGAAATAGGAGAGTATAGCTATGGATTTCATTACGAAACTCCATCGCACTCCTTCAGGTCACGATAGTGTTTGAGTTATCGTGGATCGTCTTACAAAATCCGCACACTTTATACCGATACGAGAAGACTTCAAGGTAGAACGATCAGCATGAATCTACACCGACGAAGTCATCTGTCGACACGGGACACCTCGTGACATCATCTCTGACCGCGATGGTCGTTTTACCTCATGTCTTTGGGAGACCTTCCAGTCCACTCTCGGTACAACTATTAATCTCAGTACCGCATTCCATCCCTAGACCGACGGTCAAACTGAGCGCACGATCCACACCCTTGAAGACATGCTTCGTTCATGCGTTATATATTTTGGTGGTAATTGGGATTTGCATTTACCTTTAGTAGAATTCTTGTACAATAATAGTTATCACACTAGTATTCAAATGGCACCCTTTAAGGCATTATATGGTAGAAAATGTTGATCGCCTATTGTATGGCACGAGATCAGAGTGTGACATTTGTGCCATTTTGACAATCATATAAATACAAATCCAATGAAATATTGAGTTTCATTCTTGGAAATTGTATAAATACGTGTATCATTTGCACATATCAATTCTTGTTCAATTTCGAGCTTTAAATCGCTTTCTAGAAAGTTATACGCGAACTGATGCGTAAACGTAATCAGTTTAACGCGACAAACACTCCAGAATAGTGACATAGGCTTAACATACCTTAAATAACCTTTACATAACTTAGAAATAAGTTTTGAAGGGTTTGGTGTGTCGAAAACAAGTTTATTCGATCACAGGGACTATTTGTGACAAACTGCAAAAGTATGCCGATTTGTACAGTAACGAACATTCCGGAACATGATCATAAGGTAAACATACTATAAATATCCTTTACATAGCTTAGAAATAGGCTTTGAGGGGTTCGGTATGTGAAAATATGCTTATTTGATCAAGAGGGACTAAAAGCGTCAAAAAGTGCATAAGTTTGCATTTACGCGCATATCTAACGTTCAGAACATATCTGGACATCCAAAAATTTTTGTAATCATTAAAATATTTTATTTTAGTGATTGGAATGCAAAAATACCACTCGTCGTGTAATTTAGATCGTTTTAGCGTCCGTTCGAGTTTTCGTCGTAATTAACCGAATAACGCAATTGTACGACCAAACGAACCGACATCAGAGATGTTTTCAAGCATATTTAATGTCCCCTATACTTTAGCTTCATTATTGAGCCTTGAAATGAGGTTAACGGGGCTTAAATGCGTCAAAAATGCCTTAAATCCAATTTTATGACATGCAGGGACTAAAACTGACAATTGCTGAAACTTCTCTCGCCTAGGGCGAAGACTAAAGCCTTTGTCTTCGCGGCCCGCGAGAGATGGAGCTGGCAGAAACATTGAATCCGGCTTCAACAGCTGTTTTCTTGCCTTTCTAACATGGTTTTGGGATACCATTTGATTGTTTTTGAGTTCCCATTGTATTCTAATCTAATCTATGGGCACAAGTGTATGGCTTAGATTAAGCTTTGAATTGCTCAAAAACACTTGTCAAGATCTTGTTAATTCAAGTTCTCCTATAAATACCCACTTGTTTCATTCTCATTCTTCACACATTTGATTCAATTCTGCTCTAAGTTGAAGTTTATGCTTCATACCTGAGTGTCTTGAATCAAATCTCCCTTGCTTGGACCTTTTGTAAGCTTCTTTCATGCTTGTTTATGCTTTTCAAGCATAAAAGTCAAACAGTGTTTGACTTTCTGCTTTGACCAGGTTATGGTCAACACAAAGTTCGTTTGAACTCTGCAACGTGAGCGTAATCACATTGGTTATAGTCCCTTGTGACTATACCTACTGATTACCACGTTGATTAGTCGAAGTCACGAGTCAAAGTTTCGGTCAAAATGCCGTTTATGCGCATTTTGTGATGAAGCTAATTTCGGGTATCAAAACACTTTGTTTTGATATCAAACTTGTTTTCTAACTTCGTTAAACATGTTTTAACATGTTTAACTCGTCACTTTTAGTCTAGTGCTTATATAGGGTCATAAGTCAAGCGGTCTTGACAACCGCTTAGACTTTCGAACCCGACCCGTTTGGTCGATCGTTAGGATCCGACCAAGCATATTTTGTGACCATAGTTGTATAGGGAATAACCTTCTGAGGTTATACCTTATGGTCACTTAGTTTAATTAGTTGTATATAGGTAGTTTATATGACTTAGGAAAATGACCAAATTGCCCTTTTCATGCATAGTTGGATTTTAAGCATATGTAACTTAATTTTTGTCACTTAAACTGATTATGCAACATATTTAAACATGTTAGGGCATATAATACTTATCATAGGACTACTTATCATAGGACTAGTTAGGCATCTCGAACGCGCATCCAATACTCATTTGGTTTACAAGACCTCATTCTACCCGATCTCCTGATTTAGGTGCCGACTTATTAACTTAGCGATCCGATTACTAGGTACTACTTGATTTCCTTGATTTGCCCGAGCTTTGTTAAGTTCATTAGATTGAGGATACTTTGCAAATCAATGTGAGTACATAGTTCCCCTCTTTTACCGCTTTCAATTGTTTTGGGGTGATTCATATGTGCTAAACGATTTCGAGTTTTTTTTCTAAAATGAATGCTATGGTTTTGTATTAAACATAACGATTTCAATTATATGAACAAACTTGTTGGGGCGTTGGTTGAAAGACAATTGAATGACATTCATTAACTATTTTAAACCGACCAGTAGTACGTTATGGTACCATGGGATATTATGATACCATAGGATTTGACAAATCCTGTTATCAGACGTTCACCATGGTTATGGGGGTAATGTGGGTAACGACAGAACCTGATATTTGTTAACTTACCCTTTGGTGGTTTGTTAATACAAGTTGAACGAGTAGGACGAGTCACAAAGGTTTGAATGTATTCAATATAATGACCCAAAAGTTAGTTTTCACAATTTAAACACGAACCACTAGAGCTATTGATCTATGTGAACTATTTGAACCACTGGAACTATTGAATTATGTGAATTACTTGAACTATTTGAACCACTGGAGCTATTGATCTATGTGAACTACTTGGACTATTTGAACCACTGGAACTATTGAGCTATGTGAACTACTTGAACTATTTGAACCACTGGAGCTATTTGATCTATGTGAACTATTTGAACCACTGGAACTATTTGATCTATGTGAACTATTTGAACTATTTGAACCATTGGAACTATTTGAACTATTGAACGATTAGGTTATGGTAAGTGATTAGGTAACGGGGTGGGTGAAATGTGATAAAAGCTTGGTGGATACGCCACTGGTACTTCCTATATATAAGTGCTTTTAACACATTACATGTCGTTGCGTTATCTAGATCACTTGGACGAATGTTTTCCAAACGAAGTTACACTACAAGGTTTTCCTAACGATATATAAACCATACGAGTTTTATTACGAGAACGATCTACAACTTGGTTAACAAAGAAAAATGTTTTCAGTTAAGATTCATGGCTACAATGGTTTTGGTTTATACATATATCAACTTGTAAAAGTTGATAGAAACATACTGCAATATCAAACTCTTTTGTTTTCAAGGTACATACTCGACAACTCTCATAGTTGGATGAGGTATTGCAATATGAACTCAAGGCCATGAATCTGACACGCTCATAAAACCTATGTACTCGCCGGCTTTTTTATGCTGACGTATTTTCACATATGTTTCAGGTATTGTTTACGATGATGTTTGATGATGATTATGATGCATGCTCACATAGGGATGGACGAGGCCTTAGTAACTTAATAACAATGAAGGACAATATGTTCATGTTTTGCTTTTGATTTCAATACAATGTAATAAACTTAATTCAATAAAATGAAATTTCAATCCATGTGTTGTGAAACAATGATTCTGTTACGACACTCCCTGACGTTTCCGCCGCGGTTTATTGTTTTAACGCGGTCGGGGTGTAACAGAAGAGTTGGTATTATAGCTCATGGTTATAGGGAATTAGGTTATTAGTAATGCTTTGACCTAGACTATAACCTTCCTAGGAGCCTAACACAAGTTACCTTGTGTTTAGTCTTAATACAGTTGCCTATCTTTAGGCAACAACCACAACAAGAACACGAATCACGAATCCGATTTGAAAACCAATCATCTCTTTTTAGATGATTTATTATATGGTTTTGAACCTTCAAAGTTTTCAAAATCTCGTCAAAGTTTGGGTCCTATTAATGTGAACACGTGCAATCTGGAAGGGTGGGTGCCTGTATCCCAAGTTTTCTGTCTAAGGCTAGAGTGTTCGTACAAATCCACATAATCGGACCAGTCACTCTTACCTGGGAACTCTTGGGGTGAGTGTCCACTTATAGGCTAAAGCATGTCTTCCAATACGTTATAAGGACCTATTTACTTTGTTCAGCCACTGTGCATCGTTTGTTTGTTCGAGGAAACGAACGAATGATTGCCTTCCTTATGTTTTGTTGATATTTTCGATACCTCTTTTGACCATTCAATGTCAATCTCACTCGTTTCTCATGTTTTCTTTTTCTTTTTAGAAAATGCCTCCTAGACGCGACCAAACTGAGAATGCTGCCCTCGCAGCCACAATCGTTCAGTAGATGGCTGCTGTGATTCCGAACCTCATTACCCAGATAAACCAAGAGAATAACAATAAAAACAATAACAATGCTCAGTGTGATTTCAAAAGATTCAATTCAGCTAAGCCATCGAAATTTTCTGGGTCTCAAGGAGCAACTGCGCTCCTACAATGGTTCGAGAGTCTAGGAAGCACATTCAGGCATGTTCAGTGTCTAGATGAGCGAAAGGTTGAATTCGCATCGATTGTTTTTGAGAAACGAGCTTTAACATGGTGGAATGGTGTGATGAGGGATAGGGGTGCTGATGTGGCACTGGCTCAAACTTGGGAAGAGCTTCGAGCTCTAATGATGAAGGAATTTTGTCCTCGTCAGGAAATCAGGGCATTGGAAAGGGAATTCGACGATCTTAAACAAGATAGTGGTGAGCATCGAGCCTACACGGACCGATATGAGGAGCTAAGTCTGTTATGCCCAACCATTGTTACGCCTTTGGATAAGGCAATTGAAAAAGTATATTGATGACCTCCCTGACTCAGTTCAAGACATTGTTACTGGTAGCAACCCTACCACAGTTAGACAGGCCATTGAGCTATCCGCTACCCTGACTGAATCTCAGATCAGGAAGGGTAAACTTTTCCGAAAAGGCGACAAGAAACCAACCGATGAAACGAAACCAAAGGATAAACATTCTGAATCCTCCAAGAAGTCAAAGAAGCGTAAGGCTTCTCAGAACTTCGCTATGGTTGCTCAAAACAATCAAGCTATCCCTAACCAACCAGTTCAACCCCTGCTAAGAAGCCATACAACAGAACTGCACCTTTGTGCAACCAGTGTAACCTTCATCATCATGCTAATGTGCAATGCCGCAAATGCCTAAATTGTGGACTTGCTGGTCATACAGCTAGGGTTTGCTGAGCTGCAGCTGCACAGAATCAAGCTGATAACCACCCAGCACAAGCTCCTTTTCCACCAGGATCTTGCTACAACTGTGGCGAGATGGGCCATTTCAGAAACAATTGCCCAAAACTTGCTAATGCAAATCCAGCTCGTGGATGAGCATTCGACTAACTGGAAGACGATGTTGTTTAGAAACAATCGAACTTTATGTATTATTTTCTTTTGTTATCCAAATCTATGGAATAGTTATTTTGGTTTATAAATAAGTCATTTATTTGCATTACGATGTACGAAAACAAGTGTGGTTACATGTATGAATGACATATCCCTTCGATACCGACACCAAGGAACCGTGTTCCTTTCAAAACGAACTACTTTCGTGGTTCTTCCATGTTTATGATCATTCGCGATCTCCAACAAAATTCCTAAGTACTCGTTTCTTCTACGAAACGAAGTGCAAGGTACAAGTTACAACTTTGAACGAATACCCAAAGTACCGCTTTAAATCCTTATTTGGATACCCAAGGGTACTTCTGTGAGTCCTTAATTGGTCTTACGCGATATACATATCATATCTTCCCGACTTCACGAGATTTTACACAGCATATGATTTCAAAAGATTATGCATATTTTCAAAAACCTCATACATGTTTTCAAAATCATCTCACATGGTTTTAAAACATTTCATAAAAATGTTTACCTAATATACTTACTACATGATTTCAAAAACATTACAAAAAGGTTTTCAAAAACATATTTCTAACGAATCCATGCATAGCTTTCAAAAACAAACAGCCCGTATGTTGTCTTAGCATACGTGGTACGCGATTTTCAAGAACACCCTGCTTTGTATGCTAGCTTAGCATGCTTGGCATAATGATTTCAAGGATCCACTTGCTTCATATGCTGACTTAGCATATCTAGCGCCTTGATTTCTGAAACTCTATACTTGGTATGTGTTCTTAGCATACTTAGTACGAGGTTCCTAAACATTTTCCGCTAAACGAATTCCAAATCCTTATAGGATCTTCTTCATAGTTAGATCCTTGTGGATGTTTAAAGCGCAAAATCAAAGTCCTTAATTGGATTCTTTGTGTGCTTTAATGCGAATGTTACGATTCATTGTGAATGAAATCGAATCCTTATAAGATCATCCCTTTGTAGATAGATTCTTGAGGATGTTTAAAGTGCTAGTTATAGTCCATTGATTGGATTCCTGGTGTACTTTGAATGCACGTGTACAAATCGACAACAAGTTAATAACAATTTTATAACAAACTGATAACGAGTTGATAACCAAGTAAACAATTGTGTGACTATTATATGCTTACGTGTTATGTGTTCAACCGATTCTATCCCCTACACATTATAAAATAAATTGTGCGGACTATGCAAGGAATTACGTAATTATGGATGCATACATAATTATGGAATTCAATGCTTAGAAACCACATCAAGTTTTGTCATGTATCAACTTAAACAAAGAACAAAAGTTAACTATATTCATTTCCGTTTCTGATGAAGTACCCACTGAGGAAAAATGAACTAGCTATTTATTTTTCGCTTCTGAAAGAGATATCCACTGAGGGAAATGAATAATCTATTCACGAATCGTGTTCATTTTCGTTTCTTATGAAGTATCTACTGCGGAAAATAAATCATCCATTCATTTTCGCTTCTGAGAAATACCCACTGAGGAAAATGAACAAGTTCATTTTCGTTTTGGATGAAGTACCCACTGAGGAAAATGAACTATCCGTCCATTTTCGCTTCTGAAGAAATATCCACTGAGGAAAATGAATAAATTCATTCCGTTTCTGGTGAAGTATCCACTGAGGAAAAAGAATTGATCATTCCTTTTCGCTTGTAAAGAAATATCTACTGAGGGAATGAATAATCCTGCATTAATTTTGTCATTTTCATTTCTGATAAAGTATCCACTGAGGAAAATGAATCCATTCAATTTCGCTTTTAAAGAAATATCTACAGAGGAAAATGATTAGATTCATTCCACTTCTGATGAAGTATCCACTGAGGAAAATGAATTATCCATTCATTTTCGCTTCTGAAGAAATATCCATTGGGGAATGAATAATCCTGTATCGATTCTTTCATTTCCACTTCTGACGAAGTAACCACTGAGGAAAATAAATCATCCATTCATTTTCGCTTCTGAAGAAATATCCATCGGGGAAATGAATATCTTATTCAATTATCCTTCATTTCCACTTCTGAAGAAGTAACCACTAAGGAAAATGAACCATTCATTTTCGCTTCTGAAGAAATATCCATCGGGGAAATGAATAGCTTATTCAGCAATCCTTTATTTCTACTTCTGACGAAGTATCCACCGAGGAGAATGAATCATCCATTCATTTTTGCTTCTGAAGAAATAACCATTGAGAAATGAACAGCTTATACATTCCTTCATTTCCGTTTCTGATAAAAGTATCCATTGAAGAAATTGAATTATCCATTCATTTCCGCTTTTGAAGAAATATCCATTGGAAATGAATAACTTATTCGTATTTTATTTCCACATCTGACGAAGAACCCATTGGAGAAAGTGAATCATCCATTCATTCTCGCTTTTGAAGAATACCCACTGGAGAAATGAAATACAAATCTTTCTATCTTAATAGTTAGACTCTTAAAGGATGCTCACATAATTTTTGGTTAGTTTGGTCTTATCATTTAATCAAATCTCTCATCCCTACTTCCTGTTTTAATCAAGGAAGTATCCATTAGGGGATGAGCATCATAGGCATAGTAGCCCATTCTCACTTCCCGTATTTTGAGGAAGCATCCACTGGGGAATGACAAAGTTATACCTTACGTGGAGATCTTTGATGGGTTACTCTATGCAAATAGATAAAGACTCTAGATTCCGCGCAAGACGATTGTTTAACACAGCAATACAGAAAGACTATTTCGAATAAATTTCGGGACGAAATTTCCTAAAGTAGGGGAGACTGTGACATTTGTGCCATTTTTACCATCGTATAAATACGAATCCAATGAAATATTGAGTTTCATTCTTGGAAATTGTATAAATACGTGTATCATTTGCACATATCAATTCTTGTTTAATTTCGAGCTTTAAATCGCTTTCTAGAAAGTTATACGCGAACTGATGCGTAAACGTAATCAGTTTAACGCGAAAAACACTCCGGAATAGTGACATAGGCTTAACATACCTTAAATAACCTTTACATAACTTAGAAATAAGTTTTGAAGGGTTTGGTGTGTCGAAAACAAGTTTATTTGTTCACAGGGACTATTTGTGACAAACTGCGAAAGTATGCCGATTTGTACAGTAACGAACATTCCGGAACATGATCATAAGCTAAACATACTCTAAATATCCTTTACATAGCTTATAAATAGGCTTTGAGGGGTTCGGTATGTGAAAATATGCTTATTTGATCAAGAGGGACTAAAAGCGTCAAAAAGTGCATAAGTTTGCATTTACGCGCATATCTAACGTTTAGAACATATCTGGACATCCAAAAATTTTTTTAATCATTAAAATATTTTATTTTAGTGATTGGAATGCAAAAATACCACTCGTCGTGTAATTTAGATCGTTTTCGCGTCCGTTCGAGTTTTCGTCGTAATTAACAGAATAACGCAATTGTACGACCAAACGAACCGACATCGGATATGTTTTCAAGCATATTTAATGTCCCCTATACTTTAGCTTCATTATTGAGCCTTGAAATGAGGTTAACGGGGCTTAAACGCGTCAAAAATGCCTTAAATCCAATTTTATGACATGCAGGGACTAAAACTGACAATTGCTGAAACTTCTCTCACCTGGGGCGCAGACTAAAGCCTTTGTCTTCACGGCCCGCGAGAGCTGGAGCTGGCAGAAACATTGAATCTAGCTTCAACAGCTGTTTTCTTGCCTTTCTAACATGGTTTTGGGATACCATTTGATTGTTTTTGAGTTCCCATTGTATTCTAATCTATGGGCACAAGTGTATGGCTTAGATTAAGCTTTGAATTGCTCAAAAACACTTGTCAAGATCTTGTTAATTCAAGTTCTCCTATAAATACCCACTTTTTTCATTCTCATTCTTCACACATTTGATTCAATTCTGCTCTAAGTTGAAGTTTATGCTTCATACCTGAGTGTTTTGAATCAAATCTCCCTTGCTTGGACCTTTTGTAAGCTTCTTTCATGCTTGTTTATGCTTTTCAAGCATAAAAGTCAAACAGTGTTTGACTTTCTGCTTTAACCAGGTTATGGTCAACCCAAAGTTCGTTTGAACTTTACAACGTGAGCGTAATCACGATGGTTATAGTCCCTTGTGACTATACCTACTGATTACCACGTTGATTAGTCGAAGTGACGAGTCAAAGTTTTGGTCAAAATGCCGTTTATGCGCATTTTGTGATGAAGCTATTTTCGGGTATCAAAACACTTTGTTTTGATATCAAACTTGTTTTCTAACTTCGTTAAACATGTTTTAACATGTTTAAATCGTCACTTTTAGTCTAGTGCTTGTATAGGGTCATAAGTCAAGCGGTCTTGACAACCGCTTAGACTTTCGAACCCGACCCGTTTGGTCGATCGTTAGGATCAGACCAAGCATATTTTGTGACCATAGTTGTATAGGGAATAACTTTCCGAGGTTATACCTTATGATCACTTAGTTTAATTAGTTGTATGATAGGTAGTTTATGTGCCTTAGGAAAATGACCAAAATGCCCTTTTCATGCATAATTGGATTTTAAGCATATGTAGCTTAATTTTTGTCACTTAAACTGATTATGCAACATATTTAAACATGTTAGGGCACATAATACTTGTCATAGGACTAGTTAGGCGTCCCGAACAAGCATTCTCGCGAACGGCACGTTAAAGTAGCGTAAGCTACCTTAATGGGTCGTAACAGGTTGTAAGCACTTAGGATAGGTTCCAATTTAGGATGTAGGCTTTGTTAAACCATATCACATGAGTTCCAATACTCATTTGGTTTACAAGACCTCATTCTACCCGATCTCCTGATTTAGGTGCTGACTTATTAACTTAGCGATCCGATTACTAGGTACTACTTGATTTCCTTGATTTGCCCGAGTTTTGTTAAGTTCATTAGATCGAGGATACTTTTCAAATCAATGTGAGTACATAGTTCCCCTCTTTTACCGCTTTCAATTGTTTTGGGGTGATTCATATGTGCTAAACAATTTCGAGTTTTTTTTTTCTAAAACGAATGCTATGGTTTTTATTAAACATAACGATTTCAATTATATGAACAAACTTGTTGGGGCGTTGGTTGAAAGACAATTGAATGACATTCATTAACTATTTTAAGCTGACTAATAGTACGTTATGGTACCATGGGATATTATGATACCATAGGATCTGACAAATCCCGTTATCAGACGTTCACCATGGTTATGGGGGTAATGTGGGTAACGACAGAACCTGATATTTGTTAACTTACCCTTTGGTGGTTTGTTAATACAAGTTGAATGAGTAGGACGAGTCACAAAGGTTTGAATGTATTCAATATAACGACCCAAAAATTAGTTTTCACAATTTAAACACGAACCATTGGAGCTATTGATCTATGTGAACTATTTGAACCACTGGAACTATTGAACTATGTGAACTACTTGAACTATTTGAACCACTGGAGCTATTGATCTATGTGAACTACTTGGACTATTTGAACCACTGGAACTATTGAACTATGTGAACTACTTGAACTATTTGAACCACTGGAGCTATTTGATCTATGTGAACTATTGAACCACTGGAACTATTTGATCTATGTGAACTATTTGAACCACTGGAACTATTTGATCTATGTGAACTATTTGAACTACTTGAACCATTGGAACTATTTGAACTATTGAACGATTAGGTTATGGTAAGTGATTAGGTAACGGGGTGGGTGAAATGTGATAAAAGCTTGGTGGATACGCCGCTGGTACTTCCTATATATAAGTGCTTTTAACACATTACATGTCGTTGCGTTATCTAGATCACTTGGACGAATGTTTTCCAAACGAAGTTACACTACAAGGTTTTCCTAACGATATATAAACCATACGAGTTTTATTACGAGAACGATCTACGACTTGGTTAACAAAGAAAAATGTTTTCAGTTAAGATTCATGGCTACAATGGTTTTGGTTTATACATATATCAACTTGTAAAAGTTGATAGAAACATACTGCAATATCAAACTCTTTTGTTTTCAAGGTACATACTCGACAACTCTCGTAGTTGGATGAGGTATTGCAATATGAACTCAAGGCCATGAATCTGACACGCTCATAAAACCTATGTACCCGCCGGCATTTTTATGCTGACGTATTTTCACGTATGTTTCAGGTACTATTTACGATGATGTTTGATGATGATTATGATGCATGCTCACATAGGGATGGACGAGGCCTTAGTAACTTAATAACAATGAAGGACAATATGTTCATGTTTTGCTTTTGATTTCAATACAATGTAATAAACTTAATTCAATAAAACGAAATTTCAATCCATGTGTTGTGAAACAATGATTCTGTTACGACACTCCCCGATGTTTCCGCCACGGTTTGTTGCTTTAACGCGGCCGGGGTGTGACACAGAGACGCATAAATCATCAGTCCTTAGTTGATACAAGAAACGAAAGACAAGATCCACCAAATAAGAGACAATCTCTTGAAAGCTCGGAGTCGTCAAAAGAGCTACGCCGATAAATGTCGCAAGCCCCTTGTGTTTGAAGTTGGTGATCACGTACTCCTAAAGGTTTCACCTTGGAAGGGCGTGATCCAATTTGGCAAGAAAGGAAAGCTAGCTCCACGATACGTTTATCCCTTTAAGATTATGGAAAGAATTAGCAAGGTAGCCTACCGACTCGAATTACCGGTGGAACTCAGCAACGTACACCCAACTTTCCACGTCTCAAACCTCAAGAAGTGCTTAACGGAAAAGAATCTCCATGTACCTCTAGAAGACTTACAAGTAAACGAGACCCTGCACTTTGTGGAAAAGCCTGTAGAAATCATGGATCGAGAAATCAAGAAAATTCGACGCTCACGCGTTCCCATAGTGAAAGTTCATTGGGAAGGAAAACGCGACGCCGAGTTTACTTGGGAACTTGAAAGTGATATGAAAGCTAAATATCCGCAGCTCTTTGTTACGCCTGCTCCTTAATTTCGGGATGAAATTTCCTAAAGTAGAGGAGGCTGTGACAACCCGACTTTTCGGATCGTTACCTGTTTTCTGTCATTTCTATTTGTAACCGTCTTGTATTCTATGATTTGCTATAAATAAAGGGTTATGTTATACTAAATACATTTTCATCACACCGCATCGCTATATGTTAAACGCTTACACAACACGAATTGCAGAGAATTGTGCTATTTAAATTGCCGAGTGTGTTTGTTTGGTTACTGTAGGATCGTTTGCACGATCAAAATGAGTCGTTCAGAAGAGTTCTATCCAATACGAAAGGCGGAATCAGACGTATCGGAGTTATTTCAGCTGATTTACACTTAGATTCACTTTAAACTGTCTCTTTATTGATATCAGATCGTTTTACAATGCTGGAGACACTTCGGCAGAGCTTCGCTACCGGAATCGAAAACGTTACAAATGATTTGAACAAGGCACCTATTTATAGGCAAGCCCATTTCGCACGAATTGGCTCAAGCGAAATGGCCAGTCCCATTTCGTACGAAATGGCTAACTCCTATATTTTTCTCTTTTTCTCGTACAACGTGCCCTGATCTATCCAACCTAATACAAGACTCGATACAAGACGAAGTCGACAGACATATGCACCAACAAACTCCCCCTTAGATGTTGAAGAAGTCTTCAGTGTCGAGTCTTCGGTATGTCAAATCTTCAGTCTTTATCAGTCTTCTCGCTCTCTTCAAAGTATTCTCCATTGTAAGCATCCTGTATTAATCTCTTTCTCTTCTTCTCTTTCTCTCTTCCAGAATCTCAATCTGTCTCTATCTCTTCTTGATCAGATCTCTTGATTCCTTAAGTTCTTCAGAATCAGCAGCTTGCATGGACATAGTTCCAGGATCAGAAACTGGCTATTTACATTTTCAGACTCCCTCTTGATGTCTTCAGACTCCCCCTTTCGCTAAGCTGGGATCGCAGTCTGGAATAGTGTGACAACTGTGCTCTGTAATCGATGTACAACGCAAAACAATGTTAATTATTAATAAAAGAATGTGTTTTGGTGCTATTATGTGTGTATTTGTGTTTGATGATTTTACGATTCGATTCGATTCCTATTTCAAGCTTTAAATCGTTTTCTGGAAAGTTATACGCAAACTGGTGCATAAACGCAGGCAGTTTAACACGACAAACACTCCAGGATAGAGAAATAGGCTTAGCATACCTCAAATAACCTTTACATAACTTATAAATAAGTTTTGAATGGCTTGGTGTGTCGAAAACAAGTTTGTTCGATCGCAGGGACTATTTGTGTCAAACTGCGAAACTATACCGATTTTTATAGTAACGAACACTCCGGAACTTAATAATAAGTTAAACATACCCTAAATATCCTTTACATAGCTTAGAAATAGGCTTTGAGGGGTTCGGTATGCTAAAATAAACTTATTTAATCAATAGGGACTAAAAGCGTCAAAAAGTGCACAAGTTTGCATTTTCGCGCATATCTTACGTTCTGAATATATCCGGACATCCAAAAATTTATGTAATCATTAAAATATTATATTTTAGTGATTGGCATGATAAAATACCGTTCGTCGCTCAATTTGGATCGTTTCCGCGTCCGTTTAAGTTTCGTCGTAATTAACCGAACAACGCAATCGTACGACCAAACGAACCGACATCCGAAATATTTTTGAGCATGTTTTGAGTTCTCAATACTTTAACTTCATTTTAGATCCTTGAAATGAGGCTAACGGGGCTTAAACGTGTAAAAAATGAGCCGAAATGCATGTTTTAAAAGTTTAGGGACCTGTTTTGACAATCTGCCAAAGATGGCCCAGGCGGGGCGCGTAAGCCCAAGCCATATCTTACGCGGGGTGCGTGGGCATGCCAGACAGAAACATTGAATCTGGTCATTTACCTCGATTTTGATGGTTTTGATTAATGGTTTTCAATGCTATGGGCTGGTTTGTGTGGAGAACAAGTCCCCCAATCATTCTCTAACATTTGTATGGCCAAGATCATTCCCTCTTCTCCAAGAAATGATCCTAACGGTTTGAAAAAAACTATATAAAGCCATGTCCCTCATTCATTTCCCTCACATTTGATCTGATATTTTCTCTAAGTGGTTGTGCTATTTCACTTCTTACCTGAGAAATACTTAGAATCAAATCTATTTGGACCCTTTGTAAGTCCTCTTTCATTCTTTTATTGCTTTCTTAGCTTAAAAGTCAAACAGTGTTTGACTTTCAGCTTTGACCATGAGTTGGTCAACGAGAAGTTCGTTTGAACTTCGCAACGTGAGCGTAATCACGATTGTTATAGTCCCTAGTGACTATACCTACTGATTACCACGTTGACTAGGCGTAGTGACGAGTCGTAGTTTCGGTCAAAATGCGCATTTAAGCGTACTTTGCAACCAAACTACTCTTGGTATCAAAACACTTTGTTTTGATATCAAAACCTGTTTTCTAACTTAGTTGAGCATGTTCTAACATGCTTAGCTCGTCACTTTTAGTTTAGTGCTTGTTTAGAGTCATAAGTCAAGCGGTCTAAACCACCGCTTAGACTTTCGAACTCGACCCGGTTGGTCGATCATTAGGATCCGACCAAGCATGTTTAGTGACCATAGTTGCATAGGGAATAACCTTCCGAGGTTATACCTTATGGTCACATAGTTTAAGTAGTTGTATGATAGGTAGTTTATATGCCTTAGGTAAATTACCAAAACACCCTTTTCATGCATAATTGGATTTTAAACATATGTAACTTAACTTTTGTCACCTAAAGTGATTATGCAACCTAATTAAACATGTTAGGGAATATAATACTTGTCATAGGACTAGTTAGACGTCTCGAAACGCGCTTTTGCGCGCACGACGCGTTAAAGTAGCGTTAGCTACCTTAATGGGTCGTAACGGGTCGAAAGCACTTAGATTAGGTTCCGATTTAGAATGTAGGCTTTGATAACCCATATCACATGAGTTCCAACACTCATTTGGTTTACAAGACCTCATTCTATCCGATCTTCTGATTTAGATGTCGATTTATTTACTAGTGATCCGATTACTAGGTACTACTTGAATTCCCTTGGTTTGTCTGAGCTTCGTTAAGTTCTTTAGATCAAGGATACCCTTTCATTCAATGTGAGTACATAGTTCCCCTATTTTATTGTTTTCAATTGTTTTGGGGTGATTCATATGTATTAAAAATGATTTCGATATTTAAACGATGGTTTCAAAAACGATAAAGATGGTTTATATTAAACTAATAACGATTTCGATAATGTGAACGAACTTGTTGGTTGTAGTTACATAACGAATGACATTCATTAATTTTGGCCGAACCGACCAGTATTAGGTTATGGTACCATAGGATCTGACAAATCCCGTTATCAGACTACACCCATGGTTATGTGTGGGGGTTATGTAGGTAACAACCGAATCTGATGATTGTTAACTTACCCTTTGGTGGTTTGTTAATGCGATAGGAGAAATAGTCGAGTCACGAAGGTTTGAATGTTATTAGCGAGACAACCATAAGTAGTTTCACAATTAAAACGAATACAATTTTGGGACGACTTAAAACGATTTGGAACGACTTAAACAAGATAAAACGATTTGAACGAACGATTGGTTTGGGTTGTGATTAGGTAATGGGATGGGTGTAACATGATAGAAGCATGGTAGATACGCCGATGGTACATCTTATATATAAGTACTTTTATCATATTACATTTCATGTCATTATTTAGTTCACTTGGGAAACGATTTGAAACGATGTCACACAATGAGGTTTTCGAAATGATATAAACCATACAAGTTTTATTAACGAGTTTTAACGAGATGTTTTACGAATTGGTTTAATAAAACAAAAGTCTTTGAGTTAAGAATCATGGCTACGAGATTTTATAAATTATAACCATCTTGATTTGGGTTGGTTAATCATGTTGCAATATTATATACTTTTCAAAACAAGGTTTTCGAGATATTGCAATATATATATAAACGAGTCATGATTCCGATACTCTTATAAAACCTATGTGCTCGCCAGCATTTCTTTGCTGACTTTGTTTTTACATATGTTTCAGGTGGTGTTGCGTGATATCGATTGCTAGGATGCATGTGTCACATAGGACCTGGACGAGGCCTTAGTGACATAAAAACGATAGTAGACGATGTTTAATTTGTTTGTTTGGTTTTTAAGACAATGTACATTACTTGATAAATCAATAAAACGAAACTTTTAATTACCATGGTTGTGAAACGATGATTCTGTTACAACACTCCCCGACGTTTCCGCCACGGTTTGTTGATTTAACGTGGTCGGGGTGTGACAGAAGAGTTGGTATCAGAGCCAATGGTTATAGGGAATTAGGTTATTAGTAATGCTTTGTCCTAGACTATAACTTTCTAGGACCCTAACGCAAGTTTACTTGTGTTTAGATTTTAAAACAATACCGTCACCTATCCTTAGGTGATAACCACAACGAGAACACAATAACAAATCCACTTCGAAAATTAATCATCTATCCTTGGATGATTGATTGTAAGGTTTTGAACCCTTCCAATTTGATTCATTTTCGACTTTGTGCCCTCTGAATTTTCAAAATCTCGTCAAAGTTTTGGTCTAAATAATGTGAACACATGCAAACTGGAAGAGTGAATGCCTGTACCCTGAGTTTTTTGTCTAAGGCTAGAGTGTTCGTACAAATCTGCAGTATTGGACCAGTCACTCATACCTGGGAACTCTTGGGGTGAGTGTTCACTTATAGGCGAGCATGTCTTCAGTGATACATTATTATGACCTATTTACTTTGATTAGTCACTGTGTATCGTTTGTTTGTTCGAGGTAACGAACGAATGATCGCCTCCCTTGTGTTTTGTCGATACCTCTTTTGTTTTTCCAATTGTCAACCTCACTCGTTTCTCATGTTTCCTTATTAGACAATGCCTCCTCGACGTGATGCTCAATCTTTTACTGCTGAAGAAGTCGCAGCCCTTGTCGCTCAGCAAATGGCTGCTGTACTTCCAGGTGTCACACCCGCTCATAGCGGAAACGCAAGGTGTGATCTGTCTGGTTTTCATTGCATAAATATCGATGTACATGAACAAACTATATGGATAAAACATACTCCACTGCCATTACATAGTGTTTCAAAAGATTACAACATAAGTTTAGTGTGTCGGTTACAAACCATTAACATGAAAATAAAGCGTTATTGTTTCATACATTAACTTGAAATAAACTACAAAGGTTTAAACCATCATATTTCCGCAAAGAGGCGGAATATAATAGTTAAACCCTTCAAAAGATGGCATGGAGTTCCTGTACTTGTTATCTTGACTGGGAAATCCGACATGGTCCTTTAATTCCCTGAAATACATGTTAAGTTTGGAAAACATCAACAAAAGTTGGTGAATTCATGCAATTTAGTTGTAAACGATGTATGAAAAATGTGAGTTGTAGTATGTAAAGCGTCAATGAAATCGTTGATCATTAATGTTTTGCAAGGACATTAATATGTGTGACGAAATAGGAAGCAAACCAACCCTAGACGATTTTATGCCGATTCCTATCGACTGGGACACAAACGCACTCTTCTGTATGGGTCCACGACCAAGAGTGGGGCTCGTCAAAACCCAATAGATCTAGTCCTTTGTTCCTTGGTCCAAACTGGATTAATGGTGCTTATAGTATGGCCCTAATTCGCACATGATCTATGGTGTTTCATTACCTAACTTTAACATACTCTGAACATGTATCTTCCCCGATAGTTGTAAAGTTGTAAAACATTTAAATGAATAGGGGAACATGAACTCACTGTATTGCGTCCTGAAAATAGATGTAAATAAGATCTCACGTGCGGTCGTCCTGAATAGCGTGGCGACCTACAAACGTTCTTATTTTTGTTAGACACTTCGGTCTTTGAAAAGAACTTGAGTACAAGTCTTGTGTCTTGAGTATATGTAAGACTTGTATGTCTTTACTGTTCGTTAACTGTGTATTCGATGTAAGAATTGTTCAATTGTTCGTTAACTGTGTATTCGATGAATGAGTTGTATACTCGGATCTCGTCCGCTGAATCTCGTGTCTTGTATGTATCACTTGTATAGTTGTGTTTCAAATAATAGTAACATTGGGCCAAGCCCATGTTTTCAAGTTATTGGGCTTAAATAGTGCTGGGCCTCAAATAGTGTTGGGCCTCAAATAGTGTTGGGCTTGAATAGTGTTGGGCTTGAATAGTGTTGGGCTTGAATAGTGTTGGGCTTAGCCCATTAATTTATGTTAAGCCCATTATGAAAAATGAGCCCATTTGTAAAACAATAGCCCATTACTTAAACTAGCCCATTTGTTATAAAAATAGCCCATTAAGTATAATAAGCCCATTTATAGAAAAATAGCCCACTAGTTCATGTAAGCCTTTCATTTTTATAAAAATTCTTTTTATAAAAATTTACTAAGTATAGATGTTAGTAAATAAAAACATACTAGTTTTTATAAGTTTCTAAACATCCGAAATTTGTTATCGATGACATATTTATATTTCGTGTCGAAAGATCGTCTAAACGTCGTAGTAACTCCCCGGATTGGCAATTCACTTATGTAGTCGTCCGTCGTTCATTTTGACCATAATTGGTGTCCGATTATTCTAATCGTCCGCAACTCGTTTTAAGGCGTAATTATGTGAAGTCTCGTAGGACTTTTGTTATAACGTGTTTTGAGTTTAAAGGTGACATGAGATTCAAGTTCCTACAATGATATATTTAACTAATACTCCAAGTAATATATCACACAAAAATTGTTAAAGTAACCAAATATATATTTTCTAAAAAAAAATATATATATATTTTTCTTGTCTTTTATTTTACCAAAAATGTTGTTACTTTATAAAATAAAGTTTTTATGAAAAATGGCTATATAACCTTTGTATTTTATTCTAACCATGTTTTATAAACATATCATTTTCTTAATCAAATCACCAACAATTTACCCATCAAAACTAAACATATGAGACTTTTATAACATGAAATTATCAAAATGATTTCCAAATCATGTAGGGTTTTAACCATGATCATTTCATATGCTAACAAGTTCAAAAACCAAGTTACATTTTAGTTTTAACAACTTTTATAAAAATCTCTAGTTGTATGTTACTTTTTATAATCTTGCAAAAGTCTTGTTTTTAATTAAAAACCCTAAATACTTTCACAAGATCACTAGATATGATCATCCCTTTAATCCTTTATGTTAAAACCCCTTAACATAAACATGTATAATTTTTAGATCATATCTTTCAACATCTTCTAACACTTTATTTTTAGCATAATCATCATAACAAGATCTAATATGCATATAACAAGTCTAAGATCACAATATAAACAAACATAATTATATCATGATTTTTATCTTTGCTTCATTGTATTTTTCTTGTTCATTATGTATGATTATATAGTTATTATTAGTTATAATAACAATCATAAACATAATATGTATAAAAAAAAATAAAGAAGCTTACTTCTAGCACAAGGCTAGAGATGATCTTAGAGATTATTAAGAACTAAGAAGATGATGATCTTGATGTTAGAACACTTTTGTATGGATAAAAATCCTTCCTTTCACTTCCAAGAGCTTTAGATCACCTTATGTTCCAAAGAAATCCATGTTGATCATGAAGGAGATGATAAAAATTATTGGGTTTTTGTGGGTGTTCTTGTGAAAAAGATGAAGATGATGGGAGTGTTCTTGGATGAAGAATGATGAAATGTGAAGTAATGAGGTTAAAGACTTAATGGCTAAGTGTTGAAAATAATCACCAAACTTATTCCACTTGCAACACAAAGTAATTACCAAGATATTTTACCAACATAAACAAGGGGGTGGGACCCCTTGTTCACGGTTACAAGGTGGGGGGGGGGGTCTTATGTGGTAAAAATAACTTAGTTATTTTTAAGACTTTGAATGAATTAGTAAGATGTAAGTATTGTGGTGTTTAGGGTTTGCAATATTCCGAGATGTTTCGTGACTTGTAATAACCATAAACTAGCTTGGCAAGACCAAAAAAATAACCACTAGTTCGCTACATGTGCCAAAATATAGTTCGGCTAGTTGTTTAGCGCTCGTTTCGCTAGTAAATAGTCGAAAGGTACACTTAAGGAAGTTGTAAGAAAAATTTCCGTTATGTGTGAAATTGATGTTCCATAAATATTTTCATATGAAATTGGTGCCTAAACATCAATTTTGCATCTTGTAATAAAATTACAATTGCTGAATTTTGCGGAAAAAGAATGAAATGGTCACTTTTAGCGCGTTTCGGACAGTTTTTAGTGCTACCGAGCATTGGTAAAATATTAACCAAACTCTTGTATTCCCATATAGGGTTTAATATATAATTGATATTGGACTCTCACCCGAGTCCTAAAGATGTCATTTTAGATGTTTTCTGCGAATCCGGAGTTTTCGTCAGCACTCTAGTTCACTAGGCACTACTCTAGTTGTTTCGGTGAATTGTTTGCACTATTTCAAATGTACCCAATAAAGATGAATCATGTGTAATAACCAATGAATATTCCATGAGTTTTCTAAGATGTATACCATGTAATCATGCAGTCAGAATATTCAAAACACATGCTTGTATAATGTAAATCACTGTTTTAAATGTAAGTAAATTACCCGAAAGTGGCAGTTGTCACACCAGGCGTTGTGACCCAAATCCATGAGCTATACAACAACAATAATAACAACAATAATGCTCAAAGTAATTTCAAGAATTTAAATTCTGCAAAGCCGCTTAAGTTTTCTGGGTCGCAAGGAGCAACTGCGCTCCTGCAGTGGTTCGAGAGTATCGAGAGCACATTTAGACATGTGCAGTGTCCGAATACGCGTAAGGTTGAATTTGCTTCAAGCGTGTTTGAGAAGCGAGCTCTTACATGGTGGAACGGAGTGATGCGTGATAGGGGTGCCGAAGTGGCATTAGCACAAACTTGGGAAGAGCTCCGAGCTCTCATGATGAGAGAGTTCTGTCCCCGTCACGAGATTCGAGCTTTGGAACGAGAATTCGATGATTTGAAACAAGACGGGGGAGAACACTGTGCTTATATGGATCGATTCCCACTATGGTTACCCCACTGGAGAAAGCAATCGAGAGGTATATCGATGGTTTACCCGATTCCATACAGGATATTGTGACCGGTGTTAATCCTACTACCATCCGTCATGCAATCGAGTTGTCTGCAACTCTGACTGAGTCTCAAGTCAGGAAGGGTAAACTTACCCGCAAGGGTGATAAAAAGAAGTCGACCGATTCTGACAAGGAAAAGGGTAAGGCTAAGAAAGGTGAGTCCTCGAAGAAGTCGAGGAAGCGAAAGGGTGTTCAGAATTTTGCTGTTACAGCACAAACTCCTCAGAACCCACCGACTCAACCTCCTGCGAAGAAGCAATATGTTGGTACCGCACCTCACTGTGCCCGATGCAACGGTCACCATGTTGCCCAACAGGCCTGTAAACAGTGCACTATGTGTGGTAGACTTGGGCATTTGGCCAACATTTGTCATTTTGGCCAAAATCAGGTTGCTCAAGATCCAGCACAAGCTCAAGGGAATGCTGCGAGATTCCCACCTGGTTCGTGTTTCAATTGCGGAGAAATGGGTCATTTCCGCAACAACTGCCCGAGATTGGTAAATGCAAATGTCAATCCAAATGCAAACGCGAATGTGAATCCCGCTCGTGGACGGGCATTCAATCTAAACGCGAATGAGGCGAGGGCGGACAACAAGGTTGTTAACGGTACGTTCCTTGTTAACAATCAACTTGCATCTGTTCTTTTCGATTCTGGTGCCGATAGGAGTTTTGTTTCGTTATCCTTTGAGCCTTTACTTGCGATACCTAGAACTAAACTGAGGAAACCCTTATCTATCGAGGTTGCTACTGGTAAACCACTTGTACTCGATTATGTTCTTCGTGGTTGTCAATTGAACCTCGATAACCATCTTTTTCCCATTGACCTCACGCCGATGCAACTTGGGAGTTTTGACATTATCGTAGGGATGGATTGGTTAACCAAACACCATGCTGAGGTGGTTTGTTTCGATAAGATCATTCGTATTCCTCTTTCGTCTGGTGATGTTCTGGAAGTTCGTGGCGAGAAACCATCTGGTGGATTGAAACTCATGTCGTGCACAAAAGCTCAAAGTTATCTACGAAAAGGATGTGTTGCCTTTCTGGCACATGTCACCGAGGAGAAAGGCAAAAACAAGAGTATTCAGTGTATTCCGATTGTTCGGGATTATCCAGAGGTGCTTCCTGATGAACTGCCTGGTTTGCCTCCAGTTCGTCAAGTCGAGTTTCATATTGACCATGTACCCAATGCTAACCCGATTGCGAAAGCACCTTATCGTCTTGCACCGTCTGAGATGCAAGAGTTATCGAAACAGCTTCAAGAGTTGTCTGATAAAGGATTCATCTGTCCGAGTTATTCACCTTGGGTGCTCCTGTCCTCTTTGTGAAAAAGAAAGATGGATCTTTTCGTATGTGTATCGATTATCGTGAGCTTAATAAGCTTACTATCAAGAATAGATATCCCGTACCACAAATTGATGACCTCTTTGATTAGCTGCAAGGTGCTACATGTTTCTCCAAGATCGATCTGCGTTCTGGGTATAATCAACTTCGTATATTCGAAGAAGATATTCCTAAAACTGCATTCCGCACGAGATATGGGCATTATGAGTTTACTGTCATGCCTTTTGGTTTGACGAATGCCCCAGCTATCTTTATGGACTTAATGAATAGGGTCTGTAAACCTTATTTAGACAAGTTCATCATTTTGTTAATCGATGATATTCTCATTTATTCGAAGTCTCGAGCCGATCATGAGCAACACCTTCGTTTGACATTGGAACTCCTTAAGAAGGAACAACTTTTTGCTAAATTCTCCAAGTGTGAATTTTGGCTTAAAGAAGTTCAGTTTTTGGGACATATTGTCAACGAGCATGGTATTCATGTGGATCCATCCAAGATTGTTGCAATCAAGGATTGGAATACACCAACGACACCTACAGAGATTCGTTCTTTTCTTGGTCTTGCTGGATATTATCATCGATTTATTTCGAACTTCGCGAAAATTGCGGTTCCACTCACTGCTTTGACTCAAAAGAATAAGCCTTTTGAGTGGGGACCCAAGCAAGAAGAAGTGTTTCAAACACTGAAACAGAAGCTATGTGATGCTCCTGTTCTATCTCTTCCTGAGGGAAATGACGATTTCGTTGTCTACTGTGATGCGTCCAACTTAGGCCTTGGTTGTGTTCTCATGCAACGAGGCAAAGTTATTGCGTATGCGTCTAGACAATTGAAAGTTCACGAGAAGAACTACACCACTCATGATCTTGAGTTAGGCGCTGTAGTTTTTGCTCTCAAAATCTGGAGACACTATCTCTATGGCATGAAGTGTGTGGTTTTCACAGACCACAAAAGTCTCCAGCACATTCTTAATCAGAAGGAGCTGAACATGAGGCAACGACGTTGGGTTGTGCTCTTGAACGACTACGATTACGAGATTCGCTACCATCCAGGTAAGGAGAATGTTTTAGCCGATGCACTTAGTCGAAAGGAGCGAGTCAAGCTTCATTCCGTTCGAACTTTATCTGATCTTCAAACTCGTGTTCTTCAAGCTCAGCAATCTTGTGTTTCACAAGATTTGATAGGTAAGGAATTACCACATCAGCTTGAGCTTAAACTCGAAGCGAAGGATGATGGTTTGCTCTATTTCAAATATCGTTTGTGGATTCTGAAACAAGACGATCTTCGCACTTTAGTGATGGAAAAATCTCACAAGTCTCGATATTCTATCCATCCTGGTGCTAATAAAATGTACAAGGATCTTCGTACTCAGTATTGGTTGCCTGGTATGAAGAAAGATGTTGCCTTGTATGTATCGAAATGCCTAACTTGTCTCAAAGTCAAGGCTGAACATCAACGACCTTCTGGTTTGCTTGTACAACCAGAGATACCGGTTTGGAAGTGGGAGAACGTTTCTATGGTTCTTATCTCTAAATTACCGCGTACATCAAAAGGTCACGATGCGATTTGGGTTGTCATCGATCGATTAACGAAGTCAGCTCGTTTTATCCCGATTCGCGAGGATATATCTGCTGAAAAACTTGCAAAGATTTATGTTGATGAGATTGTATCTCGACATGGTGTTCCTTTGGACATCATTTCCAATCGTGATGCTCGATTTTCATCTCATTTTTGGAAGACCATGCAATCTGCTATGGGAACCCAACTAAATCTAAGCACTGCTTATCATCCCCAAACAGATGGATAATCTGAGAGAACGATTCAAACTTTGGAGGATATGCTTAGAGCATGCGTGATAGACTTTGGTGGTAATTGGGATTCTCATCTTCCATTGATCGAGTTCTCTTACAACAATAGTTATCATGCTAGCATTAATATGGCACCATTCGAGGCTCTCTACGGTCGAAAATGTTGTTCACCTGTCTGTTGGAATGAGATCGGTGAAGCTCAGCTTACTGGACCTGAACTCATTCTAGAAACAACAGAAAAAATCAAGAAAATTCGCGATAATCTTGTGACAGCTAGATGCCGTCAAAAGAGTTATGCAGATTTACGACGCAAGGCCCTAGAATATCAAGTCAGAGACCATGTCCTACTCAAGGTGTCACCTTGGAAGGGAGTGGTGAGATTTGGAAAGAAAGGAAAACTTGCACCACGATATGTTGGACCATTTAAGATTGTTGAAAGAGTTGGAAAGGTTGCCTATCGATTAGAGCTACCTCCAGAGCTTGGGAATATTCATCTGACTTTTCACGTGTCCAATTTGCGAAAGTATTTTAGCTGATGCTGATCTTCACATTCCTCTCGACGAGATTCAAATTGATGAAACGATGCACTTTGTTGAGAAACCTGTGGAGATAGTGGACCATACATTCAAACAGTTGAAGAACAAATGAATTCATTTGGTCAAGATTCGCTGGGAATCCAAACGTGGCCCAGAGTTTACTTGGGAATGTGAGGACCAAATGAAGGCAAAATATCCGCAATTGTTCTCACAAGTTTCCTCTAGTTAAAATTTCGGGACGAAATTTCCTAAAGTAGGGGAGACTGTGACAACTGTGCTCTGTAATCGATGTACAATGCAAAACAATGTTAATTATTAATAAAACAATGTTTTTTGGTGCTATTATGTGTGTATTTGTGTTTGATGATTTTACGATTCGATTCGATTCGATTCCGATTTCAAGCTTTAAATCGTTTTCTGGAAAGTTATACGCAAACTGGTGCATAAACACAGTCAGTTTAACGTGACAAACACTCCAGGATAGAGAAATAGGCTTAGCATACCTTAAATAACCTTTACATAACTTATAAATAAGTTTTGAATGGTTTGGTGTGTCGAAAACAAGTTTGTTCGATCGCAGGGACTATTTGTGTCAAACTGCGAAACTATACCGATTTGTATAGTAACGAACACTCCGGAACTTGATCATAAGTTAAACATACCCTAAATATCCTTTACATAGCTTAGAAATAGGCTTTGAGGGGTTCGGTATGCTAAAATAAACTTATTTGATCAATAGGGACTAAAAGCGTCAAAAAGTGCACAAGTTTGCATTTTCGCGCATATCTTACGTTCTGAATATATTCGGACATCCAAAAATTTATGTAATCATTAAAATATTATATTTTAGTGATTGGCATGATAAAATACCGTTCGTCGCTCAATTTGGATCGTTTCCGCGTCCGTTTGAGTTTCGTCGTAATTAACCGAACAACGCAATCGTACGACCAAACGAACCGACATCCGAAATAGTTTTGAGCATTTTTTGAGTTCTCAACACTTTAACTTCATTTTAGAGCCTTGAAATGAGGTTAACGGGGCTTAAACGTGTCAAAAATGAGCCGAAATGCATGTTTTACAAGTTCAGGGACCTGTTTTGACAATCTGCCAAAGATGGCCCAGGCTGGGCGCGTAAGCCCAAGCCATATCTTACGCGGGGTGCATGGGCATGCCAGACAGAAACATTGAATCTGGTCATTTAGCTCGATTTTGATGGTTTTGATCAATGGTTTTCAATGCTATGGGCTGGTTTATGTGGAGAACAAGTCCCCCAATCATTCTCTAACATTTGTATGGCCAAGATCATTACCTCTTCTCCAAGAAATGATCCTAACGGTTTGCGAAAAACTATATAAAGCCATGTCCCTCATTCATTTTCCTCACATTTGATCTGAGATTTTCTCTAGGTGGTCGTGATATTTCACTTCCTACCTGAGAAATACTTAGAATCAAATCTATTTGGACCCTTTGTAAGTCCTCTTTCATTCTTTTATTGCTTTCTTAGCTTAAAAGTCAAACAGTGTTTGACTTTCAGCTTTGACCACGAGTTGGTCAATGAGAAGTTCGTTTGAACTTCGCAACGTGAGCGTAATCACGATGGTTATAGTCCCTAGTCACTATACCTACTGATTTCCACGTTGACTAGGCGTAGTGACGAGTCGTAGTTTCGGTCAAAATGCGCATTTAAGCGTACTTTGCAACCAAACTACTCTTGGTATCAAAACACTTTGTTTTGATATCAAAACCTGTTTTCTAACTTAATTGAGCATGTTCTAACATGCTTAGCTCGTCACTTTTAGTTTAGTGCTTGTTTAGAGTCGTAAGTCAAGCGGTCTAAACCACCGCTTAGACTTTCGAACTCGACCCGGTTGGTCGATCATTAGGATCCGACCAAGCATGTTTAGTGACCATAGTTGCATAGGGAATAACCTTCCGAGGTTATACCTTATGGTCACATAGTTTAAGTAGTTGTATGATAGGTAGTTTATATTGCTTAGGTAAATGACCAAAACGCCCTTTTCATGCATAATTGGATTTTAAACATATGTAACTTAACTTTTGTCACCTAAACTGATTATGCAACCTAATTAAACATGTTAGGGCATATAATACTTGTCATAGGACTAGTTAGACGTCTTGAAACGCGCTTTTGCGCGCACGACGCGGTAAAGTAGCGTAAGCTACCTTAATGGATCGTAACGGGTCGAAAGCACTTAGATTAGGTTCCGATTTAGAATGTAGGCTTTGATAAACCATATCACATGAGTTCCAACACTCATTTGGTTTACAAGACCTCATTCTATCCGATCTTCCGATTTAGATGTCGATTTATTTACTAGTGATCCGATTACTAGGTACTACTTGAATTCCCTTGGTTTGTCTGAGCTTCGTTAAGTTCTTTAGATCAAGGATACCCTTTCATTCAATGTGAGTACATAGTTCCCCTATTTTACTGTTTTCAATTGTTTTGGGGTGATTCATATGTATTAATAAGGATTTCGATATTTAAACGATGGTTTCAAAAACGATAAAGATGGTTTATATTAAACTAATAACGATTTCGATAATGTGAACGAACTTGTTGGTTGTAGTTACATAACGAATGACATTCATTAATTTTGGCCGAACCGACCAGTATTAGGTTATGGTACCATAGGATCTGACAAATCCCATTATCAGACTACACCCATGGTTATGTGTGGGGGTTATGTAGGTAACGACCGAATCTGATGATTGTTAACTTACCCTTTGGTGGTTTGTTAATGCGATAGGCGAAATAGTCGAGTCACGAAGGTTTGAATGTTATTAGCGAGACGACCATAAGTAGTTTCACAATTAAAACGAATACGATTTTGGGACGAGTAAAAACGATTTGGAACGACTTAAACAAGATAAAACGATTTGAACGAACGATTAGTTTGGGCTGTGATTAGGTAATGGGATGGGTGTAACATGATAGAAGCATGGTAGATACGCCGCTGGTACATCTTATATATAAGTGCTTTTATCATATTACATTTCATGTCATTATTTAGTTCACTTGGGAAACGATTTGAAACGATGTCACACAATGAGGTTTTCAAAATGATATAAACCATACAAGTTTTATTAACGAGTTTTAACGAGATGTTTTATGAATTGGTTTATTAAAACAAAAGTCTTTGAGTTAAGAATCATGGCTACGAGATTTTATAAATTATAACCATCTTGATTTGGGTTGGTTAATCATGTTGCAATATTATATACTTTTCAAAACAAGGTTTTCGAGATATTGCAATATATATATAAACGAGTCATGATTCCGATACTCTTATAAAACCTATGTGCTCGCCAACATTTCTTTGCTGACTTTGTTTTTACATATGTTTCAGGTGGTGTTGCGTGATATCGATTGCTAGGATGCATGTGTCACATAGGACATGGACGAGGCCTTAGTGACATAAAAACCATAGTAGACGATGTTTAATTTGTTTGTTTGGTTTTTAAGACAATGTACATTACTTGATAAATCAATAAAACGAAACTTTTAATTACCATGGTTGTAAAACGATGATTCTGTTACAACACTCCCCGATGTTTCCGCCACGGTTTGTTGATTTAACGTGGTCGGGGTGTGACAGAAGAGTTGGTATCGGAGCCAATGGTTATAGGGAATTAGGTTATTTGTAATGCTTTGACCTAGACTATAACTTTCTAGGACCCTAACGCAAGTTTACTTGTGTTTAGATTTTAAAACAATACCGTCACCTATCCTTAGGTGATAACCACAACGAGAACACAATAGCAAATCCGCTTCGAAAATTAATCATCTATCCTTGGATGATTGATTGTAAGGTTTTGAACCCTTCCAGTTTGATTCATTTTCGACTTTGTGCCCTCTGAATTTTCAAAATCTCGTCAAAGTTTGGGTCTAAATAATGTGAACACGTGCAAACTGGAAGAGTGAATGCATGTACCCTGAGTTTTCTGTCTAAGGCTAGAGTGTTCGTACAAATCCGCAGTATCGGACCAGTCACTCTTACCTGGGAACTCTTGGGGTGAGTGTTCACTTATAGGCGAGCATGTCTTCGATGATACATTATTATGACCTATTTACTTTGATTAGTCACTGCGTATCGTTTGTTTGTTCTAGGTAACGAACGAATGATCTCCTCCCTTATGTTTTGTCGATACCTCTTTTGTTTTTCCAATTGTCAACCTCACTCGTTTCTCATGTTTCCTTATTAGACAATGCCTCATTGACGTGATGCTCAATCTTTTACTGCTGAAGAAGTCGCAGCCCTTGTCGCTCAGCAAATGGCTGCTGTACTTCCAAGCGTTGTGACCCAAATCCATGAGTTATACAACAACAACAATAATAACAACAATAATAACAACAATAATGCTCAAAGTAATTTCAAGAATTTCAAGTCTGCAAAGCCGCTTAAGTTTTCTGGGTCGCAAGGAGCAACTGCGCTCCTGCAGTGGTTCGAGAGTATCGAGAGCACATTTAGACATGTGCAGTGTCCGAATGCGCGTAAGGTTGAATTTGCTTCAAGCGTGTTTGAGAAGCGAGCTCTTACATGGTGGAACGGAGTGATGCGTGATAGGGGTGCCGAAGTGGCATTAGCACAAACTTGGGAAGAGCTCTGAGCTCTCATGATGAGAGAGTTCTGTCCCCGTTACGAGATTCGAGCTTTGGAACGAGAATTCGATGATTTGAAACAAGACGGGGGAGAACACCGTGCTTATACGGATCGATTTGAGGAGCTCAGTTTGTTGTGTCCCACTATGGTTACCCCACTGGAGAAAGCAATCGAGAGGTATATCGACGGTTTACCTGATTCCATACAGGATATTGTGACCGGTGTTAATCCTACTACCGTCCGTCATGCAATCGAGTTGTCTGCTACTCTGACTGAGTCTCAAGTCAGGAAGGGTAAACTTACCCGCAAGGGTGATAAAAAGAAGTCGACCGATTCTGACAAGGAAAAGGGTAAGGGTAAGAAAGGTGAGTCCTCGAAGAAGTCGAGGAAGCGAAAGGGTGCTCAGAATTTTGCTGTTACAGCACAAACTCCTCAGTACCCACCGACTCAACCTCCTGCGAAGAAGTAATATGCTGGTACCGCACCTCACTGTGCCCGATGCAACGGTCACCATGTTGCCCAACAGGCCTGTAAACAGTGCACTATGTGTGGTAGACTTGGGCATTTGGCCAACATTTGTCGTTTTGGCAAAAATCAGGATGCTCAAGTTCCAGCACAAGCTCAAGGGAATGCTGCGAGATTCCCACCTGGTTCGTGTTTCAATTGTGGACAAATGGGTCATTTTCGCAACAAATGCCCGAGATTGGTAAATGCAAATGTCAATCCAAATGCAAACGCGAACGCGGATGTGAATCCCGCTCGTGGACGGGCATTTAATCTAAACGCGAATGAGGCGAGGGCGGACAACGAGGTTGTTAACAGTACGTTCCTTGTTAACAATCAACTTGTATCTGTTCTTTCCGATCTGGTGCCGATAGGAGTTTTGTTTCGCTATCCTTTGAGCCTTTACTTGCGATACCTAGAACTAAACTGAGGAAACCCTTATCTGTCGAGGTTGCTGCTGGTAAACCACTTGTACTCGATTCTGTTCTTCGTGGTTGTCAATTGAACCTCAATAACCATCTTTTTCCCATTGACCTCACGCCGATGCAACTTGGGAGTTTCGACATTATCGTAGGGATGGATTGGTTAACCAAACACCATGCTGAGGTGGTTTGTTTCGATAAGATCATTCGTATTCCTCTTTCGTCTGGCGATGTTCTGGAAGTTCGTGGCGAGAAGCCATCTGGTGGATTGAAACTCATGTCATGCACAAAAGCTCAAAGTTATCTACGAAAAGGATGTGTTGCCTTTCTGGCACATGTCACCAAGGAGAAAGGCAAAAATAAGAGTATTCAGGATATTCCGATTGTTCGGGATTATCCAGAGGTGTTTCCTGATGAACTGCCTGGTTTGCCTCCAGTTCGTCAAGTCGAGTTTCATATTGACCTTGTACCCAATGCTAACCCGATTGCGAAAGCACCTTATCGTCTTGCACCGTCTGAGATGCAAGATTTATCGAAACAGCTTCAAGAGTTGTCTGATAAAGGATTCATCCGTCCGAGTTATTCACCTTGGGGTGCTCCTGTCCTCTTTGTGAAAAAGAAAGATGGATCTTTTCGTATGTGTATCGATTATGGTGATCTTAATAAGCTTACTATCAAGAATCGATATCCCCTACCATGAATTGATGACCACTTTGATTAGCTGCAAGGTGCTACATGTTTCTCCAAGATCGATCTGTATTCTGGGTATCATCAACTTCGTGTATTCGAAGAAGATATTCCCAAAACTGCATTCCGCACGAGATATGGGCATTACGAGTTTACTGTCATGCCTTTTGGTTTGACGAATGCCCCAGCTATCTTTATGGACTTATTGAATAGGGTCTGTAAACCGTATTTAGACAAGTTCATCATTGTGTTAATCGAAGATATTCTCATTTATTCGAAGTCTCTAGCCGATCATGAGCAACACCTTCGTTTGACATTGGAACTCCTTAAGAAGGAACAACTTTTTGCTAAATTCTCCAAGGGTGAATTTGGGCTTAAAGAAGTTCAGTTTTTGGGACATATTGTCAACGAGCAAGGTATTCATGTGGATCCATCCAAGATTGTTGCAATCAAGGATTGGAATACACCAACGACACCTACAGAGATTCGTTCTTTTCTTGGTCTTGCTGGATATTATTGTCGATTTATTTCGAACTTCTCGAAAATTGCGGTTCCACTCACTGCTTTGACTCAAAAGAATAAGCCTTTTGAGTGGGGACCCAAGCAAGAAGAAGTGTTTCAAACACTGAAACAGAAGCTATGTGATGCTCCTGTTCTATCTCTTCCTGAGGTAAATGATGATTTCGTTGTCTACTGTGATGCGTCCAACTTAGGCCTTGGTTGTGTTCTCATGCAACGAGGAAAAGTTATTGCGTATGCGTCTAGACAATTGAAAGTTCACGAGAAGAACTACACCACTCATGATCTTGAGTTAGGCGCTGTAGTTTTTGCTCTCAAAATCTGGAGACACTATCTCTATGGCACGAAGTGTGTGGTTTTCACAGACCACAAAAGTCTCCAGCATATTCTTAATCAGAAGGAGCTGAACATGAGGCAACGACGTTGGGTTGAGCTCTTGAACGACTACGATTGCGAGATTCGCTACCATCCTGGTAAGGCGAATGTTGTAGCCGATGCACTTAGTCGAAAGGAGCGAGTCAAGCTTCATTCTGTTTGAACTTTATCTGATCTTCAAACTCGTGTTCTTCAAGCTCAGAAATCTTGTGTTTCACAAGATTTGATAGGTAAGGAATTACCACATCAGCTTGAGCTTAAACTCGAAGCGAAGGACGATGGTTTGCTCTATTTCAAATATCGTTTGTGGATTCCGAAACAAGACGATCTTCGCACTTTAGTAATGGACGAATCTCACAAGTCTCGTTATTCTATCCATCCTGGTGCTGATAAAATGTACAAGGATCTTGGTACTCAGTATGGGTGGCCTGGTATGAAGAAAGATGTTGCCTTGTATGTATCGAAATGCCTAACTTGTCTCAAAGTCAAGGCTGAACATCAATGACCTTCTGGTTTGCTTGTACAACTAGAGATACCGGTTTGGAAGTGGGAGAACATTTCTATGGATCTTATCTCTAAATTACCGCGTACATCAAAAGGTCACGATGCGATTTGGGTTGTCATCGATCGATTAACGAAGTCAGCTCATTTTATTCCGATTCGCGAGGGTCTATCTGCTGAAAAACTTGCAAAGATTTATATTGATGAGATTGTATCTCGACATGGTGTTCCTTTGGACATCATTTCCGATCGTGATGCTCGATTTTCATCTCATTTTTGGAAGACCATGCAATCTGCTATGGGAACCCAACTAAATCTAAGCACTGCTTATCATCCCCAAATAGATGGACAATCTGAGAGAACGATTCAAACTTTGGAGGATATGCTTAGAGCATGCGTGATAGACTTTGGTGGTAATTGGGATTCTCATCTTCCATTGATCGATTTCTCTTACAACAATAGTTATCATGCTAGCATTAATATGGCACCATTCGAGGCTCTCTACGGTCGAAAATGTTGTTCACCTGTCTGTTGGAATGAGATCGGTGAAGCTCAGCTTACTGGACCTGAACTCATTCTAGAAACAACAGACAAAATCAAGAAAATTCGCGATAATCTTGTGACAGCTAGATGCCGTCAAAAGAGTTATGCAGATTTACTATGCAAGCCCCTAGAATTTAAAGTCAGAGACCATGTCCTACTCAAGGTGTCACCTTGGAAGGGAGTGGTGAGATTTGGAAAGAAAGGAAAACTTGCACCATGATATGTTGGACCATTTAAGATTGTTGAAAGAGTTGGAAAGGTTGCCTATCGATTAGAGCTACCTCCAGAGCTTGGGAATATTCATTTGACTTTTCACTTGTCCAATTTGCGAAAGTGTTTAGCTGACGCTGATCTTCACATTCCTCTCGACGAGATTCAAATCGATGAAACGATGCACTTTGTCGAGAAACCTGTGGAGATAGTGGACCGTACATTCAAACAGTTGAAGAACAAACGAATTCATTTGGTCAAGATTCGCTGGGAATCCAAACATGGCCCAGAGTTTACTTGGGAATGTGAGGACCAAATGAAGGCGAAATATCCGCAATTGTTCTCACAAGTTTCCTCTAGTTAAAATTTCGGGAAGAAATTTCCTAAAGTAGGGGAGACTGTGACAACTGTGCTCTGTAATCGATGTACAATGCAAAACAATGTTAATTATTAATAAAAAAATGTGTTTTGGGGCAATTATGTGTGTATTTATATTTGATGATTTTACGATTCGATTCGATTCCGATTTCAAGCTTTAAATCGTTTTCTGGAAAGTTATACGCAAACTGGTGAATAAACGCAGTCAGTTTAACGCGAAAAACACTCTGGGATAGAGAAATAGGGTTAGCATACCTTAAATAACCTTTACATAACTTAGAAATAAGTTCTGAATGGTTTGGTGTGTCGAAAACAAGTTTGTTCGATCGCAGGGACTATTTGTGTCAAACTGCGAAACTATACCGATTTGTATAGTAACGAACAATCTAGAACTTGATCATAAGTTAAACATACCCTAAATATCCTTTACATAGCTTAGAAATAGGCTTTGAGGGGTTCGGTATGCTAAAATAAACTTATTTGATCAATAGGGACTAAAAGCGTCAAAAAGTGCACAAGTTTGCATTTTCGCGCATATCTTACGTTCTGAATATATCCGGACATACAAAAATTTATGTAATCATTAAAATATTATATTTTAGTAATTGGCATGATAAAATACCGTTCGTCGCTCAATTTGGATCGTTTCCGCGTTCGTTTGAGTTTCGTCGTAATTAACCGAACAACGCAATCGTACGACCAAACGAACCGACATCTGAGATATTTTTGAGCATGTTTTGAGTTCTCAATACTTTAACTTCATTTTAGAGCCTTGAAATGAGGTTAACGGGGTTTAAACGTGTCAAAAATGAGCCGAAATGCATGTTTTACAAGTTTAGGGACCTGTTTTGACAATCTGCCAAAGATGGCCCAGGCGGGGCGCGTAAGCCCAAGCCATATCTTACGCGGGGCGCGTGGGCATGCCAGACAGAAACATTGAATCTGGTCATTTACCTCGATTTTGATGGTTTTGATCAATGGTTTTCAATGCTATGGGTTGGTTTGTTTGGAGAACAAGTCTCCCAATCATTCTCTAACATTTGTATGGCCAAGATCATTCCCTCTTTTCCAAGAAATGATTCTAACGGTTTGCGAAAAACTATATAAAGCCATGTCCCTTATTCATTTTCCTCACATTTGATCTGAGATTTTCTCTAAGTGGTTGTGATATTTCACTTCCTACCTGAGAAATACTTAGAATCAAATCTATTTGGACCCTTTGTAAGTCCTCTTTCATTATTTTATTGCTTTCTTAGCTTAAAAGTCAACCAGTGTTTGACTTTCAGCTTTGACCATGAGTTGGTCAACGAGAAGTTCGTTTGAACTTCGCAACGTGAGCGTAATCACGATGGTTATAGTCCCTAGTGACTATACCTACTGATTACCACGTTGACTAGGCGTAGTGACGAGTCGTAGTTTCGGTCAAAATGCGCATTTAAGCGTACTTTGCAACCAAACTACTCTTGGTATCAAAACACTTTGTTTTGATATCAAAACCTGTTTTCTAACTTAGTTGAGCATGTTCTAACATGCTTAGCTCGTCACTTTTAGTTTAGTGCTTATTTAGAGTCGTAAGTCAAGCGGTCTAAACCACCGCTTAGACTTTCGAACTCGACCCGGTTGGTCGATCATTAGGATCCGACCAAGCATGTTTAGTGACCATAGTTGCATAGGGAATAACCTTCCGAGGTTATACCTTATGGTCACATAGTTTAAGTAGTTGCATGATAGGTAGTTTATATGCCTTAGGTAAATGACCAAAACGCCCTTTTCATGCATAATTGGATTTTAAACATATGTAACTTAACTTTTGTCACCTAAAGTGATTATGCAACCTAATTAAACATGTTAGGGCATATAATACTTGTCATAGGACTAGTTAGACGTCTCGAAACGCGTTTTTGCGCGCACGACACGTTAAAGTAGCGTAAGCTACCTTAATGGGTCGTAACGGGTCGAAAGCACTTAGATTAGGTTCCGATTTAGAATGTAGGCTTTGATAAACCATATCACATGAGTTCCAACACTCATTTGGTTTACAAGACCTCATTCTATCCGATCTTCCGATTTAGATGTCGATTTATTTACTAGTGATCCGATTACTAGGTACTACTTGAATTCCCTTGGTTTGTCTGAGCTTCGTTAAGTTCTTTAGATCAAGGATACCCTTTCATTCAATGTGAGTACATAGTTCCCCTATTTTACTGTTTTCAATTGTTTTGGGGTGATTCATATGTATTAAAAATGATTTCAATATTTAAACGATGGTTTCAAAAACGATAAAGATGGTTTATATTAAACTAATAACGATTTCGATAATGTGAACGGACTTGTTGGTTGTAGTTACATAACGAATGACATTCATTAATTTTGGCCGAACCGACCAGTATTAGGTTATGGTACCATAGGATCTGACAAATCCCGTTATCAAACTACACCCATGGTTATGTGTGGGGGTTATGTAGGTAACCACCGAATTTGATGATTCTTAACTTACCCTTTGGTGGTTTGTTAATGCGATAGGCGAAATAGTCGAGTCATGAAGGTTTGAATGTTATTAGCGAGACGACCATAAGTAGTTTCACAATTAAAACGAATATGATTTTGGGACGAGTTAAAACGATTTGGAACGACTTAAACAAGATAAAACGATTTGAACGAACGATTGATTTGGGCTGTGATTAGGTAATGGAATGGGTGTAACATGATAGAAGCATGGTAGATATGCCGCTGGTACATCTTATATATAAGTGCTTTTATCATATTACATTTCATGTCATTATTTAGTTCACTTGGGAAACGATTTGAAACGATATCACACAATGAGGTTTTCGAAATGATATAAACCATACGAGTTTTATTAACGAGTTTTAACGAGATGTTTTACGAATTGGTTTATTAAAACAAAAGTATTTGAGTTAAGAATCATGGCTACGAGATTTTATAAATTATAACCATCTTGATTTGGGTTGGTTAATCATGTTGCAATATTATATACTTTTCAAAACAAGGTTTTCGAGATATTGCAATATATATATAAACGAGTCATGATTCCGATACTCTTATAAAACCTATGTGCTCGCCAGCATTTCTTTGCTGACTTTGTTTTTACATATGTTTCAGGTGGTGTTGCGTGATATCGATTGCTAGGATGCATGTGTCACATAGGACATGGACGAGGCCTTAGTGACATAAAAACCATAGTAGACGATGTTTAATTTGTTTGTTTGTTTTTTAAGACAATGTACATTACTTGATAAATCAATAAAACGAAACTTTTAATTACCATGGTTGTAAAACGATGATTCTGTTACAACACTCCCCGATGTTTCCGCCACGGTTTGTTGATTTAACGTGGTCGGGGTGTGACAGAAGAGTTGGTATCGGAGCCAATGGTTATAGGGAATTAGGTTATTTGTAATGCTTTGACCTAGACTATAACTTTCTAGGACCCTAACGCAAGTTTACTTGTGTTTAGATTTTAAAACAATACCGTCACCTATCCTTAGGTGATAACCACAACGAGAACACAATAGCAAATCCGCTTCGAAAATTAATCATCTATCCTTGGATGATTGATTGTAAGGTTTTGAACCCTTCCAGTTTGATTCATTTTCGACTTTGTGCGCTCTGAATTTTCAAAATCTCGTCAAAGTTTGGGTCTAAATAATGTGAACACGTGCAAACTGGAAGAGTGAATGCATGTACCCTGAGTTTTCTGTCTAAGGCTAGAGTGTTCGTACAAATCCGCAGTATCGGACCAGTCACTCTTACCTAGGAACTCTTGGGGTGAGTGTTCACTTATAGGCGAGCATGTCTTCGATGATACATTATTATGACCTATTTACTTTGATTAGTCACTGCGTATCGTTTGTTTGTTCTAGGTAACGAACGAATGATCTCCTCCCTTATGTTTTGTCGATACCTCTTTTGTTTTTCCAATTGTCAACCTCACTCGTTTCTCATTTTCCTTATTAGACAATGCCTCATTGACGTGATGCTCAATCTTTTACTGCTGAAGAAGTCGCAGCCCTTGTCGCTCAGCAAATGGCTGCTGTACTTCCAGGCGTTGTGACCCAAATCCATGAGTTATACAACAACAACAATAATAACAACAATAATAACAACAATAATGCTCAAAGTAATTTCAAGAATTTCAAGTCTGCAAAGCCGCTTAAGTTTTCTGGGTCGCAAGGAGCAACTGCGCTCCTGCAGTGGTTCGAGAGTATCGAGAGCACATTTAGACATGTGCAGTGTCCGAATGCGCGTAAGGTTGAATTTGCTTCAAGCGTGTTTGAGAAGCGAGCTCTTACATGGTGGAACGGAGTGATGCGTGATAGGGGTGCCGAAGTGGCATTAGCACAAACTTGGGAAGAGCTCTGAGCTCTCATGATGAGAGAGTTCTGTCCCCGTTACGAGATTCGACCTTTGGAACGAGAATTCGATGATTTGAAACAAGATGGGGGAGAACACCGTGCTTATACGGATCGATTTGAGGAGCTCAGTTTGTTGTGTCCCACTATGGTTACCCCACTGGAGAAAGCAATCGAGAGGTATATCGATGGTTTACCTGATTCCATACAGGATATTGTGACCGGTGTTAATCCTACTACCGTCCGTCATGCAATCGAGTTGTCTGCTACTCTGACTGAGTCTCAAGTCAGGAAGGGTAAACTTACCCGCAAGGGTGATAAAAGGAAGTCGACCGATTCTGACAAGGAAAAGGGTAAGGGTAAGAAAGGTGAGTCCTCGAAGAAGTCGAGGAAGCGAAAGGGTGCTCAGAATTTTGCTGTTACAGCACAAACTCCTCAGTACCCACCGACTCAACCTCCTACGAAGAAGCAATATGCTGGTACCGCACCTCACTGTGCCCGATGCAACGGTCACCATGTTGCCCAACAGGCCTGTAAACAGTGCACTATGTGTGGTAGACTTGGGCATTTGGCCAACATTTGTCGTTTTGGCAAAAATCAGGATGCTCAAGTTCCAGCACAAGCTCAAGGGAATGCTGCGAGATTCCCACCAGGTTCGTGTTTCAATTGTGGACAAATGGGTCATTTTCGCAACAACTGCCCGAGATTGGTAAATGCAAATGTCAATCCAAATGCAAACACGAATGCGGATGTGAATCCCGCTCGTGGACGGGCATTCAATCTAAACACGAATGAGGCGAGGGCGGACAACGAGGTTGTTAACAGTACGTTCCTTGTTAACAATCAACTTGTATCTGTTCTTTCCGATCTGGTGCCGATAGGAGTTTTGTTTCGTTATCCTTTGAGCCTTTACTTGCGATACCTAGAACTAAACTGAGGAAACCCTTATCTGTCGAGGTTGCTGCTGGTAAACCACTTGTACTCGATTCTGTTCTTCGTGGTTGTCAATTGAACCTCAATAACCATCTTTTTCCCATTGACCTCACGCCGATGCAACTTGGGAGTTTCGACATTATCGTAGGGATGGATTGGTTAACCAAACACCATGCTGAGGTGGTTTGTTTCGATAAGATCATTCGTATTCCTCTTTCGTCTGGCGATGTTCTGGAAGTTCGTGGCGAGAAGCCATCTGGTGGATTGAAACTCATGTCATGCACAAAAGCTCAAAGTTATCTACGAAAAGGATGTGTTGCCTTTCTGGCACATGTCACCAAGGAGAAAGGCAAAAATAAGAGTATTCAGGATATTCCGATTGTTCGGGATTATCCAGAGGTGTTTCCTGATGAACTGCCTGGTTTGCCTCCAGTTCGTCAAGTCGAGTTTCATATTGACCTTGTACCCAATGCTAACCCGATTGCGAAAGCACCTTATCGTCTTGCACCGTCTGAGATGCAAGATTTATCAAAACAGCTTCAAGAGTTGTCTGATAAAGGATTCATCCGTCCGAGTTATTCACCTTGGGGTGCTCCTGTCCTCTTTGTGAAAAAGAAAGATGGATCTTTTCGTATGTGTATCGATTATCGTGATCTTAATAAGCTTACTATCAAGAATCGATATCCCCTACCATGAATTGATGACCACTTTGATTAGCTGCAAGGTGCTACATGTTTCTCCAAGATCGATCTGTGTTCTGGGTATCATCAACTTCGTGTATTCGAAGAAGATATTCCCAAAACTGCATTCCGCACGAGATATGGGCATTACGAGTTTACTGTCATGCCTTTTGGTTTGACGAATGCCCCAGCTATCTTTATGGACTTAATGAATAGGGTCTGTAAACCTTATTTAGACAAGTTCATCATTGTGTTAATCGATGATATTCTCATTTATTCGAAGTCTCTAGCCGATCATGAGCAACACCTTCGTTTGACATTGGAACTCCTTAAGAAGGAACAACTTTTTGCTAAATTCTCCAAGTGTGAATTTGGGCTTAAAGAAGTTCAGTTTTTGGGACATATTGTCAACGAGCAAGGTATTCATGTGGATCCATCCAAGATTGTTGCAATCAAGGATTGGAATACACCAACGACACCTACAGAGATTCGTTCTTTTCTTGGTCTTGCTGGATATTATTGTCGATTTATTTCGAACTTCTCGAAAATTGCGGTTCCACTCACTGCTTTGACTCAAAAGAATAAGCCTTTTGAGTGGGGACCCAAGCAAGAAGAAGTGTTTCAAACACTGAAACAGAAGCTATGTGATGCTCCTGTTCTATCTCTTCCTGAGGTAAATGATGATTTCGTTGTCTACTGTGATGCGTCCAACTTAGGCCTTGGTTGTGTTCTCATGCAACGAGGAAAAGTTATTGTGTATGCGTCTAGACAATTGAAAGTTCACGAGAAGAACTACACCACTCATGATCTTGAGTTAGGCGCTGTAGTTTTTGCTCTCAAAATCTGGAGACACTATCTCTATGGCACGAAGTGTGTGGTTTTCACAGACCACAAAAGTCTCCACCATATTCTTAATCAGAATGAGCTGAACATGAGGCAACGACGTTGGGTTGAGCTCTTGAACGACTACGATTGCGAGATTCGCTACCATCCTGGTAAGGCGAATGTTGTAGCCGATGCACTTAGTCGAAAGGAGCGAGTCAAGCTTCATTCTGTTCGAACTTTATCTGATCTTCAAACTCGTGTTCTTCAAGCTCAGAAATCTTGTGTTTCACAAGATTTGATAGGTAAGGAATTACCACATCAGCTTGAGCTTAAACTCGAAGCGAAGGACGATGGTTTGCTCTATTTCAAATATCGTTTGTGGATTCCGAAACAAGACGATCTTCGCACTTTAGTAATGGACGAATCTCACAAGTCTCGTTATTCTATCCATCCTGGTGCTGATAAAATGTACAAGGATCTTTGTACTCAGTATTGGTGGCCTGGTATGAAGAAAGATGTTGCCTTGTATGTATCGAAATGCCTAACTTGTCTCAAAGTCAAGGCTGAACATCAATGACCTTCTGGTTTGCTTGTACAACTAGAGATACCGGTTTGGAAGTGGGAGAACATTTCTAAGGATCTCATCACTAAATTACCGCGTACATCAAAAGGTCACGATGCGATTTGGGTTGTCATCGATCGATTAACAAAGTCAGCTCATTTTATTCCGATTCGCGAGGGTCTATCTGCTGAAAAACTTGCAAAGATTTATATTGATGAGATTGTATCTCGACATGGTGTTCCTTTGGACATCATTTCCGATCGTGATGCTCGATTTTCATCTCATTTTTGGAAGACCATGCAATCTGCTATGGGAACCCAACTAAATCTAAGCACTGCTTATCATCCCCAAATAGATGGACAATCTGAGAGAACGATTCAAACTTTGGAGGATATGCTTAGAGCATGCGTGATAGACTTTGGTGGTAATTGGGATTCTCATCTTCCATTGATCGAGTTCTCTTACAACAATAGTTATCATGCTAGCATTAATATGGCACCATTCGAGGCTCTCTACGGTCGAAAATGTTGTTCACCTGTCTGTTGGAATGAGATCGGTGAAGCTCAGCTTACTGGACCTGAACTCATTCTAGAAACAACAGACAAAATCAAGAAAATTCGCGATAATCTTGTGACAGCTAGATGCCATCAAAAGAGTTATGCAGATTTACTATGCAAGCCCCTAGAATTTAAAGTCAGAGACCATGTCCTACTCAAGGTGTCACCTTGGAAGGGAGTGGTGAGATTTGGAAAGAAAGGAAAACTTGCACCATGATATGTTGGACCATTTAAGATTGTTGAAAGAGTTGGAAAGGTTGCCTATCGATTAGAGCTACCTCCAGAGCTTGGGAATATTCATCTGACTTTTCACATGTCCAATTTGCGAAAGTGTTTAGCTGACACTGATCTTCACATTCCTCTTGACGAGATTCAAATCGATGAAACGATGCACTTTGTCGAGAAACCTGTGGAGATAGTGGACCGTACATTCAAACAGTTGAAGAACAAACGAATTCATTTGGTCAAGATTCGCTGGGAATCCAAACATGGCCCAGAGTTTACTTGGGAATGTGAGGACCAAATGAAGGCGAAATATCCGCAATTGTTCTCACAAGTTTCCTCTAGTTAAAATTTCGGGAAGAAATTTCCTAAAGTAGGGGAGACTGTGACAACTGTGCTCTGTAATCGATGTACAATGCAAAACAATGTTAATTATTAATAAAACAATGTGTTTTGGTGCAATTATGTGTGTATTTATATTTGATGATTTTACGATTCGATTCGATTCCGATTTTAAGCTTTAAATCGTTTTCTGGAAAGTTATACGCAAACTGGTGAATAAACGCAGTCAGTTTAATGCGAAAAACACTCTGGGATAGAGAAATAGGGTTAGCATACCTTAAATAACCTTTACATAACTTAGAAATAAGTTCTGAATGGTTTGGTGTGTCGAAAACAAGTTTGTTCGATCGCAGGGACTATTTGTGTCAAACTGCGAAACTATACCGATTTGTATAGTAACGAACAATCTAGAACTTGATCATAAGTTAAACATACCCTAAATATCCTTTACATAGCTTAGAAATAGGCTTTGAGGGGTTCGGTATGCTAAAATAAACTTATTTGATCAATAGGGACTAAAAGCGTCAAAAAGTGCACAAGTTTGCATTTTCGCGCATATATTACGTTCTGAATATATCCGGACATACAAAAATTTATGTAATCATTAAAATATTATATTTTAGTAATTGGCATGATAAAATACCGTTCGTCGCTCAATTTGGATCGTTTCCGCGTTCGTTTGAGTTTCGTCGTAATTAACCGAACAACGCAATCGTACGACCAAACGAACCGACATCTGAGATATTTTTGAGCATGTTTTGAGTTCTCAATACTTTAACTTCATTTTAGAGCCTTGAAATGAGGTTAACGGGGTTTAAACGTGTCAAAAATGAGCCGAAATGCATGTTTTACAAGTTTAGGGACCTGTTTTGACAATCTGCCAAAGATGGCCCAGGCGGGGCGCGTAAGCCCAAGCCATATCTTACGCGGGGCGCGTGGGCATGCCAGACAGAAACATTGAATCTGGTCATTTACCTCGATTTTGATGGTTTTGATCAATGGTTTTCAATGCTATGGGTTGGTTTGTTTGGAGAACAAGTCTCCCAATCATTCTCTAACATTTGTATGGCCAAGATCATTCCCTCTTTTCCAAGAAATGATTCTAACGGTTTGCGAAAAACTATATAAAGCCATGTCCCTTATTCATTTTCCTCACATTTGATCTGAGATTTTCTCTAAGTGGTTGTGATATTTCACTTCCTACCTGAGAAATACTTAGAATCAAATCTATTTGGACCCTTTGTAAGTCCTCTTTCATTATTTTATTGCTTTCTTAGCTTAAAAGTCAACCAGTGTTTGACTTTCAGCTTTGACCATGAGTTGGTCAACGAGAAGTTAGTTTGAACTTCGCAACGTGAGCGTAATCACGATGGTTATAGTCCCTAGTGACTATACCTACTGATTACCACGTTGACTAGGCGTAGTGACGAGTCGTAGTTTCGGTCAAAATGCGCATTTAAGCGTACTTTGCAACCAAACTACTCTTGGTATCAAAACACTTTGTTTTGATATCAAAACCTGTTTTCTAACTTAGTTGAGCATGTTCTAACATGCTTAGCTCGTCACTTTTAGTTTAGTGCTTTATTAGAGTCGTAAGTCAAGCGGTCTAAACCACCGCTTAGACTTTCGAACTCGACCCGGTTGGTCGATCATTAGGATCCGACCAAGCATGTTTAGTGACCATAGTTGCATAGGGAATAACCTTCCGAGGTTATACCTTATGGTCACATAGTTTAAGTAGTTGTATGATAGGTAGTTTATATGCCTTAGGTAAATGACCAAAACGCCCTTTTCATGCATAATTGGATTTTAAACATATGTAACTTAACTTTTGTCACCTAAACTGATTATGCAACCTAATTAAACATGTTAGGGCATATAATACTTGTCATAGGACTAGTTAGACGTCTCGAAACGCGCTTTTACGCGCACGACACGTTAAAGTAGCGTAAGCTACCTTAATGGGTCGTAACGGGTCGAAAGCACTTAGATTAGGTTCCGATTTAGAATGTAGGCTTTGATAAACCATATCACATGAGTTCCAACACTCATTTGGTTTACAAGACCTCATTCTATCCGATCTTCCGATTTAGATGTCGATTTATTTACTAGTGATCCGATTACTAGGTACTACTTGAATTCCCTTGGTTTGTCTGAGCTTCGTTAAGTTCTTTAGATCAAGGATACCCTTTCATTCAATGTGAGTACATAGTTCCCCTATTTTACTGTTTTCAATTGTTTTGGGGTGATTCATATGTATTAAAAATGATTTCAATATTTAAACGATGGTTTCAAAAACGATAAAGATGGTTTATATTAAACTAATAACGATTTCGATAATGTGAACGGAGTTGTTGGTTGTAGTTACATAACGAATGACATTCATTAATTTTGGCCGAACCGACCAGTATTAGGTTATGGTACCATAGGATCTGACAAATCCCGTTATCAAACTACACCCATGGTTATGTGTGGGGGTTATGTAGGTAACCACCGAATTTGATGATTCTTAACTTACCCTTTGGTGGTTTATTAATGCGATAGGCGAAATAGTCGAGTCATGAAGGTTTGAATGTTATTAGCGAGACGACCATAAGTAGTTTCACAATTAAAACGAATATGATTTTGGGACGAGTTAAAACGATTTGGAACGACTTAAACAAGATAAAACGATTTGAACGAACGATTGATTTGGGCTGTGATTAGGTAATGGGATGGGTGTAACATGATAGAAGCATGGTAGATATGCCGCTGGTACATCTTATATATAAGTGCTTTTATCATATTACATTTCATGTCATTATTTAGTTCACTTGGGAAACGATTTGAAACGATATCACACAATGAGGTTTTCGAAATGATATAAACCATACGAGTTTTATTAACGAGTTTTAACGAGATATTTTACGAATTGGTTTATTAAAACAAAAGTATTTGAGTTAAGAATCATGGCTACGAGATTTTATAAATTATAACCATCTTGATTTGGGTTGGTTAATCATGTTGCAATATTATATACTTTTCAAAACAAGGTTTTCGAGATATTGCAATATATATATAAACGAGTCATGATTCCGATACTCTTATAAAACCTATGTGCTCGCCAGCATTTCTTTGCTGACTTTGTTTTTACATATGTTTCAGGTGGTGTTGCGTGATATCGATTGCTAGGATGCATGTGTCACATAGGACCTGGACGAGGCCTTAGTGACATAAAAACGATAGTAGACGATGTTTAATTTGTTTGTTTGGTTTTTAAGACAATGTACATTACTTGATAAATCAATAAAACGAAACTTTTAATTACAATGGTTGTGAAACGATGATTCTGTTACAACACTCCCCGACGTTTCCGCCACGGTTTGTTGATTTAACGTGGTCGGGGTGTGACAAATAGCTCTTTTTCAAGATTGTTACCTGGCTCATACTCTGCAACTTTTACAGATTCAGGACCGTTGCCTGACTCTCCATAATCATAGAATCTGGAACCTGACTTTCTCTTATCTTTCAGGAGTTGAAGCCTAGCTGCTACTGCCTGCAAAACCTCTACCTAGAAATAAATTTCACAAATTTAACAATTTGAAAAATTTAGAGACCACTTGGTAGATATCATTCAACAACACCACTCTTACTGTGAGGTAGATTTAATTTATAACAATTTTCATTTCAAAATCAACTCTCCCAACCCACTGTTCATCATATTTAGCACTCAGAATTTTGAAAATCAGCTCTTCAACATCAGTTGTCGAAAATCTTTTTGGATTTTTCAAAATATTATGCTAAAACACTCCGAAAATCTTTTTGGGTTTTTTTTATAATGAAATGCATTAAAGAAATATTTACAGACAATATTTTTGTGAGTTTTTGTAAGAGGATCATATCAGTTTCTGAGACAAATCACTAACACCATTAAGCTTTAAACATTTTAAGTTCTAAACGATTCACTTAGATTGTCAGTATACTGATCCATTTAAATTTTCACACAAAGTTCAACTGTTTCGAGATACAAGATTAATGTTTTAAGCACTTAAACTTATTCGTGTGTCCCACCTCAGAATATACTCCCGTATCCAGACTCCTATATTCAGTCTTACAGGTGAATGTACACTAGTGATATTTGTAAAGGGGTTAAATGCGAGACCATGAGAGCTCAGGCTATTGCTTCCGCAAAATCAGAGAGATGATGATTCGACTTTTGGGTGTGTTCCCTTTAGAGAATCTTTTCTTCAACAGCACATGATTAGCATTTTTCAATGTTTCATCATTTTTTATGCTGAGGGTGAGCTTTATGATTAAAGCAATGCAAAGTATTATACGAGGACTAGGCTATTGCTCCCGCAAAATCAGAAGTCCAGGTATAATACCCCAGATATCACCATGCACAAAGACCTAGTATGTCAGAAATAAAAAGCCCTTCAAACAAGATTTCAGGGGTTACCTATATATCCGAGAGATGTTCCCCACGAAATAAGCAAGTTTGATATTTAGGTTTATATCTCGAATACAATCTACTAAGCGTGTAAAAACCTACTGGCATATCATCAGTGAGACCGTTTATCACATTTGACTTTCCAATTCTTTAGCATGCCGTGATTGTCCACTGATATACTATCATTTCCTCTTTTTCACAACAAAACTCGTTTTCATTTTTTCAATGTTTTTGGCTTTTTAGATTTTATCATGTTTTTGACTTTTTCAAATTTTCGAAATTTCTAAAATTTTTACTCCCCCTAAAATCAAAAATATGTTTCAATTTTTTATTTTCAAGGAAAATTTGAAAAACAAACTGTACAAGCAAACTGACAAACTGATTTTCAAGCTTCAATTCGCCATCCACTTGGCATAAACAATCAGAACTCCCCCTGACAACAAACTATTTTCCCATTATGATTTCAAAACACTTAAGTTTGTTTTAATCAAATGGTTTTTTCGGAAAATAAGTTTTGTTGAAATTCACAAACCACTTGTAGGTTAGGGGTTTCATCACATTGTTTTCTAATTACCACTTGAATGAAAATTAAATCAAGTTCAACTTAATGACCTTGATTAACCACTTGAAAGTGAAAACCTCTTTTTCAACCACTTATAGGTTTACTTATCAACCAAACCATCTATAAAATGAAATATGACAATTTTGAGTTTTACCACTTGTAGGTTTCTCAAACAAAAAACATTCCAAGAATAATGCCGATTCCTGCTCCATGATTACCCACTTGGGAGCTCTGGCAAGTCCAGAGTTTTAGTCATGATAGGTTCTATCCCAATTACTGACCTGGTATGACCCATCTTCATCTGGTTTCTTCGTTTTCTTCTCGTAAAATTCCTTTACCCCTTTGACCTTCCCGTCAACCATTTTTCCAAAAATATTTTGAACTGTGGGGTTAAAGGCTTTTTCAACATCAAATTATTTCTCTTCAGAAAAGAATTGATTTGAAATTTCAAATTTTCCAATTTTTTGTTTAAAATTTTCAGCCCGCAATGGTGGAAAAGTTGCATCATCCAATGGCGGAACTGAATTTTCACTTTTTATCACAACTTGTGGCTCTTCTGACTTTGACGAGTTAGATTCATCGCCAGAACTAGCATCAGATTTCTTAACAACCCATTTTTGGTTGTTAAGATTCACTTTTCTTCTGTAAAAACTTTTTGAACATTCACCAACCTCAAATTTTGAATTTTTGAAAACTTTAAATTGTTTGGTTGGTGGTTCATTTTCAACCATCTTTTCTTTCAGTTTTTCAGAGATTCCCTGTTTTGTTTGGATTGCCTTCGGACAATTCCTGGCAATATGACCAACTGTTTTGCATTGAAAACAGGTTCTCGTTTCCTTTTTCTGAGCAACTTCCTTCTTCATTTCCTCTTGCTTCTTAGCAAGGAATTCTTTGTTTGTCTGTTTCCTGAACAAATGCTCTTTTTCTTCTTCAGATGATGTTCCTGAAACAAAAACAGTTTTTGGTTTATAAATTTTCTCTTTTTTAGGATTTTTCGATGGAATAAAACCAAGACCTTTCTTTTTGAAATTACCGTTATGGTTTGGTTTCTTTTGAAAACTCGAACCAGAACTGTAACCCTTTTTCTTGTTTAACCTTTGTTGATCTCTTGAGGTGTATTGTTTAGGTTTTCCAGAAAGATTTACATATTTTATTTCAGAAATATTAATTTCTGTTAGTTTGAAAACCATGTTGATCATTTCAGTTTTAACACCTCTTATTGGAAATTCTTCATCAGAATATAATTTGTCAGAATCATTCAAAGTATATGCTACTTTGAATGTTTCGTCATTCAAATTATTTTGCGATAACAGAAACTCTTTATTGTAAACCCTTTTGTCCTTTTTGACTGATGAACTTAACGTGTCAGACTCAGACTTTGACTCTGACTTTGACTCCTCCGTTTCATCTTTATCCAACACCTGATCGACCACTTTCTTAATTATCTCAGACTCATGATCAGTGTCAGATGATGTGAAAGTGACATCAATGTTGTCTGGCAAATTATTTGAAGGCTCAGATTCCCACTGTAAGTTGGTTGCCTTTTTGACTCTTTCTGAATTTGGATTTCGTGGAGAATATCCATTTTCAAGCGGGGGTGGACACTTGTTATAGCCAAAAAAAAATTTCTTACCAGAATTCTTCACTTCAGTATCCTCTTTTGTTTCGGAATTCTTCTCTTCAGATTTTTCTTTTTCAAATGCCTTCATGCCTTCAACTGTGGGATAAATCCTGTCAATCACATAAGAAGAACATGAGTAACTTTTTAACAACTTGTTTACTCTTTCCGTTTCTATTCTTTGAGTTTCCAGTTTCTTTTCAAGCTCAGCACACAGATCAATGTGATAATTGACCATTTCCTGCTTTATCATGTATGCTCCATTGAGTGTTTTCATAGCTGTAGCTTGTTCACTGCTTGACTCATTGTATTGATTCATGGCTTTGTTTAAGACATCATACGATTCTTTCAACCTGCTCATGTTGTGAATCAACTCATTGTTGTACTTTTTCAGAGTCTCACAGTTTTTACAATCTTTAGACACCTTTTCTGCATCAGCCTCCTTTTTAATCTCGAAAGCTGGAACTTCTTTAACCTTTATCACTCGGACCTCTTCTTCATCACTCTTACCTTTCCTTCTTTCTACATCTCTCTCGGCTAGAAATTTTAAGTGCTCTTTCATTTTGTCTGCCCAATAATCATCATCACTATCATCTTGTTTTTTAATCTTCTGCTTTGCCACTCGAGCATTTTCAGCATCTCTTTCAGCATCTCTCTAAGCTAGATATTTTAAATGCTCTTTCATACTATTTGCCCAATAATCATTATCATCATCACTGTCTTTAACGACTTGAGCAACAAAAGCTTTAGCTTTTAAGATCTCTTCATCCGAACAATATTTGTCCCAGCTAAAACCTTCTGGCAATCTTTCATCCTCTTGATTAACTAGATAAGCTTTGTTTGGTTCTTCAATCTCCTTCCTTGCATGTGAAGTTTGTGACTGTTGTTGTTGATACGGCTGTTAAGCAACTTGATGATAAATCGCTTTCCGATAATAATCATTGTTGTTGAAAGGATTTTGAGCTCCACTTGCTTCACGGTTTGTGCATTCTCTCTTGAAATGCCCTTTCTCCCTGAAACGAAAACAAGTAACTTTAGATTTATCAAATCCTAAAGTAGAATCATTTGCATCACGGAAATCATCTCTTCCCGTAATTTGTTTAAACTTTTCAGCTCTTCTCAACACACTGGCCAAACACCACTTTATATCCATAAGTTCCATCTCCTCAGCATCAACCTGATCGTAATCCTCTTTTATCAACATTGGATTTCCGATCCTTCCTGCAACTAAACTCCCATACGACTCTAACACAGTCACCAACAAAGACATGTGACTTTTGGCTACTTCTTCAGAGTAATTTTGATCATTATCAAGATTTAAAGCAATGTTGCGTTGAAGAACTTTGCCACTCTTGGTTGCCGAAAAATTTGGATCGAATGACGAATATGAAGAAAATCCGGTTTTGCTACTTGATCCCTGAGATGAACCTCCAGAAGAACTTTTGGCATTGAAAGCAGTTTCAATCTTTGGTGCAATGTTGGTCTTATCACTAACACTTCCTTTGTAATATAGATCAATGTCTTGTTCTCCATCATAGTTCTTCATTCTCGCTATCTTTCTTTGTTCCATCTCTTGAGCTTCGAGTTGTTCAATAAAATCGCTCAGCGTTAGAGTGTCAAATTCAGGTTTATTTTTCAACATCATAAGATACGTACCCCAAACATCATGTGGCAACGCATCAGCCAACTTTTCAATCAATTCTTCTTTATCTTTATCGATGTTCAATCTTTTCATATTCTTCACCAAATTGCAATATCTTTCTATAATTTGCTTGGTGTTTTCAGCTTTTAGTCCACGAAATAGATCAAATTTGTCACACCCCGACCACGTAGAACATACAAAACATGGCGGAAACGTCGGGGAGTGTTGTAACAGAATTAATTGGTTCAAATCCATGGCAATTAAAGTTTCATTTTATTAATCAAACAAGAGAGTTACATTGTTTTAAACAATAAACAAAGAGTATATAACAAAAATTAACTAGTTCTTGTCTCGTTTTAAGTCACTAAGGCACAGGTCCGCCTAAGTATGTCTTGATAAGTCCTATGCATCATCTCCTGAAAACACATGTGAAAATAGGTACGTCAGCATAAAAATGCCTGTGAGATACATAGGTTTTGTGAAAACTGAATTCATGACTTATGTTTGAGAAAATGTTTAGTCATGAACCTTGTAATTTGCTTTGTTTTGTAAATCATTTGAAAAACGATAAGATCAGATGATATGTATAAATAAGAGAATAATGTATGGTTAAATGAATAACCATGTAAAATGAGTTTGTATAAGATAAGTTGTTTGTAAATCAATGTCTTGTGAAAAGTATGTTATTTGTTTACAATGTTATATGTCTCAAATTGAAATGATTCAAATAACGCTACAATATGTGATACCATACAAACACTTATATATAGGAAGTACTAGCGGCGTATCCACCATGCTTGTATCATATTACACACGCCTCGTTACTTAAATCACTTACTCCAACCAAACCACCAAGATGTAATGTTTAACGATTGTAGAAATGTTTATGTATAGTCAAATGTCTATTTTCAAATGTAAATCATGTCAACAGATACAAATGGTTCACACGGTTCAACAGTTACAAACGGTTCATATAATCAAAGGGTTACGACAGTTCACATAGTCAAATAGTTACAATGGTTCAAAATGTGGTACAATGTGTTCATATGCTGGATGAGCATATGCAACAGAAATGCAATGTAAAACAATGTACTAAGTATGCACGTAATGGACATACATAGCATAAGTGTAATGTAAAACAATGTACTAAGTATGCACACAATGGGCGTACATAGCATGAAATGTATTGTAAAGTGATGTACTAAGTATGCACACAATGGGCATACATGGCATAAAATGTATTGAAATCATGTACTATAAATGTACTAATAAACATAGCAAGTATATGATGTGAAACAGGAAAGCATGAAAGTAACAAGTAGGCACATGTGTTTCACCCCAAAACAGTTTGGAAAACAGTAAAAGAGGGGTCTATGTACTCACTTGAGATTGCTCAGAGGTCCTAAGATAACCACCAAGCAAAGCTAGAGATCTCGGAATCAAACGGCCCCTAATATAGGTAACTATGTTAATTAACCGGACCTAAATCGGAGGATCGGATAGAATGAGGGTTCGTAAACTAAACGAGTATGGAGACTCGTGTAATATGGTTTAACAAAGCCTACATACTAAATGAAACCTAACATAAGTGCTTACGACCCATTACGACCCGTTTGGGTAGCTTATGCTACTTTAACGCGTCGTTCGCGTGAAACGCGTTCGGACCGCCTAACTAGTCCTATGACAAGTAACATATGCCTTAACATGTCTAATATTGTTGTCAAATCAGTTTAGATGTCAAAAGTTATGTTACATATGTTTAAAATGAATTTTGGCATCAAAGGGGTATTTTGGTAATTTACCTAAGGCATATAAACTACCTATCATACAACTAATTAAACAAAGCGACCATAAGGTATAACCTCGGAAGGTTATTCCCTATATGCTATGGTCACCTAATGTGTTTGGTCGGATCCTAATGATCGACCAAATGGGTCGGGTTCGAAGGTATAAGCGATTTATTAGATCGCTTACCCTTACGACCCTAGACAACGTGGTAATCAGCAGGCATAGTCACAAGGGACTATAACCATCGTGATTACAATCACGTTGCGAAGTTCAAACGAACTTCGCATTAACCATAAACTGGTCAATGCAGAAAGTCAAACAAAGTTTGACTTTCGGACTCGAAAAGCAATAAAAGAACGAAGGAATACTTACGAAGGGTCCCCGAATGCTAATCTAGATCAAAATAGCTCAGGTATGAAACAAAGGTTTCAACTTAGAGCACATTAGATCAGATCCTTGTGAGTTTGAAGCAAATGGGGGTGGGGTATTTATAGTTTTTCCCGAACCGTTAAGATCGTTTCTTGAATAACGTGATCGAATCTCGTGAGTACACTTGTTGGAAAGTTGTGGTGAGTAGAAATGGCCCCTAATGAGCTGAAAGGGCAACTGTGGGTTTGTGGTTGTGAGTTAAACAGCTGTGATCTGCTGACTAATCGATCTTATCTGATCTGGTTAGGCAGTCGCGTAGCGCGACGGTAAGAGCCTTAGGGCTCGCGCTACGCCACCATGCACCTGTTTCAAAAATGTTTCAAAAATGGCAGAAATGGTCCCTGCAGCCCGTTTAAGCTATTTTTGATGCGTTTGAACCCCGTTAACCTCATTTCAAGGCTCTAAAATGAAGTTAAAGTATAGGGAACTCAAAACATGCTCAAAAATATCTCGGATGTCGGTTCGTTTGGTCGTACGATCGCGATGTTCGGTTAATTACGACAGAATGCGCATAAGCGCGAAAAACGATCCAAATGACGCGACGAATGGATTTTTCTTATGCCAAACACTAAAATAAAATGTTTTAGTGCTTACATAAATTTTTGGATGTCCGGATGTATTCAGAACGTGAGTTATGCGCGAAAATGCAAACTTGTGCACTTTTTGACGCTTTTAGTCCCTGAATGACCCAAAAGTTTATTTTAGCACACCGAACCCCTCAAAGCCTATTTCTAAGCTATATAAAGGATATTTAAGGTTTGTTTAACTTATGGTCATGTTCCGGAAAGTCTGTTACAGTTCAAATTGGCATACTTTCGCAGTTTGTCAACTTTAGTCCCTGTAAGCGATTTAACTTGATTTTGCCATACCAAAGCCTTCAAAACTTATTTCTAAGTTATGTAAAGGTTATTTAATGTATGTTAAGCCTATTTCACTATTCCGGAGTGTTTGTTGCATTAAACTAGTTATATTTACGCATCAGCGCGCGTATAACCTTCCAGAAAGCGATTTAGAGCTTGAAATCGAACAAGAGTTGATATGTGAAAAAGATACACATATTTATACAAGTCCAAAGTATGAAATACAATATTTCATTGGTTTGGTATTTGTTTGATGGTCGCAGTGACACAGGTGTCACAGTCTCCCCTACTTAAGGAAATTTCGTCCCGAAATTTATTCGTAGATGTCTGTCTGTGACTTTGTGTTAAATAGCCATCAAAGATATGTAAAGCATAATTTTGTTATTTTCCTCAACGGATATTTTTCAGAAGCGAAAATGAACGAACGGAGTCATTTTCTTCAACGGGTTCTTCGGAAATGGAAAATAAAGGATTTTTAACTAAACGGATATACATTTCCCTCAACGGATATTCTTTAGAAGTGAAAACGAATGGATGATTCATTCTTCCTCGACGGGTCCTTCGTCAGAAACGGGAATGAAGGAATAATCCACGGATATTCATTTCTCTCAATGGATATTCTTCAGAACGAAAATGAACAAACGGGGTCATTTTCCTCAACGGTTATTCTTCAGAATTTGAAATGAAGGAATAATCAACGGATATTCATTTCCTCAACGGATAATCTTCAGAAATGAAAATGAATTAACGGAGTCATTTTCAACGGTTGCTTCCTCAGGTACGGAAATGAAAGATTTAACAACGGATATTCATTTCCTCAACGGATAATCTTCAGAAACGAAAATGAACTAACGGAGTCATTTTCAACGGTTGCTTCCTCAGGTACGGAAATGAAGGATTTAACAACGGATATTCATTTCCTCAACGGATAATCTTCAGAAACGAAAATGAACTAACGGAGTCATTTTCAACGGTTTCTTCCTCAGGTACGGAAATGAAGGATTTAACAACGGATATTCATTTCCTCAACGGATAATCTTCAGTAACGAAAATGAACTAACGGAGTCATTTTCAATGGTTGTTTCCTCAGAAACAGAAATGAAGGATTTAACAATGGATATTCATTTCCTCAACGGATAATCTTCAGAAACGAAAATGAATTAACGGAGTCATTTTCAACGGTTGCTTCCTCAGAGTTGGAAATGAAGGATAAACGGATATTCATTTCCTCAACGGATATTCCTCAGAAGTGAAAAATGAATAGCTAGTTCATTTTTCCTCAACGGATGCTTCATTAGAATTGGAAATGAATTGGGTTAACTTAGATACATGATAGAACTTGCTGTGATTTCTGTGCACTAAATTCCAAAATTATGTATGCATCCATAATTACGTAATTCCTTGCACAGTCCGCACAGTTCGTTTTGTAATGTTGTGGGGAAGGATATCAAACTTGTGATGAGGGTGACTAGACTACCATAGGGTCCTTTTAATTAGATCGACAGAGGATCTTCTAAATTAGGCCACCAAGGAGTCCTTTCATCTATATCATCACATAATATTCCTAACCAGATTTTTGAATCGATCAGTTTAACTAGACCATTAAAGGGGTCTAATTATGAAGTAGTACTTTATAATCCAAGGGACTTAACTACAGCGTAGAAGTCCATTAAGGATTTTAGGTAGTACCTTTGGGTATCCTACTATGAATCTCTTGTACAAGGATATGTAAGATTCTACGAGGATTTGGATAACATAATTTGGATCACATGACACATAAAAGGGAACACATAAGCACATAATCACATAATTGTTTAATTGTTATTATCTTGCTATTGATTGCTATTAACTTGGCACCTCGTACTTCGTTTCTCTTGGAAGAAACGGGTACTTAGGATTTTCGTGGAAAACGCAAGAGATCATACAATGGAAGAAATTTGGGGGTAGTCTGTTCTTCAAGGAATATGGTTCCTTGATTGTTGGTATTGTAGAGGATATGTTTATACATACAACCACATAAACATATTAAAATGTAAATGAAAGATTTATTCATAACAACAATAACAACAACTGTTTCATAGATCGTGATAACAAAAGAAAATAATACACAAGGCTCGATTATTTTCTAAACAACGTTATCTTCTGTCGGTCAGATGCTCATCCCTGCGCTGGATTTGCATTAGCAAGCTTTGGTCAATTCCTACGAAAATGGCCCATCTCGCCACAGTTGTAGCAAGACCCCGGTGGAAAACGAGCTTGAGCAGGATTGTTGTTAACTTGATTTGGTGCAGCTGCTGTTGGGCAAACCCTCGTTGTATGACCTATAAGTCCGCAAACTTGGCATGTGCGGCACTTCACACCAGCATGATGATGTAGGCCACATTGGTTGCACAAGGGTGCAGTTCCGTTGTAGGGTTTCCTGGCAGGGGGTTGAGCTGGTTGGTTGGGGACGGCTTGATCATTGTGAGTAACCATGGCGAAGTTCTGAGAAGCCTTTCGCTTCTTTGACCTCTTAGGGGATCCAGTCTGTTCATCCATGGTCTTTGATTCCTCGATTGGGTTCGATTTCTCTACCGGTTTCTTGTCACCTTTTCGGAAAAGTTTACCTTTCCTGATCTTTGATTCAGTCAAGGTTGCAGATAGCTCAATGGCCTGTCTAACTGTAGTAGGGTTGCTACCAGTCACAATGTCTTGTATTGAGTCAGGGAGGCCATCAATGTACTTTTCGATTGCCTTATCCAAAGGCGTGACCATGTTTGGGCATAACAGATGTGACAACTCGAAATTTAGAACCTTTTATTTGTACCTCGATGTAACATGCTTAAACGTGTGACTAGTTAACTATGTTGGTTTAATGAGATAAGCGAACATTCTATGCGATTATGTGTTATGTGTATATGCTTGTATGTATAGTATGCGTATAGGTTTATGTGAGCCGAGAACCAAGAACCCGACCCGAGACAATGTGGTCTCGAGTAAACAGTAACACTTGGGCCGGATGGGCCACGCACCCCATTTAACCCAACCGAAACCCATTAGGGTGCACCATGTGGACAAGTATATAACCCTTAGTGATGCTAACCTTGCCATTCTTTGGACAAACCACACACACACTCTCCCTCTCTCTCTCACAAAAACCCTAAACCACAACATTTCCTCTCCCTCACTCTCGGATCAAACTGGAGACCACAAGGACCTTCGGTTCAAGCTCGGAATCGACATTTGGAAGTTCACCCCTCATACCCTTTAACCGGTTAGTGATTCCCATTGTGTGTTTATATTTCGGTTGTTGTTGATGATGATGATGTGATATTTTGGTTGATGATGATGTATCTTGTGTGACTTGATAATATGTTGGTTTGTTAAGTTTATGCATGATGATGTTAATAAGCTATCATACTTTGATTCCGGATTGATTGCATGATGAGTTAATGATGTTTTGTGATTGAATGTGATTTAAACCATAAATGGTTGATGCTCATGAAATCGGCTTGCATAATGTTCATATTATCCGGATTATGTACTCTTATGTTCATATTATTCGGATTAGTTGTTGGAGTGTTTGATTGTTGTTCATGTTATGATCATGTTAAAGTTCATAGAGATTTATGCTAAAAACCCTAAAATGAAGAACATGATGAATATGTGAAGAACTTGTTGAATGTGTTATGGATATTTGAAATTGCCATGTTTGATCCATTTTGGTTAATTGTTAGACAATTAGACATGTTTGTAGAACCTCATTGGATAGTACATAAAATCACAACAGTGAAATCCCATTGGCCAAGTACAATATTGAATTCAGCAAATGTTCCCAGCCGAGACCTTCTGTCTCGACTCGAGACCACCGCATGACAAGCCGAGACCTCCGGTTACGACACAGGTTGCGAGTCGGAAACTTATGGTCTCGACTCGAGACTGGGGGCATGATAACTCGAGACTGAGGTTGCGAGTCCAGTTGCGACTCGAGACCCTACTTGATCAACACAAAAACATCATGACCCGAGACCCTGTTTACGAGTCCGGTTGCGACTCGAGACCAACATATGCATAACCCGAGACTTCATCAGTCCCGACTCGAGACCATGTGCATGTGCACACTGTTGGACTTGCACCTCATTTCGGACTTAAGTAATTGGGCCGGACCTTTGGGCCTAATACATGGGCCTTATACGTGCTGTTGAATGTGAATGATACTTGAATGAAATGTGCTAGCATACGTGTAGAAACATACGTGCACTACCTGAATACGAACCTGACTTGTATGGTATCTATGTTAGGACGTAGTTGACCACTTACAACTTGATTGACTTTCTGTGTATCTGCCGAGCAAACCAAGGTGAGTTCACACCCTCTACAAAGCATGGGATTCCCTGGGTTGGGAATGGGGTTAAGGAACGTGGGTTCCTCTTCCTCCTTGGGTAGGACGGCAAAGGTTCAGGAATGTAATTCCTCGTCCTCACGGACAGATAACTTGTACTAGACCAAAACTCTATCACGAAGTCCCTCCTTTTTATATCGACTTAATCGCCGGGCCAATGGCGAGCGGGTCATTAGTTAGATAGCGCTATTTAGGTCTGACAAACCTCACACCGTGCCGCAGAGGACGGGCGTGAACTAATGGATCTGGGGCACGTCAATGATGATAGACATTGACAGTTTCAGGGCACATAAACATGACTACAGTCAGCAGTCGATATGGTAACGAGTCTAGTGTATACATGGGGTAGCCCCCACGGCCGAAATGCCAGATAACTAACACGGGGTAGCCCCCACGGCTGGATAGCCAGAGTAACCGGGAACAAACAAGTCACGTTTTTTTTTAACTATGGGGTAACCCCCACGGCAGGATGCCAGACAAAGGAAACTGTTTTCAAAACAACCTAAAACGAACACCCAACCGTGAACTCACTCAACTTGTTGTTGACTCGTTATTACATGCTTTGCAGGTCAATAGGTACTTAGTTGGAGCTTGCACGGAGGAGAGTCGTTGTGGGACATGGACGGCTGCGTGCCATGTTAAACTTTGAAACAATTAAACTTATGTTTTGATTTAAGACTTATGCTTCCTCTTGCAACTTAACTATGTTTTGTTTGGACACCAATTGTATTGGTTAAACTTTTATATCTTTTAACTACGTGTTCAATATGATTGGTGGCTGGATCCTGGTCAGTCACGCCTCCAAGCGGTGGTATTCCGCAGGTGGATTTTGGGGGTGTGACAGATTGTATTCCGCAGGTGGATTTTGGGGGTGTGACAGATTGGTATCAGAGCCATTGGTTATAGAGAACTTGGTTTTAATAAAGGAGAAACGTTTTGTTAAAACCAGACTATAACCTGTACAGTGCTCAACGGTCCACAACGACGCTTCGCTCCACATGCAAGGCTCGACATCCTAGGTGATATAATCTGTATATATATTGCCTACTTGTTAGTTACATAGTACATTGCTCATGGTATGCTTGGTTAGTATAACTACTGTTGCTTGAACACGTGTGCACTTACTCATTTCTGACATCGCACTTTCGCGAACCCCTCTCACTCACGTTCTTCTTGATATGAAGATCATGTCCGGACGCATTAACCTGACACAAGCCCAGTTGACGGCTCTGATTAACGAACGAGTTGCCGCAACACTTGCAGCTGCACACGCAGGAGGTATATCCTGCAGTCCGAACTCATTCTAGGATCTTTAGAATCCTACTCTCGTGAACCAACCTTTGTGTTAAACTCTGCCTTTTCTTTCAACCACAATAGGTCAACACGTTCAGCCACCCGTGTGCACTTTTAAGACTTTCAGGGACTGCCGACCAACTACTTTTAGCGGCACTGAAGGAGCAGTAGGTCTCCTCCACTGGTTTGAGAAACTAGAATCTGTCTTCGAGATATGTGAGTGCCCGGAGGCGCGCAGGGTGAAGTATGCTACCGGTACTCTCGAGGGTTTAGCCCTCACGTGGTGGAACGCTCAGGTCCAAATGCTGGGGTTGGTTGCTGCCAACGCCACCCCATGGGAAACTTTTAAGGAGATGATCAAGGAAGAATACTGCAGTCGGGATGAGATTCACAAACTGGAGGTAGAATTCTTCAACCTCAAGATGACGGGGTCAGAAATTGAGGCGTACACTAAGAGATCGAATGAGCTTGCCTTACTGTGTCCCACTATGGTGGACCCTCCATTTAAGCGTATTGAACTCTTTCTCAAGGGCTTGGTGCCAGAGATCCAAAGCCATGTGACTTCAGCGAACCTCGCCACCATCCAGCAAGTTGTTCAGTTGGCTCACCGTCTCACTGATCAGGCGGTGGTGCAGAACAAGTTACCGAAGCGCATAGGTGCTGCAACTACTTCTGGTACCTCTAGTGACAACAAACGGAAGTGGGATGGAACTTCAAGTAAGGGGTCGACTTCTGTTCAGTCCCAGTCTCAGCAGAGAAAGACTGATGACTACAAGAGCCGTAGTCAGCAATCATCTGGTGGTCAAATCACGGTGGGTACAAAGGGAATCACCCCAAATGCAATCGCTGCAGCCTGCACCACAGCGGGCCATGCACCAGGGGCAACTGTCATCGGTGCAACAAGCCTGGTCACGCTGCAAAGAATTGCAGGAGCCTATACCCCGCCAATCAGAATCGTCAGCAAGCTCAACAGAACCAGCGCCAGCAGCAGCAGCAGGGTGATAACAAAGGATGCTTTCAGTGTGGAGCTGAAGGCCACTTCAAGAGAGATTGTCCCCAGCTGAACAGGAACCAGAACAACAACAACAACAACAACAATCAGGGGAATGGTACCAATGGGAACAACAACAACAATGGCGCCAGGGGGCGGGCGTTCGTGATTGGCCAAGGTGAAGCAAGGAATGACCCCAATGTTGTGGCAGGTAAGTTCCTTCTCGACGACTTTTATGTTTTAGTGTTATTTGATTCGGGTGCCGATACTAGCTACATGTCACTAGAAGTTAGTCGAATGCTTAAGCGTATCCCGACACCTTTGAACAACAAGCACACTGTAGAGCTAGCAAATGGTAAGAGTTTAGAAGCCACACACGTAGTCAAGGGTTGTAAACTTATTCTCGCTGACCAGACCTTCTCTATCGACCTTATTCCTATCGTCTTGGGTAGTTTCGACGTTGTCATTGGGATGGATTGGTTATCCCAACACCGAGCAGAGATTCTTTGCAATGAAAAGATTGTCCATATTCCAGGCTCCGGTAGTGAACCTCTCATGATTCGCGGCGACAAGAGGAGTGCCGTTGAGAACGTCATCTCTCTCCTTAAGTCCCAAAAGTGCTTGCGAAAGGGCCACACTGCCATTTTAGCCCTCATTACTGATACCATGGAGAAAGAGAAGAAGATAGAAGATTTTCCAGTTGTACGCGACTATCCTGAGGTATTTCCTGAGGAATTACCTAGTCTTCCGCCTCATCGCCAAGTCGAGTTTCAGATTGAACTAGCTCCTGGAGCTGCGCCTATAGCTCGTGCACCTTATCGTTTAGCTCCATCAGAGTTGGAAGAACTCTCTACGCAACTACAAGAACTCTTGGATAAGGGTTTTATTCGTCCTAGCTCATCGCCCTGGGGAGCTCCAGTGCTATTTGTAAAGAAGAAGGACGGTACCTTCAGAATGTGCATCGACTACCGGGAACTCAACAAGGTGACTGTGAAGAACCGCTACCCTCTACCGCGTATTGACGACTTGTTCGACCAGCTGCAAGGGTCGAGCTACTATTCAAAGATTGATCTGAGATCGGGATATCACCAGCTGAGAGTCCGAGAAGAGGACGTCTCCAAAACAGCTTTTAGAACTCGCTATGGGCACTATGAGTTTTTGGTCATGCCTTTTGGGCTGACGAACGCACCTGCGGTCTTCATGGACTTGATGAATCGAGTGTGCAAGCCTTACCTGGATAAGTTCGTTATAGTCTTCATCGACGACATCCTGATCTATTCTAAGAGTCAGGAGGAACACGAGCATCATCTACGACTTATTCTGGAACTCCTTCGAACAGAACAGCTCTATGCAAAGTTCTCGAAATGCGACTTCTGGCTTCGAGAAGTCCATTTCCTAGGCCACGTGGTAAACAAGGATGGGATTCACGTTGATCCATCCAAGGTAGACTCGATTAAGAACTGGCCTGCACCTCGTACACCAAAGGAAATTCGCCAATTCTTGGGATTGGCAGGTTACTACAGGAGATTCATTAAGGATTTTTCTAAGATTGCACAGCCTCTCACCACACTAACGCAGCAAGGCGTGGTTTATCGATGGGGAAATGCACAGGAGTTAGCATTTCAGCACTTAAAGGATAGACTTTGCAGTGCACCTATCCTTTCCTTGCCGGAGGGCACAGACGACTTTGTGGTCTACTGCGACGCATCAATTCAAGGTCTTGGTTGCGTATTGATGCAACGAGATAAAGTTATAGCCTACGCCTCACGCCAACTCAAAGTTCACGAGAAGAACTACACTACTCATGACTTAGAGCTGGGAGCTGTTGTTTTTGCACTTAAGTTATGGCGGCATTACCTGTACGGTACCAAGTGCGCCATCTACACCGACCACAGGAGCCTCGAGCATATCTTCAAGCAGAAGGAACTGAACATGCGACAACGACGATGGGTCGAGCTACTGAATGACTACGAGTGCTCGATCAGATATCACCCGGGCAAGGCCAATGTTGTGGCTGACGCCCTCAGTCGGAAGGACACTGCGCCTAAGCGCGTGCGAGCTTTATAACTCACGATCCATTCTAGTCTTCCTTCCCAAATACGAGACGCTCAGATAGAAGCACTGAAACCATAAAACGTCAGGGCTGAAGCCCTACGCGGATCAAGGCAACGCTTAGAACGGAAGGAAGACGGTGCTTACTACGTAACGGGACGCATTTGGGTCCCACTCTATGGCAACCTTCGAGAGCTTGTGATGGATGAAGCACACAAGTCTCGCTACTCGGTACATCCTGGTTCGGATAAAATGTACCACGATATCAAAACTACGTACTGGTGGCCTAGCATGAAGGCCCACATAGCAACCTACCTCAGCAAGTGTTTGACTTGTGCGAGAGTCAAGTCTGAATACCAGAAACCCTCAGGCCTGCTCCAACAACCAGAGATACCTCAATGGAAATGGGAGCAAATTTCCATGGATTTCGTTACTGGCCTACCTAGATCCCAGCGCGGAAACGATACTATTTGGGTGATCGTGGATCGACTCACCAAGTTCGCACACTTCCTGGCTATCAAGGAGACGGATAAATTCTCCACTCTTGCAGAAATATACCTCAAGGAAATTGTTTCGAGGCACGGGGTGCCCACCTCCATTATCTCGGATCGAGATGCACGTTTCACGTCAGAACTGTGGCAAGCAATGCACAAATCCTTCGGCTCACGATTAGATATGAGCACAGCGTATCACCCTCAGACGGACGGGCAGTCCGAGCGCACTATTCAAACCTTAGAAGACATGCTTCGTGCATGTGTAATCGATTTTGGCAACCGCTGGGAGAAGCATCTGCCACTTGTGGAATTCTCGTACAATAATAGCTACCACACCAGCATTAAAGCTGCTCCATTTGAGGCATTGTACGGACGTAAATGCCGGTCACCTCTTTGTTGGGCAGAGGTGGGAGATAGTCAGATCACTGGTCCAGAACATGTGGTAGATACAACCGAACAAATTGCTCAAATACGAAAACGCATGGCGGCAGCTCGTGACCGTCAGAAAGTCTACGCCGATAAGGACAGGAAACCGCTTGAGCTCCAGGTTGGGGAGCGGGTGCTACTCAAAGTTTCACCCTGGAAGGGTGTGGTTCATTTTGGTAAACGCGGCAAACTTAACCCACGATACGTTGGACCTTTCGAAGTCATTGAGAAAATAGGCAGGGTGGCCTACAGACTGAACTTACCAGCAGAACTCGGTGCAGTTCAGAACGTTTTTCACGTGTCGAATCTGAAGAAGTGTCTGTCAGATGAAACCCACGTAGTTCCCCTGAAGGAACTCACTATCGACGAGCAGTTACGATTCGTCGAGGAACCAGTTGAAATCACGGACCGGGATGTTAAGGTCCTCAAGAGCACTAGAATACCTCTCGTTCGAGTTCGTTGGAACTCACGTCACGGCCCAGAGTTCACCTGGGAGCGCGAAGATCAGATGAAACAAAAGTATCCCCAACTGTTCACAAATAGTACAACCACTACTGAGACTGAAGCTACGGAATTTCGGGACGAAATTCCAGATCAACGGGGGGTGGATGTGACACCCCAGGAAAACCGGGAAAACCAAACAACTTAACTAGCTTCCTCGGTGAGTGCCCACCAAATTTCGGGACGAAATTTCTTTCAACTTGGGGATGATGTGACAACTCGAAATTTAGAACCTTTTATTTGTACCTCGATGTAACATGCTTAAACGTGTGACTAGTTAACTATGTTGGTTTAATGAGATAAGCGAACATTCTATGCGATTATGTGTTATGTGTATATGCTTGTATGTATAGTATGCGTATAGGTTTATGTGAGCCGAGAACCAAGAACCCGACCCGAGACCATGTGGTCTCGAGTAAACAGTAACACTTGGGCCGGATGGGCCACGCACCCCATTTAACCCAACCGAAACCCATTAGGGTGCACCATGTGGACAAGTATATAACCCTTAGTGATACTAACCTTGCCATTCTTTGGACAAACCACACACACACTCTCCCTCTCTCTCTCACAAAAACCCTAAACCACAACATTTCCTCTCCCTCACTCTCGGATCAAACCGGAGACCACAAGGACCTTCGGTTCAAGCTCGGAATCGACATTTGGAAGTTCACCCCTCATACCCTTTAACCGGTTAGTGATTCCCATTGTGTGTTTATATTTCGGTTGTTGTTGATGATGATGATGTGATATTTTGGTTGATGATGATGTATCTTGTGTGACTTGATAATATGTTGGTTTGTTAAGTTTATGCATGATGATGTTAATAAGCTATCATACTTTGATTCCGGATTGATTGCATGATGAGTTAATGATGTTTTGTGATTGAATGTGATTTAAACCATAAATGGTTGATGCTCATGAAATCGGCTTGCATAATGTTCATATTATCCGGATTATGTACTCTTATGTTCATATTATTCGGATTAGTTGTTGGAGTGTTTGATTGTTGTTCATGTTATGATCATGTTAAAGTTCATAGAGATTTATGCTAAAAACCCTAAAATGAAGAACATGATGAATATGTGAAGAACTTGTTGAATGTGTTATGGATATTTGAAATTGCCATGTTTGATCCATTTTGGTTAATTGTTAGACAATTAGACATGTTTGTAGAACCTCATTGGATAGTACATAAAATCACAACAGTGAAATCCCATTGGCCAAGTACAATATTGAATTCAGCAAATGTTCCCAGCCGAGACCTTCTGTCTCGACTCGAGACCACCGCATGACAAGCCGAGACCTCTGGTTACGACACAGGTTGCGAGTCGGAAACTTATGGTCTCGACTCGAGACCGGGGGCATGATAACTCGAGACTGAGGTTGCGAGTCCAGTTGCGACTCGAGACCCTACTTGATCAACACAAAAACATCATGACCCGAGACCCTGTTTACGAGTCCGGTTGCGACTCGAGACCAACATATGCATAACCCGAGACTTCATCAGTCCCGACTTGAGACCATGTGCATGTGCACACTGTTGGACTTGCACCTCATTTCGGACTTAAGTAATTGGGCCGGACCTTTGGGCCTAATACATGGGCCTTATACGTGCTGTTGAATGTGAATGATACTTGAATGAAATGTGCTAGCATACGTGTAGAAACATACGTGCACTACCTGAATACGAACCTGACTTGTATGGTATCTATGTTAGGACGTAGTTGACCACTTACAACTTGATTGACTTTCTGTGTATCTGCCGAGCAAACCAAGGTGAGTTCACACCCTCTACAAAGCATGGGATTCCCTGGGTTGGGAATGGGGTTAAGGAACGTGGGTTCCTTGTCCTCCTTGGGTAGGACGGCAAAGGTTCAGGAATGTAATTCCTCGTCCTCACGGACAGATAACTCGTACTAGACCAAAACTCTATCACGAAGTCCCTCCTTTTTATATCGACTTAATCGTCGGGCCAATGGCGAGCGGGTCATTAGTTAGATAGCGCTATTTAGGTCTGACAAACCTCACACTGTGCCGCAGAGGACGGGCGTGAACTAATGGATCTGGGGCACGTCAATGATGATAGACATTGACAGTTTCAGGGCACATAAACATGACTACAGTCAGCAGTCGATATGGTAACGAGTCTAGTGTATACATGGGGTAGCCCCCACGGCCGAAATGCCAGATAACTAACACGGGGTAGCCCCCACGGCTGGATAGCCAGAGTAACCGGGAACAAACAAGTCACGTTTTTTTTTAACTATGGGGTAACCCCCACGGCAGGATGCCAGACAAAGGAAACTGTTTTCAAAACAACCTAAAACGAACACCCAACCGTGAACTCACTCAACTTGTTGTTGACTCGTTATTACATGCTTTGCAGGTCAATAGGTACTTAGTTGGAGCTTGCACGGAGGAGAGTCGTTGTGGGACATGGACGGCTGCGTGCCATGTTAAACATTGAAACAATTAAACTTATGTTTTGATTTAAGACTTATGCTTCCGCTTGCAACTTAACTATGTTTTGTTTGGACACCAATTGTATTGGTTAAACTTTTATATCTTTTAACTACGTGTTCAATATGATTGGTGGCTGGATCCTGGTCAGTCACGCCTCCAAGCGGTGGTATTCCGCAGGTGGATTTTGGGGGTGTGACAGATTGTATTCCGCAGGTGGATTTTGGGGGTGTAACTCCTCATAACGGTCCGTGTAGGCTCGATGCTCACCGCTGTCTTGCTCAAGATTGTCGAATTCCCTTTCCAAGGCCCTGATCTCGTGACGAGGACAGAATTCCTTCATCATAAGGGCCCTAAGTTCAGCCCATGTCTGTGCTAGAGCAACTTCTGCACCACGATCTCTCATAACCCCGTTCCACCATGTAAGGGCCCTCTTCTGGAACACACTCGAAGAAAACTCGACCTTGCGATTGTCAGGACACTGCACGTGGCGGAAAGTATTCTAAATGCTCTCGAACCATTGAAGAAGCCCAGTCGCTCCCTTAGAACCACTAAACTTGAGTGGTTTAGCCGAGTTAAAACTCTTGAAATTGTATGGACCATTTTTGTTGTTGTTGGCTTGGTTCCATTGAGCAAAGAGGTTTGGGAATTGAGCAGCCATTTGCTGCGCAATGATTTCTGCCAGTTCGGCAGTCGCTATGTGGTTTTCGCACATTAGATCAGATTCTTGTGAGTTTGAAGCAAATGGGGGTGGGGTATTTATAGTTTTTCCTGAACCGTTAAGATCGTTTCTTGAATAACGTGATCGAATCTCGTGCGTACACTTGTTGGAAAGTTGTGGTGAGTAGAAATGGCCCCTAATGAGCTGAAAGGGCAAGTGTGGGTTTGTGGTTGTGAGTTAAACAGCTGTGATCTGCTGACTAATCGATCTGATCTGGTTAGGCAGTCGCGTAGCGCGACGGTAAGAGCCTTAGGGCTCGCGCTACGCCACCATGCACCTGTTTCAGAAATGTTTCAAAAATGGCAGAAATGGTCCCTGCAGCCCGTTTAAGCTATTTTCGATGCGTTTGAACCCCGTTAACCTCATTTCAAGGCTCTAAAATGAAGTTAAAGTATAGGGAACTCAAAACATGCTCAAAAATATCTCGGATGTTGGTTCGTTTGGTCGTACAATCGCGATGTTCGGTTAATTACGACGGAATGCGCATAAGCGCGAAAAACGATCCAAATGACGCGATGAATGGATTTTTCTTATGCCAAACACTAAAATAAAATGTTTTAGTGCTTACATAAATTTTTGGATGTCCGGATGTATTCAGAACGTGAGTTATGCGCGAAAATGCAAACTTGTGCACTTTTTGACGCTTTTAGTCCCTGAATGCCCAAAAGTTTATTTTAGCACACCGAACCCCTCAAAGCCTATTTCTAAGCTATATAAAGGATATTTAAGGTGTGTTTAACTTATGGTCATGTTCCGGAAAGTCTGTTACAGTTCAAATTGGCATACTTTCGCAGTTTGTCAACTTTAGTCCCTGTAAGCGATTTAACTTGATTTTGCCATACCAAAGCCTTCAAAACTTATTTCTAAGTTATGTAAAGGTTATTTAAGGTATGTTAAGCCTATTTCACTATTCCGGAGTGTTTGTTGCATTAAACTGGTTATATTTACGCATCAGCGCGCGTATAACCCTCCAGAAAGCGATTTAGAGCTTGAAATCGAACAAGAGTTGATATGTGCAAAAGATACACATATTTATACAAGTCCAAAGTATGAAATACAATATTTCATTGGTTTGCTATTTGTTTGATGGTCGCAGTGACACAGGTGTCACAAAATTCTTTCTTCAAAAGTGACATCTTGTTCTTGATCATCTCTTTACTTCCAACAAACTTTGATTTTAATTCTTTCCATATCGAATGAGCACTTCCGTTGTGTTGAAGTAAAATCAAGATTTCTTCCTTAATAGCTTGCTGCAAGAGACTAACCATCAACTTTTCATTTTTGTATTTCTTCTTCTCATCAACATCTAGATCTCTAATGTCAACTTTCTGTCTGTTGTCCTTAACTGGTCTAACATATCGAAATTCAGTATATTCCCATGCATCTAGGTAATATGCTTGAACCCAATTTTCAAAATGTTCGGCCCATCCACTATATTCCTCAATACTCATAAGCTTAGGCGGTTTTTGCGTGGTACCCGTTTCATTTTCTAGCATCGTATTCTGAGTAATAGTGATCGGGCTAGCAAAGGCATTGTAGAACTCGTTTTCTATGATTCAGTATTTAAAAGTTCACAAAATCAGGCTTTTCAAACGGAATGGATTTCTTCAAACGAAATACACTTTTCAAGCGAAATGGACCTATTCCTCCCAATTCGTATGAAATGGAATGTAGTTTCAAACGAAATGACACTTTGGTGCGAAATGGATACCAATTCGTGCGAAACGAAATGGTTCTTTCAAGCGAAATGAAATCCTGTTTCAAACGAAATGGATCACTGGTGCGAAATGGAGTTCTGTTTCGTACGAAATGGTGATGATGTCACCCTTTCGGACAGTTTTTGAACAAAATGATCAAGTTTTACTTCGAATTAAGGTCTGATTCTTTCAAGGCTTTGTTAAAACAATGTTTCGCACGTTATATGTGAAATTCAAGCCATTTTATCCGTGAAAACTTGTTTAATTTTGAAAAATATGTAAAAGAAGGTGTAGAAATCAGAATTTCAGCTGAAATGGTAAGAACTCTTCCTCCTGAGCTCTGATACCACTTGTAGGATCGTTTGCACGACCAAAACGAGTCGTTCAGAAGAGTTCTATCCAATACGAATGGCGGAATCAAACGTATCGGAGTTATTTCAGCTGATTTGCACTTAGATTCACTTTAAACTGTCTCTGTATTGATATCAGATCATTTTACAATGCTGGAGACACTTCGGCAGAGCTTCGCTACCGGAATCGAAAACGTTACAAATGATTTGAACAAGGCACCTATTTATAGGCAAGCCCATTTCGCACGAATTGGCTCAAGCGAAATGGCCAGTCCCATTTCGTACGAAATGGTTAACTCCTATATTTTTCTCGTTTTCTCGTACAACGTGCCCTGATCTATCCAACCTAATACAAGACTCGATACAAGACGAAGTCGACAGACATATGCACCAACAGTTACCATACGCCTCCGCATACGCTTATCAAGACTAACACGCGAAATCGTAAACGCTGTTATTGGTAGTAGTAACGTTATGCTGTGTGTTCTTATATGCTTTACTTGTGTGTGCTTATTATGTGTATTGTTTACTCGCAAACGCTATCGCAACGCAAACTCAACGCTACTCGCATAACTCGATTTATCACTCTAAAACGCAACGCAACGCGACCTGAAACTCAGTGCTACACTAAAATACTTAAAGTACCAATACTAGATAACGCAACACAACACATTAAACGAGCATCCTTACACGTGAAACGAGGAAAAAGGTTGCACAAAACAGATCCTTCGAACGAAGCCAGCTGGTCTCGTACGAAGGCAGCTGCTTCGAACGAAGGCTCCCTGTTCGAACCCAACTCCTCTATAAATACCCAAGCCCCTCCTCATTCATTCCCACGTGCTGATTTTATACCGAAACTCTGCCGAATTGCTGCCCGACCATTTTCAAGTAAGATTTAACAATTTTATTCAATTACACAACGTTTTCTTCTTCGATTTTCCACAAGAATCACTTCTTTTTCATCTAGACTCTTATGTTTTTACTTAAAACTTCATCTTTTTCACTAAACTTCTTATTTTCTTTATAAATTCCTGTTTTTACAAAAGTCTTCATCTTTTTCACTCAGATCTTCTTCATCTACAACGGATTTACACTTAACCGAGTGTATTGGGACTAGCCACGGCTTCCCAAGTTAGAAATCATTTTATTTCAAACTCTCCAATAGGGGTGTTCATCGAATCGAATATCGAATTTTCGAATTATTCGAATCGAATTCTTCGAATAATTTTTATTTTCCCTTGAATTCGTCTTCAATTCGAATTCGATTAAAACTTACCGAATTCGATTCGAATTCGTATTCAAATAAAAAACCCAATTCGTATTCGATAAAAAATCGAATTCGAATCGAATTCGAAAAAATTTGATTTAATTCAGATTCTTTAAAACATGTAAAAAACTATCAAAATGAAACATAAATTTTTAAGCAGCCATAAAGCACGATATCACATTAAAAAGTTCCAAATAAAGTACCATAAGTCTAAAATTCAAAACGAGAAGTCGGGAATAACCACCCCAGATTAAAAGTAAATATTTTAGGGTTATAAATCTATTGATAGATTTGTTACTTAGGTTTTAGTTATGGGCCATGTAGTGGGTTTGCCTTTGGTACTAGGTAATTTTAATACTTGGAAAAAAAATTGAAAATAATTTATAGTATAGCTTAATAAAAGTTATATATGCATTATATATAAAAATAATAAATAAAAATGTATAATTTTTATTCGAATTTCGAATCGAATCGAATCGAATTTGAAATTATAAATTCGTATTCGATTCGTATTCGATTTACTTGACTCGAATTGAATCGAATTCGAATTCGAATTCTTTTAATCGAAACGAATTCTTAATAATCGAATCGAATTTAAACGCATTTCAAATTTTTCGAATTCGAAACGAATTCTGAACACCCCTTCTCTCCAAGTGTTGGATCTAAGTTGAAACTCTTAAAAACCCGCTTATACTTGATTTTCACCTTAAACGGACCTAAAACGACATGTATTTCGTTCACTGGATAGTAGAACGAGGTAATGTCGAAACCAACTTGAATGGGACTTGGAAACACATCCGATTCAGGCGAAAACACAGCACCGAATGCCAAAAACAGCCACGTTTGTGAACTGGACTGTTCTGTGCGAAGCCAGCTTCGTACGAAGGCCCTGGTTTTACACAACGCAACCCAATTTCCATTCGTGACACAATCAAAGACCTCCCCGACTCTAAGCTCAATCAATAGCTTAAGGTTGGAGGGATGAACACTCGATTTTCTGAAGACGACGCGAAGGCACTCGATTTTGGACAATGGAAGCAGCACGTGTACGAAGAGCCACCTTCGTACGAAGGCCCACATTCGTACGAAGGCAGCAGCTTCGTACGAAGCTTCTGTTTCCCACCGACACTCTGATTTTCGACCGTTTCAGCACTTTGGAGGACTTATGCTTCTGTTCCCGTACGCAGGCTGACCCGGTACTCCCTTCAATCCATCTAGGATCGTGTTTCCTGATTAGTACATGCTTTATGAGTATACTCGAACCCATTTTCGTTTGACGCACTTTTGGGTGTTACATACGTTCTCTATCAAAATACAACACATAACGCAAACACTCTATAAACGCTAACCGCTCCCGCATGCTATACGTGATTTGTTGAATGCTTGTTAACTATGCTTACACAGTGTTACACTAGACTGCCTTTAGCAACGATAGTACTATAGTTTGGACTCAGCACCTGTGTGACAGGGGTTGCTAAGGATCACATTACTTTACTTCACGTGTTCGCTTCGGTGAACATGTGTCATGCATACTCTACATCCCAGTCACGTGGTTAGGTCGTATCATTGTTGGTAGTTACATGCTTCGCCCGTTACGTGTTACATGCTGGTTATGTGTAAACGCTTTTTATACTATATCTATGCAAACTTGTGTACTCACATTTACTTTATGTATTGACTTTTATTTTAACGTATGTGACAGGTTGATGGTCTGTTTGTTGCAATGGATTAGGAAGTCTAGTAACCCGCAAATAAAATCTAGGTTATTGGATTATGTTTTGTTTATGAGAACTCGCTATCTGTAATAACTGTTTGTAGAATATTTGTTCGTTAGTATGGGATGATGAACCTTAAAAATATTGGTAATGAATAGTTGTTATGGATTCTCTTGAGCAATCTGATTTGCCTAGTGTCGCGCCCCGATGATTCCGCCATCGGTTGGGGTGTGACAATTTAAGTATGTAAGCATGATTATATCTAAGTATGAGAGAGTATATGGTATGAGTAAAATCTTTGAACAATCACATGACATACTTAGTTAACCAAGATTAACGCATTACTGGCATGTGAATAAACAGGTCAAACCATAGTGTACCGCAATGTTGACTACCCAACATCATCGCAATGAAGAGGGTGTAATGTTGTTAACTTAACATGACCACTAGAATACGGGCGGTGCGCTAATCCTATAGCGCTACACAAGCGCTATACATGTTAAGGTGTGGCTTCTTACGAAGTTAATGACAAGTTTACCACATAAGAATGTTCCAGAAATCCCAAATCAAGTATAACTAGCATTAGCATATGTAAAAAAAATCGTTGAACAATCCACACGACATACTATAGTTAATCAAGATTAACGCATTACTGGCATGTGAATAAACAGGTCAAACCATCGTGTACCGCAATGTTGACTACCCAACATCATCGCAACGAAGAGGGTGTAATGTTGTTAACTTAACATGACCACTAGAATACGGGCGGTGTGCTACTCCTATAGCGCTACACAAGCGCTATACATGTTAAGGTGTAGCTTGATCAAAGTTAATGACTAATTGTCAAACCATCGTGTACCGCAAAATGTCTTAACATGACCTCAAGAATACGGGTGGGCGCTACTCCCATAGCACTACACAAGCACTATACATGTTAAGTTGTGGCTTTGATCATGGTTAATGACAAGTTTATCACATAAGAAACACCCAGTGACACGAATCTAGTATAACATTCTAGCTTGCATGTATTAGATTGTTGTGAAATAAATATCGACTTTTGAAAAGGGAAAGTTTGAATCGTACTGTGCCTCCAAGATTGAAATGATATATCGTACAAATGTAAATGATGTAGGGTAAAATACACATATTTGTCCCGTGTAAATTGTATAATTATTGTATAAGTTTTATTTATTTTTATTTAGTTTTAGTGCTATATTACATTAGTTTGTGTTTTGGCAGGTCCTGGTGCAAATGGAGCGAAAACGAGTAATATGGAAATGACCAGCCAGTTGAGTATAGTAGAATGCCAGTGACCGAATTAAAATTGCCGCTATTTTTCTTGACTGGGCCGAACCTACTTATCTCTATATTATTAGCGGAGGTCATCATCTCTATTTAAAAAAGGGGAATATTATTGCAATAAGCTGAAAGTGGAAAATTCATTGTGATATGTATTAAAAGATGAGGGGCCAAAGTTGAATAAAGGGTGAAACTTGAATTAATGTTAACACATCCAATAATTCGTTGGATACTGTGATTGTGATGTGTGATGAGATGATTATTATTAAAAAGTTGGTGCCAATATATAGTAGGCGACACAGGGATCATAAAGAATAATTATTTGAAGTCTAATATTATTAAAAAGAGATATATCAAGTGGGCCGAGACTTGTTGGATCACATGGACTTGGATTATTTAGAGGATCCTATCATCGATTATTTTTGAGGAGGAGACGGCAAAATCAGAACCGACTTAAAGGGGCACATTAATTCAAATATCAAGAATATAACATCAGACGGCAATTTTTGGGAGGCAGAAACATCAGACGGACGAGCAGAACAACATAATTACGAATTTGTGGGTTCTTTGGACGACTTTGAGGGCTGTTTTGGTGGCATTTGAAGGCTCGGGAAGCAAGGAATCGTCAAAGATCAATTGGGAGCACTCGGAATCGAAGAATACGGGTTCTTTAATCTTGTTTCTTTGTTTTACGTTTGTTTTTGATTGTTTGATGATGAATTCTGTTTTGACAATGTTTATTGCTATGATTATGGACATGACTATTGGCTAAACTTCTCGTACTACCTAGGTTAATGACAATACCTTAACAAAGTTTGGATATTTATTTGATTTTAGCGTGGTTGTGGATCTTTCTTGTATTGTAAAAGCTTTGGATTTCTAACTTGGTGCGTATGTGTGCTTGTGATTATTTTATTATTGTTTGTTGCTTCGTTCGAATCTTGGTGACGGTCTTTATCACGGAATAGTTTCGGGCTAGGGTTCTTGATTTAGGTGACTGTCTATATCACATAATAGGTCATTAATCCTTTAGGGTGAAATCTAGTAAGTAACCTTAGAAGTAATATTCGGTAATCTAATAAAATCAAGTGTGTTGCTAGACTCGTCGCGGAAAGGCTCGAGGATATTAATAGGTCTAGGTTTGGTTATAAGTCCTTAACATTCCATAGCTTATTAAACTAAGATTAGAACCCCTTGTCGCTTTAGACGTTCGCGCGGCAAAGTAGAGCGTCTTACATAAGCACTTTCAAGAAACTAGAGGACGGAAAAGAAATCTAGCAAACCGGTAAGCGTAACAGCCTAGGTAGTGCCACAAGAATCGCCTTGAGAGTGTTCGAGGGGCTTAGTGGTGTCTTAATAGGTTTAGCGTTCTAAGATCCCGGTTCCACACCACAACATTATCAGATAGAGATCCATTCTGAGTTTAGCTTGCGTCTAGCCTAGGTAGTCTTCATTCCCCACTGGTCAAAGTCTTCGTGCAAGTTCGTGTTAGTTACTTAGTTAATCTAGTTTAGTCTTTATTTGCATTTTCTTAGGATTTTTAGAAAAACCCCCCAATTAATAAACAAATGGTTAAGTCGTGTCAGTCTTAGTCTAGATAGAGTCTTAGCGTAATCAGTAGAGTCTCTTGGGTTCGATACTCGGACTTCCTTAGGCTATACTACATTCGATCGGTACACTTGCCGGTTGTGTGTTTTAGGGTTTAGAGAGTCTTAGTCTTATAAATTTAAAACTTAGAGAGTCTAGAATTTAAGGTTAATTTAGTTGTTTTTGTTAAACCATTTCAAGCACATCAAGTTTTTGGCGCCGTTGCCGGGGACTCTTTGGTAATTGCGTTGATTTCTTTGTTTGGACTTACTTGACATATTCTGTGCTATTTGTGTTAGTTGAGTCGTAGGAGTCTAAAAATTTTAAAAATCCAAAAATATTTGCTTTTGTGTCTTTTCTAGGTTAGTGAGTCTTTGTTAGAGTCTCTTCGTAGTTCGTCTTTGGTGGATGCCCCATACGCGTTCGCAGGGACCGCCGCCACCTCTGTTTACAGTCGAGTCGTCCGTTTCGTCTTCTTCATCTTCTTCAGTCCCGCATTCCACCCCCGCGTTCGATTTCACACCGAAGCAATCACCACACGTTTCACCTCACGTTTCCCCACCACCATCCCGTTCTCGTACACCTAGTCCTTCACCCGCCATGGCGAACCGCACCGTTTACCAGCAGGCGACCACCGGTTTCACCGGTGCCACTTCACCCATCACCCTTCCGAACATCGCGAATGATAGGTCCTGGCAGATTCCTTCCTACATCATGACCGCCATCACCAATTCTTGCCAGTTCCATGGTCGTGACGACGAGGATGCACCCGCTCACATAAATCGCATCACTCGTCTTTGTGGCACCTACTCCATAGAGGGTGTAAATCTAGATACTAGGTACTTACAGGTCTTCCCCTTTTCTCTCGCTGGACGCGCAGGCGTCTGGTTTGATTCTCAGCCCGCAGGCACCTTCACTACTTGGGCTGGTCTTCGCGACGCTTTCTTAGCCAAATACTTCCCGCCAGCCAAGGCGTCTCGCCTTCGTGATCAGATCCACTCCTTCCGTATGGAGCCTGATGAGCCATATCACTTAGCTTGGGAGCGTTTCCAGACGCTTCTTTCTCGTTGTTCGCAGCATGGTTTGTCCGACTGGGCGTTAGTTGAGAAGTTTTACAATGGACTTACTCCTGAGATCAGAGCGCGATTCGATACTTCAGCAGGAGGGCAGCTTATGGGAAAGAAGACGGTGGTTGAATGCAATGATTTGTTTGAGAGTTTTGCACATTCTGATATGGACTACAGCTCTACCAGCAGGACTTCCATTCCTGTTCGTACCTCCTCGGCCGGTCGAGGGGTAAACCAAGTTAGCTTGGATCCATCGGTAGCTGCTGCAGTCGAGAGAGTGAGGCAAGAGATTAGGGAGGAGGTGAAGCAAGAGATTGATGAGTTAAAGAAGAAAGTTGATAGGTGTGAGCTTTGTAGGGGAGGTCACGACACGCTCGAGTGTCCCACACTTACGTTAGAGCAGGTAGAGTACATAGCCGGTCAGTCTAGGGGTCCCACGAATCCTTTCAATTCCAATTACAATTCCAACTGGCGCGATAGTGGCAACAACAGTAGTTATCGTTCTTCTGGCAATCCCCCTGGATTCCCATCTGGTCAGTATCAAAATAGGGGGCCAGGTCTTTACACGAGTGGTGGTTCGGGTCAGAGTGGTCAGAGTAGTGGTTCAGGTTCGAGTGGTCAGTTTGCGAGTGGAGGGTCGAATCAGGAGAGTCAGGGTAGTGAAAAGGCTTTACAGAGTAGTTTGAGTAGGTTAGAGGAGATGATGGCTCAGATGATGACGCATAATCAGACTGTAGCTAAGAATCAGGAGCAGATTAATCAGAGACATGAACTTCAGCTTAAAAATCAAGAGTCCACTCTTCTAGATCTTCAGAGAACAGTAGGGGATATAGCTAGGCAGTTGAAAGAGTCCTCTTCTGGTCAGTATTCAGGTACCACTCACCCAGTCCACCATTCTGTGAAAGCAATTACTACTCGTAGTGGGTTGAGTCTAGGAGAGGTCATGAGAGAGAGAGTTGAGGAAGGAGAAGATGATGATGTAGATGAGGTGATTGAGATGGAGGCTCCAGGCAAATTGCACATTAGGCTAGACCCAGCAAGTACCGCACACGCCGATGAGCCTCAGGTTGAGAAGAAAGTAGAGAAGCAGCCGAAGAAGGTTCGGCCACCACCGGCTGTGATTGATATTTCTCGTCTTCCGTTTCCCGCTCGAGCTAGGCAGCAGATATATGCTAGGGAATACGAGAAATTTCTTGAGATGTTCACCCAGCTGAAGGTGAATCTTCCGTTCATTGATGCTTTGAGATCCATGCCTAAATACGCCAAGTTCCTTAAGGATTTTCTCAAGCGTAAGGATAGGATAGGTGAGAGTTCTAGTAATCCGCTGAGTGGAGAGTGTTCAGCAGTGATCCTAAATAAACTTCCTGAGAAACTTACTGATCCGGGCATTTTCACGATTCCTTGTTTGTTTGGTGGTGATGTGAAAAACCACGCGTTAGCTGACCTTGGTGCTAGTATTAATTTGATGCCATATTCATTTTACGAAAAACTAGGCCTTGGTGATTTGAAGTCGACTCGTATGACCCTCTCGTTAGCGGATAAGTCGGTTAAATATCCTAGGGGGATAGTAGAGAATTTGTTGGTGAAAGTTGATAGGTTTGTGTTTCCGGCCGATTTTGTAGTGCTAGATATGGAGGCCGATGATAGAGTTCCGTTGATTTTAGGGCGCCCGTTCTTGAACACGGCTAAAGCATTGATAGATGTCTTCTTAGGCACAATTACACTTAGAGCGGGTGACGAGTCGGTAGTGTTTGAGGTGAATACTGCGAGAGGGGCGAGTGCGAGAGTTGAGGCGATTGCATCGGTAGAGGAGAGTGAGAAGGGTGAGAGAGACGAGAAAGAGATGTTGAGTGAGCCGACTCTAGAGGAGATGTTAAAACCCAAGTGTGGGGATCCACCTGATAGGAGAGTCGAGGAGTTGGAAGAGAGAATCATTAGGTTGGAGTCTAGGATAGAAACACTAAGTAGGGCTCAGTGTGGGGATAGGGTTCGAGATGATACGTTTAGATTCAAACCGCCCGATGGAGAGTCAAGAGAGTATGAGAGAGTTAGGGGAGATGCGGGCGATGTTAGGAATGATAGTGCTACAGCCCGTAAGGTGCGGGCGATGTTAGAAGGTGAGCCCCGTGTATATGATCCTCCGTGAGTGCGTGAATAGTTGTGACTACTTGTAGAGTTTGTATATTGAGTCGTATTTTGCGTTGCGTCTTTAGTTTAGTGTTTATGTGTTTTTGCGTATTTTGCGTCTTTTTCGTGTTTTTGCGTCTCTTGTGTGTTTTGTCTAGTGTTTTGCAGGTTGCATCACCTTCACGTGGCCGGGATCGACATCCGAGCAGTTTATCAGGTCTGTTGAATGTTAAAAAGCCGCGAGCCCACTATAGTCGACGGCTGGGTTGTTCAGGCCCATTGGGTTCAGCTCGTTTGATCCATATTCCACACTTAACATTCGACTCATCATTCATTCATTCACCATCATCATGTCGGTTGGTTCGGGTCAACGTTCGGGTATGTTTCTTGCATTTTGTTGTTGTTGTATTTGAGTCAGATTGTTTCCGGGTTTATTTCCATCTTAAGTGTGGGGAAACGGGTTGCATATTTTTAAGGAGTTAAATTGTGATTTTTCACTAAACTTTCAACCCGTTTTCCGTTGCATCCACACTTGGTCAGGTTTGGTGAGCAAAGTGCCGGGAGGGGGTAAGATGGTAATTCGGTGGTGTTTTTTGAGTCTTTTATTTTGTACCATGCGTCTAAGTTAGTAGTTTTTGAGTCATTTTATGTTTCGAGTCGGTATTGCTTTGGTATTTTGCTTGTTTTTGTTGATGCAGGTTCGAATATGTACCACCCGTACTCAATCTCCATTCGGGTGAATTTGGAGTTGTTGATCGAATTTCAAGGCATTTATCGAGCATACTAGTCAGTTGGAGTCAAAAGCCGATCGCGAACGAAATGCTATACGATCGAGCTGGATTGGACAAGAGTTTTGGAGCATACGCGATAATTAACCAGCTAAGTCCTTTCCTTTTATGCCCTTTGTCTTTTTATTTCTTATTTATTTTTAGTTTTTGAGTCGGTTCCCATTTTACATTGAGGGCAATGTAAAGTTTAAGTGTGGGGATGGGAACTATCGTTTAGTTAGTGTCTTTTGAGTCATAAAAAATCGAAAAATACAAAAAAAAAATTGAAAAAATTGAAAAATCCAAAAAAATTGAAAAAATAAAAAAAATGTCTTTTGAAATAAGAAGTTTGCAAAATAAAAACGGAAAATGATAGAAAAGTCGGATTTTTGTTCGGGTTCAAATAATGATAATATGAGATTAAAATAATCGTGCTTGTGTCTAGTTTGGGATATGCGGGTAGGCTCGATTCGGTTCTGGGTTCCTTTGATCTTAATACACCTAATTGTCGGTCTACTAGTGGGTTCTCATCTAGGGAAAGTGGGGAAACTGAAACCGTCAAAAATAGTATAAGGGGCACCGTTATAAGCTAAGATAGTTAGAGTTTTTTATCATTATCTCGCTGAAAAAGAAAAAAAATAGAATAAAAGTGAGCTAGAAACTAAATGATGTAGGGTAAAATACACATATTTGTCGCATGTAAATTGTATAATTATTGTATAAGTTTTATTTATTTTTATTTAGTTTTAGTGCTATATTACATTAGTTTGTGTTTTGGCAGGTCCTGGTGCAAATGGAGCGAAAACGAGTAATATGGAAATGACCAGCCAGTTGAGTATAGTAGAATGCCAGTGACCGAATTAAAATTGCCGCTATTTTTCTTGACTGGGCTGAACCTACTTATCTCTATATTATTAGCGGAGGTCATCATCTCTATTTAAAAAAGGGGAATATTATTGCAATAAGCTGAAAGTGGAAAATTCATTGTGATATGTATTAAAAGATGAGGGGCCAAAGTTGAATAAAGGGTGAAACTTGAATTAATGTTAACACATCCAATAATTCGTTGGATACTGTGATTGTGATGTGTGATGAGATGATTATTATTAAAAAGTTGGTGCCAATATATAGTAGGCGACACAGGGATCATAAAGAATAATTATTTGAAGTCTAATATTATTAAAAAGAGATATATCAAGTGGGCCGAGACTTGTTGGATCACATGGACTTGGATTATTTAGAGGATCCTATCATCGATTATTTTTGAGGAGGAGACGGCAAAATCAGAACCGACTTAAAGGGGCACATTAATTCAAATATCAAGAATATAACATCAGACGGCAATTTTTGGGAGGCAGAAACATCAGACGGACGAGCAGAACAACATAATTACGAATTTGTGGGTTCTTTGGACGACTTTGAGGGCTGTTTTGGTGGCATTTGAAGGCTCGGGAAGCAAGGAATCGTCAAAGATCAATTGGGAGCACTCGGAATCGAAGAATACGGGTTCTTTAATCTTGTTTCTTTGTTTTACGTTTGTTTTTGATTGTTTGATGATGAATTCTGTTTTGACAATGTTTATTGCTATGATTATGGACATGACTATTGGCTAAACTTCTCGTACTACCTAGGTTAATGACAATACCTTAACAAAGTTTGGATATTTATTTGATTTTAGCGTGGTTGTGGATCTTTCTTGTATTGTAAAAGCTTTGGATTTCTAACTTGGTGCGTATGTGTGCTTGTGATTATTTTATTATTGTTTGTTGCTTCGTTCGAATCTTGGTGACGGTCTTTATCACGGAATAGTTTCGGGCTAGGGTTCTTGATTTAGGTGACTGTCTATATCACATAATAGGTCATTAATCCTTTAGGGTGAAATCTAGTAAGTAACCTTAGAAGTAATATTCGGTAATCTAATAAAATCAAGTGTGCTGCTAGACTCGTCGCGGAAAGGCTCGAGGATATTAATAGGTCTAGGTTTGGTTATAAGTCCTTAACATTCCATAGCTTATTAAACTAAGATTAGAACCCCTTGTCGCTTTAGACGTTCGCGCGGCAAAGTAGAGCGTCTTACATAAGCACTTTCAAGAAACTAGAGGACGGAAAAGAAATCTAGCAAACCGGTAAGCGTAACAGCCTAGGTAGTGCCACAAGAATCGCCTTGAGAGTGTTCGAGGGGCTTAGTGGTGTCTTAATAGGTTTAGCGTTTTAAGATCCCGGTTCCACACCACAACATTATCAGATAGAGATCCATTCTGAGTTTAGCTTGCGTCTAGCCTAGGTAGTCTTCATTCCCCACTGGTCAAAGTCTTCGTGCAAGTTCGTGTTAGTTACTTAGTTAATCTAGTTTAGTCTTTATTTGCATTTTCTTAGGATTTTTAGAAAAACCCCCCAATTAATAAACAAATGGTTAAGTCGTGTCAGTCTTAGTCTAGATAGAGTCTTAGCGTAATCAGTAGAGTCTCTTGGGTTCGATACTCGGACTTCCTTAGGCTATACTACATTCGATCGGTACACTTGCCGGTTGTGTGTTTTAGGGTTTAGAGAGTCTTAGTCTTATAAATTTAAAACTTAGAGAGTTTAGAATTTAAGGTTAATTTAGTTGTTTTTGTTAAACCATTTCGAGCACATCAGTAAAACACATTAAAATTGAGATAACATAAAAGATAGGCTTGATAAAATATTGAAGCGTTTCGGGTTGAGAAACTTTGACTATTCCAAAGTGAATCGTAAGTCCTTTCGAATTAGGGGGACATGCTTTGGCCTAATTGGTAAAATACTCTCGTTGCTAGGCGATTAACGGTATTTTACCCTTCCAGTTAATATATGTCCCTAATTTGATTGAAAATACGAAACTTTGGTGAGATTGAAAATCGAAGAGTCGGACCAGTCATCAAGGTGTGGATACCAATCCTAGCTTGATAATTTCGTCCCCAAAATGTGGTTTATTGAACGAAACAAGATATAATCTCTAGTCGTCAATAAGGGTCCACTAGAATATGAAATGGAATTTCCCATCAAGATATGGATATCACTCCTAACTTGATGGTGAAATTTCGTGCAAAGTGTTATGTCAGGTGGATTGAAATTCGTCACCAAAGGCGGGAATCACCCCTATTTTGATGAGTTGTTTCGATTGTGGAATATGAGTGTCTTCAAGTCCTTAACGTGTAATTTGCGTATAATACCTTAGGATGAACGGATTGCATAAATATGACGAAAGAAATACAAAGAAGCAAAGTAGGAAGAATTTGAGTGTTTTAAGCATGAAACAAGAATGGTCAAGTATGGGTACTTAAACTATAGCCTAGATCGAATCATGGCAATTCTACCTAATTCCCTATAGTTATGGCTCTGATACCAATCTGTCACACCCCAACCGAGGGCAGAAACATCGGGATGAGACGAAAACTAGATTGCAAGAGACTTCGTAACGCTATTTGTGTCGAGTATTTAATAATTTCTTTTTACATTGATTGAACTAGAATATAACAAATTTGAATAATGACAAGTGTAAAAGAACTAAAATTTCATTTCATTAATAACAGTTTAATACAAGGTTTGGAAACAAAATACAACATGTTTGAAAATAAAACACGGTACAACACGTATTAAAGTTTAAATGCGTTTCTAGGCAATCCTACTAGATTCCTTGCATCATCAAAATCCTGCAACATGTATTAAAAGCATAGATCAATACAAAAGTACTGGCGAGCATACAAGTTTGAATATAAGTATAAGAGTAAATTGCCATTTTAGTCCCTGAGTTTTGTCCAAATTTGTCATTTTAGTCCAAATAGTTTTTTTTTCGCCTGTGGGTCCCTGACTTTTCCATTTTGTTGTCATTTTGATCATTTTGTCTAACTCCATCCAAAAACCCAGTTTGTAACAGGGGTATTTTGGGGATTTCCTTAAAAAATGTTTTTAGTTGCCATTTTGATCCAATTCCAAAAAATCAAAAAAATTCAAAAAAATCAAAAAAAAAAAATCTAAAAATAAAAAAAATTCTAAAAAATCATAAAAATTCAAAAAAATCTAAAAATCAAAAAAATTCTAACCGAAACCGTTTCGACCCGTACCGTTTCGAACCGTACCGTTTCGAACCGAACTGTTTCGACCCGTACCGTATCGAACCGAACCGTTTCGACGCGAACCGTTTCGACGCGAACCGTTTCGACGCGAACCGTTTCGACGCGAACCGTTTCGAACCCGAACCGTTTCGAGCCGAACCGTTTCGAGCCGAACCGTTTCGACGCGAAGCGTTTCGACCCGTACCGTTTCGACGTGAACCGTTTCGACCCGTACCGTTTCGACGTGAACCGTTTCGACCCGTACCGTATCGAACCGAACCGTTTCGACGCGAACCGTTTCGAACCGAACCGTTTCGACCCGTACCGTTTCGACCCGTACCGTTTCGACGCGAACCGTTTCGAACCGAACCGTTTTGACGCGAACCGTTTCGAACCGTACCGTATCGAACCGAACCGTATCGAAACGGTTCGGGTTCGAAACGGTACGGTTCGAAACGGTACGGTTCGATACGGTACGGGTTCGAAACGGTTCGCGTCGAAACGGTTCGGTTCGATACGTTACGGGTCGAAACGGTTCGGTTCGAAACGGTACGGGTCGAAACGGTTCGTGCCGAAACGGTTCGCGTCGAAACGGTTCGGTTCGATACGGTACGGGTCGAAACGGTTCTGTTCGAAACGGTACGGGTCGAAACGGTTTCGGTTAGAATTTTTTTGATTTTTAGATTTTTTTGAATTTTTTAAAATTTTTATGATTTTTTAGAATTTTTTTTATTTTTAGATTTTTTTGGAATTTTATTGATTTTTTGGAATTTTTTTGATTTTTTGGAATTGTATCAAAATGGCAACTGAAAACATTTTTTAAGGAAATCCCCAAAATACCCCTGTTACAAACTGGGTTTTTGGATGGAGTTAGACAAAATGATCAAAATGGCAACAAAATGGAAAAGTCAGGGACCCACAGGCGAAAAAAAAACTATTTGGACTAAAATGGCAAATTTGGACAAAACTCAGGGACTAAAATGGCAATTTACTCTAAGTATAAGTATAAAAGTTTTCTCAATCCGACGTGGCAATTTATATTCGAGTTGAATCTAGCATATTAGAACAACCTAAACATAACAAATAGTATGGATATACAAGTAGAAACTAACATGAATAAATAACCTAACATAACAAATAGCATGAGTATACAAGTTGAAACTAACAGACATAAACGACCTAAGCATAACAAATAGCATGGGTATACAGTTCGAAACTAACATGCATACACAACCTAAGCATAACAAATATGTGTTCGATGGATTGAGTGTTTGATTATATTCGATTGTGTAAAGTGGATTTTGTAGTTGATACATGTTGCACCAAAAAATGCGTTAAAGCGTAAAAAGGGTCGAGTATGCTCACATTGGTTGCGTTTGGAGATTCCTTGTGGAATAACATACGAGTAAGAGATTGGGAAAAACCGAACGAATAGGAAACGATCACCCGAAATATTAAGACACCATAACACGATTTAATATTTACAAGTTAAATAATAATCCTAATATTTGTGGTTTAATATCTAACTACTTAGGTGCTTAGGTTTAATGATATAAAAAGAATTTCTAATTATAAATTTTAGGGATTTTGTAAAGGAAAGTGAATTAAAAAGTTAATTGTAATCTAACTTCTAATAGACGATTCCAGTTAATGCCACATGTCACCCTCTTCTTCAACCTCATAATTTATATTCATATTCATTTTAAAATTTAAATTATTTTTTTTAATAAATAATATATAGTTATCACTTATCTTAACTGTAATATCGATAAATAATAAATGAATATTTGATTCATATAATTAGGAATAATATTTGTGTGTGATTTATCTATATATTCTTATCCGAGTGTATGATTCATATATTCTTTTCTATGTATCTGATAAATATTTTTATTGCATCTTCTTCAATGCAAAAGTACTAATATTTGATAAATGCGAAAATACTAATATTTGATAAAGATTGGTACAACTTAAATAGCATATCTTTTAACGTAGGTTATAACAAATAATTGTATATTTGGACAAGAATTACGATTGAATGATATATAAATAATCAAAATAATAATTTCTATACATATGTATTGACATGTCCCAATAAAATATTGACATTTCATCTCCTTCATTATAAAGGGAAACATTTGAACTGTTGGTTTTATACGAAAAAGAAGAAAATATAGTTGCAGCACCTTCTTCCTTTGTATGTGCAGCCGAACAGAACAAGAATATCAATTAAAACATTTCAAAACTCACAATTTCTAATGTGGTTGGCTCTTGTTATTCGGGGTCTCAAGGAGCAACTGCACTTCTGCAATGGTTCGAGAGTCTAGAGAGCACCTTCAGACATGTTCATTGTCCAAACGAGCGAAAGGTTGAATTCGCATCTAGTGTCTTTGAGAAACGAGCTTTAACATGGTGGAATGGTGTGATGAGAGATAGGGGTGCCGACGTGGCACTGGCTCCAACCTGGGAAGAGCTTCGAGCTCTAATGATGAATGAATTCTGTCCTCGTCATGAGATTAGGGCATTGGAAAGGGAATTCGACGATCTTAAGCAAGACAGTGGTGAGCATCGAGCTTACACGGACCGTTATGAGGAGTTAAGTCTGTTATGCCCGAACATGGTTACGCCTTTGGATAAGGCAATCGAAAAGTACATTGATGGGCCTCCCTGACTCAGTACAAGACATTGTTACTGGTAGCAACCCCACTACAGTTAGACAGGCCATTGAGCTATCCGCTACCTTGACTGAATCTCAAAACAGGAAAGGTAAACTTTTCCGAAAGGGCGATAAGAAACCGACCGATGAATCGAAACCAAAGGATGAGCAGACTGAATCCCCCAAGAAGTCAAAGAAGCGAAAGGCTTCTCAGAACTTCGCTGTGGTTGCTCACAATGATCAAGCAGTCCCCAACCAACCGGCTCAACCCCCTGCTAGGAAGCCATACAACGGAACTGCACCCTTGTGCAACCAATGTAACCTTCATCATCATGCTAGTGTGAAGTGCCACAAATGCCTAATTTGTGGACTTATAGGTCATACAATAATGGTTTGCCCAGCTGCAGCTGCACCAAATCAAGCTGACAACAATCCTGCTCAAGCTTGTTTTCCACCAGGTTCTTGCTACAACTGTGGCAAGATGGGTAATTTCCGAAGAAATTGCCCAAAGCTTGCTAATGCGAATCCAGCGCAAGGATGAGCATTTGACCGACTAGAAGATGACGTTGTTTAGAAATAATCAAGCCTTATGTATTATTTTCTTTTGGTGTCAAGGTCTATGAAACAGTTTTTGTTGTTTATAAATAAATCTTTTATTTACATTGCAATGTACAAATGTGGTTGCATGTATAAACTACATATCCCCTATGATACCGACAATCAAGGAACCGTATTCCTTGTAAAACAACCTACTCTCAAAATTCTTCCATCTTATGTTTCTTGCGATTTCCACGAAAATCCTAAGTACCCGTTTCTTCCAAGGAAACGAAGTACAAGGCGCAAGTCACAACTCTGGACGGATACCCAAAGTACCACTATAAATCCTTAATAGGGTGCCTAAGGGTACTTTCGTAGATCCTTAATTGGATTCCTTAATTCGAATGTTACGATTCCTTGTAATCGAAATCAAAGTCGTATAAGATCATCCTATCTTTATAGATAGATTCTTGAGGACATTGAAGTCCATCGACTGGGTTCCTGGTATACCTTGAATACCCATGTTCAAATCGACAACAAGTTAATAACAATTAATAACAAGATAATAACAAATTAATAACCAAGAAAACAATTATGTGCTTATGTGTTTATGTGTTGACCTAATCAAAGTTAAGCTTATTCAATAAATTCTATTCCCCTTCACATTATAAAACAAACTGTGAGAACTGTGCAAGGAATTACGTAATTATGGATGCATACATAATTATGGAATTTAGTGCACAGAAATCACAGCAAGTTTTGTTATGTGTCTAAAGTTAACTCTATTCATTTCCATTTCTGATGGAGAACCCGTTGAGGAAAATAAAGCATCCAATTCATTTTCGCTTCCGAAGAATATCCGTTGAGGGAAATGAATATCCTTTTGTTTATTCCTTCATTTTCATTTCTGATGGAGAACCCGTTGAGGAAAATGAAGCATCCATTCATTTTCGCTTCTGAAGAATATTCGTTGAGGAAAATGAATATCCTTTTGTTTATTCCTTTATTTCCATTTCTGATGGAGAACCCGTTAAGGAAAATGAAGCATCCATTCATTTTCGCTTCTGAAGAATATCCGTTGAGGGAAATGAATATCCTTTTGTTTATTCCTTCATTTCCATTTCTGATGGAGAACCCGTTAAGGAAAATGAAGCATCCATTCATTTTCGCTTTTGAAGAATATCCGTTGAGGGAAATGAATATCCTTTTGTTTATTCCTTCATTTCCATTTCTGATGGAGAACCCGTTGAGGAAAATGAAGCATCCATTCATTTTCGCTTCTGAAGAATATCCGTTGAGGGAAATGAATATCCTTTGATTATTCCTTCATTTCCATTTCTGACAAAGAACCCGTTGAGGAAAATGAAGCATCCATTCATTTTCGCTTCTGAAGAATATCCGTTGAGGGAAATGAATATCTTTTGTTTATTCCTTCATTTCCATTTCTGATAAAGAACCCATTGAGGAAAATGAAGCATCCATTCATGTTCGCTTCTGAAGAATATCCGTTGAGGGAAATGAATATCCTTTGATTATTCCTTCATTTTCATTTCTAATAAAGAACCCGTTGAGGAAAATGAAGCATCCATTCATTTTCGCTTCTGAAGGATATCCATCGAGGGAAAAATGAATATCTTATTCTATAATCCTTCGTTCCCACTTTTGATAAAGAACCCGTGGAGAGAAATGAATTGTCACACCCCGACCGCGTAAAACAACAAATCGCGGCGGAAACATCGGGGCGTGTTGCAACAGAATTAATGTTTCATAACCATGGATACCAAAAAGTGTTTCGTTTTATTAAACATTGAATAATTACATTGTCTGGAAATCTAAATACATAATTTAAACATAGTCTATCATTATTATTGAGTCACTAAGGCCTTGTCCAGTCCTATGTGAGCATGCATCCTATCAATTGATATCTTTCAACAATACCTGAAACATATGTGAAAACGAGGTCAGCAAAGAAATGCTGGCGAGTACATAGGTTTTGTGAAAAATAAGATTCATGACTTCTGTTTTAAGAAAATGTTTAGTCATGAACCTTGTAATTTGCTTTGTCTTTGTAAATCATTTGAAAAATAATAAGTTCAAGTGATATGTATAAATAAGAGAATAATGCATGATTAAATGAATAACCATGTAAAATGAGTTTGTATAAGATAAGTTGTTTGTAAATAATTGTCTTGTGAAAAGTATGTTACTTGTATAAAATGTTCTATGTCTCAAACTGAAATGATTCAAATAACGCTACAATATGTAATACCATACAAACACTTATATATAGGAAGTACCAGCGGCGTATCCACCATGTTTGTATCATATTACACACGCATCGTTACTTAATCACTTAATCAAACCAAACCACCAAAGTAATGTTCATGCCCAATGTAAATCATGTAATATGTATAACCAAAACCCAATCGTATATCGCTTTGAAGCCAATCGTTTACCCAATCGTTAAAACATCGTGTGAAAACCAATTGTATACCCAATCGTTAAATTCGTTTTAGGTCGTGAAACTACTTATATGGTCGTCTCGCTAATAACATTCAAACCTTCTTGACTCGCATTAATAAACCCTTACCAAAGGATAGATTAACAATTCACATTAATAAACCCTTACCAAAGGATAGATTAACAACTCGCATTAATAAACCCTTACCAAAGAGTAAATTAACAATTACAGATTCAGTCGCTACCCACAACACCCACACATAACTACGGGTGTAGTAAATAACGGGACTTGTCAGATCCTATGGTACCATAACCTAATACTGGTCGGCTTGATCATTGCTAATGAATGTCATTTGTTATGTAACCCAACCAACAAGTTTGTTCACTTTATTGAAATCGTTATTAGTTTTGTATAAATCGTCTTAATCGTTTTTGAAACCATCGTTATAACATCGAAAATCGTTTTGTTATCATCGTTAAAGCCTTGAAAACATTTAGCACATATGAGTCACCCCAAAACAATTGAAAGCAGTAAAATAGGGGAATAATGTACTCGCCTGAGAATGCTTAGAGGTCTTGAACAACAACCAAACAAAGCTAGAGAGAGCACGGAATCAGTCGACAATCTAAAACTGTGACAACTCGAATTTAGAACCTTTCGTTGTGTGCTTGAACACTAAGTGACTAACGGGTTTGATGATTTAATGAATGATAAGTGAACTTATATGATTATGTGTTACGTTATATGTATGCTTATGTGTATGTATGCGAGTATGTATATGAACCGAGACAACACGAACCCGACTCGAGACCATGTGGTCTCGAGTGAACACATGAAACATTGGGCCGGTTGGACCACACACACACTTAGCCTATCCGAGAGCCCACTAGGGTGTATTGCTAGGAGCGGATATATAAACTTGATAGATAGCCATGTTGCCATTTTTTGGACAACACTCATACTCTCCTCTACACACATACTCTCCACTCTCTCACTAAAACCCTAGACACCAAGCATCACACTCTTCCCCTTCTTCTCGGATCCAACCAACCGACCACAAAAGGATTCTCGGATTTTGCTTGTTCACACCAAACAAAGCTTCATCCTTCACCACTATTCCTCTAACCGGTTAGTGATTCCCATTGTGTGTTTATATTTCGGTTGTTGTTGATGATGATGATGTGATATTTTGTTAATGATGATGTATCTTGTGTGACTTGATAATATGTTGGTTTGTTAGATTTTATACATGATGATGTTAATAAGCTATCATACTTTGATTCCGGATTGATTGCATGATGAGTTAATGATGTTCATGAAATCGGTTGGTATAATGTTCATACTATTCGGATTATATACTTTTATGCTCATATTATTCGGATTTGTTGTTGGAAGTGCTCGATTGTTATTCATGTTATGAAATCGGATGTATATATGTGGGTTAGATGAATATGTTCAAGAGTTGATTGTTGTTCATGATTTTTGTTAGACTTAGGTTCATATGAATGATGATGAACTACTTGAGTGTTTGAAGAACATGATGAATGTATGAAGAACTTGATGAACATGATAAGAATGTGGCTGAATATTTGAAATCTGATATGTTTGATCCAAATTAGTAAATTACTAGACAAACAAACATGTTTAAGTGGATAGTACAAACCATTTCATGAAATCAAATTCTCATTGGATAGTACACTGTTCCGAATCAGCAGTTGTCCAACCGAAACCATCAGTTGCGACTCGAAACCATGCATGATGAGTCGAAATCTCCCGGTTGCGACATCGGTTGCGAGTCGCAAACACCTGGTTGCGACTCGAAACCACACAAGATCAGCACATAAACCGTTTGACTCGAAACCGCAGTTACGAGTCCGGTTGCGACTCGTAACCAAAACAACACGAACCGAAACCATGATTGCGACTCAGGTTGCGAGTCGCAAACGCCTAGTTGCGACTCGAGGCTATACACAGATACACGCTGTTTGGGCTTGCACCTCATTTCGGACTGAATTGTTGGGCCGGACTCTTGGGCCTAATGCACAGACCTAATATGTTACTGTTGAACGTGAATGTTGAACTGCCTTAGATGATACTTGAATGCAATGTGCTAGAAACATCCGTGTGCTACTTGGTTACGAACCTGACTTGTATGATACAACTATGATAGGACGTGAGTAGCCTCAACGTTGCTTGTTTGACTTTTCTGTGTTTCTACCGAGCAAACCAAGGTGAGTTCACACCCTCTACAAAGCATGGGATTCCCTGGGTTGGGAATGGGGTTAAGGAACTGGGTTCCTCGTCCTCCTTGGGTAGGACAGCAAAGGTTCAGGAATGTAATTCCTCGTCCTCACGGACAGATAACTCGTACTAGACCAAAACTCTATCACGAAGTCCCTCCTTCTTATATCGACTTAATCGCCGGGCCAATGGCGAGCGGGTCATTAGTTAGATAGCGCTATTTAGGTCTGACAAACCTCACACCGTGCCGCAGAGGACGGGCGTGAACTAATGGATCTGGGGCACGTCAATGATGATAGACATTGACAGTTTCAGGGCACATAAACATGACTACAGTCAGCAGTCGATATGGTAACGAGTCTAGTGTATACATGGGGTAGCCCCCACGGCCGAAATGCCAGATAACTAACACGGGGTAGTCCCCACGGCTGGATAGCCAGAGTAACCGGGAATAAACAGGTCACGTTTTTAACTATGGGGTAACCCCCACGGCAGGATGCCAGCTAAAGGAAACTGTTTTCGAAACAACTTAAAACGAACACCCAACAGTGAACTCACTCAACTTGTTGTTGACTCGTTACTACATGCTTTGCAGGTCCTTAGGTTCTTAGCTGGAGCTTGCATGGAGGAGGATCGTTGTGGGACATGGACGGCTGTGTGCCATGTTAAACTTTGAAACAATTAAACTTATGTTTTGATTTAAGACTTATGCTTCCGCTTGCAACTTAACTATGTTTTGTTTAAACACCAATTGTATTGGGTGGATTTTTTAACTACTTATATGCTTGTTCAATATGATTGGTGGCTGGATCCTGGTCGGTCACGCCTCCAAGCGGTGGTACTCCGCGGGTGGATTTTGGGGGTGTGACAAAAACTATATAAATAAACCGGACTTAAATCGGGAGATCGGATAGGATGAGGCTTGGTAAACCAAATGAGTATTGGAACTCATATGATATGGTTTAACAAGGCCTACATACTACAATGAAACCAAACCTAAGTGCTTTCGACCCATCGCGACCCATTAAGGTAGCTTATGCTACTTTAACGCGTCGTGTGCGTGAAACGCGTTCGGACCGCCTAACTAGTCCTATGACAAGTAGAATATGCCTAAACATGTTACATAATCAGTTATGTGACAAAGGTTTAGGTTACATATGCTTAATTACCAATTATACATGAAAAGGGTATTCTGGTAATTTACCTAAGGCATATAAACTACCTATCATACAACTACTCAAACGATGTGACCATAGGGTATAACCTCGGAAGGTTATTCCCTACCTACTATGGTCACCTAATGTATTTGGTCGGATCCTAATGATCGACCAAATGGGTCGGGTTCGAGGTATAAGCGATTTATTAGATCGCTTACCCTACGACCCTAGACAACGTGGTAATCAGTAGGCATAGTCCCAAGGGACTATAACCAACGTGATTACACTCACGTTGCGAGCGAAGTTCAAACGAACTTCGCATTGACCATAACTGGTCAATGTAGAAAGTCAAACAAAGTTTGACTTTCAGACTCGAAAGACTCGAAAAGCAATAAAAGAACGAAAGAATACTTACGAAGGGTCCCCGAATGCTAATTTCGATCCGAGAATCTCAGGTATGAAACAATGGTTTCAACTTAGAGTTTCTAAGATCAAAATTCTAGTGATTATGAAGCATGGGGGGTGGGGTATTTATAGTAAAAGGTCCACCGTTAAGATCGTTTCTTGGAAACCGTGCTTTGATCTTGGCCTTACACCTCAAGATAATGGTTTTACAAAACCATGTGAGCCCATGGTATTTCCCAAAACCATGTGCACATCAAAACAACCCCTAGTATTTCCCAAAACCATGTGCAAAGGTGGTATAGACCAGATTCAATGTTTCTTCACAGAAAGTTTCAAAAATGGCAGATTTGGTCCCTGTAGTGTAATAAGGCCTTTTCCGACGCGTTTAAGGCCCGTTAACCCCATTTCAAAGCTCTAAAATGAAGTTAAAGTAAAGGGAACTTAAAATGTTCTCAAAAATATCTCGTATGTCGGTTCGTTTAGCCGTACAGTTGCGTTGTTCGGCTAATTACGACGGAATGCGCATAAGCGCGAAAAACGATCCAAATGACGCGACGAATGGATTTTTCTTAAGCCAAACACTAAAGCATAATATAGTAATGCTTACATAAATTTTTGGATGTCCGGATGTATTCAGAACGTAAGTTATGCGCGAAAGTGCAAACTTGTGCACTTTTTGACACTTTTAGTCCCTGAATGACCCAAAAGTTTATTTTAGCACACCGAACACCTCAAAGCTTATTTCTAAGCTATGTAAAGGATATTTATGGTATGTTTAACTTATGGTCATGTTCCGGAATGTCTGTTACAGTTCAAATTGGCATACTTTCGCAGTTTGTCAACTTTAGTCCCTGTAAGCGATTTAACTTGATTTTGCTATACCAAAGCCTTCAAAACTTATTTCTAAGTTATGTAAAGGTTATTTAAGGTATGTTAAGCCTATGTCACTATTCCGGAGTGTTTGTTGCATTAAACTGGTTATATTTACGCATCGGTGCGCGTATAACCTTCTAGAAAGCGATTTAGAGTTTTAAATTGAACAAGAATTGATATGTGCAAATGATACACATATTTTTACAAATCCCAAGTATGAAATATAATATTTCATTGGTTTGGTATTTGTTTGATGGCCGTGGAGGCACAGGTGTTACATGAATCATCCATTCATTTTCGTTTCTGAAGTATATCCATTGGGAAATGACAGGATTATGCCTTGCATATATTTGATGGGTTACTATACGCAAATAGATGACACCCTAGATACCATGCAAGACAATTATTTAACACAACGTCACAGACAGACTCCTACAAATAAATTTCGGGACGAAATTTCCTAAAGTAGGGGAGACTGTGACATCTGTGTCACTTCAGCCATAAAAAAAAAACCAAATCAATGAAATATTGTGTTTCATACTTGGGATTTGTATAAATATGTGTATCATTTGCACATATCAATTCTTGTTCGATTTCGAGCTTTAAATCGCTTTCTTGAAGATTATACACGAACTGATGCGTGAATGTAATCAGTTTAATGCAAAAAACACTCTGGAATAGTGACATAGGCTTATCATACCTTAAATAACCTTTAAATAACTTTAAAATAAGTTTTGGAAGGTTTGGTGTGTCGAAATCAAGTTTATTCGATCGCAGGGACTATTTGCGTCAAACTGCAAAAGTCTGCTGATTCGTATGGTATCAAACATTCCAGAACTTGACCATAAGTAAAACATGCCCTAAATATCCTTTGCATAGCTTAGAAATAGGCTTTGAGGTGTTTGGTGCGCAAAAATAAACTTTTGGGTCAAACAGGGACTAAAAGCGTCAAAAATTGCACAAGTTTGCATTTTCACGCATATCATACGTTCTGAGTATATCCGGACATCTAAAAATTTATGTGATTGGCATGATAAAATTCCATTCGTCGTGTAATTTGGATCGTTTTTGCGTCCATTACGACTTCCGTCGTAATTAACCGAATAACGCAAACGTACGACCAAACGAACCGACATCCGAGATGTTTTTGAGCATATTTTAAGTTCCCTATACTTTAACTTCATTTTAGAGCCTTGAAATGGGGTTAACGGGGCTTAAACGTGTCAAAAATGCATCGAAAACCATGTTTCTGGGCTGCAGGGACCAATTTTGACAATCGGCCAAACATTGGCTCAGGAGGGGCGCGTAAGATGAAGCCCATTTCTTACGCAGGGTGCGAGAGACCCCCAGATCAGCAAAAATCATTTTCCAGCAAAACCCAGTTGTTCCTTTGTTTTGCACATGGGTTCTTTCACTCTATGGGCTTGTTTTAGGCACCCATAGTATTATAATTCAGTGGGCACACATGGAGGGCCAAGATTGAAGCTTGTTTATCGAGGAACGATCCAAACTGTGGTCTGAAATCTATAAATACCCACCTTGAATTCACTTGTTTCTTCACACTTGATATGAGTTTATGCTCTAAGTTGAAGCTCTTGCTTCATACCTGAGTATCTTAGATCAAGTTCTTCCTAGCTTGGACCTCTTGTAAGTTTCTTTCATGCTTTTATGCATTTTTAAGCATGAAAGTCAAACAGTGTTTGACTTTCTGCTTTGACCGGTCAACGGTCTGTCACACCCTGACTTTTGCGGAAGCGTGGTCATTGGTGTTACTTCTTAATACCATAGCATTCAATCATAACAATGCTATATGATAAAACCATAAGATGTTCATCCATAAATATTAAGTTTAAAAATAACACAACATACTTGTTTGAAACATCGACACCAAATTTAAGTTACAAACCATTATATGTTTTAATGAGTTCACGAAGACTCGACAACATAAGTTAGACCAACCCGAGCTTAGGACCATGTATCTCGTCCAGGAGTAAGATACATCTCCTAAACCCTACGACCTCAGATGACATCTTTTATTTAAGCGCAGCTTGAGAACATGCACACACCTGCCAGATCCATTAATTCCCTGAAATACATGTAATTTAAAAATATCAACAAAAGTTGAGCGAGTTCATGTGTATGTGTATGAATAAACCTTCAAAGTATGTCTATATGTATGTATGTCCCTGGTATGTAGCAATAGGGAAAAGAGATCACCAATGGGTTGCAAAGCCAATGGTATGTGTGAAAAATGGTGCAGGAAGACTCAAACCTAGTGGATTTTGCCACGGCTTCAGTTTGTGGACATAGTCACCACATGGGCCACCCTGGTCCTCATGGGTGTGGGCTCGCTACACCCAAATAGATCTATCACTCATGTCCCTCAGTCCTACGACGAGGATTAAAGGCCTTAAGTGTTGTACCCACCACTCACATGATCTAGCAGTAACCCTCCTTAGCTAACCATACCATGTATAATGTTTGTAAATAATTGTAACATGTATTTCACCCCCGAAGTATAAAACTGAAAACAGTAAAAGAAAAGGGGGACATGAACTCACAGTATTGCGTCTTCAGGATCGTAACCCAAATCTCTTCAGCAAACCCGACCACCTATAGCGTACTAATGTCTATTAGAAAAACGGGTCGTGCCTTGCCTTAGTGTTGACGTTTTTGAGTTACGTTTCTTTTAAGTCCTCAATTTTATTCCAAGTTATAATTACTTGTTAAAATAATAATTATTTTAACTTTAAGTTATATTTAGTTTTGGAATAATTGTTTAAACAGTATTTTGTAATAATACTTCTCAAGTATTCATTTTCGTATTTCCTTCCCAAGGATGGGGGTATCTCATACATGTATATTCGTATTCTTATATAGGTATATCTTGCCTTGTATTGGCGTCGTATTCCGGTGTGTACGTATCTTAATAAATATCCCATATATATTCCCAAAACAATATATTTTCAAGTCTCACTTTAGAAAATATATATAAACTTATCTTGTCCGAAAATAATGTATTCCAAGAAAAATATATATATATATTTTTCTCAAAAATCATATATCTTCTAAATATTCTAAGGAAAACATATTTTTATTTTCCCAAAAATAATATATTTTTCTCCTTGTCAAAATATGATATAACTTTGTAATATTCACAAAAATCATATTTTCATTTCTTGCATCCAAAATAATATTTACCAAAAATATGTTTATAACGGTATTTTCCGGAATATTTTGTAAGTTACGTTCTATCGTTCGGTTTCATAATATTAAGTGTGTAACTTGTGTAATTATTCCTTTGTGATTTTTGGTATTATTTTGGATTGTAGATTCTTGGTATTTTGTTAAGTTATTTTACTTTAAATCCTAAAATAACATAACTATTACATCAAGTATACAAATAATCACACGCAATGTGTTATTAGTGTAAATATCTATTCTAAATACATATTTAGTTATTTTTATTTATAAAAGCCACCCTCCAATACTTGTATTTTTGTAACAAAATTTATGGCAAACTTTACATTGAAAACCATAGTTTAAAACACACTTGTAAATATTTGTTTAGAAAATATTTTTCTAAGTGTTTGTATTTTTAGAAAATTTCGCCATAGTTTCCCCTAAAATGGAGGTGTCCATGCTATTAAAGCATATTATTTTCTTTTCAAAAATCACCACAAACAATCAACAATTAACCCTAGACAACTTATACTTACCAAGTGCAAAACTATACAATTTACATAACAACATGAACTTGATCTTTCACAAAAACTTGTAGTAACTTGGTAGTGTTTTTAGTAGACTTAGTTACCCTTTAAAGTGTGTTTATTTCTTTAAAAATCTCATTCTTAAAAGATTTGAGTGTTTACAACTTGTTAGATGATTTTTCCAAAAATCATTCTTTTGAATTTTTCTTGTAAACAAAGTGTTCTTATACTTGTTTCAACACTAGAAACATGATTGGTTTTCTTTAAAACAATGTTTATACAAATTTTGTTATTTAACTTGGTTCCTTTGGAAAACTATTTTAGAAATCATCCACTCACAAGACTTTTATCTTGTTTAAATCATCATCTTATGAAAATAACTTTTATCATTCGAGTTCATGTAGCATAAAGCATGGTGATCATGGTCTTTCACAAGATCATCACTTTAACTTACTAGATCATGTGTTTAATCACAATCTAGTAGGTTACTTATGATGTCTAGCATCACTAACACTAATGATCGATCAACAAGAAGCAAACAATCATAAATCAACAAGATTTCATATGTTTATAAGCTTATGTTAGAGATTTATGATTATGTCTTTTAATGTCCATCATGCTTAACAATGTTCATCACTTATTATCCAACTATATATGAAAGATCAATAGATCATAAGAGCCTTACTACTAGCACAAGGCTAGGGAAGAACACTTGATGTTGGTGATGACAAAAGTGATGGATAAGAGCAAATGATGAAGGTCCTTCAAGATCCAAGACCACCAAACCTTCTAATCTTGCTTGTTACACCTTGTGGGGAGCTTGGAATGGATGAACTTGAAATGAAAATGGTGATGGTGGTGATGGGGGTTCACGGCCGAGAGGGAGGGGGTCTCTTGAAATGAAAATGGTGATGGTGGTGATGGGGGTTCAAGGGTGGGCCACCTTGTAACCGTCCCAAAGGGGGGGGGGGGGGGTCTCTAGTTGGGTTTAAACCATAAGTTAGATAATTAGTTGAAAACTAAGTGTATTAGGTAGCGTTTATGTGTATCTTGCATTATGTAGTTTCTTAGGGTATTCGGGGATCATAACTAGCTCAGAATTAATAAAACAATGCTTCTAGTATAATTTTGGTGTTTCGGGTAGTGTCCGGTTGTTTGGTTAGATACTGGTTCATTAAAGTGTCAAACTATTCCGTTTATTGATCTTTATGTTACCTTTTGTGACACTTTTAATTCCCGACACTTAGGAAAGTATTCAGGACCATTTTGCCATATTTTTGCATGTTACTAGCTCATTAAATTGCTGAATTTTGCTGAAATATGCAGAATTCTGCACTTTATGTGGGTTTTAGGCACTTTCCGGCACTCAAACTATCACCTAGTGACGCAATTTTATGGTCCTTACTTCCCTACATACTATACTAGTGTAGAACTTGGTTTCTGGCTCATACTAGGTCTCAAAACACTGTATGTCTATGTACTGAATATCGTCAGAAATTTTCTGAGTTATCCGCTAACTGTGCTAACTGTGCTTTGTGCATCGTTTATGTCCTAAGTGTTTGTATGTAGTAATGATGTGACAGTATGAAGTGTGATGCACATGTAAGTATGAGGCAGAAATCAGAAAGCAGTTTAAGTATAATTCAGCACAGTCATTAAGCACTAATCAATATTAATTAATTGTACGGATACCTGTATTTTTTACGGTTGTCACATTCTCCCCCCGTTGAGAAAATTTCGTCCTCAAAATTTATACTACCTTAACTCCTTAGGGTTTCATTATGCGTGTATGTATATGGATAATACGGGGGTAGATAACTACAAAACTGTATCAAATCTTATTCACATCAGGTGATTCCAGGGATATATCTCAACACAGGAACCCAATGATTAGAATGTATGTATTCTAGCATTTGATGTCAAAGGGTACGAGATGTATAGATGTATAATCTTGTGTAACTCAGTTAACAGAGGTGTAACAAAGGAGTTTTGACCCATGGATTCTCAAACAGTCGGTCACAATATGCAAATGAGTTTTCACGAACCATAGCATCCGCTATATGAACTCAAAATCGACAACTCGAATGTGATAGTAACATGAAAATGATCTGTCAACTTTCGAACAATTACGTGGATAAAACAGTGTGTTGACATTCTTGAATTGCGAAAATACACCGAATGGAATACAAGCGAATCTGGTGTATTATTTTAGTTAGTAGTTGCATTCGGAATGTCTAAATGACAAGTCAAACAAAGGTATGTGTAGTTTGGTGTGAGACGGTCGACCATGATTAGCACAAGCTACAAATTTGTAATGACACCACAAGGTGTCGTAATTGACATATTTCGATAATAGCGGTGACCAAACAAGTTCACCGTGTTTGTAAACAAATGAAAGCATACTAAAACAACCGGACGATTTGGTTTATACAATGTCAGGGAGTTTTCAATTGATTATGGAACATCAACGAACTACTGTTTCTGATTGAAGACGGAACGCAATAAACACTGCAGAGTGTTTAATTTATAACGAAAGATTCGTTAGGAGGTACACTGTGTCACACCCGCTCGTAGCGGAAGCGCGAGGTGTGATCTGATCGGTTCTCATTGCATAACAATATAAGTGAACAATACTAAATGGATAAAAACAAGCTCCAATGCCATTGTCATAATTGTTTCGAAAGAATGCAACATAAGTTAAATGTATTTGTTACAAACCATCAAATGAAAAATACGTTTTCATCGTTCTATACATCAAAATGTAAGTCTTAAAATGTCAAGGCTTTGACCACTATATCACCGCAAAGAGGCGGTATATAACGGGCAAACCCTTCAAATGGTGGCATGGAGTCTTGATACTTGCTTTCCTTGACTGAAATGTCTGCCAGGTCCACTAATTTCCTGAAATACATGTTAAGTTTGAAAACATCAACAAAAGTTGAGCGAGTTCATGCAGTTTCGCTGTATGAGATGTATCTGTAAAATGTGAGTTGTATAAAATGTATCTGTAAAATGTGAGTTGTATAAACTGTATCCATAACATGTGAGTTGTATATAATGTATCTGTATGTATGATGTATAAACTGTATCCACAACATGTGAGTTGTATAAAATGTATCTGTATGTATGATGTAGTATGTAAAGCGTCAATGAAATCGTTGATCATTAATGTTTCGCGAGGACATTAATATGTGTGACGAATTAGGAAGCAATCCAACCCTAGACGATTTTTTTGTCGACTCCTATCAACTGGGACACAAACGCACTCTTCTGTATGGGTCCACGACCAAGAGTGGGGCTCGCCAAAACCCATTAGATCTAACCCCTTGTACCTAGGTCCAAACTGGATTAATGGTGCTTATATGTATAACCCTAATTCGCACATGATCTAAGGTGTTTCATTCCCTAACTTTAACATACGATGAACATGTATTTTCCCCGATAGTTGTAAAGTTGTAAAACATTTAAATGAATAGGGGACATGAACTCACAGAATTGCGTCCGTGAATAGTAACTAACTGTGATCTGACATACGGTCGTCTTGAACAATGTTGCGACCTACAAATGTCCTTATATTTGTCAGACCCTTCGGTCTTTGTAAATGACCTGAGTATAAGTCTTATGTCTTGAATATTTGTAAGACTTGCATGTCTTTGTTGTTCGTTAACTGTGTATTCGATGTATGAGTTGTTCAAATGTTATATATATATTTTCACCAAATATATATATATATAAATGTTATCTTGTATCTTGTGAGTTGTATAGTCGGATCTAGTCTGCTGAATTTCGTGTCTTATATGTATCAATTGTATAGTTGTGTTTCCAATAATGGTATCATTGGGCCAAGCCCATGTTTTCAAGTTATTGGGCTTAAATAGTGCTGGGCCTTAAATAGTGTTGGGCCTCAAATAGTGTTGGGCCTCAAATAGTGTTGGGCCTCAATAGTGTTGGGCTTCAATAGTGTTGGGCTCAAATAGTGTTGGGCTCAAATAGTGTTGGGCTTGAATAGTGTTGGGCTTCAATAGTGTTGGGCTTGAATAGTGTTGGGCTTGAATAGTGTTGGGCTTAAATAGTGTTGGGCTTTGGCCCATATGTTTGGTGTTTGGGCTTAGCCCATGAATTTATGTTAAGCCCATGATGAAGATAAGCCCATTAAGAAAACTAAGCCCATTTGTAGAAAAATAGCCAAAAATAAGCCCATTTGTTATAGAATAGCCCACATGTAAGTATAAGTCTTTCATTTTTATAAAAATCATTTTTATAAAAATCACTAAGTGTACTTTTTAGTTAATAAAAACATAATAGTTTTTATAAGTTTCAAAATGTCTGAATTTTGTTAATGGTAACGTAATTTTTGTGTCCGCGTCGAAAGATCGTCTATACATCGTAGTAATTCCTCGGAATGACGATATGTTCATAGGTTCATCCGTCGTCCGATTTGACCATAATTTGTATCCGATGTCCGAATGATCCGCAAATTGTATTCAAGTGTGTATATATGTATTCTTGTAAGTATTTACTTGTAAATGTGTCTTGTATTTATTTGTATCAATGTTATCAAATCTCTAACTTGTATATATAACTAATACAAATAATAATACATAGCACATACTTGATATGTTCCATAAATATGTATTTTACCAAAATATATATTTATGTCAATTTTTATGATTAGAAAGACCAACTTTCTAATATTGTAAAGACTTTAAAAAAAATGATAGTTTTGTTAACATAATGTTCTAAAAAAAAAATGGCCATATAACCTTTGTATTAATCATTTGGCCATGTTTCATAAACATATCATTTTCTTTTCCAAATCACCATCAATTTACCCAATCATCTTAACTAAAAACATATGAGATTTTTATAAAATAAAATTTATCAAGATGATTTCCAAATCATGTAGGGTTTTAAACATGATCATTACATATGCTAACTAGTTCAAAAACCAAGTTTAATTCTAGTTTTAACAACTTTTATAAAAATCTCTAGTTGTATGTTACTTTTTATAATCTTGTAAAAGTCTTGTTTTTAAATAAAAACCCTTAATACTTCCACAAGATCAAAGGTTATGATCATTACTTTAAACCTTTATGTTAAAAATCCTTTAACATAAACATGTATAATTGTTAGATCATATTTTAAAACATCTTCTAACAATTTATTTATACCATAATCATCATACCAAGATCAAATATGCATATCACAAGTCTTAAATCACAATATAAACCAACATAAATATATCATGATTATTATCTTTGCTTCTTTGTATTTTTTTTCATGTTTATTATGTATGATTACTTGGTTATTATTAGTAATAATAACAATCATAAACATAATATATGTATAAAAAAAATATAGTTATAGAAGCTTACTTCTAGCACTAGGCTAGGGATGATCTTAGAAGATTATTAAGACTAAGAAGATGATGATCTTGTTGGTAGAACACTTTTGTATGGATGAAAACCCTTCCTTTTACTTCCAAAAGCTTTAGATCACCTTATGTTACTTGGAAACCCATGTTAATCATCTAATAAAAGACTAAAATTGAAGTGGGTTTTTAGTGTTCTTGGTAAGATGGATGAAGATGATGAGAGCTTTTGTTTGTGTAATAAAAGATGAAAAATGAATGGTAAAGTGCTAGTTTACTTAATGTGTAAGTATTCTAATAACTTACCCATTTCATCCACTTGTAACTTACTAAAAAATATCAAGATATTTAGCAAGTAATTAAGGGGTGTTGGACCCACTAAAACAAACGTGAACATGAGGGGGGAAAAGGGTCTTGAATTTGTTTCATGTGTTAAGTGTTCATTTCATGGTAAAATGTAGTAAATGTTTAAGTATTTTAAGAACTTTGTCATTTTATATAAAAATATCTACAAGGTTTTAAGCCTTCATATTTTAAAGTAGTGTGACACTAAGTAAAACTAGTTCACCGAAATTTTTAGTGTGTAATTCGGGTGAAAAAGTCGGTTCAGGTCTTGTACCGGGTTAAATACTGACACCGTGTTTTATTTAGATAAAAACATAACAAAAATTATTTTTGTACTTGTTTTATTATCCAAATATTTAATCCAACTTTTTGGACTAAAACTTTTATTATTTTTGACACGGTTCCGGTACCGGCTTTGCTGACTGGCAGTTTACTGAACTAGCCATGCAGCTTAATGCAATAAGATTCGATTGCGATTTTTGTGTCGTTTTAACTACCCACTATATTATTTATGTCAAATAATATTTATTTTTGGGTTTTTCAGATAATTACTGTTTCGTTCTGCGGAATGCTGTATATTTCCGCACGATTTCAGTATTTTTCTGCGGACAAATAATGAAATGGTCACTTTTAGCACTTTTCGGACAGTTTTCGGTGCTACCGGACATTGGTAGTATATTAAACCAAACCCTTGCATTCCCATATAGGGTTTAATGTATATTTGATGTTGGACTTTTGTCTAAGTCCTAAAGATGTAATTTAGATGGTTTATGCGAAACCTGAGTTTTCGTCAGCACACTAGTTTACTAGGTACTATTCTAGTTGTTTCGATGCATTGTTTACACTATTTCAAATGTAACCAATAAAAATGAATAATGTGCATCATAAATGAATATTCCTTGAGTGCTCTAAGATGTATATCATGTAATCATGCAGTTCGAATATTCAAAACACATACTTGTATAATGTAAATCATTGCTTTAAATGTACGTAAATTACCCGAAAGTGGCAGTTGTCACATTCTCCCCCTGTTATTGAGAATTTCGTCCCGAAATTCAAGCTGAGTCATCCTTTGCAGGATTGTTCTCAAACAGATGAGAGTATTTGGCTTTGATTTGGTCTTCACGTTCCCAAGTATATTCGGGTCCGTGTCGAGAGTTCCAACGAATTTTTACTAATATGTTACGACTCCTTTGTATTTTCTGGACCTTCCGGTCCATGACCTTAACAGGTGCTTTGTGAATTGGAGTTTGTCATCAATGTGAATTTCATCTGAAAGAATGATAATGGTTGCTTGTGTTGGACTCTTTTTTAAGATTCGACACATGAAACGTGTCGTGCACACTGTTAAGCTCATCTGGTAACTTCAACTTGTAGGCAATGGTGCCAATCTTTTCTAAGATTTCAAATGGTCCAATGTAACGTGGGTTAAGCTTTCCACGTTCACTGAACCTCGCTACGCCTTTCCAAGGCGAGACTTTCAACAAGACTTTGTCTCCAACCTCGAAAGATAATGGTTTTCGTCTCTTATCTACATAGCTCTTGTGTCGATCGCGAGCCGCCTTGATACGGTCTCTGATCTGAAAAATTTTATCCGTAGTCTCTTGGACTAATTCCGGACCAATTAATTGTCTATCGCTTGTTTCCGCCCAACCTAGCGGAGAGCGACACTTTCGACCATAAAGAGCTTCAAACGGTGCAGCTTGTATACTAGTATGGTAGCTATTATTGTAGGAAAACTCAACTAATGGTAGATGAGTATCCCAATTGCCGCCTAAATCCATAACACATGTGCGAAACATATATTCGAGTGTTTGGATTGTCCGTTCGCTCTGGCCGTCAGTTTGTGAATGAAAGGCCGTACTTGGATTCAAATGAGATCCAAAGGCCTGTTGAAATGATTTCCAAATTCTAGAAATAAAACGACCGTCTCGGTCTGAAATGATTGAAATAGGCACTCCATGACGAGCCACTATTTCTTTGAGATAGAGTTCCGCTAGTTTCTCAGTATTATCCTTCTCCCGAATAGGTAAGAAGTGTGCGGACTTTGTTAGTCTATCGATGATTACCCATTTCATGTAGTGACCTCTTGAGGTCCTGAGTAACTTCGTAATGAAGTACATCGATATTTGTTCCCATTACCAAACGGGAATCTCGGGTTGTTGTAACAAGTCCGAGGGATTTTGCTACTCGACTTTGACTTTCGCGCAAGTCAAGCATTCTCCGATATAAGTCGCGATATTACTTTTGAGGTTAGGCCACCAGTAGTATTCTTTCACTACTTAGGCCTATGTGCTTCCTCAAAATATCATCTCGAAGGCCGCCAAAGAATGGAACCCCATTTTCGACCCATAAGGTATAAAGTTCCATCTTCTTTCGGCACTAATTGTTCCTTCATGCCTCGAAGTGTTTCTGCTTGAATATGCTCTTCCTTGAGCGCTTGTGAATCATCTTCTCTAATGCTTGAACTCTCAGTGTTCTAACTCGCTCCTTGCGGCTCAAGGCATCTGCTACAACGTTTGCCTTGCCCGGATGGTACTTTATTTCACAATCATAGTCGTTCAACAATTCAACAAACATCGTTGACGTATATTTAATTCTTTTTGGTTGAATATGCGTTGAAGACTTTTATGATCCGTGAAAATAATGCATTGAGTACCATATAAATAATGTCGCCATAATTTTTTTAAAGCGAATACCACCACGCCTAACTCAAGGCCGAGAGTGGTATAGTTCTTCACGTGAACTTTTTAATTGGCGCGACGTATACACAATAACTTTTTCACGTTGCACGCGTACGCAACCAATTCCTTGATGCGAAGCATCATAGTCTACAACAGAGTCATCGGTATCGTTGGATAATGATAAGATTGTAAAATGCTATGCACCAATCTTAAGAATAAGTTGTAAGGCTATATCTTGTTTTTCGATTTGGGGCGAATTTATTGTCTTTAACAACTCTAAAATGGTTCTCAAATGTTGCTCATGTTCATCAGTCGATCGAGAGTATATCAAAATGTCGTCAATAAACACTATAATGAATTTGTCAAGATACGGCTTGCACACACGATTCATTAAATCCATGAAGACCGCTGGTGCATTTGTTAAACCAAAAGGCATAACGAGAAACTCGTAATGACCGTAACGAGTCTTAAAAACCATTTTCGGTATGCTTTCCTCTTGAATTTGTAACTGATGATACTCCGATCGTAAGTCTATCTTAGAGTAGAAGCTAGAACCTTTCATAAACCATTTGAGTTAGTTGGAAATTTATTTGTAACATGGTTTAGAAATATGAATTTTCATTCATCGAAATGTTGTGCACTTTTGCAAAACTTGCATGTCTTTCCACCCCCCAAAACCTTTATAAAGATGTATAATGGTAAAGCGTGGGGGTTATGAACTCACAACATCCTTATTTGGTCAACTACAAGGTTCAGAAGGTGCTAATCAACATGGAGATTTGGCTACGGTTGCAGCTCCCGGTACCAAGTCGATGTGAAACTCGACTTGTCAACATGGTGGTAGTCCTGGCAAGTCTTTAGGAAAGACTTCAGGGAATTCTTTTACCACAAGAATATCTGTCATCTGAGGCCCAATGGCCTTCTTGTCGACAACATGTGCTAGAAAGGTAACACAACCTTTCCGTAAGTACTTCTGTGCTTTCATGCAATTGATGATCTGCAATGGTGTGTCATGCTTCTCTCCATGAATAACAAGTGTCTCTTTATTCGGTAGTGGTAGGCGAATGACCTTCTCATGACAGAAGACTTCGGCTAGGTTATCGAATAACCAATCCATGTCAACCACTACTTCGAAACTACTCAACTGAACAGGGAAGAGATCGATATTGAATTTCAGCTCTAGACTCGACTAGTTTACTTTTTGCCAATTCTATAGAATGAGGAGACGTCTAGCTTACTTGACTCTAGGCCAAGTACATTTTAAATTCTGTGTGGCGAGGACTTCACTGTATAGTTTTAGGAACCATATGTTTAAATGTAGGATAACCCAATCTATATGTTTAGATGTAGGATAACCCGATCCATATGTTTAGATGTTGGATAACCCAACCATATGTTTAGATGTAGGATAACCCAATCCCTAATTGTAGCTAGGACAATCCCGTCCCTAGCCATGAAACTCATGTATGTGAAATGTTGAGGTGAAGCTAAAATTGCCAATTGTATAAAATAACATGGATGTGATATGTTGACGAATAGGATACATACCGGTGGCCCTTAATGATTTGATATGTCTCAGCTAATTCCCCATTAGCTAACTTGATATAGTAATGTGTGTCCAACATGACTCTAATTCGAGTATATGCTTAACATTTAAAAGCAATAGCTAAGCTCGGTGTTGGTATTAATAGAATTCGTACATGATGATCGTAGAGTGTACGTACTCATGACTTCATTTCTCTCATGGCGAGAGTTATTGTTTGAGTGATCGAGGTAGGGAGGGATGATGCGGTTATGCTTCGGATCTCCGAGGCTAAACCCGAGATGTAACACTCAGTGTGTTTGAATTCGGGTGTTACCCAGTATGGAACAACCCTTGAGAGACCGTGAAAGCATCAAGTGTAACCAACGATATTGGCTCTAGTTATGATCGAGTTCTTTTATAAAATCATATGAAAATAGATATGAAAATCAGATGATATAAAAGAATGATGTATGGTTAAATAAATAACCTATAGAATTGTAGTGTATAATTATATCATGTCTTGAAATAGAATATTATGTCTTGTGTAGAGGATGTCGCGTCTTGTGCAAAAATGTCATGTCTTGTCTTTGTCGAAGAGGTTTGAATAACACCACGATATGCAATATAATATAAGCACTTATATATAGGAAGTACCAGCGGCGTATCCACCATGCTTTTATCATATTACACACGTCTCGTTATTTACAAAAATGTCTTGTGTATACCAACGTCAAATGTCATGTATAACAATGTCATGCGTAACAGTGTCATGTATAAACCACGTCTTGTGTAAAAGCAATGATTTTCAACACATAACTTTTAACTTAAACAATTGATTCTTTTGGCGCCATGTTCTTTTTAATACACACTATTAAAAGAATCTCGACATGTATTTGGATAAATAAAGTCTATCATGTGCCCAAGAATGAAGAATGCAATCAGTCATCGAAACCTTAAGACCGCATGGTTCATATATGTTTGAATAAATGATAATACGAGTAACCGAAAATGAATTATAATGTGGATAACCAAAACCAAAAGGTGTAATTCCTCTTGCATGTATTGGTCATACGTCTAAATGGAAAAAGAAAAAAAAATTCGTTGAGGAGGGGAAACCAACTAGTGGTCTTCGTCCATATAATATGTGTTCCCTACTCTATGACCTCAATCGTCCTAAATAGAGAAAATCCTTTGTCTTACTTGTCCATGTGACAAATATGGTAATAGTGCTTGAGTTTCACGAGCTCTAGCAAAATTATTAGAATCTCCAAAGATGTCGAATAGAATGTAATGAGGGAGTTGCAGCGAGGGGAAACCAACTAGTGGTCTTCGTCCATATAATATGTGTTCCCTACTCTATGACCTCAATCGTCCTAAATAGAGAAAATCCTTTGTCTTACTTGTCCATGTGACAAATATGGTAATAGTGCTTGAGTTTCACGAGCTCTAGCAAAATTATTAGAATCTCCAAAGATGTCGAATAGAATGTAATGAGGGAGTTGCAGCATGGTTCATGCCATACCATCCCTTGGAAAAAGACAAATGTTAAACGACGGAATTTATTGTATCACTTCCAATAAATATGATAAGGTGGAATATGATAAAGTAAGGTAAGGTAAAGTAGGATAAAGTGTCATAGACACCCTGGAACCAACCCATGTTCAAGAATTTCGAGAATGTTGAGGAAAATCCTCCATGAGTAGCTAACACGTTTTGTTTGTTTAAATGACTAGTCTCAACTGAATCGTGATATAGATCGGATGTTAGGTGTGAACAAATATGTGTCGTCTTCCTGTATTGTATTGTATTGTATTGTATTGTATTGTATTGTATTGTATTGCATTGTATTGTAGGGTGTTATACTAACCACCCCAGTTCGTGTTCTACTAGATAGGAAGAATTGAATCTTAAGTAATAACTTAAGAATTTTGAATGAATAGTGATCATTAGCTTGACCCGCAGAGTCCACCAGAATTTCCATGCACTACAAGTTGTTATTACGTGGGCCCCCGTAATAATAAATTGTCTTGCATGGTCACCCTAGCATTCTCTCGTTCAGAGCAGGCGATCAGTCAGAGAGAGGACACTATTGTTTATATACCTTCAACATAGAAGGAAACTTCGTGATAGTTCACGTGTCAACGTCCGTTGTTGTTACTCGCAGGACGGTACGACGTTAGATGAAATAGAAATGGAAAGAATCTGTAACAATAACAATTGAAGGGGCACCTTCAAGATGAGTACTTCATCTTCCTTGTAGGTACAAGAGTATATCCACCTTGGTTAGTATGAGTCACATGGATCTCGTCCCACTAATGGAGTTGTTGTCCAAGGTTACCATCTTCGCCTCGTCGTCATTATCATGGTCAGGCATCTCAGCATTCGCGAGAAAGCAACCATATTTTACGGAATTAAGTTTAAGATTTCACTTAGGAATCATGTTCGCCATAAGCTCCGCAATAGACATGAGGTCGATATTTTCACCGTGTGAGTAAAGAATAATAATAGAGTTTGAAGTCGAAGGTATTTTATTCTTGGCAAAATATTTCATGCAACATATATATGAACCACCTATATATATAATCATGTAAAATCCTATCAATCAAGGATTTCTATCTTGTATAAGCTGAACTTGTAAACTGTTTATAATGCATAAACTGATAATGTAATGTATTGTAGGCACATAGTCTATTAATGTATTGTGTCTGTTTCTCATAGACTTCACCCATGGAAATGTCCTCGCTTGATTTATGTGAAATGAATTTTTGCTGTAGTGGACCTTGAAAAATGTTTATGCAATGAAAACCTTTTGACTTGTCCAATTTTTTTTTATAATCTGTTCAACATGAACAAGAGGTTTTCGTGAGAGATCCCTAGTGATTGTAGACTTAGACTCGAGAAAGAATCCTGGTTCACTACAATCGATGCTCTGATACCAATCTGTCACACCCGCTCGTAGCGGAAGCGCGAGGTGTGATCTGATCGGTTCTCATTGCATAACAATATAAGTAAACAATACTAAATGGATAAAAACAAGCTCCAATGCCATTGTCATAATTGTTTCGAAAGAACGCAACATAAGTTAAATGTATTTGTTACAAACCATCAAATGAAAAATACGTTTTCATCGTTCTATACATCAAAATGTAAGTCTTAAAATGTCAAGGCTTTGACCACTATATCACCGCAAAGAGGCGGTATATAACGGGCAAACCCTTCAAATGGTGGCATGGAGTCTTGATACTTGCTTTCCTTGACTGAAATGTCTGCCAGGTCCACTAATTTCCTGAAATACATGTTAAGTTTGAAAACATCAACAAAAGTTGAGCGAGTTCATGCAGTTTCGCTGTATGAGATGTATCTGTAAAATGTTAGTTGTATAAAATGTATCTGTAAAATGTGAGTTGTATAAACTGTATCCATAACATGTGAGTTGTATATAATGTATCTGTATGTATGATGTATAAACTGTATCCACAACATGTGAGTTGTATAAAATGTATCTGTATGTATGATGTAGTATGTAAAGCGTCAATGAAATCGTTGATCATTAATGTTTCGCGAGGACATTAATATGTGTGACGAATTAGGAAGCAATCCAACCCTAGACGATTTTTTTGTCGACTCCTATCGACTGGGACACAAACGCACTCTTCTGTATGGGTCCACGACCAAGAGTGGGGCTCGCCAAAACCCATTAGATCTAACCCCTTGTACCTAGGTCCAAACTGGATTAATGGTGCTTATATGTATAACCCTAATTCGCACATGATCTAAGGTGTTTCATTCCCTAACTTTAACATACGATGAACATGTATTTTCCCCGATAGTTGTAAAGTTGTAAAACATTTAAATGAATAGGGGACATGAACTCACAGAATTGCGTCCGTGAATAGTAACTAACTGTGATCTGACATACGGTCGTCTTGAACAATGTTGCGACCTACAAATGTCCTTATATTTGTCAGACCCTTCGGTCTTTGTAAATGACCTGAGTATAAGTCTTATGTCTTGAATATTTGTAAGACTTGCATGTCTTTGTTGTTCGTTAACTGTGTATTCGATGTATGAGTTGTTCAAATGTTATATATATATTTTCACCAAATATATATATATATAAATGTTATCTTGTATCTTGTGAGTTGTATAGTCGGATCTAGTCCGCTGAATTTCGTGTCTTATATGTATCAATTGTATAGTTGTGTTTCCAATAATGGTATCATTGGGCCAAGCCCATGTTTTCAAGTTATTGGGCTTAAATAGTGCTGGGCCTTAAATAGTGTTGGGCCTCAAATAGTGTTGGGCCTCAAATAGTGTTGGGCCTCAAATAGTGTTGGGCCTCAATAGTGTTGGGCTTCAATAGTGTTGGGCTTGAATAGTGTTGGGCTCAAATAGTGTTGGGCTTGAATAGTGTTGGGCTTCAATAGTGTTGGGATTGAATAGTGTTGGGCTTAAATAGTGTTGGGCTTTGGCCCATATGTTTGGTGTTTGGGCTTAGCCCATGAATTTATGTTAAGCCCATGATGAAGATAAGCCCATTAAGAAAACTAAGCCCATTTGTAGAAAAATAGCCAAAAATAAGCCCATTTGTTATAGAATAGCCCACATGTAAGTATAAGTCTTTCATTTTTATAAAAATCATTTTTATAAAAATCACTAAGTATACTTTTTAGTTAATAAAAACATAATAGTTTTTATAAGTTTCAAAATGTCTGAATTTTGTTAATGGTAACGTAATTTTTGTGTCCGCGTCGAAAGATCGTCTATACATCGTAGTAATTCCTCGGAATGACGATATGTTCATAGGTTCATCCGTCGTCCGATTTGACCATAATTTGTATCCGATGTCCGAATGATCCGCAAATTGTATTCAAGTGTGTATATATGTATTCTTGTAAGTCTTTACTTGTAAATGTGTCTTGTATTTATTTGTATCAATGTTATCAAATCTCTAACTTGTATATATAACTAATACAAATAATAATACATAGCACATACTTGATATGTTCCATAAATATGTATTTTACCAAAATATATATTTATGTCAATTTTTATGATTAGAAAGACCAACTTTCTAATATTGTAAAGACTTTAAAAAAAATGATAGTTTTGTTAACATAATGTTCTAAAAAAAAATGGCCATATAACCTTTGTATTAATCATTTGGCCATGTTTCATAAACATATCATTTTCTTTTCCAAATCACCATCAATTTACCCAATCATCTTAACTAAAAACATATGAGATTTTTATAAAATAAAATTTATCAAGATGATTTCCAAATCATGTAGGGTTTTAAACATAATCATTACATATGCTAACTAGTTCAAAAACCAAGTTTAATTCTAGTTTTAACAACTTTTATAAAAATCTCTAGTTGTATGTTACTTTTTATAATCTTGTAAAAGTCTTGTTTTTAAATAAAAACCCTTAATACTTCCACAAGATCAAAGGTTATGATCATTACTTTAAACCTTTATGTTAAAAACCCTTTAACATAAACATGTATAATTGTTAGATCATATTTTAAAACATCTTCTAACAATTTATTTATACCATAATCATCATACCAAGATCAAATATGCATATCACAAGTCTTAAATCACAATATAAACCAACATAAATATATCATGATTATTATCTTTGCTTCTTTGTATTTTTTTTCATGTTTATTATGTATGATTACTTGGTTATTATTAGTAATAATAACAATCATAAACATAATATATGTATAAAAAAATATATAGTTATAGACGCTTACTTCTAGCACTAGGCTAGGGATGATCTTAGAAGATTATTAAGACTAAGAAGATGATGATCTTGTTGGTAGAACACTTTTGTATGGATGAAAACCCTTCCTTTTACTTCCAAAAGCTTTAGATCACCTTATGTTACTTGGAAACCCATGTTAATCATCTAATAAAAGACTAAAATTGAAGTGGGTTTTTAGTGTTCTTGGTAAGATGGATGAAGATGATGAGAGCTTTTGTTTGTGTAATAAAAGATGAAAAATGAATGGTAAAGTGCTAGTTTACTTAATGTGTAAGTATTCTAATAACTTACCCATTTCATCCACTTGTAACTTACTAAAAAATATCAAGATATTTAGCAAGTAATTAAGGGGTGTTGGACCCACTAAAACAAACGTGAACATGAGGGGGGAAAAGGGTCTTGAATTTGTTTCATGTGTTAAGTGTTCATTTCATGGTAAAATGTAGTAAATGTTTAAGTATTTTAAGAACTTTGTCATTTTATATAAAAATATCTACAAGGTTTTAAGCCTTCATATTTTAAAGTAGTGTGACACTAAGTAAAACTAGTTCACCGAAATTTTTAGTGTGTAATTCGGGTGAAAAAGTCGGTTCAGGTCCTGTACCGGGTTAAATACTGACACCGTGTTTTATTTAGATAAAAACATAACAAAAATTATTTTTGTACTTGTTTTATTATCCAAATATTTAATCCAACTTTTTGGACTAAAACTTTTATTATTTTTGACACGGTTCCGGTACCGGCTTTGCTGACTGGCAGTTTACTGAACTAGCCATGCAGCTTAATGCAATAAGATTCGATTGCGGTTTTTGTGTCGTTTTAACTACCCACTATATTATTTATGTCAAATAATATTTATTTTTGGGTTTTTCAGATAATTACTGTTTCGTTCTGCGGAATGCTGTATATTTCCGCACGATTTCAGTATTTTTCTGCGGACAAATAATGAAATGGTCACTTTTAGCACTTTTCGGACAGTTTTCGGTGCTACCGGACATTGGTAGTATATTAAACCAAACCCTTGCATTCCCATATAGGGTTTAATGTATATTTGATGTTGGACTTTTGTCTAAGTCCTAAAGATGTAATTTAGATGGTTTATGCGAAACCTGAGTTTTCGTCAGCACACTAGTTTACTAGGTACTATTCTAGTTGTTTCGATGCATTGTTTACACTATTTCAAATGTAACCAATAAAAATGAATAATGTGCATCATAAATGAATATTCCTTGAGTGCTCTAAGATGTATATCATGTAATCATGCAGTTCGAATATTCAAAACACATACTTGTATAATGTAAATCATTGCTTTAAATGTACGTAAATTACCCGAAAGTGGCAGTTGTCACACACTGTGATATGAAATGATTCTAGGTACCATTGTCTTAACACAAAATTGTGTTGAGATTGCTTTAATTGATAAGCAAAACGGATTTAGGGCAAGTCAATAAGGAAACAATTAAATCCGTGTATGAGGTGCGTAACCAAATTAGCGCAAGCTTCAATATTGTGAAAGTGGCACCGCAAGGTGTCAACAAACGATTTAGTGGAGTTGTAGTTCAATTAAGTCTACTACGGCTTGAAACAAAAGAATCTTTGCAAAAATATTTGAATATGATGCTCCCAATACATCATAGGACGTTTTAAATTGAATATGCGAAATGGATAAGTTCAAGCAATTGAACTTGGTTTCGGCGTAGCCTGACAATAAACGTATGTATCAACAAGGGAATTTCAGCATGGTTACGAAGACAAACCATGAATGCAACTTGAAATAAAAAGAGTCTCAAGAAAATGTGATGGCTTGACAACAAAGGAGCAAACAATAAGTTTCCGAGTTAACTTTAGCAAAATAACGTTTGAACTTTAATGAAGCGTTTATTCGAAATGAAACCACATGCGTAGCAAATGATGCATGTGTGACATATAAGTTTCCGAGTACTGAAACGATGAGTATTTGCTAAAATGAAGAAATGACCAAGTATCGAAGAAAATGTGTGTTCGCTCTTAGCGAAGAAAATTGGTGTGATGCAACTACCATTAAGGGGAGTAGTATCTACTCGCTAGAAACAAAAGCGGAAATTCCAACAAAATAAATTTGAGTACTTTCTGTTTGGTTAACTGAAGTAGCATACTTGTCAGGATAATGGGCTTGAGTTAACAGGTGTGGTTCCTAAGTGACAACCTCTACGAGTTTTGGCCTGGGTTCCCAAAGGATTTAGCACAAGTTTTCAAAGTTTCGTATTCTGTGCGAAACTGTTTTGTGCATTGCGTAGGAAACACAATTTTTATGTATGTCCAAGATAAGTCATTGTCCCACAATTTCCCGGTATGCTTCCTTTCTGAATTCATGGGTAAAGACCCTCGCTCACCGATCAATCTTAAAATAGTATTTGGGTCCTTGTAGTTAGTTAAGTAAATAATTCGTTAATCCTTGGCAAGAGTTACCAACTCTTGTTGGTTGACTTGTTCGGCTCCTGGTAGTTGATGCTCATTTGAAAATCATTGTCCTTGTCACACCCCGACCATGTGAGACAACGAAACGTGGCGGAAACGTCGGGGAGTGTTGTAACAGAATTAATGTTTCACAACCATGGAAATTTAAAGTTTCGTTTTAAGTCACTAAGGCACAGGTCCGCCTAAGTATGTCTTGATAAGTCCTATGCATCATCTCCTGAAAACACATGTGAAAATAGGTACGTCAGCATAAAAATGCCTGTGAGATACATAGGTTTTGAGAAAATAGGATTCATGACTTATGTTTGAGAAAATGTTTAGTCATGAACCTTGTAATTTGCTTTGTCTTGTAAATCATTTGAAAAACGATAAGATCAGATGATATGTATAAATAAGAGAATAATGTAGGGTTAAATGAATAACCATGTAAGATGAGTTTGTATAAGATTAGTTGTTTGTAAATCAATGTCTTGTGAAAAGTATGTTATTTATATAAAATGTTGTATGTCTCAAACTGAAATGATTTAAATAACGCTACGACATGTAATACCATACAATCACTTATATATAGGAAGTACCAGCGGCGTATCCACCATGCTTGTATCATATTACACACGCCTCGTTACTTAATCACTTACTCAAACCAAACTACCAAAGTAAAATGTTCATGTCTAATGTAAATCATGTAATGTGTATCCAAAATGTAAGCATGTGATGAATAAAAAATGTACTAAGTATGATGAACAATGCAACAAATGGACATACATAGCATGTGAACTGTACTAAGTATGCAACAATAGACATACATAGCATGTGACATGAAACAACTGTACTAAGTATGCAACAATAGATATACATAGCATGTGACGTGAAACAACTGTACTAAGTATGCACACAATGGGCATACATAGCATGAAATGTAATGTAAAACATGTACTATAAATGTACAAATGAACATAGGAAGTATATGATGTGTAAACAGGAAAGCATAAAAGTAACAAGTAGGCACATGTGTTCCACCCCAAAATGTTTGGAAAATAGTAAAAGAGGGGTCTATGTACTCACTTGAGATTGTTTAGTAGTCCTTGAATAACAACCAAACAATGCTAGAGATCACGGATATCAAACGGCACCTAATATAGGTAACTATGTTAATAAACCGGACCTATATCGGAGGATCGGATAGAATGAGGGCTCGTAAACCAAATGAGTATGGGAACTCATGTAGTATGGTTTAACAAAGCCTACATACTAAATGAAACCTAGCCTAAGTGCTTTCGACCCATCGCGACCCATTAAGGTAGCTTATGCTACTTTAACGCGTCGTGCGAGCAAAAGCACACTCGAGACGTCTAACTAGCCCTATGACAAGTGTTATATGCCTAAACATGTAACATAATCAGTTATGTGACAAAAGTTTAGGTTACATATGCTTAATTACCAATTATACATGAAAGGGTATTCTGGTAATTTACCTAAGGCATATAAACTACCTATCATACAACTACTCATACGAAGCGACCATAAGGTATAACCTCGGAAGGTTATTCCCTATACACTATGGTCACCTAAGGTATTTGGTCGGATCCTAATGATCGACCAAATGGGTCGGGTTCGAAGGTATAAGCGATTTATCAGATCGCTTACCCTTACGACCCTAGACAACGTGGTAATCAGTAGGCATAGTCACAAGGGACTATAACCATTGTGATTACAATCACGTTGCGAAGTTCAAACGAACTTCTCATTGACCATAAACTGGTCAATGCAGAAAGTCAAACAAAGTTTGACTTTCAGACTCGAAAAGCAATAAAAGAACGAAGGAATACTACAAAGGGTCCCCGTAAGCAAATCGTGATCGAATAGCTTAGGTATGAAGCAAAAGCCTCAACTTAGAGCATTTAGATCAGATTTGGTGGGTTTTGAATGGAAGGCGGGTTGGGTATTTATAGTGTTTCTCGAACCGTTAGGATCGTTTCTTGGAAACCGTGCTTTGATCTTGGCCATACACCTCAAGATAGTGGTTTTACAATACCATGTGAGCCCCTAGTATTGCCCAATACCATGTGCAAGAGTGGATAGGACCAGATGCAATGTTTCTGAAGTTTCTGCTGATCTGGGGACTGCTTGCGCACCATAACACTCCCAGTGTTGAGGTGCGCAAGGACCAACTTTGGCAGAATGGCAGATTTGGTCCCTGTTAGTGTTTTGAGCTATTTCCGACACGTTTAAGGCCCGTTAACCCCATTTCAAAGCTCTAAAATGAAGTTAAAGTATAGGGAACTTAAAATGTGCTCAAAAATATCTCGGATGTCGGTTCGTTTGGCCGTACGATCGCGATGTTCGGTTAATTACGACGAAATGCGCATAAGCGCGAAAAACGATCCAAATGACGCGACGAATGGATTTTTCTTATGCCAAACACTAAAATAACATATTTTAGTGCTTACATAAAGTTTTGGATGTCCGGATGTATTCAGAACGTAAGTTATGCGTAGAAATGCAAATGCACTTTTTGACGCTTTTAGTCCCTGAATGACCCAAAGGTTTATTTTAGCACACCGAACACCTCAAAGCCTATTTCTAAGCTATGTAAAGGATATTTATGATATTTTTAACTTATGGTCATGTTCCGGAATGTCTGTTATAGTTCAAATTGGCATACTTTCGCAGTTTGTCAACTTTAGTCCCTGTAAGCGATTTAACTCGATTTTGCCATACCAAAGCCTTCAAAACTTATTTATAAGTTATGTAAAGCTTATTTAAGGTATGTTAAGCCTATTTCACTATTCCGGAGTGTACGTTGCATTAAACTGGTTATATCTACGCATCAGAGCGCGTATAACCCTCCAGAAAGCGATTTAAAGCTTGAAATCGAACAAGAGTTGATATGTGCAAACGATTCACATATTTTTACAAATCCCAGGTATGAAATACAATATTTCATTGGTTTGGAATTTGTTTGATGGTTGAAGTGACACAGGTGTCACAGTCTCCCCTACTTTAGGAAATTTCGTCCCGAAATTTAATTTTAGGAGAAACTTGTGAGGACGACGGTGATGTTTTCACTTTGAATGAACCCCTTGAACCCTAAGTAGAACTCTGGGCCATGATAGGGTTCTTAGCGAAATTGTCAATCCCTCAAAGTGAAGTCCTTGTAGCAGCAAAACATGGAGTTTCAAACTATGGATAGGAGAACGTTTCCCATGAAGACTTATCATAGGAAACTTAAATTTACGATTGGGAAGTGTCAGATAAAATGACATCGGTCAAAGTCCAAGACTTCTCCTGTATCATTACTCTTGCCACTATTGGTCTTTACACATGACAAAACTTCTTGTGGTTTCTGTGCACTGAATTCCACAATTATGTAGGCCTCCATAATTACGTACTTCCTTGCACAGTCCGCACAGTTCATTTCATAATGCGTATGGGAAAAAAATCAAACGAATAATCCTGTGGTGATTTAACTTGATTGCAATAGAGTCTCTTTAACTAGGTCACCAAAGGATTAGATCAACGAACAATCTCTTCAGCTAAACTACCCAAGAGAAATATTTAACTACATCAACGTAGGATGTCTTTAACTAGATTGTCGAACCAATCTATTTAACTTAGATCAACGTAGGATATCTTTAACTAGACCACCAGAGGGCCTTTTTAACTATATCAACGCATGATATATTCAACTAGATTGTCGAACCAATCTCTTAGATCAACGAATGATCTATTTAACTAAACTACCCATGGGGAATAGTTAACTACATCGACGTAGGATGTCTTTAACTAGATTGTCGAACCAATCTCTTCAACTATATCAACACATGTTGTCCTTAAACTTTGGAATAGTACTTTATAATCCAAGGGACTTAACTACAACGTAGAAGTCCATTAAGGATTTAAGATAGTACCTTTTTGAATATCCTACTATGAATCCCTCATATGAAGGTATGAAAGATTCTACGAGGATTTGGATAGCGAATATCCAGAGTATACAAAAACACAAAATGCATAAATGGAAAGACAAGATGCATAAACACATAGTCACATAACCACAAAATTGTTTATCTAGATCTTTAATTTGTAAGTTTTGTTTTGTTAATTACGTACATGCATTTAAAGCACACTAGGAATCCATTTCATGGATTTCATTTGGTACTTTAAACATTAGCAAGAATCTAACTATGAAGATAGAAAGATCTTCCAAAAATTCGATTTCGTTTTCAAGAAAACGCAATATTCGAATTAAGGTACAATAATTTGAATATACGGAAATACCCTTAGGTACCCTATTAAGAATTTATAGTGGTACTTTGGGTATTCGTACAGAGTTGTAACTTGCGCCTTGTACTTCGTTTCCTTGGAAGAAACGGGTACTTTGGATTTCCGTGGAAAACGCAAGAGATAATAAAATGGAAGAAATTACGGGGTAGTCTGTTCTTCAAGGAATACGGTTCCTTGATTGTCCGTATTGTAGAGGATACGTTGTTTATACATGCCATCACATTTGTACATTGCAATGTAAAATAAAAAGATTTATTTATAAACAACAACAATTGTTTCATGGACCTTGACTACAAAAGAAAATAATACATAAGGCTTGATTATTTCTAAACAACATTGTCTCCTAGTTGGTCCGATGCTCATCCCTGCGCTGGATTCACATTAGCAAGCTTTGGGCAATTTCTTCGGAAATGGCCCATCTCGCTACAGTTGAAGCAAGGACCTAGTGGAAGACGAGCTTGAGCAGGATTTACTTGAGGTTACTTTGGACCACCTTGGTTTGGGGTAAATCGACAAGCATTTGCCAGGTGACCGAGTCGCCCACATGATGCACATAAACGACACTGTAGGTGAGCTAAGTGGTGTGCATTACATTTGTCGCATATCGGTGCAGTACTGGCATAAGGTTTCCTTGCAGGAGGTTGAGTTGGTTGGTTGCGGGTGTTTTGGTTGGGTTGAGCAGCAATCGCACAATTCTGCGAAGCCTTACGCTTCTTAGACTTCTCAGGGGATCCAATCTGTTCATCCATGGTCTTTGATTCCTCGATTGGCTTCTTGTCACCCTTTCGAAAAAGTTTATGCTTTCTGATCTGAGATTCAGTCAAGGTTGCAGATAGCTCAATGGCCTGCCTAACCGTAGTGGGGTTACTACCAGTAACAATGTCCTGAACTGAGTCAGGGAGACCATCAATGTATTTCTCGATCGCCTTATCCAAAGGCGTAACCATGGTAGGGCACAACAGGCTCAGCTCTTCATATCGATCAGTGTATGCTCGATGTTCACCACTGTCTTGCTTAAGATCGTCGAATTCCCTTTCCAATGCCCTGATCTCGTGACGAGGACAGAATTCCTTCATCATCAGTGCTCGAAGTTCTTTCCAAGTTTGGGCCAGTGCCACTTCGGCACCCCTATCTCTCACCACACCGTTCCACCACGTCAAAGCTCGTTTCTCAAAGACACTAGATGCGAAATCTACCTTTCGCTCGTTTGGACATTGAACATGCCTGAAGGTGCTCTCTAGACTCTCGAACCATTGCAGAAGTGCAGTCGCTCCTTGAGACCCAGAAAACTTTGATGGCTTAGCCGAGTTGAACGTCTTGAAGTTGCAGAGGGCATTATTGTTGTTGAGAGCTTGGTAACATTGGGCAACGATGTTCGGGATTGCAACAGTTATTTGCTGTGTAATGACAGCTGCCAGATCTTCAATAGATACCGGATTTTCGCGTCGTGGAGGCATTCTAAAAGGGGAAACAAGAGAGAAAACAAATGAAATGGCATTGGGTAAGAATAGGATGTTACAATTTCCGACCAAAATCATGGGTGATGGTCATTTGTTTGAACCATGAAGCAAACAAACAACACAAAGGCTGAGTCAAAGCAAATAGATCCTCATAATGTATCGCGAAGACATGCTCGCCTATAAGTGGACACTCACCCCAAGAGTTCCCAGGTAAGAGTGACTGGTCCGATTATGTGGATTTCTACGAACACTCTAGCCTTAGACAGAAAACCCAGGGTACAGGCATCCACTCTTCCAGTTTGCACGTGTTCACACTATTTAGGACCCAAAACTTTGACGAGATTTTGAAAACTCAAAGGGTTCAAAACCTTATAACAGAGGGTTCAAAACCTTACAATAGAGGGTTCAAAACCTAGTAATCAATCATCCTAGAACAGATGATTAGTTTTCAAAGCGGTTTTGAAATTTATGTTCTTGTTGTGATTGTCGCCTAAGGATAAGTGACGGTATTGTTTTATGACTAAACGCAAGTAAACTTGCGTTAGGGTCCTAAGAAGGTTATAGACTAGGTCAAAGTATTACTAATAACCTAATTCCCTATAACCATTGGCTCTGATACCATCTTTTCTGTCACACCCCGACCACGTGAGACAACGAAATGTGGCGGAAACGTCGGGGAGTGTTGTAACAGAATTAATGTTTCACAACCATGGAAATTTAAAGTTTCGTTTTAAGTCACTAAGGCACAGGTCCGCCTAAGTATGTCTTGATAAGTCCTATGCATCATCTCCTGAAAACACATGTGAAAATAGGCACGTCAGCATAAAAATGCCTGTGAGATACATAGGTTTTGAGAAAATAGGATTCATGACTTATGTTTGAGAAAATGTTTAGTCATGAACCTTGTAATTTGCTTTGTCTTGTAAATCATTTGAAAAACGATAAGATCAGATGATATGTATAAATAAGAGAATAATGTAGGGTTAAATGAATAACCATGTAAGATGAGTTTGTATAAGATAAGTTGTTTGTAAATCAATGTCTTGTGAAAAGTATGTTATTTATATAAAATGTTGTATGTCTCAAACTGAAATGATTTAAATAACGCTACGACATGTAATACCATACAATCACTTATATATAGGAAGTACCAGCGGCGTATCCACCATGCTTGTATCATATTACACACGCCTCGTTACTTAATCACTTACTCAAACCAAACTACCAAAGTAAAATGTTCATGTCTAATGTAAATCATGTAATGTGTATCCAAAATGTAAGCATGTGATGAATAACAAATGTACTAAGTATGATGAACAATGCAACAAATGGACATACATAGCATGTGAACTGTACTAAGTATGCAACAATAGACATACATAGCATGTGACGTGAAACAACTGTACTAAGTATGCAACAATAGACATACATAGCATGTGACGTGAAACAACTGTACTAAGTATGCACACAATGGGCATACATAGCATGAAATGTAATGTAAAACATGTACTATAAATGTACTAATGAACATAGGAAGTATATGATGTGAAAACAGGAAAGCATGAAAGTAACAAGTAGGCACATGTGTTCCACCCCAAAATGTTTGGAAAACAGTAAAAGCGGGGTCTATGTACTCACTTGAGATTGTTTAGTAGTCCTTGAGTGACAACCAAACAATGCTAGAGATCACGGATATCAAACGGCACCTAATATAGGTAACTATGTTAATAAACCGGACCTATATCGGAGGATCGGATAGAATGAGGGCTCGTAAACCAAATGAGTATGGGAACTCATGTAGTATGGTTTAACAAAGCCTACATACTAAATGAAACCTAGCCTAAGTGCTTTCGACCCATCGTGACCCATTAAGGTAGCTTATGCTACTTTAACGCGTCGTGCGCGCAAAAGCACACTCGAGACGTCTAACTAGCCCTATGACAAGTGTTATATGCCTAAACATGTTACATAATCAGTTACGTGACAAAATTTTAGGTTACATATGCTTAATTACCAATTATACATGAAAAGGGTATTCTGGTAATTTACCTAAGGCATATAAACTACCTATCATACAACTACTCATACGAAGCGACCATAAGGTATAACCTCGGAAGGTTATTCCCTATACACTATGGTCACCTAAGGTATTTGGTCGGATCCTAATGATCGACCAAATGGGTCGGGTTCGAAGGTATAAGCGATTTATCAGATCGCTTACCCTTACGACCCTAGACAACGTGGTAATCAGTAGGCATAGTCACAAGGGACTATAACCATCGTGATTACAATCACGTTGCGAAGTTCAAACGAACTTCGCATTGACCATAAAATGAAGTGGCAGAATGGCAGATTTGGTCCCTGTTAGTGTTTTGAGCTATTTCCGACACGTTTAAGGCCCGTTAACCCCATTTCAAAGCTCTAAAATGAAGTTAAAGTATAGGGAACTTAAAATGTGCTCAAAAATATCTCGGATGTCGGTTCGTTTGGCCGTACGATCGCGATGTTCGGTTAATTACGATGAAATGCGCATAAGCGCGAAAAATGATCCAAATGACGCGACGAATGGATTTTTCTTATGCCAAACACTAAAATAAAATATTTTAGTGCTTACAAAAATTTTTGGATGTCCGGATGTATTCAGAACGTAAGTTATGCGCAGAAATGCAAACTTGTGCACTTTTTGACGCTTTTAGTCCCTGAATGACCCAAAGGTTTATTTTAGCACACCGAACACCTCAAAGCCTATTTCTAAGCTATGTAAAGGATATTTATGGTATGTTTAACTTATGGTCATGTTCCGGAATGTCTGTTATAGTTCAAATTGGCATACTTTCGCAGTTTGTCAACTTTAGTCCCTGTAAGAGATTTAACTCGATTTTGCCATACCAAAGCCTTCAAAACTTATTTATAAGTTATGTAAAGGTTATTTAAGGTATGTTAAGCCTATTTCACTATTCCGGAGTGTTCGTTGCATTAAACTGGTTATATCTACGCATCAGAGCGCGTATAACCCTCCAGAAAGCGATTTAAAGCTTGAAATCGAACAAGAGTTTATATGTGTAAACGATTCACATATTTTTACAAATCCCAAGTATGAAATACAATATTTCATTGGTTTGGCATTTGTTTGATGGTTGAAGTGACACAGGTGTCACAGTCCTTCTTCTGGACAAGCAACACCGAGGTTACTCAAAATGGGAAACTTGGTCTGTTAGCTTCCTTCTCTATCATCTACTGAAGCTACACTGTCAATCCTTGATTCTCCGAAGGTGTAAGTCGCTAAGGTGCATTGACTGCAGGCGCAGCGTCTGGAATCAAATTGATGTGAAGTTCGACTTGTCATTGAAGAGATAATTCAGGCGAGTCTTCGGCTTCTTCGTCCACGACATGAGCCAAAAAGGTAAAACATCCTTTGTCCAAGAAACTTTCGTGCCTCCAAGCACTAGAAATTTGTAGAGGCGTATCCTGCTTCATGAGCCACGATTGCTTCGTCGCTCATCATCGGGGTGTTGATAACAACCATCGCTCGATTGCTTGACAACTGGTCCATTCCAGTTATCACGTCGAGGCTTCCCATTAACTAGTTCTATCGAGTGCGGGTTATCTAACTTACCCCTTTACTAAACCAAGTATATTCCTAAATTCATGAGATACGAACCTATGGTCGGAACTGGTATGAAATAACATAGATGTAAAATTTTGGTTGACCGAGAACGTACCAGCAACCACATCTGGATTCTGGCATGCTTCACGAGCTCTGATGTTGGATGCCCCTTCACGGTCTTGGTTAGTCCTCCTTGGGAAATATTTTCTAAAGTGCCCCATGTTTCCACATCTGTAGCAGCCTCGAACCTTAACATTATTATTTCCGCCTTGGTTGTTGTTACCACCTTCTCCTTTTATGGGACTCTTCGCCCAACAGGCATCCTTGTTGTATCCCCACTTTCCGCACTTACCGCACTTAGGTTTCTGGCATCGACCTTCATGGTGAAACTTGCACTTATCACATCTCGGCTTAGTCCCCAAGTAAGTCTTAACATCGGCTTGATTGTTGTTAGGCAATCTTTCTTGAGGTACCCTTTGTCCCCACAGTTAAAACAACCTCGAACATATTTTTGTTCATCATTGGCCCTATTTTGATAGTCGTTGTTGCCGTTATTTCCTTCATGATTTCCGTCGCCATCTTGACCTTCGCTTCCATATCCCGTACAGATCTGGCACATCTCCTTGACATGCCCTACTTTGTCACAGACATCACTTTTTCCATTCCTACATGACCCAGCGTGATAAAGTGGGCAGTTACCGCACTTAGGTAGGTTGCCCATGTATTCCTTTTCCTTTTTGGCTTTGTTCTCGTCATTCATTCGGGTATCCTCCTAGAAGTCAGTGAGCTTCCTTTTGTTCTTTCCGGATGACTCTACCTGCGTTTCCTTCTTCTCGTCAGGGTTTGAAAACTCTTCCAGTCTAATAGCTTCTTTACTGAGTGCCACATTTAACTTGATCGCATCGATGGTTGTTGGCGGAGCTGATACCGCCATTAAGCGCCTGATCTGAGGCACCAGTCCCCAGATGAATGGCTCCAACCTTTTCAACTCTGGTTCCACTAGGTACGGAACAACTCGTGACAAATCGTGAAGTTTTTGTACGTACTCCGCCACATTTGGACCTTCCATCTTTAGCTTCCAGAATTCGAATTCCAGCTTCTGGATCGCCATCTGAGAACAATACTCCTCACGCATCATTTCCTTCAGCTCACCCCATGTTAAAGCATTCGTAGCAGCTATGCCCATTATTCGAATCTGAGAGTTCCACCATGACCAGGCCCCATCTTGAAACAATCTTGACGCATATAGGACTTGTTGCTCTGGCGTACATCCGCTCATTCAAAAAACAGAATCCATATTTTAGGTCCATTTCACAAAAGTTATGGCACCTCCAGTGCCATCGAAATGCGGAGGCTCGCGGTTGAGGAACTGCCAGTAGGTACAGCCATGCGGTGGGTTGTTTTCTGGGGTACCCCTGCTGGGTTCAGAGTGCAGGGCCTCGTGCTGTGCTATCGCTTGTGTGATGTGCGCTTGTAGTTCTGCCTCGGTCATGAGCAGCTGAATGATCTTTTGAGACATATTCTATGAAAAGTTTGGGTTGGTCAGGTCTCATTTGTTCAGGGAGTGTAAATAGTTGTTTAGAGATCATATGTATTTACACGAAATAAATCATCATATCAACACGTCAAGCAACAGCATACTCATAGCATAAGCAAGTAAATGGAATTATGTTAATTGAGAGCATAACAAACAAGTACGTACCTTACAGTCATTAGTAGCACGTCTAATGAGGATATTACGATTAGGTTTTCATTAAGCAGGTAAACGCATAATATCTCAATCATAGCATAAACAAGTAATTTAACAATGTATATAATGAGAATACTGCGATTGAGCTTTCATATATCAATGACCACAAATACCGTTTTACAAGTTCGTCAAATGTATCAAATCACAACAAAAGGGACTATAGGGTCACATCACCCAGGTCCAAATCATCTATCATATACAACAGTCATATACGCAAAAAGCGGTCTTCAAAAGTCTTCTCAATCTGGGCTCAATAGCAACACTCTCACCAAAAGTAAGTTATCTGCATAAGACCAAAAACCAACTACGCTGATGGTGGAGGAGGAGGAGGTGGAGAAGGAACAGGAAGCAAACTACGCACATGCGCGAGCTCCTCCTCAAGATCGTATACGATACACAACAGATAGTTGATCTGCTGCTCCATAGTAAGGAAACGAACATCAAAATCTGGGTATGGTAAGAGAGGAGCGGGCGGAGTCGCGAACGGTGACTGATAAGTGCAAGGTGGAGGATGCAGAATCCTCTCAAGATCCATGACTCTGCGACACAACATCTCCTGCTGGAGCTGTAAGGATAGGAGTAGTTCATCCCTCGTGTACCTAGTGTAATGGGAGGGATGGTATGGATCAGAAATAGGCATCGTGTTGGGCAGAAACCAGATCAGTGGCTCGCCCGATGGTGCAGAAGCAAAAGGTGCAGTATGTGAAAACTGTGGTATGAAGGGAAAAGCTGCTGACACAGGTGGTACAGGGCCAGAAGGCTGGCTAAACGGTCTTTCCCCTGGACGGGGTGGAGGAATATCCTGTAGGAACGTGACCGCTTGATCGGTGCGGTGTATGTCTGACACATGTGGGTGAAACGGGGCAATGTCAACTGGTGCATGTGTAGGTGCAGGTGGGGGAGTAACAGGTCTAACAAAAGGAGGCAAGTCATCGTCGTCCTCTATCCACCCATTGCGGGTGAATGCATAACGGGGATCTACATGGTCAGCAAAAGGAGCATGGTCTGCGGGTGCAGGTAGAGGGTCAGGCAAAGGTGGTGCAACAACTGGTATGTCAACGGGGTCATGCTCCGGTAGAGGATCATGAGCAGGTATGGGCTCGGGTGCAATCAAAGGTTCAGGGTCGACTGGTGCTAACTCAAGATCAGCGGGTATCGGCTCGAGATCAGCGGGTATGTCAAAAAGCTGATCGTCAGGAATGAAGTCGACCTCGTGCTCAGGATCATTGTCAGGATCAAACTCATCATCAAACTCGAAGTCCTGCGGAGGAACAGGTGCGGCAGACATAGCTGTGTCGGAATCAGAATCGGTGGGATAACGTTGTAATCCCAGTGCGTGTAGAGTAGTAGATGACACAGAGTCGAATGAATCAGGACCAGAATGGTCAGATGAAATCTCAACAACAGGAATATCAACAAGCGGAACAGCAATGACATCGGCGACTGGAGCCTCGACAAGTGGAACGACAACGGCATCATCGACTGGAGCTCCATCATCCTGGGCACCCTTAGGGGGACCCTCAATAAAAAGATCGATGTCGTCGTCAGACATGGCATCAAGAGGCAGATCCTCGAGAGGAAATGCTGCAAGAGAAAAAGGAGCAGGGATCTGAACAAGAAGTAGATCCTCACCAGGAAGACCATCAGCTAGCGGTATATCATCACCAAAATCTGGTAAAGCAAACGGCTGGAAATCATCAACTTCGTCACTCGTAGTGTCAGAGGTGAAAACCTCAGGGTCTGTGGCTATGTCATCATCCGAAACTATGGCCATAGGGTCTACTGTATCAGATACTCTACTCTCAGAGGAGGACATGGTGTCTGTAACAAGTCAATCACAACATATGCACATTCATCAACAATCATCAAATAAGCATGTAAGTAGTAACAATGTAAGCATGTATGCATCCTAGCCTTCCCAAGACTATCCCACCCAGCCTCTCAGACTGAACCACCTAGTCTCTCAGACTAAACCTCCCAGTTTCTCAAACTAAACTACCCAGCTAATCTCTCAGACTAACTCCCTAGTCTCTTAGACTGATTACCCAACTGGTATCTCAGACTAACTCCCCAGTCTCTCAGACTGAATTATAAATGAATTCTTTGAAATGTATTTTGTGTCTTTTATTGGTAAAAATGTTTGTTTCATGGATCTGGACATTTTGTGTATGCAATGAAAACATGTTTGTGAAAACATTTTCGTGAGAGCCGTAATGATCATAGTCTAGACTCGAGAAAGAATCCTAGTTCACTACGATCGAAGGCTCTGATACCAAGCTGTCACACCCTGACTTTTACGGAAGCGTGGTTATTGGTGTGACTTCTTAATACCATATCATTCAATCATAACAATGCTATATGATAAAACCATAAGATGTTCATCCATAAATATTAACTTTGAAAATAACACAACATACTTGTTTGAAACATCGACACCAAATTTAAGTTACAAACCATAATATGTTTTAATGAGTTCACGAAGACTCGGCAACATAACTTAGACCAACCCGAGCTTAGGACCATGTATCTCGTCCAGGAGTAAGATACATCTCCTAAACCCTATGACCTCGGATGACATCTTTTATTTAAGCGCAGCTTGAGAACATGCACACACCTGCCAGATCCATTAATTCCTAGAAATACATGTAACTTAAAAATATAAACAAAAGTTGAGCGAGTTCATGTGTATGTGTATGAATAAACCTTTAAAGTATGTTTGTATGTATGTATGTATGTCCCTGGTATGTAGCAATAAGGAAAAGAGATCGCCAATGGGTTGCAAAACCAACGGTATGTGTGAAAAATGGTGCAGGAAGACTCAAACCTAGCGGATTTTGCCACGGCTTCAGTTTGTGGACATAGTCACCACATGGGCCACCCTGGTCCTCATGGGTGTGGGCTCGCTACACCCAAATAGATCTATCATTCATGTCCCTCGGTCCTACGACGAGGATTAAAGGCCTTAAGTGTTGTACCCACCACTCACATGATCTAGCAGTAACCCTCCTTAGCTAACCATACCATGTATAAAATCTTTGTAAATAATTGTACCATGTATTTCACCCCCGAAGTATAAAACTTAAAACAGTAAAAGAAAAGGGGGACATGAACTCACAGTATTGCGTCTTCAGGATCGTAACCCAAATCTCTTCAGCAAACCCGACTACCTACATCGTACTAATGTCTATTAGACAAACGGGTCGTGCCTTGCCTTAGTGTTTACGTTTTTTAGTTACGTTTCTTTTAAGTCCTCAATATTATTCCAAGTTATAATTAGTTTTGGAATAATTGTTTAAACAGTATTTTGTAATAATACTTCTCAAGTATTCATTTTCGTATTTCCTTCCCAAGGATGGGGGTATCTCATACATGTATATTCGTATTCTTATATTGGTATATCTTGCCTTGTATTGGCGTCGTATTCCGGTGTGTACGTATCTTAATAAATATCCCATATATATTCCCAAAACAATATATTTTCAAGTCTCACTTTAGAAAATATATATAAACTTATCTTATCCGAAAATAATGTATTACAAGAAAAAAATATATATATATTTTTCTCAAAAATCATATATCTTCTAAATATTCTAAGGAAAACATATTTTTATTTTCCCAAAAATAATATATTTTTCTCCTTGTCAAAATATGATATAACTTTGTAATATTCACAAAAATCATATTTTCATTTCTTGCATCCAAAATAATATTTACCAAAAATATGTTTATAACGGTATTTTCCGGAATATTTTGTAAGTTACGTTCTATCGTTCGGTTTCACAATATTAAGTGTGTAACTTGTGTAATTATTCCTTTGTGATTTTTGGTATTATTTTGGATTGTAGATTCTTGGTATTTTGTTAAGTTATTTTACTTTAAATCCTAAAATAACATAACTATTATACATCAAGTATACAAATAATCACACGCAATGTGTTATTAATGTAAATATATATTCTAAATACATATTTAGTTATTTTTATTTATAAAAGCCACCCTCCAATACTTGTATTTTTGTAACAAAATTTATGGCAAAGTTTACATTGAAAACCATAGTTTAAAACACACTTGTAAATATTTGTTTAGAAAATATTTTTCTAAGTGTTTGTATTTTTAGAAAATTTCGCCATAGTTTCCCCTAAAATGGAGGTGTCCATGCTATTAAAGCATATCATTTTCTTTTCAAAAATCACCACAAACAATCAACAATTAACCCTAGACAACTTATACTTACCAAGTGCAAAACTATACAATTTACATAACAACATAAAGTTGATCTTTCACAAAAACTTGTAGTAACTTGGTAGTGTTTTTAGTAGACTTAGTTACCCGTTAAAGTGTGTTTATTTCTTTAAAAATCTCATTCTTAAAAGATTTGAGTGTTTACAACTTGTTAGATGATTTTTCCAAAAATCATTCTTTTGATTTTTTTCTTGTAAACAAAGTGTTCTTATACTTGTTTCAACACTAGAAACATGATTGGTTTTCTTTAAAACAATGTTTATACAAATTTTGTTATTTAACTTGGTTCCTTTGGAAAACTATTTTAGAAATCATCCACTCGCAAGACTTTTATCTTGTTTAAATCATCATCTTATGAAAACAACTTTTATCATTCGAGTTCATGTTGCATAAAGCATGGTGATCTTGGTCTTTCACAAGATCATCACTTTAACTTACTAGATCATGTGTTTAATCACAATCTAGTAGGTTACTTATGATGTCTAGCACCACTAACACTAATGATCGATCAACAAGAAGCAAACAATCATAAATCAACAAGATTTCATATGTTTATAAGCTTATGTTAGAGATTTATGATTATGTCTTTTAATGTCCATCATGCTTAACAATGTTCATCACTTAATATCCAACTATATATGAAAGATCAAGAGATCATAAGAGCCTTACTACTAGCACAAGACTAGGGAAGAACACTTGATGTTGGTGATGACAAAAGTGATGGATAAGAGCAAATGATGAAGGTCCTTCAAGATCCAAGACCACCAAACCTTCTAATCTTGTTTCTTACACCTTGTGGGGAGCTTGGAATGGATGAACTTGAAATGAAAATGGTGATGGTGGTGATGGGGGTTCACGGCCGAGAGAGAGGGAGAGAGAAGGAGAGGTGAGTTGTGGTGAAGATGGAATGAGATCATGTGTTCTTATAACCATATAAGAGTTTTGTCCAATGGGTCCTGTGTCTTCAAAGTACACTACACAATCTTCTCCGAAATCAAGAGAAGATTAACAAGATCTAGCAAGATTATGGAGATCAAGGGTGGGCCACCTTGTAACCGTCCCAGGGGGGGTCTCTAGTTGGGTTTAAATCATAAGTTAGATAATTAGTTGAAAACTAAGTGTATTAGGTAGTGTTTATGTGTATCTTGCATTATGTAGTGTGTTAGGGTGTTCGGGGATCATAACTAGCTCAGAATTAATAAAACAATGCTTCTAGTATAATTTTGGTGTTTCGGGTAGTGTCCGGTTGTTTGGTTAGATACTGGTTCGTTAAAGTGTCAAACTATTCCGTTTAGTGATCTTTATGTTACCTTTTGTGACACTTTTAATTCCTGACACTTAGGAAAGTATCCAGGACCATTTTGCCATATTTTTGCATGTTACTAGCTCATTAAATTGCTGAATTTTGCTGAAATATGCAGAATTCTGCACTTTATGTGGGTTTTAGGCACTTTCCGGCACTCAAACTATCACCTAGTGACGCAGTTTTATGGTCCTTACTTCCCTACATACTATACTAGTGTAGAACTTGGTTTCTAGCTCATACTAGGTCTCAAAACACTGTCTGTCTATGTACTGAATATCGTCAGAAATTTACTGAGTTATCCGCTAACTGTGCTAACTGTTCTTTGTGCATCGTTTATGTCACTAAGTGTTTGTATGTAGTAATGATGTGACAGTATGAAATGTGATGCACATGTAAGTATGAGGCAGAAATCAGAAAGCAGTTTAAGTATAATTCAGCACAATCATTAAGCACTAATCAATATTAATTAATTGTACGGATACCTATATTTTTTACGGTTGTCACATGGTCAACACAAAGTTCGTTTGAACTTTGCAACGTGAGTGTAATCACGATGGTTATAGTCCCGTGTGACTATACATACTGATTACCACGTTGATTAGGTGTAGTGACGAGTCATAGTTTCGGTCAAAATGCGTATTTATGCGTATTTTGTAACCAAACTATTCTTGGGTATCAAAACTGTTTGTTTTGATATCAAACCTGTTTTTCTAACTTAGTTAAACATGTTTCAACATGTTTAACTCGTCACTCTTAGTCTAGTGCTTGTATAGGGTCGTAAGATAAGCGGTCTTAACAACCGCTTAGACTTTCGAACCCGACCCGTTTGGTCTATCATTAGGATCCGACCAAGCGTGTTAGTGACCATAGTTGTATAACGAATAACCTTCCGAGGTTATACCTTATGGTCACTTCGTTTAGTTAGTTGTATGATAGGTAGTTTATATGCCTTAGGAAAATGACCAAAATGCTCTTTTCATGCATAATGGGATTTTAAGCATATGTAACTTAAACTTGTGAGTTCAGGATCGGATCGTAAACGATCACTAGATCTGCGATGGATTCGATTTAACGTGCGGAATCCGTTAAATCGAACCGTAATCGTGCGTGAAAACGTAATTAAACAACGTTTTATTACGTAACGACGACAACCGAACAGAGTTTCGACTCAATCTCTACAAAGAACATTCAAAATATGATAAACATGACGTAATCCTGCAGCAGTTCGGTACAAGAACAATGGGACCGTTTGAAATGAGAAACCAAGCTGCCTATTTATAGGCATGACCCTGTCCGTTTGAAACTGGCATGATCCAGTTCAAACGGTCACGATTAATACCCTTCCGTTTGAAGCTGACAAAGTATGGTTCAAACGGAACCCATTCAAACGTGATGCCCATTTTCAAACGGTCACGTCATTTTCAAACGTGATGGCCACTAAACATAAAATCAAATATAAAATCTTGTCTCATGTGTGAATCTGCATTCTGTTTCATATGATAATATAATATCATGATGTAATGGATGAGATCACTTGTATGATGTCATCATCAAGAATGATGACATCATCCTTGTTCCGAACCGCAACGAATCCAAGACTTGATATAAGATGAAGTCAACAGACATATGCACCAACAGTCTCCCCCTTGGATGTTGACGGAGTCTTCAGTACGAGACTTTAGTACGTCAAAACTTCAGTCTTAATCAGTCTTCACGCTTTCCAAAAAAATTGACGCTAAGCATCCTTCAAACTCTCTCTGTCTCTTCAATCATCATTATCAGCTATTCTCCAGAATCTGAGACTGGCTCTTTCACTTCCAATACCCTTTGCCTGACCTCTCCCATCAACCGGTGGAACATACTTCGCTTCTATCTTCATCCAACATTCAAAGTGGTTAGCCTGAACCCAGTTCTTAAATCTGCTTGACCATCCCGCATATTCATCTATGTTCATCAACCTGGGAGGCTTTTGCATTGTTCCCAATTCGTTCTCCATGTTGACGTTTTGCATAAGACTACCCAAGGTTTGTCCTGCTGCCATACCACTGCCGGCGTAGAAGTTGTAGAAATCTTGGTTTTCCATTTTTAGATTTACCAAATATATATATATATATATTTTACATTTACAATTTTCACAAAATCAGACTATCGAACAATATCACGAACACTATGGACTTTTTAGAGAAATCAGATCCTCAAACGGTCAGGTAATTTTCAAACGGTCAGGTGTTTGTTCAAACGGTCAGGGGTTTGTTCAAACGGTCAGGTGCTTGTTCAAATGGTCATGTGTTTGATTTCAAACGGTCAGGCGTATTCAAACGGGCAGGTGTTTGTTCAAACGGTCAGGTGTTTGTTCAAATGGACATGTCAATTTTTCAAACGGTCAGGTTAGTTTTTCCAACGGACAAGTCAATTTTCAAACGGTCAGGTCTGTTTTTCAAACGGTCATGCATGCCTCGTTCAAACGGTCACCAATTTTTAGTCCATTTTTACCACTTTTACTTCGAGTTTAGATCTGATATTCTCAAGGGTTTGTTAAAACACAGTTTTACACACACTGTCCAAAATTCAGTCCATTTTGTCCGGCCAAACGTCCAGAAATCAAATTTTGTGTAGAAAAACCAACTGATTCAGGTGTATTTACTCATAACTGGCTCTGATACCAATTGTAGGATCGATTTGACCGATCAAATGAGTCAATTTGAGTGAATACACACTATTTAAGTGGCGGAAACACCTAAACAGCTTAGAATCAGATAGAATGGAGTAGAAAACAGAAGAATGTAACTTTAATACTCGTTTCTCATTCACTAATCACTTGAAAATCCGGCAGAGTAACAGTACATGACAGAGCTGACCGTTTCAAATGAGAAACACACAAGCCTATTTATAGGCAAAGCCCCTGTCCGTTTGAAACTGACATGACCTGTTCAAACGGTCACGACCAGTTCAAACGGTCATGATTCTAATTCCTGTCCGTTTCAAAGTTACAAGTCACCTTCAAACGGTCACCCTTAAAAATAACATAAACATTACATTTCAGCCCCCTAAACTATACAAACTTGACAAATTAGACCCTAGACTTAAGACATAGGCTTTAGACATCTTTGCACTAACAAAACTTTTGTCATTTAACTGATTATGCAACATATTTAAACATGTTTAGGCATATAATACTTGTCATAGGACTAGTTAGGCGGTTAGAACGCGTTTTACATGAACGACGCGTTAAAGTAGCGTAAGCTACCTAAACGAGTCGTAATGGGTCATAAGCACTTTGGATAGGTTTCGATTTAGTATGTAGGCTTTGTTAAACCCTATCATATGAGTTCCAACACTCATTTGGTTTACGAAACCTCATTCTATCCGATCTTCCGATGTAGGTCCGGTTTATTAACATAGTTACCTATATTAGGTGCCGTTTGATTCCGTGATCCCTCTAGCATTGCTTGGTAGTTATTCAAGACTTCTAAGCATTCTCAAGTGAGTACATAGTTCCCCTCTTTTACCGTTTTAAACTGTTTTGGGGTGATTCATATGTGCTAAATGATTTCGAGTCTTTTAAACAAATGTTATGGTTTATATTACTTTTGGAACTGTTTGGTCTATGTGAACCGTTTGGAACTGTTTGATTTATGTGAACCGTTTGGAACTGATTAATTGATGTGAACCATTTGGAACTGTTTGATTTATGTGAACCGTTTGGAACTCATTGATTGATGTGAACCGTTTGGAACTCTTTGATTTATGTGAACTGTTTGGAACTGATTGATTGATGTGAACCGTTTGGAATTGTTTGAACCGTTGGGTTAGGGAAGTGAATAGGTAACGGGGCGGGTGTAATGTGTTAAAAGCATGGTGGATACGCCGCTGGTACTTCCTATATATAAGTGCTTTTAATACATTATATACCGTTGCGTTATCTAGATCATTTGGGCAAGTGTTATCAAAATAAAGTTATATTACAAGGTTTTTCTAACAATATAAACCATTCGAGTTTTATTAACAAAAACAATTTACAATCTGGGTTTACATAAACAAATGTTTTAAATTAAGATTCATGGTATCGAGGTTTTATGAATTATAACTAATCTGTTTTGACTTGGTTATTTAATTTACAATACAAATATTTTACAAAACTAAGTTTTCAAATATCAAATAACAAAGTTGTTTGAGTTATTTCAAAAGGTAAACGAGCCATTAATCTGACACTCTTATAAAACCTATGTACTCGTCGGCATTTTTATGCTGATGTATTTTCACATATGTTTCAGGTACCATAGTTGATGATGTTTGATGATGATATTGATGCCTGCTCACATAGGAATGGACGAGGCCTTAGTGACTTAATAACAATGAAAGTTAATTTGTTCATGTTTTGTTTCTAGTTTCAATACAATGTAATAAACTTAATTCAATAAAACAAAACTTTTATCCATGTGTTGTGAAAAAATGATTCTGTTACGACACTCCCCGACGTTTTCGTCGCTGTTTGTTGTTTTAACGCGGTCAGGGTGTGACAGAAAAGTTGGTATCAGAGCCCATGGTTATAGGGAATTAGGTTATTAGTAATGCTTTAACCTAGACTATAACCTCCTAGGATCCTAACGCGAGTTTACTTGCGTTTACTCATAAAACAATACCGTTGCCTATCTTTAGGTAACAACCACAACAAGAACACAAATTTCAAATCCGCTTTGAAAACCAATCATCTGTTCTAGGATGATTTATTACAAGGTTTTGAACCTTCAAAGTTTTCAAAATCTCGTCAAAGTTTGGGTCTTATAGTGTGAACACGTGCAATCTGGAAGGGTGGGTGCCTGTATCCTGAGTTTTCTGTCTAAGGCTAGAGTGTTCGTACAAATCCACATAATCAGACCAGTCACTCTTACCTGGGAACTCTTGGGGTGAGTGTCCACTTATAGGCTAAAGCATGTCTTCGCAATACATTACGAGGACCTATTTACTTTGATTCAGCTTTTGTGTGTCGTTTGTTTGCTTCGTGGTTCGAACAAATGACCATCCTCCATGCTTTTTGGTCGATAATTGTAACATCCCATTCTTACCCAATGCTACTTCACTTGTTTTCTTTCATGGTTCCTCTTTTAGAATGCCTCCTAGACGTGACAATCAGATACCTAATGACGAACTGGCAGTTATCATTACGCAACAAATGGTTGCTGTACTCCCAACCCTCATTGCTCAAGTTAACCAAGTCTACAATAACAACAATAAAGCCCCATGTAACTCCAAGACGTTCAACTTAGCTAAGCCATCAAATTTTTGGGGTCTCAAGGAGCAACTGCACTTCTGCAATGGTTCGAGAGTATAGAGAGCACCTTCAGACATGTTCAGTGTCCAAACGAGCGAAAGGTTGAATTCGCATCTAGTGTCTTTGAGAAACGAGCTTTAACATGGTGGAATGGTGTGATGAGAGATAGGGGTGCCGACGTGGCACTAGCTCAAACCTGGGAAGAGCTTCGAGCTCTAATGATGAAGGAATTTTGTCCTCGTCATGAGATTAGGGCATTGGAAAGGGAATTGGACGATCTTAAGCAAGACAGTGGTGAGCATCGAGCTTAAACGGACCGTTATGAGGAGTTAACTCTGTTATGCCCGAACATGGTTACGCCTTTGGATAAGGCAATAGAAAAGTACATTGATGGCCTCCCTGACTCAGTACAAGACATTGTTACTGGTAGCAACCCCACTACAGTTAGACAGGCCATTGAGCTATCCACTACCTTGACTGAATCTCATATCATGAAAGGTAAACTTTTCCGAAAGGGCGATAAGAAACCGACCGATGAATCGAAACCAAAGGATGAGCAGACTGAATCCCCCAAGAAATCAAAGAAGCGAAAGGCTTCTCAGAACTTCGCCGTGGTTGCTCACAATGATCAAGCAGTCCCCAACCAACCGGCTCAACCCCCTGCTAGGAAGCCATACAACGGAACTGCACCCTTGTGCAACCAATGTAACCTTCATCATCATGCTAGTGTGAAGTGCCGCAAATGCCTAATTTGTAGACTTATAGGTCATACAGCAAGGGTTTGCCCAGCTGCAGCTGCACCAAATCAAGCTGACAACAATCCTGCTCAAGCTCGTTTTCCACCAGGTTCTTGCTACAACTGTGGCGAGATGGGCCATTTCTGAAGAAATTGCCCAAAGCATGCTAATGCGAATCCAGCGCAAGGATGAGCATTTGACCGACTAGAAGACGACGTTGTTTAGAAATAATCAAGTCTTATGTATTATTTTCTTTTGTTGTCAAGGTCTATGAAACAGTTGTTGTTGTTTATAAATAAATCTTTTATTTACATTGCAATGTACAAATGTGGTTGCATGTATAAACGACATATCCCCTACGATACCGACAATCAAGGAACCGTATTCCTTGTAAAACAACCTACTCACAAAATTCTTCCATCTTATGATTTCTTGCGATCTCCACGAAAATCCTAAGTACTCGTTTCTTCCAAGGAAACAAAGTACAAGGCGCAAGTCACAACTCTGGATGGATACCCAAAGTACCACTATAAATCCTTAATAGGGTACCTAAGGGTACTTTCGTAGATCCTTAATTGGATTCCTTAATTCGAATGTTATGATTCCTTGTAATCGAAATCAAATTCGTATAAGATCATCCTATCTTTGCAGATAGATTCTTGAGGACGTTGAAGTCCATCGACTGGGTTCCTGGCATACCTTGAATACCCATGTTCAAATCGACAACAAGTTAATAAAAATTAATAACAAGATAATAACAAATTAATAACCAAAAAACAATTATGTGCTTATGTGTTTATGTGTTAACCTAATCAAAGTTAAGCTTATTCAATAAATTCTATTCCCCTTCACATTATAAAACAAACTGTGAGAACTGTGCAAGGAATTACGTAATTATGGATGCATACATAATTATGGAATTTAGTGCACAGAAATCACAACAAGTTTTGTTATGTGTCTAAAGTTAACTCTATTCATTTCCATTTTTGATGGAGAACCCGTTGAGGAAAATGAAGCATCCAATTCATTTTTGCTTCCGAAGAATATCCGTTGAGGGAAATGAATATCCTTTTGTTTATTCCTTCATTTCCATTTCTGATGGAGAACCCGTTGAGGAAAATGAAGCATCCATTCATTTTCGCTTCTGAAGAGTATCCGTTGAGGGAAATGAATATCCTTTTATTTATTCCTTCATTTCCATTTCTGATGGAGAACCCGTTGAGGAAAATGAAGCATCCATTCATTTTCGCTTCTGAAGAATATCCGTTGAGGGAAATGAATATCCTTTTGTTTATTCCTTCATTTCCATTTCTGATGGAGAACCCGTTGAGGAAAATGAAGCATCCATTCATTTTCGCTTCTGAAGTATATCCGTTGAGGGAAATGAATATCCTTTGATTATTCCTTCATTTCCATTTCTTACAAAGAATCTGTTGAGGAAAATGAAGCATCCATTCATTTTCGCTTCTGAAGAATATCCGTTGAGGGAAATGAATATCTTTTGTTTATTCCTTCATTTCCATTTCTGATAAAGAACCCGTTGAGGAAAATGAAGCATCCATTCATTTTCGCTTCTGAAGAATATCTGTTGAGGGAAATGAATATCCTTTGATTATTCCTTCATTTTCATTTCTAATAAAGAACCAGTTGAGGAAAATGAAGCATCCATTCATTTTCGCTTCAGAAGGATATCCATCGAGGGAAAAATGAATATCTTATTCTATAATCCTCCGTTCCCACTTCTGATAAAGAACCCGTGGAGAGAAATGAATCATCCATTCATTTTCGTTTCTGAAGTATATCCAGTGGGAAATGACAGGATTATGCCCTGCATATCTTTGATGGGTTACTCTACGCAAATAGATGACACCCTAGATACCATGCAAGATAATTATTTAACACAACGTCACAGACAGACTCCTATAAATAAATTTCGGGATGAAATTTCCTAAAGTAGGGGAGACTGTGATATCTGTGTCACTTCAGCCATCAAACAAATACCAAATCAATGAAATATTGTGTTTCATACTTGGGATTTGTATAAATATGTGTATCATTTGCACATATCAATTCTTGTTCGATTTCGAGCTTTAAATCGCTTTCTGGAAGGTTATACGCGAACTGATGCGTGAGTGTAATCAGTTTAATGCAACAAACACTCTGGAATAGTGACATAGGCTTATCATACCTTAGATAACCTTTATATAACTTAGAAATAAGTTTTGGAAGGTTTGGTGTGTCGAAATCAAGTTTATTCGATCGCATGGACTATTTGCGTCAAACTGCAAAAGTCTGCTGATTCGTATGGTATCGAACATTCCGGAACTTGAACATAAGTTAAACATGCCCTAAATATCCTTTACATAGCTTAGAAATAGGCTTTGAGATGTTTGATGCGCAAAAATAAACTTTTGGGTCAAACAGTGACTAAAAGCGTCAAAAAGTGCACAAGTTTGCATTTTCGCGCATATCATATGTTCTGAATATATCCGGACATCCAAAAATTTATGTAATCACTAAAATATTTTATTTTAGTGATTGGCATGATAAAATTCCATTCGTCGCGTAATTTGGATCGTTTTTGCGTACATTACGACTTCCGTCGTAATTAACCGAATAACGCAACCGTACGACCAAACGAACCGACATCCGAGATGTGTTTGAGCATATTTTAAGTTCCCTATACTTTAACTTCATTTTAGAGCCTTGAAATGGGGTTAACGGGGCTTAAACGTGTCAAAAATGCATCGAAAACCAAGTTTTTGGGCTGCAGGGACCAATTTTGACAATCGGCCAAACATTGGCTCAGGAGGGGCGCGTAAGATGAAGCCCATTTCTTATGCAGGGTGCGAGAGACCCCCAGATCAGCAAAAATCATTTTCCAGCAAAACCCAGCTGTTCCTTTGTTTTGCACATGGTTTCTTTCACTCTATGGGCTTGTTTTAGGCACCCATAGTATTATAATTCAGTGGGCACACATGGAGGGCCAAGATTGAAGCTCGTTTATCGAGGAACGATCCTAACGCTGGTCCGAAATCTATAAATACCCACCTTGAATTCACTTGTTTCTTCACACTTGATCTGAGTTTATGCTCTAAGTTGAAGCTCTTGCTTCATACCTGAGTATCTTAGATCAAGTTCTTCCTAGCTTGGACCTCTTGTAAGTTTCTTTCATGCTTTTATGCGTTTTAAAGCACGAAAGTGAAACAGTGTTTGACTTTCTGCTTCGACCAGTCAATGGTCAACACAAAGTTCGTTTGAACTTTGCATCGTGAGCATAATCATGATGGTTATAGTCCCGTGTGACTATACCTACTGATTACCACGTTGATTAGGTGTAGTGACGAGTCATAGTTTCGGTCAAAATGCGTATTTATGCGTATTTTGTAACCAAACTATTCTTGGGTATCAAAACCGTTTGTTTTGATATCAAACCTTTTTTTCTAACTTACTTAAACATGTTTCAACATGTTTAACTCATCACTCTTAGTCTAGTGCTTGTATAGGGTCGTAAGACAAGCGGTCTTAACAACCGCTTAGACTTTCGAACCCAACCTGTTTGGTCGATAATTAGGATCCGACCAAGCATGTTAGTGACCATAGTTGTATAGGGAATAACCTTCCGAGGTTATACCTTATGGTCACTTCATTTAGTTAGTTGTATGATAGGTAGTTTATATGCCTTAGGAAAATGACCAAAATGCCCTTTTCATGCATAATTGGATTTTAAGCATATGTAACTTAAACTTTTGTCATTTAACTGATTATGCAACATATTTAAACAAGTTTAGGTATATAATACTTGTCATAGGACTAGTTAGGCGGTCCAAACGCGTTTTACGTGAACGACGCGTTAAAGTAGCGTAAGCTACCTAAACGAGTCGTAATGGGTCATAAGCACTTAGGATAGGGTTCGATTTAGTATGTAGGCTTTGTTAAACCCTATCATATGAGTTCCAACACTCATTTGGTTTATGAAACCTCATTCTATCCGATCTTCCGATGTAGGTCCGGTTTATTAACATAGTTACCTATATTAGGTGCAGTTTGATTCCGTGATCCGTCTAGCATTGCTTGGTAGTTATTCAAGACTTCTAAGCATTCTCAAGTGAGTACATAGTTCCCCTCTTTTACCGATTTAAACAGTTGGGGTGATTCATATGTGCTAAATGATTTCGAGTCTTTTAAACAAATGTTATAGTTTATATTACTTTTAGAACTGTTTGGTCTATGTGAACCGTTTGGAACTGTTTGATTTATGTGAACCGTTTGGAACTGATTGATTGATGTGAACCGTTTGGAACTGTTTGATTTATGTGAACTGTTTGGAACTGATTGATTGATGTGAACCGTTTGGAATTGTTTGAACCATTGGGTTAGGGAAGTGAATAGGTAACGGGGCGGGTGTAATGTGTTAAAAGCATGGTGGATACGCCACTGGTACTTCCTATATATAAGTGCTTTTAATACATTAAATACCGTTGCGTTATCTAGATCACTTGGGCAAGTGTTATCAAAACAAAGTTATATTACAAGGTTTTTCTAACAATATAAACCATTCGAGTTTTATTAACAAAAACAATTTACAATCTGGGTTTACATAAACAAATGTTTTGAGTTAAGATTCATGGTATCGAGGTTTTATGAATTATAACTAATCTGTTTTGACTTGGTTATTTAATTTACAATACAGATATTTTACAAAACTAAGTTTTCAAATATCAAATAACAAAGTTGTTTGAGTTATTTCAAAAGGTAAACGAGCCATGAATCTGAAACTCGTATAAAACCTATGTACTCGCCGGCATTTTTATGCTGACGTATTTTCACATATGTTTCAGGTACCATAGTTGATGATGTTTGATGATGATATTGATGCATGCTCACATAGGAATGGACGAAGCCTTAGTGACTTAATAACAATGAAAGTTAATTTGTTCATGTTTTGTTTCTAGTTTCAATACAATGTAATAAACTTAATTCAATAAAACAGAACTTTTATACATGTGTTGTGAAACAATGATTCTGTTACGACACTCCCCGACGTTTCCGCCGCGGTTTGTTGTTTTAACACGGTCGGGGTGTGACAGCCTTGGCTGCTGAGGTGAGGAGAAACAAAAGGCAAAATAGTCTATGGTTTTTTCTTTTCATTATCCTTCTTTACAAGATTTTATCGAATTATGTATATGTAATTTTCAATTCACATATCAGACTAGGTACTTCTCTTTTGTACAGTCTGAAACTTGGAGTGATTATGAGCTTACTTTCATCCATGGTGTGTTAGGATATGGTAGAGATGATTATCCATTTAAACTTAAGATCATTCATTATATCGTTTACATAATTTTGTTTTATTTTTGTGGATATTGAGGTTTGATTGTGATTTAAGAGATTAGGTGGGAAAAAGGTGGGCTCACAGAGGTGAGTGGTTTCGCAGTGGTGGTTGGAGGCTGTGGTTTTAGGTGGAGGTTAGGGTGTTTGATGATTTGGTTACAGACAAAGAAATGAGAGAGAAAAGGGGAGTGGGTGGGATCAAGGTCGGTGGTGTGGTGGTTGCCGGAATATCGTGGTAGTGTCAGTTAGGTTGGAGAAGAAAAGGGTGGGGGTGGAGTGGACCAAGGGTGGTGGTGCGGTGGTCGTCGAAAAATCATGGTGGTGGCAGTTTGGGTGGAGAAGAAAGGTGGGGGTGGGGTTGTTACTTTTTTTAATAAGTGGGTCCCATATTTAAATATATCTATTTATTTAATAGTTTAAGTTATTTTGTTTTGTAGTAAGAGTATTTTTGTCATATCACACTCACTTAACTGCGAAAACTAACTGATGTTAGGCCGAGCGACTATCCAAGAACGAATGTGCAAAAGTTGGGGACTATAGCTGTAATTTTAGAAGTGTAGCGACTATAGGTGTCACACCCTCAAATTCCACATGCGGAGTATCACCGCGAGGCGTCTAACTGCCCAGGATGTGATTCCTACATGCAATCAAGTCGGTTTCTAAGTGATGTATAGAATAGGTTCATAAACTGTGCGATCGAAATACTAATTATGAATCATGACAAGCAGTGTGTGATTCGTTTCATATATATATGGACTTCCCACTAATTGTGCGGCTCACTAAATGGGCTTGTGTAGTCCAACGCATATGAGGCCCAAGAAACCAATTAATTTGTCTGTTTTAAATCAAGAAATTTTAGTGTGCGGTTAGGAATCGATTGTGCGACTAAGTCCACTTAAAGAAGTGACCAAACAGTGTGTGACCCCACTTTTATAATATTCTATGTATACATGAAAATAATTGTGCGACCACAAAGAAAAACATGCAGGACTAGTGGTGGGGCCCGATTTGCTAGTGTGCGTTTGAAAAGTCGATCACAATTGTGATCCACTGGGTGTGGCCTAACTGGATACATATGCAGCCCAAAGAGGTTCTCTTTGTATTTATTAACATACAGGTAGTGTGCGGTCGGTGATGAACATGTAGGATTGGACAGGGTGTGCGATTCTCATATGGATATTGACTCTTATTGTTTTGTCCTAAGGTGGTCCCCACCAGACCAAGTGTGCGATCAGGTCACTAAATGTGGGTGGCCCCCATAACAATCCCACCGTATAGTGCCTCTTGTCCTTTTAAGTTTGCGACTTGCTTTCTAGGGTTGTACCCTAAGCTCATGAGCTTGTACATTCCATAAAAATCTTTCATCACACATTCAAGGATCAAACAAATAAGACAAAAATATCTTTTTAAATCATTCAAGAATGGAAACCCAATTTCCATTTCCATATTCATGTTTCCCGATCATCAAACCCGCACACTTAACACATTATCATGATTTCTAACAACTAGCCACTCATCATCTTTTAATATAGTTAATCGGTTCACATAACAAGCATATCTTCAATTCTTCTTTTGTTAGCAGAAATCATCCTTATAATCTTATGACCAACATTACAGCTTATTCATAACGTGCATAACCAGGTTGTACTATGTGCATACACACTTGTACCCTTTCAACAACTAACATAGTTTCATGCTAGGAATATTTGTCATTTCTAATAAATCTTCAAATCCTTCTATCATCCAGTGGTTTCCTAATCAGATTCATGAACATATTCCAAGTAGGTTTTAAACATCACTAGAACACACTAACTTATTCATTGATAAGCTTGCCATTTATAATACACAAATAGATTCAACGTTCATGTTGGTTAAGTATAGAAATCATTCAATATTTTTTGCATTAATCAAGAAAGATCATCATTCAAATATCCATACAGTTGACGATAGCACAATCGGTACCAACCTGGAAGTGATAAAACGAGTAAGTGTGCGATAAGATGGTTGCTTGATGACGACAGACTACCCGAGATGATTCAGACCTTGAAGAGGAATGATTTCTGAAGAGAAAGCTTGTTGCTTTACAAAAAAGTTTCCAAGAAATGAGGATGACGATGATGTGGGTTGCTGGTTTTAGAAGAAGAAGGGTTAGAGAGAGAGTGAGAGTATGGAGGAATGTTCTTGGGATTGGGGTGGGGAATAATTTGTTGCCAAAAGGATCCCTAGAATGTCGGCTGCAGTGCACTTATACCTCCTCAGGTTTGGTCGCACACCTAAGTGTGCCATTCTTTTCATGTGTGCGATTAGAATTAGGGAAAAATGGTGGAGAATGGGCTTGATCTTTACGACTGAGATTGGCCCAAGTAATTAAGGGATATGCAAGTATGTGAGTGGACAAGGCATCGTGAATTTCATGCCATCAATTTATGTACCCACACATGTATATTATATATAGAATTATATTAGTTTCAACATAGCATTTATTCATACATAGCTCGGACATAAACGCTTTTTATATTAATCGTCGTATATAATTGTAGGATTTCATCGTAAATAAAATAGATACAAGATGGATCGTGCTGGTTGTCACATTACATGTTAATGGAAATTTCGTCCCGAAATTTAGTGTACTGAGTGGTCTTACGGGGTGTCACATCACCCCCCCGTTAGTTTGGAATTTCGTCCCGAAATTCCGTTGTAGCTTCGATGCTAGAAGTATGGTTTGCGAATAACTGGGGATACTTGCACATCATTCGGTCTTCCGATTCCCATGTAAACTCTGGGCCACGGCGAGAATTCCAACAAATGCGAACAATAGGTATCTTGCTGCGCTTGAGGGTTTTGACTACTCGATCTACAATCTCGACTAGTTCCTCAATGAAGCGTAACTGATCGTCAATTGTGAGTTCCTTAAAAGGAACGATAAGGGTCTCATCTGATAGACACTTCTTCAGATTCGACATGTGCAACACGTTGTGTACCGCACTCAGTTCTTCAGGTAGATTTAGTCTATAGGCCACCTTGTCGATTCTTTCGGTGATTTCAAATGGTCCAACATATCGCGGATTAAGCTTGTCCCTTTTGCCAAAATGTACCACACCTTTCCAAGGTGAAACTTTGAGTAGAACCCGGTCCCCAACCTAGAACTCCAAGGGTTTCCTACGCTTATCCGCGTAGCTTTTCTGGCGGTCGCGATCTGCCGCCATACGTTGTCTGATTAGGGCAATCTTTTCCGTCGTGTCGACCACGAGTTCCGGGCCAGTAATTTGGCTTTCGCCAACTTCCGCCCAACACAAAGGAGAGAACGGCATTTACATCCGTACAATGCCTCAAATGGAGCTGCCTGAATGCTAGTGTGGTAACTGGTGTTGTAAGAGAATTCTACCAGCGGTAGGTGTCTTTCGCATCCATTTCCAAAATCAATAACACATGCTCGCAGCATGTCTTCGAGTGTTTGGATGGTGCGTTCGGTTTGGCCATCCGTCCGTGGGTGATAAGCAGTGCTCATGTCTAAACGTGAGCCAAAGGATCTGTGCGTAGCTTGCCATAACTCAGAAGTAAAACGTGGGTCACGATCGGAGATGATGGAAGTTGGCACTCCGTGCCTGGCAACTATTTCTTTCAAATAGATGACTGTGAGTTTTGAATACTTATCTGTTTCTTTAATCGCGAGGAAGTGTGCAGACTTAGTTTAGCGATCTACGATCACCCAAATGGTATCGTTTCCGCTTTGAGACCTTGGTAAACCAGTAACAAAATCCATGGAAATATGTTCCCATTTCCACGTAGGCAACTCAGGTTGATGTAGTAGTCCAGATGGCTTCTGGTACTCGATCTTGACTCTGGCATAAGTCAAGCATTTACTGACATACTTTGCGATGATTACTTTCATGTTCGACCACCAATACAAGATCTTAAGGTCGTGGAACATTTTATCAGCTCCAGGATGTATCGAGTAGCGGGACTTATGAGCTTCATCCATCACAAGCTCTCAAAGATTCCCATAAAGTGGAACCCAGATACATTCCATGAATTAGTAGACGCCATCATCTTTGCGTTCAAGTAGCTTTTCCATACCACGCAGTGATTCTGCTAGCAGGTTTTCTTCCTTTAGTGCCTCGGTTTGAGCGTCACGAATCTGTTTAGGGAGGTTTGAGTGAATAGTGAGTTGAAGCGCGCGCACACGCTTTGGTTTTGTGTCCTTACGACTGAGAGCATCGGCAACAATGTTTGCCTTGCCTGGATGGTACTTAATAGCTCATTCGTAATCATTCAAAAGTTCAACCCATTGGCGTTGACGCATGTTCAATTCCTTTTGATCCAAAATATCCTGGAGACTCTTGTGATCAGTGTAAATCGTACATTTGGTACCGTACAAGTAGTGCCTCCGTATCTTGAGTGCGAACACTACGGCGCCGAGTTCCAAGTCGTGAGTAGTGTAGTTCTTTTCATGAATCTTGAGTTGTCGCGAGGCGTAAGCTATAACATTCTTATGCTGCATCAATACACATCCAAGCCCTTGTATAGATGCATCACAGTAAACAACAAAGTCGTCGGTGCCATCAGGTAACGAGAGGATAGGTGCACTACATAGTTTCTCCTTCAGTTGCTGGAATGCAGACTCCAGAGCATCACCCCACTTATTGGCGACACTCTTCTAAGTTAGAGTTGTAAGAGGTTGCGAGATCTTCGAGAAACCTTCAATGAATCTACGATAATAACCCGCCAAACCCAAGAATTGACGGATTTCGGTCGGAGTTTTGGGTACGGGCCAGTTCTTAATGTAGTTGACCTTAGCTGGATCAACATGAATCCCAGCTTCATTGACCACGTGTCCGAGGAAATGGACTTCGCGAAGCCAAAAGTCGCATTTCGAGAACTTCGCATAGAGCTGTTCGTTTCGAAGAAGTTATAGAATAAGACGCAGGTGTTGCTCGTGTTCCTCTTGGCTCTTAGAGTAGATCAGAATGTCGTCAATGAAAACGATAACAAACTTATCAAGATAGGGTTTACACACTCGGTTCATAAGATCCATGAAGACCGCAGGTGCATTGGTTAACCCGAATGGCATAACCAGAAACTCATAATGGCCGTAACGAGTTCTGAATGTTGTTTTGGAGATATCTTCGTCTCGGACTCTCAACTGGTGATAGCCCGATCTCGGATCAATCTTAGAATAGAAGCTTGACCCTTGTAATTGGTCAAATAGATCATCAATACGAGGGAGTGGATAACGGTTCTTCACAGTTACCTTATTTAGTTCATGGTAGTCGATACACATACGAAAAGTGCCATCCTTCTTCTTGACGAAGAGTACTGGGGCTCCCCAGGGTGACGAGCTAGGACGAATAAAACCTTTATCTAACAGCTCCTGTAATTGCGTAGATAGTTCTTCCAATTCGGATGGAGCTAAACGATAAGGTGCATGAGCTATGGGTGCTGCTCTACGGGTTAGCTCGATTTGAAATTCGACTTGTCGATGAGGTGGAAGACCGGGTAGTTCTTCAGGGAATACTTCGGGATAATCACGAACGATAGGAATATCTTCAATCTTCCTTTCCTCTGCCTGAGTATCGGTAACGGGAGCTAGGATATGCCCTTTTCGTAGACATTTCTGGGCCTTTAAGAATGAGATGATGCCTGTAACTGCACCACTCTTATCTCCTTGGATAACGAGAGGTTCGCCGACAGAACGAGGAATGCAGACAATCTTTTCTTGACAGAGTATTTCAGCTTGATGCTGGGATAACCAGTCCATCCAGATAACAACGTCGAAACTTCCAAGAACAATCGGAAAGAGATTGATAGAGAAAGATTGGTCGGATAGAACAAGTGTACAATTGTTAATGACGTGAGTAACCTCGATATTTCTACCATTGGCCAATTCGACAACGTGCTTAGCATTCAAAGAAGTTGGTGGAGACTTAAGCTTCTTACTAACACTTAATGATCACGTTGGGGTCGTTCCTTGCTTCTCCTGTGCCGATCACAAATACACGTCCCCTTGCGCCATTGTCACCATTGTTGCCATTTCTGTTGTTGTTGTTGTTTCCCCCGCCCTGATTATTGTTGCGATTCTGGTTCAGCTGCGGGCAGTTCCGTTTGAAGTGTCCTTCATCCCCACACTGATAACACCCCTTGACATTCCCCTGCTGTTGCTGCTGCTGGGACTTCTGGTTCTGTTTTGCCGGATGAGGACTCCTACAGTCCTTAGCTGAATGTCCCACCTTGTTGCACCTTTTGCAACGGTTCTTCTCACAAGGCCCACAGTGGTGCATGTTGCATTGGTTGCACTTGGGTCGGAAACCTTGATAACCACCAACTTGCTGGTTAGGGCCCTTGTTTCCATCGACTTTTCTTTGCTGGTTTAGAGACTGAGAAAAGTTAGAACCCTTACTATTATCCCACTTGCGCTTGTTGTCTCCAAAAGCTTCAGTAGTAGCGCTGATCCTCTTGGGCAACTTTCCTTGTTCGACAGCCTGATCTGTGAGTCGGTGTGCCAGTCGAATGACTTGCTGGATAGTAGAGAAGTTGGTTGCAGTTGCCAAACTTTGAATTTCAGGGACCAAACCCTTCAGATAAAGCTCAATCCTTTGTAGGCAGGCTGCGACATGTTGGGGCAGAGAGCGGCCAAGTCGTTGGATCTCTTGGTGTAAGCTTCAATTTCAGATCCCACCATCTTCAGTTCATAGTACTCAACTTCCAGCTTATGGAACTCATCACGATGGCAGTACTCTTACTTGATTAGGTCCTTCAAATCGTTCCAAGGAGTGGCATTGGCACCTACCAAGCCAAGCATTTGCACTTGCGCATTCCACCAGGTGAGCGCATTTCCTTCTAGAGTACCAGTAGCAAGCTTCACTCGATTGTTATTAGGGCATTCACACATCTTGAATACCGATTCAATCTTTTCAATCCAATGTAGTAGGCCTACAGCTCTTTTAGTGCCATTGAATGTAAGAGGCTTGTAGTCCATGAAAGTTTTGAATGTGCAAACACGTGGCTGAGCGGGTGCAGGCTGCACCACTGCATAAAACGACGTGAATAGATTAAAGAACGGTAAGACGATTCGAGAGTAGGATCCAAACATCCTAGGACGACTGGTTTACCTCCAGGGTGGGCTGCGAAAGCTGCAGCCACAGTGTTGATCAAGTTCGTAAACTGATCCTGAGTTATGTTGACGTTGCCTCTTCCGCGTCCGCTCATTGTCTTCACATCCAGAAAACAAAGTATGAGAACAACGCCAGAAAGATTACGAGAAGTGAGGTAAGAAGGTGTCTAACTATGACACGTGAACCTCTAAGCATCGCTCAGAATAGAACCATATAAGTAGCATATTGTATCACTAAGTACACTATCACGTAATACTTCAAGCAAGTAGTAAGCAGGCATATACTTATGCTGAGTAGTCTTAACACGCTGAGTCTTGCACTTGGAGTGTGGTGTCGTTGCGGATCATTTAGTATAAAACATGTTATAGTTTGGTTTTTCTAAAAAAAACTTTTTCTTTTAAAACCATGTTCACTATAACTGGTGGCTCTGATACCAATTTGTCACACCCTCAAATTCCACATGCGGAGTATCACCACGAGGCGTGTGACTGCCCAGGATCCCACCATAAATTTCATAGTACATTTAACACAAGTAAAATAAAAACATAGTAGGTTCGAAATAAAGTTCCAAAACATAGCAACTTTAACAAAATAAAGTTCGAGCGTTTAGCGGGAAGCATTAAATCCAAAAGTAGCTTAAAAAATAAGTTCAAATGTAGGAATCCGATAACGGATTCTAGACGACCACCACAACGCTCCAAGCTAACTCCAACGCAGCATCTACTGACCTGCAAGCATGCAGTAGCGTGTCAACATAAAGTTGGCGAGTTTACGGTTTTCAAAAAGGTTTTCTTGTTTTATCCAAAAACATCGTTTTGTGTAGTTACCTTGTAATCAACATATGCAGTGGGGTGCTACCCCATATAAATGTATAAATGAACCAATCAATCCACTAAACTATGCAGTACCGAAACTTTGACGTAATTGTTATTTACCCTTTTGATCAATGTCTATCGTCATTGACCAGAGTTCCTAGATAATAGTTCACGCCCGTCCTCCTCCAGAGGCACGGTGTGAGGTTGTCAAACCTAATAGCGTTATCAACTAATATCCCACCCGCCTCGCACGACGGTTAATCGGTATAAGTGAATAAGGGACTTTCTGGTAGAGTTTTGTTTAGTGTATGAAGTTCCCAAACTATCGGGAATAAGCAAAGTTTCCGTCCCAACGGAAATATATGAAGTTCCCAAACCCACCAGGAAATGCATGCTTTTTAGATGTAGTGTGAACTCACCTTAGATTGCTCAGTAGCTAGTATGGTTATCCTAAACTTGGTCAACCGCGTCCTATAACGATTACCACTGGTTAGGACCGTGTGCAAGTAGTTCACGTATAACACATAGTTCATACACGTATCAAGTAATCATTTACATAAGTAGATCACGTATGTTGCTCATGTATTGCAATCAAGTCGGTTTCTAAGTGATGTATAGAATAGGTTCATAAACTGTGCGATCGAAATACTAATTAGGAATCATGACAAGCAGTGTGTGATTCGTTTCATATATATATGGACTTCCCACTAATTGTGCGGCTCACTAAATGGGCTTATGTAGTCCAAGGCATATGAGGCCCAAGAAACCAATTAATTTGTCTGTTTTAAATCAAGAAATTTTAGTGTGGGGTTGGGAATCGATTGTGCGACTAAGTCCACTTAAAGAAGTGACCAAACAGTGTGTGACCCCACTTTTATAATATTCCGTGTATACATAAAAACAATTGTGCGACCACAAAGAAAAACATGCAGGACTAGTGGTGGGGCCCGATTTGCTAGTGTGCGTTTGAAAAGTCGGTCACAATTGTGATGCATTGGGTGTGGCCCAACTGGATACATATGCAACCCAAAGAGGTTCTCTTTGTATTTATTAACATAAAGGTAGTGTGCGGTCGGTGATGAACATGCAGGATTGGACAGGGTGTGCGATTCTCATATGGATATTGACTCTTATTGTTTTGTCATGAGATGGTCCCCACCCGACCAAGTGTGCGATCAGGTCATTAAATGTGGGTGGCCCCCATAACAATCCCACCGTACAGTTGTAACAACCCGCTTTTAGGAAGTCAAAGTCAAAGTCATGGTCAAAGTAAAAGGAAGAAAAGATTGCTAATTGCGATCTGTCACTCCTTGCTTAACTACGGATTTGACTACCATGACTTATAACCAGTTTTGTATTTGAATCGCTTTAGTTGTATTATGTGGAGTACATGTTAATAAATCGCTACTTAATCGCATATTAATCGCTAATCAACTTATCGCTAATCGCATCGCAATCGCATTCGCAACCCGAATTATAGGTTATGGATATTGTTTTACGTGTGTGTGCTTATTATGTGTTACGTGTGCATGTTATGTTTGTGTTGAGGTGATTAATCGCAATTGCAACTCTATCGCATCGCCATCAAATCGCAAACGCTAAACGCAAGTTATTTATAGTGATTGTATGTTAGATATAGTAGTTAGGTTATTTGTGTAACTAATGGGTAATACTACCGCATCGCTCGCTCGAAACGCATCGCCACGCTCAACGCACGAAACGAAAACACGAAAATCTAACTCGCCGCGCCACCTCGATCGAATGACCATTCGATCGAATGGCCTTCCGATCGGATGGCCATCCGATCGGATGGCCATCCGATCTATCACCTGGTGCGCCCTTTCCTCTTTTGGAAACCCTATAAATACCCCTCTGTCACATCATTTGTGATGTGGCAGCTCCTTCATTCGACCAGCGCACTCAACGCCATCTTTCTCTCGATTTCTCGCGATTCTTGTAAGTTTTCAACTCAAATCTTGTACATCTATCATCTACACGCACTTCTACATCATTTCCACCTTTGAATCTTCACTTTTAACTGTGAAATCAGTGGATTTGAGGTGTTCTAGGATGATGTCATCATGGAGTTCTTATAAACTTAAAGTTTTGGCTTCATTCCACCAAGAACAACTCAGATCTGAAGGATTTCCACACGATTTAACAATGTTTTCACCTAGACCTAAACACTTTCGAAGTTAAAAGGATTGAAAGATATTTTTCTAACATTCTTTCAACTCTTTTACACTCAATGCACTCAAAGGCGGGTAGAATCGGAGCTCGGACAGGTCTCCTACTCATTTCTTAGTGGAGTGTCGGTCTGAGAACCGATTTCTGTCCAAGAGACAACAGATTACGGGTTGAACATGAACACCGTCACAAACCAGTAAACTGATTGGATTTGGGTGATTCCTGTTCGATCGGACGACCTGGGATTTGGCACGGTTCCGTTGTTTAGTACGTTTTCATAACGTCTCAATCAAACCACGAACTTTTCGAAACTTAACAAATTTCAAAACGAACCAGTCACCCGAATGGATTGCCGTCCGATCGGATTGCCATCCAATTGAACGACGATCCGATCGGACGACCTGAAAGGTAGAGGAACTTCTATTTTTTCAAAATGCTACAACAAAAACTTCAAAGCCATCATACACAAACACATCCATCCCAAACGAGTATCAATCCGACCGAATGGCCATCCGAACGGATTGACATCCGATCGAATGGCCATCCGGTCGGATTGCCATCCGACCGGATGACCCCTCGTCACTTGCATCGTTTTACGCACCGCTCTTCGCTTACGCTATCGTTCTGATCAGGCTAATCTCACTCTAGCGCTCCCTTCAATCCATTAACTACCATCGCTGTGAGTATACTCGATCCCTTTTTGCTTAACGCACTTTTGGGTGTTACATACGTTACTTATTCTAAATCACATCGAACACACAACGCAAACACTATTTATACGCTGAGCGTTATTGCATGTTATACGTGACTCGATGAATGCAAGTTTGTTATGTTTACACATTGATTGTTGTCTACCTGCCTTAGCAACGATAATAATATAGTTTGGACTCAGCACCTGTTCACTCAGGGGTTGTTAAGGATATTACTTCACGTGTTCGCAGTGGTGAACATGTGTTGCGCACTCGCTACTCGCAGTCAAATCGCGGTCATTGGTATTGGTAGGATCTTTGTCGATAACTTACATGCTTCACATTATACGTTGTACATGCAGGTTATGCGTAAACGCTTCCGAACTCTATTATTATTATCAAACATGTATACTCACCTTTACACTATGTGTATTGACCTCTATTTAACGTATGTGACAGGTGCTTAGGATGTTTGCTTGCTGTTTGATGAAACCGAGCTAGGATGGAGTCTAGAAACAAACTAAATAAAAATCTGAGTTGTCGGAATGGATATTTGTCTTTGAGAACAATGTCTGTAATAATTGTTTTTATTTTATATGTTTGTGGTATGGGACATGAACCTTTAATATATTATAACAAATAGTTGTTATGGATTCTTCTGGACAATCTGTTTCGCTCAGTGCCGCGCCCCGATGATTCTGCCATCGGTTGGGGTGTGAGAACAGTACCTCTTATCCTTATAAGTGTGCGACTTGCTTTCTAGGGTTGTACCCTAAGCTCATGAGCTTATACATTCCATAACAATCTTTCATCACACATTCAAGGATCAAACAAATAAGACAAAAATATCTTTTTAAATCATTTAAGAATGGAAACCCAGTTTCCATTTCCATATTCATGTTTCTCGATCATCAAACCCGCATACTTAACACATTATCATGATTTCTAACAACTAGCCACTCATCATCTTTTAATATAGTTAATCGGTTCACATAACAAGCATATCTTCAATTCTTCTTTTGTTAGCAGAAATTATCCTTATCATCTTATGACCAACATCACAACTTATTCATAACGTGCATAACCAGGTTGTACTATGTGCATACACACTTGTACCCTTTCAACAACTAACATAGTTTCATGCTAGGAATATTTGGCATTTCTAATAATCTTCAAATCCTTCTATCATCCCGTGGTTTCCTAATCAGATTCATGAACATATTCCAAGTAGGTTTTAAACATCACTAGAACACACTAACATATTCATCGATAAGCTTGCCATTTATAATACACAAATAGATTCAACGTTCATGTTGGTTAAGCATAGAAATCATTCAATACGTTTTGCATTAATCAAGAAAGATCATCATTCAAATATCCACACAGTAGACGATAGCACAGACAACAAAATCGGTACCAACCTGGAAGTGATAAAACGAGTAAGTGTGCGATAAGATGGTTTCTTGATGACGACAGACTACCCGAGATGATTCAGACCTTGAAGAGGAATGATTTCCGAAGAGAAAGCTTGCTGCTTTACAAAAAAGTTTCCAAGAAATGAGGATGATGTGGGTTGCAGGTTTTAGGAGAAGAAGGGTTAGAGAGAGAGAGAGAGAGAGAGTATGGAGGAATGTTCTTGGGATTGGGGTGGGGAATAATTTGTTGCCAAAAGGATCCCTAGAATGTCGGCTGCAGTGCTCTTATACCTCCTCAGGTCTGGTCGCACACCTAAGTGTGCCATTCCTTTCATGTGTGCGATTAGAATTAGGGCAAAATGGTGGAGAATGGGCTTGATCTTTATGACTGAGATTGGCCCAAATAATTAAGGGATATGCAAGTGTGTGAGTGGACAAGGCATCGTGAATTTCATGTCATCACTTTATGTACCCATACTGACATGTATATTTATATATAGAATTATATTAGTTTCAACACAGCATTCATTCATATATAGCTCGGACATAAACACTTTTTATATTAATCGTCGCATATAATTGTAGGATTTCATCGTAAATAAAATAGATACAAGCTATGTTGCACTGGGACGGGTACGGGAACGGGGTACGGGGACGGGTACGGGAACGGGAAACGGCAAAACTAAAAAATTCAAGAAGCAGGGACAGGACGGGTACGGGAATAAAAACATATAAAAAAATAAATATATATTAAAGATAATGTAACACAAAACCCCAAAATAGTTATATATTGACGTAAAGTTCAAAAATCCATATCTTCCTAAATATATATTAAAGATAATGCAACATTAACGGTTTGAGGAGCTCTTATGTTTGGTTCTAGATTTTTTACACCTAATTATGTTTCTAAAGTTATATATCCATTTTATGGAAATATTATATATTTATTTTATGGAAATATAATATAATGTACTTATATATTTTTTCAAATAAGATATAAAAAAATGTAACAAAAATTATATGAGTTGCTAATGAAAACTAAATGATGGATATATAATAAAAAGGAAAAATTACTAACGTTTTCGGCATCATTTTCTTTTGCAAAACTAATATAAATATATAATATAATGTATTAATAAATATAATAGTATTATTATATTACTAAATAAAACAAAAGAAGTGGTGTGAATGACAGCGTGTAGCAGTGGTCATAGTAACTTAATTTTATTTATTAAATTTTAAATACTAGATATATATAGGCACTGAACCTAAAATCTTTTAGTCTTCTTCCCAGGGCTTCTTTTCACCGGAAAGTTACCAAGCTTGCTACCAGTCGCCGGAAAATTAACGAGTTACTAAATTTACTCTCTTTTTTCTTCACTTTAACAGCTTTAGAAGATAGGGTTTGAAGGAATGATCGAAGGGTCAAACAATAAAAACAGATTTGGTTTGAAGAAACGTTTCCGGCCACGTCCCCAAACCCCTTCCAGGCCGTCCCCATAATACGTCCCCTGCTGCATCGCGTATCCAGGCCGTCCCCAGCTTGCCGGAAACGTTTCCAAGGCGTACCCGTGCCGTAGGCCTGTCAATGGATTGGATATTGATCCATATCCAATCCAATCCGATCCATTTAAATCACTTATTGGATCATAAAAAATATCCACTAATCCCATTAATTAATCCAATAGATCGATCTATTTATCCAATTAATTATATGGATCGATCCATGATCCATCCGGATCGATCCAATTACTAAGAGGCCCTCTTACTTACCCACTGATCCATCCTGAACCATACTCTCTCTCGTCATCACACGTTCTCTGTCTCTTTCCTCAATCGACCTCACATCCAGATTCTTCTCTCTCTGGTTTACACCTCACACTTGCTCAATCGCAGATCCAAACAAAGGTATCACTTTTCATTCCGTTAATTTGCGGTTTTTCTGATCTAATTTCTACTGGAATTGCTGTTGTTTGCTTCTTCGACCTCTGATTCTCAAGGAAGAAAAGTGGTTTAGGGTTCATTGATTGATGTGCTTAATTGACAGATAAAAGGCGCGATGATGAACTTGTAGAAAGCAGGACTTGTTTGGTTCTTCGACCTCTGATTCTCAAGGAAGAAAAGTGGTTTAGGGTTCATTGATTGATGTGCTTAATTGACAGATAAAAGGCGCGATGATGAACTTGTAGAAAGCAGGACGTGTTGCGGTTTTGTTGTTTTGCAGAAAGAGTGAGGAAGTTGCTGAAGAAACTGTAAGTTTTTTTGATGAATTTCTATTGTTTCGATGCGTTTTTTTGAATCTATCTGTGTGTAGTTTCGATCTATATGAAGATGATTTAAAGTGCTAAATATCATGAAATTTGTTGTCAATTTGAGATGATTTATACAACTGTATAGTTAAGTAGGAGACTAGAAAGTTGAATAAGGTACATGAACAGTAGTTTTTATTTTTTTGTTTATTGCGTTCTGTTTTGTAATTATCGTGGGTCCTAGAATCGCTGCCGCTTGAACGTTTTTCAAGAGGTCTATAGCTACCGAAGCTGCTCGGACGTTGTCTTGTTTTGAATCACGAAAGTGAGGGCGGATTTCGGTTGTAACTTGAATTTCCATCACAGTTCTTATTTCTGAGCAAAAGATTGAGATGTGATAATATGTACAATTTTCAAACTGTTTAACAGCAGTCACCTTCACCTATTTTGCAACCCGCTCCACCTTCTTTCTCCTTCCTTGTGCTCTTTATCGTCCTATATCTTGATCCAGCCTCCAGGATGTATTAATCGGAGGGTAGGTGATTGTATTGCTGCTGAACAACCACAACCGGCATCCGTTCTCTGTGACACCTCTCTATATCTCACATATCCCTTAACACTCGAACCATTGTGGCTCCGATACCACAATGTTGGAGTTACTAGGATCAACAAAACACAAAGGCTTTACAAAAGTAGACGGAAAGAGATTAAAAAAACACAAGATGAAAACTGAGTTTTGTAACTTGAATTTCCATCACAGTTCTTATTTCAGTGGTTTGGTGGATCATAATAAAAAATAAAATCCTGGATCAAGGTTAGAATTTACTTTAACACTTTTGAGTTTACACATTGTGTGCAGAGGTGATGAAAATATAATAGCTCAAAACGAATTCAGGTATGAAGGGGATGTATCCATATATGTTTAATGATTAATAGTTGTTGAGTATTTGTATATGACTATATGAATATAAACTTTTAGTTTCAGTGATGACATTTTTGAAACCTTGTCTTTCAACCGAAAGGTTTTGTATTAATATCTTTAGTGCTGTGAGCATGACTAGAGTAGTGTACTAGTGTTTTGGATTGTTGGGCTTCAATACCGAACTATGAGGAAAAATAAATAAAAGCTCGGAATCATTACACCGTCTGTTTTGTCATACATATGTGATAGTAGGTTTCTTTTGTTATAAAAGTTAAAAAGTAAATTCAAAACCAGAGAAAGTTTAGATTTTTTTTTTATTTTTTAGATTTTTTTTTAGTTTTTTAGAATATTTAGAATTTTTTTTATTTTTTAGGAATTTTTTATTTTCATTATTTTTTTTAGATTTTTTTCATTTTTTTTTTAAATTTTTTTCATTTTTTTTTCATTTTTGTGATTTTTTTTTATTTTTAGAGGTTTTTTATTATATTTTTTATATGGATCGATCCGGATAGTGATCCATCCATTTCAAATTATTTGGATATGGATCGGATCACGATCCATTATGTTGGATTATGGATCGGATTATGATCCATTTAAGTTGGATCATTAATGGATCGGATCATGATCCAATCCATATCCATCCATTGACAGGCCTACCGTGCCGTTTCCGTCCCCGTGCAGTCCCCGGGACGGGAGACGGCACCTACTAGCCGTTTCGGTGCTTCCGAGGATACAAGATGGATCGTGCAGGTTGTCACAATAGGTGAAATTTACGGACACTTTTCTCTTTATTCAATATTTGTTACGAAGTAATATTTATTTACTCACTAATCTTTGACAGCTTCAAACATATTTGATATTTCACAATTAAGGTGGCAATTCCTCAACATGGAATTTTCCTTGGATCTAATTCCATTAATATTTCTTATAGAACAAAGATAATACAAAGCGATAGCAGTAGCTAGCAGTAGTTGTATAGCACTACTTTTTTTTTTGAATGGCTAACGTTGCACACCATGGGGATTGAACCCCTGACCTCTCCAATCCTAAGCTCTATCTAAACTCACCAACACCACTGGGCTATTCCCAAGTGGATGTATAGCACTACTAGTAACATTATAATCAAACTCCATTTTCTAGTTTTCACTACTTTTTAGGAACCGGCAATCTTGCCATGTCTTAACGACTTCATTACTATTTACCAACATCATATAAATTACAAAGCGGGAACAGAAAACAAGTTGTAGTTCGTTTTAGTGGACATTACGAGTAATTAATCCCTCAAAAATTACATAAAGGTCCTTGTTTTCTGGTCCAAATATATCATCCGCAATCCGTAACGTATCCTAAAAAAAAAAAAAAAATTTGAAACGATTTGGGGAGGACTTCCAAGTGGTTGAATGCAAGAATATCAATGAATACATACCTCCTTGGTTTGCTTGTGGGAATTTAATTCCTTGACATTTGCTAGAAATGCACTAAACTGCTCATATGATAATCTTCCCCTGATTGAATGCAAAAAGATGAGATACATGCTTGTCAAAGTCAAGATAACGCCGTTGAGAACAAGGGGGCAAACCAGTAATTTTGGCTAAAAAATTCAGTCAAAAATAAAAAGATTGTTGGAATATTTATGGAATGGAGAGAGTAGTTGGGAAATCGACTAAAAGTTGAAGAGATGCGAACGGGAACACTTTAGGCTCATTGCTCATATCATAGTTTAGATATTAGTTAGATTGTATGCAACTTTAATAAATCAAATTTTATGAAAAGCCAACTTATGGAAGGTTATTATCATCATTAGAATTGCAGTGGAAGCATGTTACCTCACTTGTCTGAAAAATTCTTTACCATCCACTCGGGTCCGCCCTGAAACAAGCACAAATGAGTAAAACGTTAGCGACATCTTTAAAAATGTTTCCTTTGAATGTTCTTGACTATGTTTATGTCGAACGGTCATTGCATACTGCTAATATGATTGAAGGTCAGTTATGTTGTGATCCAACATTCACACCTGACATGGACCCGTATGGGCTTGAGGTTGCTGATGAAAAAGCAGAGGATCTGTCATCAGATATGCTTCTTGTGGTTGAAGAAGAAATAGAGTGCCTTCTTGGAGAAACCGGCTTAGACGTTCTTTTTGGTGATCCAGATGCTGATACGCTTGGAGGGGATCCAGGTGGTGTTAGCCGAGGTGTGCTTGTTTTAGATACTAACAGACCCAGTGGTGACACTTGAGTTCTCGAGGCTGATTAACAAACGTTATCAATCAAACATAACTGGAGAAATTAATATCATTAGAGACAAATGGAATAATTAATGTAATTTACCATCTGACACTGGCTCATCTTGAGAGGAATTCAGTACATCTGATGACTGACTCGTTATTGGTGACTCACTTGAAGGTGGCAGCGGCACATTTTCATCATTTTCTTGAAAAAAACATGAAAAACTCCTGTTATATAAAGAAATTAAATATGTGCAGTGAAACCAGAAATTTAATAACCTCCAGCATTTGACTGAGATGATAAGCTTGTATGATTTGGCACAACTGGTGAAGCAACCACTGGGTTCCTAGCCTGCAATCCCATCAAGAAATTATGTTTCTTAAACCATATATGCAATCTTAAATCTATCTAAACTGTTAAAAGAAGTTAGTTAATAGTTACTGACAGAACTTCGTTCTTCATCTTGAAGTGACATCATGAGCGTTTTCCTGAAGCTCTCCAACTGCATCAATCAGTTACAAGAATAAGATTCAGCTTACAATTAAAGTGGGAAAATCGAAGAACTGAAAACTGTTGCTGATTTCCTAATCCAAAGTAGAGTAATTAATTATTAAAGTTAAAGAGATCAAACCAACTGAAGCACTAATTAAGAAGAAACATGTTTGATCTTAAACATCGATACTGAGATTTCCCTACAAGCAGATTATAAAAATAAGGAGAAAGGATTCTACAGATTGTGTATGCAGTTGCATCTTTTAGTAATCCAAACTAAAGCTCATTGTCCACTAAAAATCTATATTGCCAATGTGACTAATGACACCCGTGACGCAAAAGTAAGTTTGCCAGCCCCTAATAAACAATATGAATTAATGAAAGTTAAAGGCATACGAAGTTACATTTCACTTAAAGTGGATTGCCATTAGCAACGAAAAAGAGCAACAAAGTTACATACGAAGTTTGAGTTGCTTTTCTTCTATAATTAAATTCCAACCAAAACGACCGATTATAATAAAGTGGCAGGTAAACAGGCAACATGTTACGCCGCAACCCTTTGGATAGCAAAACTGATCTCACAAAAGACAAAGCTATGAGTGTTAGGGGTCTAGAAATTACTATGCGCACCTGTACCATACACATTAAACTGCTAAGCTAACAATTAGGGTTTAACAACATCAATAGTCAAACATAACAGTAAACCAAGTTAAAACAAAATGAACATTCATCTAAATAAACCAATTACCTTAGCAACATCACGATTGAGCTTTTTAACTTGTTCCGCAAGCGACGCATTCTCCTTCAACAAAACTTCCTAACAACAAAATAAAAAAAAAAAACATTCGTCACACAAACAAAAAAGCCAAAATCACTAAAAATATTCAGAAAAAAAAAAAAAAAAAAAACTAACTTTCTCTTGATCAGCGCGGGAAAGTTGATCAACAACATCTAATAAACTAGTGTTAAGCGAGTCAATCTGAGCGTTAAGATCATCAACAACAAGGTCTTTATCGTTGAGCTGGTGGCGGAGGGCAAAGGATTCGGATTCGAGAGCAGAGATTCGGGTGAAGAGAGCAATGGAGGTGATTTTGCGGGCGAAATCGAGCTGCTCGAATGGATCGGAAGGTAGCAGTCGAAGCACTTCCTGTGGGAGATCGAAGGTCGTCATGATGTGTAAAGAAGGTTTTGAGTTGCAGAATTGTGGGTTGAAGAAGATTTAAATGAGGGTGAAATGGAAAGAGATAAGAAGGGCTTTATACAAGTTTTGATGTTAAAATAACATAATTTTTTTTAGAGTTAAATGTCATTCTTGTTTTTACTGTTTGAGTTATTTTGTCACTTTAATTCAAAGGTTTTATTTTTTGCTCGTGGTTCAAAAAGGTTTCACTGTTGCCATTTTAATCCACTGGATTAACATCATCTATTATTTCTGTAAACGAGAAGGGCGATTCGGTCATTTTATATGGCCGAATTGTCTTTCTAGTTTACAAAATTACATATAAAATACCGAATTGCTCTTTTGGTTAACAGAAAAAATGGATGAAGTTAACACAGTGGACTAAAATGACAACGATGAAACCTTTTTGGACCCACAAGAGAAAAATGAAACCTTTGGAATAAACTGGTAAAATGGCCTAAATCACAGAGACTAAAATGACATTTAACTCTTTTGAGTAAACTGCCATTTTGGTCCCTGTGGTTTGGGCACTTTTGCCATTTTAGTCCAAATCTCAAACTTTTTAAATCTGGGTCCCTGTAGTTTCACTTTTGTTGCCATTTTAGTCTAAAATTCAAAAACCCCCTTTTTACTATTGCAACCTGCCTATTTTGTCATTTTGTTCAGGGGCATTTTTGTCCATTATAGATTTATTATAACTGATTATTGATTCAAAATAATAAAACCCAAATCATCTGTCACCATTTTCTTCATTTCAACCTGTTTTCTAGAGAGAGAAACAATCACTGAATTCTCTCTCCACCCCCACCACCAATCATCACCTTTCTCCACCAACAACAACCACCGCCAGTCACCACTGTCATCAAACCTCCACCGCCATCACTACCTTCGCCTGCACATATGTGGCCGGCGAACCAACCACCACCTTCGCCTTCACATTTGACTCGTTCGATCTCGAATCACACATCAAATGAAATCAAATGACCCGTCCGATCTCGAATCACACAATAAAAAAATCAAATCAAATGAATTTGCAGTGACCAATATCAAAACACAAAGATCCAGATCTGGAGGACTCACGAACCGAAAAAAATAAGTATAAATAAATCAAGGACTCTAAATCAAGTATAAATACCAACCAATCACCATGAAAAGTTAGCCATCAACATGTTGAAGTTGTTGTTGAGACCTTTGAAGATGCCCTAGTAACAATACAGCCTTTCGTTTATCCCGTTCTGTGCCATTGTTAGCAAGCTCCATTAACGGCCTCAACACCCCGAGCCTGCTTATAACTCCAAGATTCTCATCGTCTCTTTTACACAACGAAAGCAAAATCGAAATAGCATTTTCAAGAAGATGAACCAATAGCGGAATTGCAGATCGGAAGTGGATGATGGTTGTGGTTGAAGGTGGTTTTCTCCGAAACCGCTTGCAACGGAAGTGTGTGTTTTTGGGTGTTTGTGGTTTGCTCTGACACCGCTCCGTCTCTCTCTCCCACCAGTTGCGGCAATCGGAAGTGGATGATGGTTGTGGTTGAAGGTGGATTACAGAGAGAGGAGGTAGAAGATCGGAAGTGGATGATGGTTGTGGTTGAAGATGGATTACAGAGAGAGGAGGTAAAAGATCGGGTGGATGATGGTTTTGGTTGAAGGTGGATTACAGAGAAGAAAGGAAATGAGGTAGATCTGGTTTTGTTAGCAAGCTTTGAGTTCTTGATCTAGGTTTTTCTTAAATATCTATTTACCCTTTAAAAGCAGTTCATCACATTATATTTATGAAATGACCAATTTACCCATAAACAAAAAGACAAAATAGGCAGGTTGCAACAGTGAAAAAATGGGGTTTTTGAATTTTGGACAAAAATGGCAACAAAAACGAAACCATAGGGACCCAGATTTAAAAAGTTTAAGATTTGGACTAAAATGGCAAAAGTGCCCAAACCACAAGGACCAAAATGACAGTTTACTCAACTCTTTTTTATGTTTTAGTTTAAACCAGAGGGGTGGAAACCTAATACGACCGGGAATACAGACACACGTTATCATGTGATATGTTAATTTTTTTAAATTAAAAAAATATATATATTAGCCCATTTCTAAATTAAAGAGAATAAAATTTTTATTTTAAAGTGTAATATGTTTAAAAATATATTAATGTATGAAAAGTTTTGGTGTTTTAAAATCATGAAGAAAGTTGGTTTAAAAGTCAGTAACATGTTTTTAAAAGTTGGTTTAAAAATCCAGTTAGAGTCAATCAATGGTTTTTCCGGTGACAAAGTGAAATGACCCAATGCAAGCTGAGTTGGCTTGTTGGGTTAGGTTGGTTTTCCTGCCTCTCTCCTGTTGGATGCCACGTGTCGACACGGTCATATGCCATGTTCCAGCTTACAGTGAAGTCGAGATTTTGATTTCCCACCTCTCTCTCTTAATATATAACTAGGTTATAACCCCGTGTATTACACGGGTTGAATAAATAAATTTTATATACTAAATAATAAAACAATATATCTTTAAATACCCCATTTATTGCACGAGTTGAATAAATATAATTTTATTTATTAAATAATAAAAAAGTTATATATACAAGAACAATATTGTACGGGTTGAATAAATGTAATTTTATATACCAAATAAAAAAGTTATATCTTTAAAACCACGTGTATTACACGGATTGAATAAATAAATATATACTAAATAATAAAACAATATATCTTTAAAAATTACACGGGTTGAATAAGTGTAATTTTATATACCAAATAATAAAAAAACTACATCTTTAAAAATATGTGTATTACATGGTTTGAATAAATTTAACTTTCTGTACTAAATAATAAAAAATATATATATATCCTTAAAAAACCTCGTGTATTGTACGAATTGAATAAATATAATTTTATACATCAAATAATAAAAAAAAGTGTATCTTAAAAAACCTCATGTATTACATGGGTCAAGTAAATGTAATTTTGTATGGTGAAAATTTAACCCTTTATTTAAAACTCCGTAAATGTATAAATGATAAATAATGTTAGTTAATTTTATTTTAAGTTTCGTAAAATCTATTTGATACCAAACTAAACAAAATGTTCAAATATATAGTTAACATCAAATTAGATAATTAAGTTTGAGTTTGAAGTAAATAGATAAATATAAAAGTAATAATTAATTCAAATAAATCTTTCTATACTAATAAACAAAAATCATTTTTGGACACGTGTCATTTTATGGTAATTTCTCACATTTATTTTATTATTTATCTCTTTTATTAAATAATAATAATAATAATAATAATAATAAACATCATTTTAACTAAATCTATTTATCTCTTTTGTTTTCATAATCTGAAATTGATTTCTTTTATGGCAAAACATGAGAAAGCCTGCCTGGAGAATCAACATGTGTTTGTCCCGTTTGCGTTTGATACCTTTGGGGGTCTCGCTCCTGACGCTGTGCGACTTTTGAATCGGGTTCAAAAAGTCGTTAATAGTAATTCTTCGTCGCTAAAGGTTTCAAACTTTGTATTTAGTAGAATTGGTTTTTCTATTCAAAAGGGGGTGGCGGCGCAACTTGTTGCCCGACTACCTGCCATTGCTTTGTAATTGCCTTTTTCTCGTGTGGAATGAAAGTTTAGATTGTTTTGGTTAAAAAAAAAAATAAAAAATACTCAAATGCTATCAAAACATATGAACGACCATTATTTAAAAAAAAAATTTCTTTTTTAACTCTAAAGTTTCAATCTTTGGCAATTTAAGACTAAAGTTTCAATCTTTGGTATTTTAACCCCTTTGATTAATTTGATTTTTCACTTCTAATTTCAAAAGTTTTCATATTTTGCAATTTAACCCCTTTAGTTTTTTTTTTTACTTTCAACCCAAAGATTTTTACCTTTTACAATTTAATCTCAACACTTTTTTTACTTTCAACTTTAATCTCTTATATACTTTTCTTCTTTCATAAGTTCTCTATTTAACATGTCGTTCTAAATTTCCGATTTAACACGCCGCAACGTGCGTGTGAGGTTCAACATTTTTTCATCTATTTTTTTCCTGATTGACATGTCCGTCGCAGCGCGTCTATTTTTCCCTCTTTGATAGGTCTGTCGCAACGTGCGAGTCAGAGATCGACTTAGTAATTTTTTTCTCGGTATTACACACAAGCTCGTGGTCATGTGAGAAACATTTGTCTTTCATCTAACATGATATATAACTAATAAATCCCCCGCCGCATTGCGGCGGGTGGTAATTCTAGTAATATTATAAATGAGAAAAAGATTAAACTAAATAATAATTATTCATAAGATATTAAACTAACTAATATTTAGTAGGAGGGTTATCTATAATTAATTAGAAGAGATTAAACTAAAATAATAATTATTTATAAGAGATGCCCTAATATGATGAAAAGTGTCCCCAAAGTGGTTTCTTTTATTATATAGTAGAGATAATGATTTTCTTTAATTCTTTACACCACAAGCCTTAATCTTCAATTTTTTAGTCTTCACTTTATTATAAACGTTTTTAAGAAATAAATGATATGGTATTTAATACAATAAATATTATTAAAAACTATTTATATTCAGCTGTATTGATAATATATAACTTTCTAACCTAGTTAACTAATATATTAAACTAGGTTAGAACCCCGTGTATTACACGGGTTGAATAAATGTAATTTTATATATTGAATAATAAAAAGTTATATCTTTATGAACCCCGTATATTGTACGGGTTAAATAAATGTAATTTTATATATCAAATAATAAAAAAAAGTTATATCATTAAAAACTATGTGTATTACACAGATTAAATTTATGTAATTTTGTATACTAAATACTAAAAACGTCGTATCTTTAAAAAACTCGTTTATAATCTGGTTGAATAAATCTACCAAATAATAAAAATTACATCCTTAGAAACCTCGTATATTACACGTATTGAATAGATCTAAAAAAGAGTTATATCTTTAAAAACCATGTGTATTACACAGATTAAATAAATGTAATTTTATATATTAAATACTAAAAACGTCGTATATTTAAAAAACCCGTGTATAGTCGGTTGAAAAATCTACCAAATAATAAAAAAGATATTATATCCTTAAAAGACCTTGTGTATTACCATTGCTACCCCTTATCCGCCTTTGTGGTTACCATGTGTATTACACAGATTAAATAAATGTAATTTTGTATATTAAATACTAAAAACGTCGTATCTTTAAAAAACCCGTGTATAATCGGGTTGAAAAATCTACCAAATAATAAAAAAACATTATATCCTTAAAAGACTTCATGTATTACCATCGCTACCCCTTATCCGCTTTGTGGTTCGAAACGTTGGAGATACTCTAAGAAGGCTAAATATTATATGTCCTTTAGATGGAATTTTCTTTTCTTGAGTGTGGTGCCCCTAATGCCCCTGATGCCTTCACTCATCTATTAATCTTTTTTCCACCAAGTGAACTATTTTTAGAAAAAAATATCTTGGCCTAACTTAGTTAAGCAAACAAAAAATCATAATTAAACATCAACAAACAAAATCAAACATGAAATAATTATCTAAACTAAAACAACCTACAAGTCAATAGGTTACATAGTGTCGTTCTACAAATTAATAGGAGATTTGAGTGTGGTAATGAGTAGGAAAGATAGGTATTAATTTTAAAAATATATTAAATTAACAATTTAGATTTGAGAATAATATTTTATTAAAGTATGATAAGATTTAATATTAATTTATTATTTAGTTAATATAAGATAAGTATAGATTTGAGAATACAGTGTCCAAAAATTGGTTTCTTTTATTATAATAGATAGATAGATTTGTTTGACCACTATATTTTAAATATTTTGATATATTTTCCATAACTTTCAGCACCTTTTACATTTCTTGTAATTTAATTTATCTATTAGAAACAATACAAATAGACCAACTAAGGGGTTGTTTGGTAGCTTCTTAATGACCATTCAGATGCTACCTCTTAATGGTTTAAAACCTCTGAATGAATAAGAGGTAACCTCAAGTCTGAATGGTTAAGAGGTAACATCTGAATGGTAAATCATCACATGTCACATTCTTCTACCTTCTTATTGGTAAAATTCTTAATGGTTCCATTAAGAGGTAGCCTCTTAATGACCATTCAGAGGCTACCAAACAACCCCTAAATACAAATAGACTAACTATACTCATATCACCCAAAATATGGAAAGTAATAATTTGCGCTCGTGGACGACTTAGAACCTTTAAAGTAAAGTTGTCACTTTTCATCATAATCCATGTGATTAGTATCATTTGGCACATAAGTTGGCAACTAATATATATGATTGTTTTTCTTTACAACAGCTACGCTATAGACGACCTCATTAGACTATCTACATTGGTGACCTTTGTTAAGAATTGGATGGCTGTTAAATGAGTTCGGTCCAGGTGATTTAATTTGATTGATCCGTCAATATTTTATGTATTTAAGACTTAAAGAATGTATAATATGTTAAACAATACTAAATTATATTTGTAAGATATAATAACTCATTTTCTAATAAAAAACTATTAACAACTTCCACCAAGTTATCAAATGTCATTTAAAAAAAATCATTCTATTAACATAGTCTAATAACATACGATGATAAAGAGATAAAGGAGTATAGAGAGCTTATTTACTATTAAGATATAAGCCACCATTTATAACGTTATAATACTAATACAAACATAATAGTGAAATGAGAGTTGGAAATGTAGATATTCAACATGATACAAAGTATTCATAACACTTACCTAGACTACCTATATGAGAGAAAGAAATAGTGTATCAATATTTAACACGTTTAATGATGTCGTGTCTTAAAAACTTTACAGGAAAACCAATGAGACAAAACCATATATATGGAAAAAACAATACAGTTTATGTAAGCTCTAGGGATCAAACATACCTCACCTTGCCATTTGTGGCAACGTCCTCATTAGTGGTAAATCTTCATTAGTATCAAATTTGCAGTAATGAAAGGTCTTCATCAATTAAAACTTGCCATTAGTAGCAAGTTACCATATCAACGACAAAACTTTGTCATCGTTAAGGAATATTATCAACGTTAACTACACACAAGTGAAAATTACTCATCAACAAAAATCACTCATCAACACTTAGCTAATAACTCATGTCAGCTCCAACTGCCAACCAATCAATCTTTCTTCATCAGGGGTAACTTAGTATTAGTGGTAAGTTACACAAAGTTCGGTATTCATTAGTTCTTAATGGTTGGTTTTGAAACCAACAATCCCCCCAATGATACCAAAAATCTATTTACATCATTTTGAAAGCATGAACTCTATAGGTCTTTTTAGTATACTCATTGTCACATCCACTCATAGGCGGAAGCGCGAGGTGTGATCGTGATTAGTTCTCATTGCATACGATGTAAGTAAACAAGCTATATAAATAAAATAAATACGACGTTCATCCATGTCATTGATTTGAAATAAGTTACAAGCCACAATTGTTCACAAAAGACAACACATTGTTATATTGTTTTAACATAAGACTTGATTTCAAAAATAAAGTTTGAATGAGTAAAGGCTTTGCGTTCTATATCTCGCTTGAGGGCGAGATATACGAACCAAACCCACCAAAAAGGATGACATCGCTTTCTTGACCTTCTTGGTTCTTGACTCATGTCGTGCAAGGATCCACTAATTGCCTGAAATACATGTAAGTTTGAAAAGTCAACAACAATGTTTTTGAATTCATGTGTTTGTTTTGTATCAAAGGAATCTTTAAGACATTTGAAAGTATTGTATTGAAAACCGGTATGTAAAGTGTCTATGAAATCGTTGATCATTAATGTTTTGCAATGACATTAATATGTGTGCCGACAAAGGAAGCAATCCAACCCTTGACGATTTAGTGTCAATTACCCTCGACTGGGACACAAAAGCACTTTAATGGTCTCACGGACCAAGAGTGGGGCTCGCCAAAACCCAATAGATCTACCCCTTTCCTTCTTTGGTCTTTATGTGATTAACGGTGCTTAAGTTCCACCTTATTCACAATTGATCTAAGTATGTTTCATTCCCTAGCTTATTGTCACACCCCCAAAAACGTCGTAGCAGAAATACAAACGTGGCGGTGACAGAGGTTGGTACCCATAAGTATCTTAGTGTACGATGCAAGGTTTATTTTGACATGCAACTTATTTAAAAAAAAAGTTTAGAGTTTAAAGTTTAAAACACAACACATAACTACAACATAGTTGTCTTGATCCTTATGGATCCAAATACACATGGTCCCAAATTACTTTTAAAAGTTGTTAAAAACATTATTTAACACGACATGCATCACTACCACAAGATATGCCAAAATTCCAAAGCCGAACTCATGTACCCGAAGAACACGTAAAAATCAAGTGTCAACACAAAGGTCGGTGAGTTCACAAATTCAAATTGTAAACAATTTGTTTAAGGAAAACTTTCTTATAATAAATTTTATATCAAAACATCCATATATAATTAAGAATGTCAATTTTATTTCCTTATCAAAAATCCAAGGGTCAGTTTTCTGATCGCAAGCGTTTTCTCTAAAAACCATTGACACAAACCATCTTCCCAAGATTTATTTATATATTAAATTTCTGCATCAAGTTTTCAGATTCATAGGGTTGCACGACCTATGAGTTATATATTAACAATAAGGGTATAATCAACGCTAGACAATCACATAATATCAATTCGTCGTTTCTCTTGACACGGAGTTACCGGTCACGATGGGGTTATCAACACGATAGATGACCTGTGCGGGTGTGTATATATTTTTTAGATATATTTTAGCTCTTTTTACTCGCCGATTCAAGTTTTAAATTTATAAAACACGATATTCTACTATCACTCTACACACATGTTAGGGCAAGTGCACCCATCGCAGACGTAGTAAAGTGATGGCAAGATACCGAGGTCGTCCAAGGACATAAGAGTTTTTAATACCGGCTTATTGTTAACGTCTAGTCGAACCAAAGTTTGATGAAAAGGATTTTTAAACTATGAAAAAGATAAACTAAAAAGCAAAAATAAAATAAAGGAAAAACGTATAGACAAGAAGGAATCACTTGGTTCCAACTCCTCTTTCATGTATCCTTTTAAAGATTTCCGCACTTTGGCCATTTTAAGAAATTATCTTTAAGTTATAGTAGTAGGCCCCTTCAAGGCAGCGATCACCCTCAACCCTTTGGTCTGAGTCAGCAGGGATACAATCCTCGCAGGGTTGGTTTAAAGTTTTAATAGTAGTTTATAGATAAGGGATTTAAGCGGTTTGCACTTCTCCAGTGGTGGGTAATGCCCGTTCCGCTTGTGAAGTGTTACTAAGCTTGAACCAGGTTCTCGCAAGATCTATACACTGAACGAGACATAAAATTTACCCAACCACCCTTCTAACCCCCTTCCAGGAAATTAACGCGCTTTTTATAGACCGTAAAGACACGAATATGTGAATCAACAACATATGAAGAATGATTAGATAAATTTGCCTTCAATATAAAAAACTAGTTATTAAAGTCATTAATACACACCCATTTAAAAAATTGCCAAAGATTAGAAATCAAAAAGTAATACATAAAAGATTTGTCTTCACAGAGTGATGTAAGAGTTTAGCCAAGCATGGCCTTTGTTTGACAAAGGCTCTTACGATCGATCTTGGATCCCGAGACTACTACACACACTCTAAATGATGGAAGATGGATGATGATGGTTTTGTAGTGATGGTGGAGTGGTGGCAAGTGGGAGAGAAGCGGTTTGCCAATGAATGGTTTGGAATGGAACCAAGCACATCTATTTATAGTTGAAATAAGAGGCTTCACCACGGCCCGTGCCCGCCTGGCTTGGCCCCGTGGTCATCTCTCTCTTCCTCATTAACTGTTGTGTCAGGTCTTGTACTAATACGGCCTTGTGTGTCAATGGCACGGCCCGTGGCCAATGTACTTGCTGTACTATCACAGATTCTGCAAATCTTTGAGTTGACCACGCCTTGTGTTTGCGTAGCATGGCCCCATGTTGGCTATTTGTTTTGTCCTTTGCTGTTGTCTTTTCTTCTGCACAGAATCCAGTCTTGAACACGGCCCGTGTTTGGTGGACACGGCGCCGTGTCAGGTCTTCTGATCTTGTTATTCTCTTGGTTTGGATGTGGATTGGGGCTTGGTGTTGGGTCTAAATTGTGTAGTCTAATGTTATCAACGAATCAAGTCAACAAAGTCAACACAAACAAGTCAAAGTCAACGTAAACAAGTCAAAGTCAACACGCAAGTTAACACGAGAAGATCGAAGAAAGATGTGGCGTGTGGAAGTTCGATATTCGATAGTTATATTGCTTTGGATAAATAAATATATTTTGTTTAGTCCGTCACACCCCAACCGATGGCGGAAACATCGGGGTGAGGCACTGAGCGAAACAGATTGTCTAAGAGAATCCATAACAACTAAAATTACCAGATATTTAGCATTACGTCCCATACCGTAACATATCAAATAAAAGCAATTATTACATACATTGTTTTCTCAAAGACAAATCATAGTTTCAACAACTCATAAATTAATTGTTTTGTTTCTAGACTACCCTAGACTTGATTCCACGACAGCAAGCAATCCTAGCATCTTAAACACCTATCACATACGTTAAAATAAAAGTCAATACACAAAGTGTAAAGGTGAGCATACAAGTTTAATAGTATAATAGATAGCGAAATCGGTTTACGCATAACCAACATGTAACATGTTGAAAAGTGAAGCTAGCAGGTTATCGACAATGATATATGCACAGACATGACTGCGAGTTGTAGAATGCGCAACACATATCTCCACTGTGACACGTGAAGTAAAACCCTTAACAACCCCTGTCCACGACAGGGGCTGAGTCCAAACTATAGTACTATCATTGCTAAGGTGTCGGGCAATAATCACTGTGTAAACATAACATATAAGCATTCATCGAGTAACACGTATAACATGCAATTAACGGTCAGCGTATAAAAGTGTTGCGTTGTGTGTCGATTGTGATTTGAAATAGGTAACGTATGTAACACCCAAAAGTGCGTAAAGCAAAAGGGTTCGAGTATACTCACAGATTGTGTTTAATAATAAACATAGCCTTGGATTGGATTGAAGGGAGCGCTAGAAAGTTAGCCTGATTACAGAACGATAGCATAAGCGATGAACAGTGCGTTAAACGGTGCGAGTGAGACAAGTGACGAAGGGTGGTGCGATCGGAGGGCAATCGGCCATCCGATCGGATGGTCATCCGGAAAAATGTGTCACACCCCCAAAATCCACAAGCGGAGTATCACCGCAGGAGGCGTGACTGACCAGGATCCAGCCACAAATCGTATTGAACAATATAAATTAAGTAAATAAATGTCCAAACCAAGCAATATAATTGGTGTCAAAACAATTCGACAAAGTTTAAGTTATCAGCGGAAGCATAAAGTTTAAAACCCAAAACATAGTTTAAAATTTCATGAGTTAACATGGAACTCAACAGTCCATGTCCCACAACGACCTCGTCCTCCTGTGCAAGCTCCAGCTAAGCACCTAACGACCTGCAAGGCATATAGTAACGAATCAACAACAAAGTTGAGCGAGTTCACAGTTGGTTATCCATTTTAGTGTCATTCCAAAAACCATAAGTTGTTTTGAAAAACCACGAGTTTAATCAGTTCCTTGTTTCCCAAACCATAACTAGTGGGGGCTTCCCTGTGTTAACCACTAGACCCATTACCATATCGACTACTGACTGTAGTTATGTTTATGTGCCCTGCGTCAATGTCTATCATCATTGACAAAATGCCCAGATCCATTAGTCCACTCCCGTCCTCTGTGGCACGGTGTGAGGCTTGTCAAACCTAATAGCGCTATTTAACTAATGACCTGTTCGCCATTGGCCCGACGATTAAGTCGATATAAAAATGAGGGACTTAATGATAGAATTTTGTCTAGTGTCAATGTTGTCACCCTTCAATTAAGAGGGTGGGAGTACGTGCCAAAAGAGAACACGCAGGTTTCAATGTTGTCACCCTTCAACAAAGAGGGTGGGAGTACGTATTCTACCTAAGGAGCATACCCAGGTTTCCTTAGTATACTTTAACCCATTCCCAACCACCGGGAATCCCATGCCTTGTAGAAAGTGTGAACTCACCTTAGGTTAGCTCGGCAGATAAGCAAAAGGTCAATCGAGCTGTTTGTGGTCAACCATGTCCTAACATGGTTACCATACAAGTCAGGTCTAGGTTCAAGTAGTGCACGTAAGTTTACACATAAACTAACAAGTTACGAACACATAAAGGTCATGGCGTACACATAGCACATTAATAGTATCAGACAAGTACACATAAAGCCCAAACTTGTACGATTCAAGTGATTTGGGCTGGTGAGCTTGTGCGAGTCCAATAATCTTGTGCGACTTAATCGGTGAAGCCCAATAATAGCCCAGCCCATCATGTTGTGCGATCAGCACAATCTTGTGCGATCCACAACATGTTGTGCGATCCAAAACATGCCCCGGCCCAATAACATGCAACCCAATATCTTGTGCGGCCCAAATGACATTAACAGTTTTATATAGTGCGGCCCAACATGTTGTGCGATCAGCAAAACCTTGTGAGACTCACAACATGTTGTGCGATCCTGTAATAATGAGTTGTACAGTGTGTTATAACAGTTGTACCCTATGACTTGTGCGACTGGCTTGTGCGACTACCCTTGTGCGATTGAGCTCTTGTGCGATTGAGCTCTTGTGTGATCGGTTTTATGTTTCCTTAAATCATGAAATCAGTTTCGCTAATTCCATTTAATTTGCAAGACCAAATTAATAGTTTCCAACTTTGTGTTAATCGTTCAAATCAAAGGTTTATCGGTTAATTCTTTTGAACACTAATCAACACTTAATCATAAGCATAATCAGATCAAACAGTTTAGCTTTCTTAAATTCATATGAACATCAATGACAACTAATCATACATCAACCGAATCATTCATTCGTATCACAACTACCATCCGGCTCAGTTCGAATAATCAAAACAACTCTATCATGTAGTTCTAGTTAATTGTTACAGCACCCAGATTATATCAACCATTATTGATCATACACATATTCCGGATTCCTATGATTAAACCTTCTAGCATGTTTTCATATAATTCTTAACATCAAACTCATAACAATCCACAATCATGGCAATTAACAAAGGTATAATACTAACCGAAGTGTGCAATATGACAAGCTTGATCACAATGGGAGGCTTCGGTTGAAGGAGATGTTGCCGTCGAACAAGAGAGAGGAGAAGAGGACTTTAGGGTTTGCTAAACTTTGTGTGTTTTGATAAAGTGTAGGATTTATACTAACACCCTTGGTGTTATACGAGAACAATAGGGGCCGGCCCATCCCGGGCTGCCCTTTGGGTCATGCATACGAACAAGAGTTGGGCCGAGAGAAAGGAGTGTGTGATAAAAGACAAGGTGTTCGGCCCAAGCAAGTTTGTGAGATCGGCCACATCTTGTGCGACTAGGTTTGTGTTGTGCCACCGAGGATCATATTCACATTATAGTTTCATATCACATAACACATTTAATACGTAACATAACATTCCATTAAAATCAACGTATCATATAATCACATAACGTTCACACTGGTTACATCCAAGTACAAAGGAAAGTCCTGAAATACGAGTTATCACATTATCCCCAAGTTGAAAGAAATTTCGTCCCGAAATTTAGCACGTAGTTACTGAGGAAGCTAGTTAGGTTGCGTGGTTTCCTGGTTTTCCTGGGGCGTCACATCATCCCCCCGTTGGTTTGGAATTTCGTCCCGAAATTCCGCAGTAGCTTCAGCCTCAGTAGTGGTTTCACTTTTCTCGAACAACTGGGGATACTTATGTTTCATTTGGTCTTCTGTTGGTGCATAAATGTCTGTTAACTTCGCCTTTATCGAGTCTCATGTCTAGATAGGATAAACAAGTGCTCAGCAGATCAGAATTAGGGTTTATATTAAAGTGTGTAATTTCGCTTGAAATAGCACTGACCATTTCAAACGAAATTAAACTTTCTAATTTCGCTTGAAATGGTCATGCCACTTTCAAACGGAATTACCCACACTATAAATAGCTGAGGCACTTGGTCATTTGTAACTTTTCCGATTCAGAGCCGAGGTGCTGCCAGTTTGTCATTTGATCTGTAAAAGCTCAGAATCGATTAATAAGAAGATAATTAGGGAATATCAAGCTGTATTACGTCGATATCATTGATTCCGCCTTTGATATTGATGCAAAACTCTTCTGATTGACTCGTTAGGGTTACACGACGATCCAACATCTTCTCGTTCCCAGGTAAACTCTGGGCCACGATGGGAGTTCCAACGAACTCAAACAATGGGTATCTTGGTACGTTTGAGAACCTTAACTTCTCGGTCCATAATTTCTACTGGTTCCTCGACGAATCACAACTGATCGTCGATAGTGAGTTCCTTGAAAGGAACTATGAGGGTCTCATCTGACAGACACTTCTTCAGATTCGACACATGGAATACGTTGTGAACTCCACTACGCTCTTCGGGTAGGTTCAGTCTATACGCTACTTTGCCAATTTTCTCAGTGATTTCGAAAGGTCCAACATAACGCGGATTTAGCTTGCCCCGCTTACCAAAGCGAACCACACCTTTCCAAGGTGAGACTTTAAGTAGTACTCGATCCCCAACCTGGAACTCGAGCGGTTTCCTGCGCTTATCAGCATAGCTTTTCTGACGGTCACGAGCTGCCGCCATTCGTTTTCGTATCTGGGCAATCTTTTCCGTCGTGTCGACGACGAGTTCTGGGCCAGTGATTTGGCTGTCACCAACTTCTGCCCAATATAAGGGTGATCGGCATTTCCGCCCATACAGAGCCTTGAACGGAGCAGCCTGGATGCTGGTGTGGTAACTATTATTGTACGAAAACTCTACCAAAGTTAGGTGCCTTTCCCAGCCATTACCAAAGTCGATTACGCATGCTCGAAGCATGTCTTCAAGAGTTTGAATGGTGTGTTCAGTCTGCCCATCCATCTGTGGATGATATGCTATGCTCATGTATAGACGCGAGCCAAAGGATTTGTGCATCGCCTGCCACAAATCAGAGGTAAAACGTGGATCACGATCAGAAATGATAGAAGTTGGCACCCTGTGCCTTGAGACTATTTCCTTCAGGTAGATGTCTGCTAGAGTAGAGAACTTGTCCGTTTCTTTAATAGCCAGGAAGTGTACAGACTTGGTTAGTCGATCCACTATCACCCAAATGGTATCGTTTCCTCGTTGAGATCTAGGTAAGCCAGTAACGAAGTCCATGGAAATTTGCTCCCATTTCCATGTCGGGATCTCTGGTTGCTGAAGTAGGCCTGATGGCTTCTGGTATTCAACCTTGACCCTAGCACAGGTCAAACATTTACTAACATAGGTCGCTATGTTAGCTTTCATGTGGGGCCACCAGTACGTAGTTTTGAGATCGTGGTACATCTTATCTTAGCCAAGATGTACCGAGTAACGGGACTTGTGTGCTTCATCCATCACAAGCTCACATAGATTACCATAAAATGCGACCCAGATGCGCCCCGCTAAGTAGTAAGCACCGTCTTCCTTTAGTTCCAACCGTTTCTCCAATCCTCGCAGGGACTCAGCCTTAATGTTCTCTTCTTTCAATGCTTCGACCTGAGCATCACGAATTTGGGTAGGAAGACTAGAGTGAATAGTAAGCTGTAACACACATATACGCTTAGGTTTGGTTTCCTTACGACTGAGGGCGTCAGCCACAACATTGGCTTTGCCTGGGTGGTACTTGATCGCGCATTCATGGTCGTTAAGGAGTTCGACCCATCGACGATGTCTCATGTTCAACTCCTTTTGATCGAAGATATGCTGGAGACTCTTGTGAACGGTGTAAATAGTGCACTTGGTACCGTACAAGTAATGTCTCCATATCTTAAGAGCAAACCCCATTGCTCCCAACCCCAAGTCGTGAGTAGTGCAGTTCTTTTCGTGAACTTTAAGTTGGCATGATGCGTAAGCAATGACTTTCTCACGTTGCATCAACACACAACCAAGTCCTTGGATTGACACGTCACAATAAACCACAAAATCGTCGGTGCCTTCAGGTAACGAAAGAATAGGTGCGCTACAAAGCTTCAACTTCAGATGCTGAAATGCGGATTCTTGAGCATCACCCCAATGGTAGGTGACACCCTTCTGAGTAAGAACAGTAAGAGGCTGCGCAATCTTTGAGAAATCTTTAATAAACCTTCTGTAGTAACCCACCAAACCCAAGAATTGACAGATTTCAGTTGGAGTTCGAGGTGCAGGCCAATTATTGATCGAGTCAACCTTGGATGGATCAACGTGAATCCCATCCTCATTAACCACGTGGCCTAGGAAATGAACTTCACGAAGCCAGAAGCCCAGAAGTCACATTTCGAAAATTTGGCATAGAGTTGTTCTTCTCGAAGAAGTTCCAAAATGAGTCGCAGATGACGCTTGTGTTCCTCCTGACTCTTGGAATAGATCAGGATGTCGTCGATGAATACAATAAAAAAACTTATCCAAGTAAGGTTTGTACACCCGGTCATAAGATCCATGAAAACCGTAGGTGCGTTTGTCAACCCGAAGGGCCTAACCAGAAACTCGTAGTGTCCGTAACAAGTCCTGAATGCTGTCTTAGAGATGTCCTCGTCTTGGACTCTTAGCTAATGATAGCCCGATCTCATATCAATCTTAGAGTAGAAGCTCGACCCTTGCAACTGGTCGAACAGGTCATGATACGGGGAAGAGGGTAACGATTCTTCACAGTCACCTTGTTGAGTTCGCGATAGTCTATACACATTCGAAAGGTACCGTCTTTCTTCTTCACAAACAAAAACTGGAGCTCCCCAGGGCAAAGAGCTAGGACGAATGAAACCTTTGTCCAAAAGCTCTTGTAGCTGCGCGGACAGTTCTTCTAATTCTGATGGGGCTAAACGATAAGGTGCACGAGCTATGGGCGCTGCTCCTGGAGCTAGCTCGATTTGAAACTCGACTTGACGATAAGGTGGAAGACCAGGAAATTCCTCAGGGAATACCTCAGGGAAGTCGCGTACGATCGGGATGTCTTCTATCTTCTTTTCTTTCGTTGAGGTGTTAGTAACGAGGGCTAGAATAGCAGTCTGGCCCTTTCGCAAACACTTCTGGGCCTTAAGGAAAGAGATGATGCCCACAACAGCACCACTCTTATCGCCATGAATGACGAGAGGTTCACCGCTTGCACGAGGAATGCGGACAATTTTCTCCTTGCAGAGTATTTCCGCTTGATGTTGGGATAACCAGTCCATCCCAATGACAACGTCGAAACTACCAAGAATGATGGGGATAAGATCGATAGAGAAGATCTGACTAGCTAAAACGAGATTACAAGATCAGATGGTTCGAGTAAGTTGGATTTCGATGTTTCGTTTCGTGCATTGAGCGTTGCGATGCGTTTAAGCGAGTGTCGATTAAGCGATGCGATGTATTTAAATAATAGTTACACAAATAACATAACTAACATACAACAACATAATTAAACTTGCGTTTTCAGTTCGCGATAAGATTGCGTTGCGATTGCATTTTCAATTAATCACCTCAAACATATAATAAACATGCACAAGTAACACATAATAGCACACACACGTAAAACAATATCCAGAACATGCGATTCAAGTTGCGATGCGATAGCGATGCGATTAGCGATTAATAGCGATTAAACTGCGATTATTAGCATTTACGCCACATAATACAACTAAAGTATCACAAATTATGGTATCGATTAACAAGTCAAAGAGTACAATCAATAATTAAGCAAGGAGTGACAGATGGCATTTAGCAATATTTTCTTCCTTTGACTTTGACTTTGTCTTTGTCTTGTACTCTGACTTCAAAACACGGGTTGTTACAGCCTCCCCTACTTTAGGGAATTTCGTCCCGAAATTAGGCCGCCAGCGTAAAAAATAACTGTGGATACTTCGCCTTCATGTCACTTTCGAGTTCCCAGGTGAACTCTTCGCCGCGTTTTCCTTCCCAGCGAACCTTCACAATGGGAATGCGTGAGCGTCTGAGCTTCTTGGTTTCTCTATCCATGATCTCGAAAGGCTTTTCCATGAAGTGTAACGTTTCACCCACTTGTAGATCCTCGAGTAGTATGTGTAAATTCTGCTCAGCCAGACACTTTTTGAGGTTCGAAACATGGAAAGTCGGGTGGACGTTGCTAAGTTCCTCCGGTAGTTCGAGTCTGTAGGCCACCTTACCAATCCTTTCCATAATTTTAAAGGGTCTGACATATCGAGGCGCGAGTTTCCCTTTTTTTCCGAATCTGATCACCCCCTTCCAAGGTGAAACCTTTAGGAGTACGTGATCGGCAACGTCAAATTCAAGGGGCTTGCGGCGTCTATTGGCGTAACTTTTCTGACGACTCTGAGCTTTCAGCAGATTATCTCGAATTTGGATGATTTTGTCGGTCGTTTCTTGCAGCAGCTCAAGACCGGTTAATTGCGCATCTCCAATCTCATGCCACATAATCAGTGATCGACATTTTCTTCCGTATAGTGCCTCAAATGGTGCCATTTGGATGCTAGAATGATAACTGTTATTGTACAAGAATTCGACCAAAGGTAACTGCACGTCCCAATTACCACCGAAATCTATGACACACGAGCGAAGCATGTCTTCAAGGGTACGAATCGTTCTTTCAGTCTGACCGTCGGTTTGGGGATGAAAAGCGGTACTTAGATTAAGAGTAGTACCGAGAGCAGATTGAAACGTTTCCCAAAGACACGAGGTAAACCGACCATCGCGGTCAGAGATGATTTCACGAGGCGTCCCGTGTCGACAGATGATTTCGTCGGTGTAGATCCGTGCTAATCGTTCTACCTTGTAGTCCTCTCGTATCGGCAGAAAATGAGCAGATTTAGTCAGACGGTCCACGATAACCCAGATGCTATCTTGACCTGATGGTGTACGCGGAAGTTTCGTTAGAAAGTCCATAGCTATACTCCCCCACTTACACATCGGCATCTCGGGTTACACGAGTAAGCCAGAGGGTCTTTGCTGTTCGGCCTTGACCTTCGAACAAGTCAGGCACTTCGAAACATAGATTGTGATATCCTTCTTCATTCCAGGTCACCAGTACCATAGACGAAGGTTATGGTACATCTTGTTGGTGCCAGGATGAATGGAATACCGAGACTTGTGCGCTTCAGTTAACAATATATCTCAAAGGTTATTGCGACTTGGAATCCAGATGCGATCTACATAGTAGTAGATACCGTTAGATTTGGTGACAAATTGCGATTCAGCACCGAACTTTTTCATTTCCTCTCGCAAGGTATTCTCAATGAAACAGGCGTGCTGAGCGTCACGAATCAAGGCTTCGAGGTCATGCTGGGCGCGAGTATTACGAACGCTATGCAAATAGCTTCGTCGACTTAGAGCATCGGCCACGACATTTGCTTTGCCAGGGTGATAATGAATCTCACAGTCGTAATCGTTGAGAAGTTCAACCCATCGGCTGTGACACCCCAGGAAAACCAGGAAACAACACAACACAACTAGCTTCCTCAGTAACCGCGTGCTAAATTTCGGGACGAAATTTCTTTCAAGTTGGGGATAATGTGACAACCCGAGTTTTCAAGGTCTCTATTCGACCTAACTTGGTACTTATTTGCAAGTGTGTCTTTATATTTATTTGATGTGCAATATAAGTGTTGTTCATAGATTCTTGGTGTGTATTATAAGTGTGTGTTAATGTTATGTTTTGTATAAATAGGAGGTTTTGTATAATTAAAATGAAACCCTAAGCTTTTGCCGAACACCCTACCTCACAAAAACACTCACCCGAAATCACCCCTACCCTCCTCCACGAAAACCCTCCTGGATGAAAACACCTTAGAGTTTTCGTTAGAGGGTGGGCCGGCGAAAACATGGAATGGGCTTTGGCCCAGTAACGATTGAATATAGTAATTGTTTTAATCAGTGCATGAAATCGATAACTTGCAAAACCCTAATCACCTCCCTTATCTCTCTCGCTTTTCTTGTACCCGACGGCAGTCTTGAGACCTCAAGCCTCATACAGATTCGTTGTGCATTTTGTTTGGGTTAGTAACTTACTGTTAAAAGTTATTCGATTTAATTCATCATGAGCGTTGCGATGCGTTTAAGCGAGTGTCGATTAAGCGATGCGATGTATTTAAATAATAGTTACACAAATAACATAACTAACATACAACAACATAATTAAACTTGCGTTTTCAGTTCGCGATAAGATTGCGTTGCGATTGCATTTTAGATTAATCAGCTCAAACATATAATAAACATGCACAAGTAACACATAATAGCACACACCAGTAAAACAATATCCAGAACATGCGATTCAAGTTGCGATGCGATAGCGATGCGATTAGCGATTAATAGCGATTAAACTGCGATTATTAGCATTTACGCCACATAATACAACTAAAGTAACACAAATTATGGTATCGATTAACAAGTCAAAGAGTACAATCAATAATTAAGCAAGGAGTGACAGATCGCATTTAGCAATCTTTTCTTCCTTTGACTTTGACTTTGTCTTGTACTCTGACTTCAAAACGCGGGTTGTTAGAGCCTCCTCTACTTTTGGGAATTTCGTCCCGAAATTAGGCCGCCGGCGTAACAAATAACTGTGGATACTTCGCCTTCATGTCACTTTCGAGTTCCCAGGTGAACTCTGCGCCGCGTTTTCCTTCCCAGGGAACCTTCACAATGGGAATGCGTGAGCGTCTGAGCTTCTTGGTTTCTCTATCCATGATCTCGAAAGGCTTTTCCATGAAGTGTAACGTTTCATCCACTTGTAGATCCTCGAGTAGTATGTGTAAATTCTGCTCAGCCAGACACTTTTTGAGGTTCGAAACATGGAAAGTCGGGTGGACGTTGCTAAGTTCCTCCGGTAGTTCGAGTCTGTAGGCCACCTTACCAATCCTTTCCATAATTTTAAAGGGTCTGACATATCGAGCCGTGAGTTTCCCTTTCTTTCCGAATCTGATCACCCCCTTCCAAGGTGAAACCTTTAGGAGTACGTGATCGGCAACGTCAAATTCAAGGGGCTTGCGGCGTCTATCGGCGTGACTTTTCTGACGACTCTGAGCTTTCAGCAGATTATCTCGAATTTGGAGGACTTTGTCAGTTGTTTCTTGCAGCAGCTCAGGACCGGTTAATTGCGCATCCCCGATCTCATGCCACACAATCAGCGATCGACATTTTCTTCCGTATAGTGCCTCAAATGGTGCCATTTGGATGCTAGAATGATAACTGTTATTGTACGAGAATTCGACCAAAGGTAACTGCACGTCCCAATTACCACCGAAATCTATGACACACGAGCGAAGCATGTCTTCAAGGGTACGAATCGTTCTTTCAGTCTGACCGTCGGTTTGGGGATGAAAAGCGGTACTTAGATTAAGAGTAGTACCGAGAGCAGATTGAAACGTTTCCCAAAGACACGAGATAAACCGACCATCGCGGTCAGAGATGATTTCACGAGGTGTCCCGTTTCGACAGATGATTTCGTCGGTGTAGATCCGTGCTAATCGTTCTACCTTGTAGTCCTCTCGTATCGGCAGAAAATGAGCAGATTTAGTCAGACGGTCCACGATAACCCAGATGCTATCTTGACCTGATGGTGTACGCGGAAGTTTCGTTAGAAAGTCCATAGCTATACTCCCCCACTTACACATCGGGATCTCGGGTTACACGAGTAAGCCAGAGGGTCTTTGCTGTTCGGCCTTGAACAAGTCAGGCACTTCGAAACATAGATTGCGATATGCTTCTTCAATCCAGGTCACCAGTACCATAGACGAAGGTCATGGTACATCTTGTCGGCGCCAGGATGAATGGAATACCGAGACTTGTGCGCTTCAGTTAACAATATATCTCAAAGGTTATTGCGACTTGGAATCCAGATGCGATCTAGATAGTAGTAGATACCGTTCGATTTGGTGACAAATTGCGATTCAGCACCGAACTTTTTCATTTCCTCTCGCAAGGTATTCTCAATGAAACAGGCGTGCTGAGCGTCACGAATCAAGGCTTCGAGGTCATGCTGGGCGCGAGTATTACGAACGCTATGCAAATAGCTTCGTCGACTTAGAGCATCGGCCACGACATTTGCTTTGCCAGGGTGATAATGAATCTCACAGTCGTAATCGTTGAGAAGTTCAACCCATCGGCTGTGACACCCCAGGAAAACCAGGAAACAACACAACACAACTAGCTTCCTCAGTAACCGCGTGCTAAATTTCGGGACGAAATTTCTTTCAAGTTGGGGATAATGTGACAACCCGAGTTTTCAAGGTCTCTATTCGACCTAACTTGGTACTTATTTGCAAGTGTGTCTTTATATTTATTTGATGTGCAATATAAGTGTTGTTCATAGATTCTTGGTGTGTATTATAAGTGTGTGTGTTAATGTTATGTTTTGTATAAATAGGAGGTTTTGTATAATTAAAATGAAACCCTAAGCTTTTGCCGAACACCCTACCTCACAAAAACACTCACCCGAAATCACCCCTACCCTCCTCCACGAAAACCCTCCTGGATGAAAACACCTTAGAGTTTTCGTTAGAGGGTGGGCCGGCGAAAACATGGAATGGGCTTTGGCCCAGTAACGATTGAATATAGTAATTGTTTTAATCAGTGCATGAAATCGATAACTGGCGAAACCCTAATCACCTCCCTTATCACTCTCGCTTTTCTTGTACCCGACGGCAGTCTTGAGACCTCAAGCCTCATACAGATTCGTTGTGCATTTTGTTTGGGTTAGTAACTTACTGTTAAAAGTTATTCGATTTAATTCATCATGAACTATTTGTTTGTTATCATGAATGAACTATTATGTGGATTGGTGCCGAATTGAATAAATGAGTATGATAGGGACCTTTAATCTGATGTGTGATCGGTTGTGTCATGCTTTTTGTCCATGATTCGATTTGTTAGTGATGATCTGATATGTCTAGCAGATTAGGGTTGTTATGTTAAAAGTTATGACAGAAACTAGATGATCATAGCAACTTGCAGATGATTGATGATTGAATAGTAATGGAATGATAATCAGGATGGTATAATGATTTGGTAGATCATATGATTTCATGGTTGGTCCGATTGAATGATTGTTAGGTAATTGTCAACTGGGATGATGATGATGATTGTTGATGCCGACGAAAACACTCACCCCAACGAAAACATTACTCAACGAAAACACTTTGGGATTTCGTCGCCCAAGTGTTTTCGCCAGAAGGTGATTTCACTCAAATAGTTTTTTCGACAATATAGGGGTTTTCGCCAAGCATGTGTATTCGCCACGTGTAATTTCGTTGTGTGTTTTGACACAGTATTTCTGTTAAGTTATTAACTCCTGTTAAGTTACTTAATTCTGTTAAGCATGTTAACACTGTTAAGTATGTTAATACCGTTAAGTATGATTCTGTCAAACATGTAAACTCCTGTTAAGTTGTTAAGTTGTTAACTCTATTTGTTTGTTAACTCTGTTAGTTAACTAACACTGTTAGTTTATTATCCCTGTTATGTATATCAATCCAGATAAGTTTGTTAACCTTGTTAAGTAGGTTAATGAATAACCATGATTAGAACAAACTGTGAAAGACATTTATGTAAAGCCTGAATTTCATGAATTTGATTAACTGTTTATGTGACTCATGAAGATAGCTTAGGCACACTTTGTAACATGAATTGTATGTGAAACCTTTTGAATGAAAACTGATTGAGTATACGTGCATACTATAGGACTTGACTGATTACTTGTGAGCACATAGTTTAGCATACCGAGCAAACCAAGGTGAGTTCACACTCCTAAGGCATGGGATTCCCGGTGGGTTGGGAATGGGATTGAATAACTATTTATATTATCAACACTACTAGACTACCTACTACTGTCCCCGGATTGGGAAGGGCACGTACGTAAAACCTACGTACACTCATACTTGCTACTGTCCTCGGATTGAGAAGGGCACGTACGTAAAACCTACGTACACTCATACTTGCTACTGTCCTCGGATTGAGAAGGGCACGTACGTAAAACCTACGTACACTCATACTTGCTACTGTCCTCAGATTGAGAAGGGCACGTACGTAAAACCTACGTACACTCATACTTGCTACTGTCCTCGGATTGAGAAGGGCACGTACGTAAAACCTACGTACACTCATACTTGCTACTGTCCTCGGATTGAGAAGGGCACGTACGTAAAACCTACGTACACTCATACTTAATACTGTCCTCGGATTGGGAAGGACACTTATGGATACGAGTAGTCTAGTAACATACAACATGGGAAGCCCCCACTAAATATCGTGAAAAAGGTTTGGAAAACAAGGATACTGGGTAATACATGGTTATGAAATGAACTTACGATTTCTGAAACGAACTCAATAACTGAACAACCAACTGTGAACTCGCTCAACTTTATTGTTGACTCTCTGTTACATGCCTTGCAGGTGGTTAGGTATCTATGGAGCTTGCATCGGAGTGGGAAGAGTCGTTTTGGGACATGGACAGTTGTGTGCCATGCTAAACGTTTGAAACGTTTAAACTTATGACTTGGTTTTAAACATTATGCTTCCGCTTGCAACTTAAACTATGTTTTGTTTAGACACCAATTGTATTGTGTTGGATTCTTATATAGTACTTACATGCTTGTTCAATATGATTGGTGGCTTGATCCTGGTCAGTCACGTCTCCAAGAGGTGATACTCCGCGTGTGGATTTTGGGGGTGTGACAGATTGGTATCAGAGCCATTGGTTATAGTGAACTTGGTTTTAAAAAGGGGAAAAACTTTTTGGTAAAACCAGACTATAACCTGTACAGTGCTCAACGATCCACAACGACGCTTCACTCCACGTGCAAGGCTCAACACTATAGGTGATATGGTTTATGTTTATATTACCTACTTGCTAGTTACATAGAACTTTGCTTATGGTATGCTTAGATGAACGTAACAACTATTGTTTGAAAACCCATTGTGTGCTTACTCTCTTCTGTCATCGCACTTTCGCGAACCTTTCTCACTCATGTTTCCTTTGATATGAAGATCATGAGTGGACGCGTTAACCAAACTCAAGCCCAGCTGGCGGCTTTGATCACTGAACAAGTTACTGCAGTGCTTGCAGCCGCTCAAGTAGGAGGTGTACCCTGCAGTCGCAAATCACTCTTGGATCTTTAGATCCTACCCTCATAAACCAACTCTTGTGTTTAACCTTGTCCTGCTCTTATATACGCAACAGGTCAGCACGCTCAGCCACCTGTATGCACGTTCAAGACTTTTATGGACTGTCGTCCTAATACTTTCAGTGGCACTGAAGGGGCTGTTGGACTCCTCCACTGGTTCGAGAAGCTCAAATCGGTCTTCGAGATGTGTGAATGCCCTGAGGCTCGTAGGGTGAAGTATGCCACTGGTACTCTCGAAGGCATTACGTTGACTTGGTGGAACGCGCAAGTTCAAATGTTAGGGTTGGCAGCTGCAAACGTCACCCCATGGAACGACTTCAAGGAACTGATCAAGCGAGAATACTGTAATCGTGATGACATCCACAAGCTGGAAGTGGAGTTTTTTAACCTGAAGATGACGGGGTCAGAGATAGAGGCGTATACGAAGCGATTCAACGAACTGGCAGTATTATGTCCAACTATGGTGGATCCTCCCATCAAGCGAATCGAGCTGTACCTCAAAGGCTTAGTACCAGAGATTCAAATCCATGTGACTGCTGCTAACCTTGCTACCATCCAGGATGTTACTCGTCTTGCTCATCGTCTCACAGACCAGGCAGTGGAACAGAACAAGCTGCCTAAGCGTATGGGTGCAACTGCTACTACTACTACTGCTACTCCCAGTGACAACAAGCGAAAATGGGATGGAGCTTCCAGCAAGGGTTCAACAACAGTTCAGTCCTAGGCACAACAGCGAAAGACTGATGACTACCAGAGTCCTGGTCATCAATCATATGGTAGTCAAGGGCAGGGTGGATATCGGGGAAACCACCCAAAATGCAACAAATGCAACAGACACCACAGTGGTCAGTGCAACAAGGGACGTTGTCAGAGGTGTCTCAAGATGGGTCATGAAGCCAAGGATTGCAGGAGCTCACGGCCTACAAATCAGAATCGTCAGCAGCAACAGCAAGCACCGCAGAATCAGCAACAACAACAGGGCAATAGGGGATGCTATCAGTGTGGCGCTGAAGGTCACTTCAAGAGACAATGCCCGCAGTTAAATCAGAATCAGAATCAGAACCACAACCAAGGAAACGGGAACAATAATGGGAATAACAACGGGGGTAATAATGACGACAATGGTGCCAGGGGTCGAGCGTTCGTGATTGGTCATGGTGACGCAAGGAATGATCCTAACGTGGTGATGGGTAAGTTTCTTCTTGACGACTTTTATGTTACTGTTTTATTTGATTAGGGTGCCGATACCAGTTATGTGTCTCTAAAAGTTAGTCAAATGCTTAAACGCACACCAACACTTTTGAACACCAAGCATGCCGTAGAGTTAGCAAACGATAAAAGCCTAGAAGCCACACATATAGTTAAGGGTTGTATTCTCGTCCTAGCTGGTCAGACTTTCTCTATCGATCTCATTCCTATAGTTTTGAGTAATTTCAACATCGTCATTGGGATGGATTGGTTATCCCAACAGCAAGCAGAGATCCTTTGCAAAGAGAAGATTATTCGTATTCCCCGTTCTGGTAAAGAACCTCTCGTGATTCAAGGCGACAAGAGTGGTGCTGTTGTGGGCATCATCTCCTTTCTTAGGGCCCAGAAGTGTTTGCGAAAGGGCCACACTGCTATTTTAGCACTCGTTACTTACGCATCAACGAAAGAGAAGAAGATAGAGGATATTCCAGTTTTACGCAACTTTCCTCAAGTGTTTCCTGTGGATTTACCTGGTCTTCCGCCTCATCGTCAGGTTGAATTTCAAATTGAGCTGGCTCCTGGAGCAGCGCCCATAGCTCGAGCACCGTATCGCTTAGCTCCAACCGAACTAGAAGAACTGTCCAAGCAATTGCAAGAACTCTTGAATAAGGGTTTCATTCGTCCTAGCTCTTCGCCCTGGGGAGCTCCAGTGTTGTTTGTAAAGAAGAAGGACGGTACCTTCCGTATGTGCATAGACTACCGCGAACTCAACAAGGTGACTGTGAAGAATCGCTATCCTCTTCCACGTATTGATGACTTGTTCGATCAGTTGCAAGGGTCGAGCTACTATTCAAATATTGATCTGAGATCAGGCTACCATCAACTGAGAGTCCGGGACGAGGACATCTCCAAAACAACATTCAGAACTCGCTACGGCCACTACGAGTTTCTGGTCATGCCATTCAGGTTAACAAACGCACCTGTAGTCTTCATGGATCTTATGAACAGAGTATGCAAACCGTACCTGGATAAGTTTGTTATTGTTTTCATTGACGACATCCTGATCTATTCTAAGAGTCAGGAGGAACACGAGCAGCATCTGCTGATTATTTTGGAACTGCTTCGAACAGAGCAACTTTATGCTAAGCTTTCGAAATGTGACTTCTGGCTTCGTGAAGTCCACTTTCTAGGCCACATGGTAAACAAGGATGGGATTCATGTTGATCCATCCAAGGTAGACTCGATCAAGAACTGGCCTGCACCCCGCACACCAACAGAAATCCACCAATTCTTGGGTTTGGCGGGCTACTATAGAAGGTTCATCAAGGATTTCTCCAAGATTGCACAACCCCTCACCTCACTAACTCAGAAAGGCGTTATCTATCGTTGGGGTAATGCACATGAATCAGCATTTCAACACTTAAAGGATAGACTTTGTAGTGCACCTATCCTTTCATTGCCAGAGGGCACAGACAATTTTGTGGTTTATTGCGACGCCTCAATTCAGGGTCTTGGTTGTGTTTTGATGCAACGTGATAAAGTCATTTCTTACGCCTCGCGCCAACTTAAGATTCACGAAAGGAATTACACTACACATGATTTGGAGTTGGGAGCTGTTGTTTTCGCACTCAAGATATGGAGACATTACCTGTACGGGACCAAGTGCACCATTTACACCGATCACAGGAGTCTCGAGCATATCTTCAAGAAAAAGGAGTTGAACATGCGACAACGTCGATGGGTCGAGCTATTTAATGATTACGAATGCGCGATTAAGTACCATCCAGGCAAAGCCAATGTTGTGGCCGATGCCCTCAGTAGAAAGGATACTACACCTAGACGCGTACGTGCTTTACAACTCACTATCCAATCTAGTCTTCCTTCCCAGATACGAGATGCTCAGGCAGAAGCATTGAAACCAGAAAACGTCAGGGCTGAAGCCCTACGCGGCTCAAGGCAACGGTTAGAACAAAAGGAAGACGGCGCCTACTACGTAACAGGACGCATCTGGGTCCCACTCTATGGAAATCTACAAGAACTTGTAATGGATGAAGCACATAAGTCTCGTTACTCGGTACACCCTGGTTCGGATAAGATGTACCACGATCTCAGAACTACGTATTGGTGGCCTAGCATGAAAGCTCATATAGCAACTTACGTCAGCAAGTGTTTGACTTGTGCGAGAGTCAAGACTGAATATCAGAAACCATCGGGCCTACTCCAACAAACAGAGATACCACAATGGAAATGGGAGCAAATTTCCATGGATTTCGTTACTGGCCTGCCTAGATCTCAACGTGGAAATGATACTATTTGGGTGATCGTGGATCGACTCACAAAGTCTGCACACTTTTTGGCTATCAAGGAAACGGATAAGTTCTCCACTCTAGCAGACGTTTACTTAAAGGAAGTGGTTTCGAGGCACGGAGTGCCGACCTCTATTATCTCTGAATGGATGCACGTTTTACTTCAGAACTGTGGCAAGCAATGCACAAATCTTTTGGCTCTCGTTTAGACATGAGCACCGCTTATCATCCACAGATGGATGGGCAGTCTGAACGCACCATCCAAACTTTTGAAGACATGCTTAGGGCATGTGTGATTGATTTTGGAAACGGCTGGGAAAAACATATACCGTTAGTGGAATTTTCGTATAATAACAGCTACCACACCAGCATTCAAGCCGCTCCGTTTGAGGCATTGTACGGGCGTAAATGCCGATCACCTCTTTGTTGGGCAGAGGTGGGGGATAGATCACGGGTCTAGAACTTGTAGTAGACACAACGGAAAGAATTGCTCAGATACGGCAACGAATGGCGGCAGCTCGTGACCGTCAGAAAAGCTACGCTGATAAGCGTAGGAAACCACTCGAGTTCCAAGTTGGGGATCGAGTGCTACTCAAAGTTTCACCCTGGAAGGGTGTGGTTCGCTTTGGAAAAAGGGGCAAACTTAATCCGTGTTACGTCGGACCGTTCGAAATCATTGAGAAGATAGGCAAAGTGGCCTATAAACTAAACCTACCCGCAGAACTCAGTGCAGTTCACAACGTTTTTCACATGTCGAATCTGAAGAAGTGTCTGTCAGATGAGACCCTCATAGTTCCTTTGAAGGAGCTCACTATCGATGATCAGCTGCGATTTGTCGAGGAACCAGTAGAGATTACTGACCGAGACGTTAAGGTCCTCAAGCGCACCAGAATACCTCTTGTTCGAGTTCGTTGGAACTCCCGTCGTGGCCCAGAGTTCACCTGGGAACGAGAAGACCAAATGAAACTCAAGTATCCCCAGTTGTTCAAGAACAACGCAACCACTACTGAGGCTGAAGCTACTATGGAATTTTGGGACGAAATTCCAAATCAACGAGGGGATGATGTGACACCCCAGGAAAACCAGGAAACAACACAACACAACTAGCTTCCTCAGTAACCGCGTGCTAAATTTCGGGACGAAATTTCTTTCAAGTTGGGGATAATGTGACAACCCGAGTTTTCAAGGTCTCTATTCGACCTAACTTGGTACTTATTTGCAAGTGTGTCTTTATATTTATTTGATGTGCAATATAAGTGTTGTTCATAGATTCTTGGTGTGTATTATAAGTGTGTGTGTTAATGTTATGTTTTGTATAAATAGGAGGTTTTGTATAATTAAAATGAAACCCTAAGCTTTTTCCGAACACCCTACCTCACAAAAACACTCACCCGAAATCATCCCTACCCTCCTCCACGAAAACCCTCCTGGATGAAAACACCTTAGTGTTTTCGTTAGAGGGTAGGCCGGCGAAAACATGGAATGGGCTTTGGCCCAGTAATGATTGAATATAGTAATTGTTTTAATCAGTGCATGAAATCGATAACTGGCAAAACCCTAATCACCTCCCTTATTTCTCTCGCTTTTCTTGTACCCGACGGCAGTCTTGAGACCTCAAGCTTCATACAGATTCATTGTGCATTTTGTTTGGGTTAGTAACTTACTGTTAAAAGTTATTCGATTTAATTCATCATGAACTATTTGTTTGTTATCATGAATGAACTGTTACGTGGATTGGTGGCGAATTGAATAAATGAGTATGATAGGGACCTTTAATCTGATGTATGATCGGTTGTGTCATGCTTTTTGTCCATGATTTGATTTGTTAGTGATGATCTGATATATCTAGCAGATTAGGGTTGTTATGTTAAAAGTTATGACAGAAACTTGATGATCATAGCAACTTGCAGATGATTGATGATTGAATAGTAATGGAATGATAATCAGGATGGTATAATGATTTGGTAGATCATATGATTTCATGGTTGGTCCGATTGAATGATTGTTAGGTAATTGTCAACTGTGATGATGATGTTGATTGTTGATGCCGACGAAAACACTCACCCCAACGAAAACATTACTCAACGAAAACACTTTGGGATTTCGTCGCCCAAGTGTTTTCGCCAGAAGGTGATTTCACTCAAATAGTGTTCGCCATATAGGGGTTTTCACCAAGCTTGTGTATTCGCCACGTGTAATTTCGTTGTGTGTTTTGACACAGTATTTCTATTAAGTTATTAACTCCTGTTAAGTTACTTAATTCTGTCAAGCATGTTAACACTGTTAAGTATGTTAATACCGTTAAGTATGATTTTGTTAAACATGTAAACTCCTGTTAAGTTGTTAAGTTGTTAACTCTATTTGTTTGTTAACTCTGTTAGTTAGCTAACACTGTTAGTTTATTATCCCTGTTATGTATATCAATCCAGTTAAGTTTGTTAACCTTGTTAAGTAGGTTAATGAATAACCATGATTAGAACGAACTGTGAAAGACATTTATGTAAAGCCTGAATTTCATGAATTTGATTAACTGTTTATGTGACTCATGAAGATAGCTTAGGCACACTTTGTGACATGAATTGTATTTGAAACCTTTTGAATGAAAACTGATTGAGCATACGTGCATACTATAGGACTTGACTGATTACTTGTGAGCACATAGTTTAGCATACCGAGCAAACCAAAGTGAGTTCACACTCCTAAGGCATGGGATTCCCAGTGGGTTGGGAATGGGATTGAATAACTATTTATATTATCAACACTACTAGACTACCTACTACTGTCCTCGGATTGGGAAGGGCACGTACATAAAACCTACGTACACTCATACTTGCTACTGTCCTCGGATTGAGAAGGGCACGTACGTAAAACCTACGTACACTCATACTTGCTACTGTCCTCGAATTGAGAAGGGCACGTACGTAAAACCTACGTACACTCATACTTGCTACTGTCCTAGGATTGAGAAGGGCACGTACGTAAAACCTACGTACACTCATAGTTGCTACTGTCCTCGGATTGAGAAGGGCATGTACGTAAAACCTACGTACACTCATACTTAATACTGTCCTCGGATTGGGAAGGACACTTATGGATACGACTAGTCTAGTAACATACAACATGGGAAGCCCCCACTAAATATCGTGAAAAAGGTTTGGAAAACAAGGATACTGGGTAATACATGGTTATGAAACGAACTTACGATTTCTGAAACGAACTCAATAACTGAACAACCAACTGTGAACTCGCTCAACTTTGTTGTTGACTCTCTGTTACATGCCTTGCAGGTCGTTAGGTATCTATAGAGCTTGCATCGGAGTGGGAAGAGTTGTTGTGGGACATGGACAGCTGTGTGCCATGCTAAACATTTGAAACGTTTAAACTTATGACTTGGTTTTAAACATTATGCTTCCGCTTGCAACTTAAACTATGTTTTGTTTAGACACCAATTGTATTGTGTTGGATTCCTATATACTACTTACATGCTTGTTCAATATGATTGGTGGCTTGATCCTGGTCAGTCACGTCTCCAAGCGGTGATACTCCGCGTGTGGATTTTGGGGGTGTGACATCGGCGTTGGGGCATATTCAGTTCCTTTTGGTTAAGAATGTGTTGTAGGCTCTTATGGTCGGTGAAGACCGTGCACTTAGTACCGTAAAGGTATTGCCGCCAAATTTTCAATGCAAAAACAACTATACCAAGCTCGAGATCGTGGGTGGTGTAGTTCTTCTCGTGGATCTTGAGTTGATGAGAGGCGTACGCGATAACCTTATCCCGTTGCATGAGGACACAACCGAGACCAAGGTTCGAGGCATCGCATTAGACAACGAAGTCATCGTTTCCGTCGGGTAGAGTAAGGATGGGATTGTTGCAGAGCATATGCTTGAGAGTCTGAAAGGCTTGCTCTTGTTCGTTTCCCCAAACAAAAGACTTATCTTTATGCGTTAGGGAAGTAAGCGAAACGGAGATTTTCGAAAAGTCAGCGATGAATCGACGGTAATAGCCCGCCAATCCGAGGAACGAACGAACATCGGATGGTGATTTTGGAGTAACCCAACTCTTAACAGCTTTGATCTTCGCGGGGTCGATGTGTATACCTTGACTATTGACGATGTAACCGAGGAATTGAAGAACTTGGCATAGAGTCGATTCCCTTGGAGTAATTCAAGAACCAAACGTAGATGTTGCGCGTGTTCGGCTTTCGAATTCGAATAGATAAGGATGTCGTCGATGAACACGATGATGAAACGGTCAAGAAATGGTTTGCACACACGATTCATCAAATCCATGAAAACCGCGGGTGCATTGGTTAGACCAAAGGGCATTACGACGAATTCATAATGGCCGTATCGGGTGCAGAAAGCGGTTTTGGGTATATCTTCCTCCTGGATTCGTAACTGGTGATAGCCTGAGCGTAAATTGATCTTCGAGAAGCACGTTGCACCTTGCAACTGATCAAACAAATCATCGATTCGGGGCAGGGGATAGGGATTCTTGATAGTCAGCTTATTCAACTCCCTATAATTGATGCACATCCGGAACGAACCATCCTTCTTTTTGGCGAAAAGAATTGGTGCGCCCCAAGGAGAGGTGCTAGGGTGAATGAAGCCTTTGTCAAGCAATTCCTGGAGTTGACTCGAGAGTTCGCGCTTTCGGATGGAGCGAGGTGATAAGGAGATTTAGCAACAGGATTAGCTCTAGGAATGAGGTCAATACGTAAATCAATATCACGACTCGGGGGTAAACCAGGTAAATCATCAGAATAGACGTTAGGAAAATCACGAACCACAGGCACCTTATCCATTGCCTTCTTTTCCTTTTCCTCCGCTACTACGATGTGTGCCAAGAAAGCTTTGTATTCCTTGCGGAGATACTTGCTCGCTTGGATACACGACATAAGTTTGAGGTTCTTCGATGCGACTTTGCCATAGACACAGAGTTGATCACCGTTAACGAGCGAGAAACGAATCATCTTATCAAAACAAACGACTTCAGCATGATTTTCATGAAGAAAATCCATGCCTACTATGATATCAAAACTATCGAGCTGCATCGGAATAAGATCGATAGGGAAGACGTGATTGTTGAGTTCAAGCGTACAATCACGGAGAACAGAACGAACAGTGACGGTTCTTCCAGTGGCAACTTCTACGTCGAATGTCATAGGGAGATTAGCGCGCTTACAATTTAGGAGCTTTTCGAATTCTAACGACACAAAACAGTTATCGGTTCCAGTATCAAATAAACATGAAGCATATATACCGTTCACAAGAAACGTACCATTAACCAGGTTGTTATCTGCTTGATCCTGGCGGGCATTCATGTTGAAGGCACGTCCGCGGGCTGCTGCTGCTGCTGAGGCTGCTGCTGTTGATGTTGTTGCGGATGCTGCTGTGGCTCTTACTTCACCACTCTTGTGACAACTCGAGTTTCCAAGATTTCCATCTTCGCATTTAGTGCACGTTAATTTTTTTATGTTGTTTGTTACTCAACTTGTTTGTTTCACAACGCTTACCTTTGTAATACGTTATATCGTATTTCGATTGATATTTTATACTTGGGATCCATAATATATTTTTATATGTGATTGTATGTTAATAAGGTGTTGTATTAATTAACATATGTTAAATAAAGATGAACTCTTACTGAAAACAATACCCATGAAATCACCCAAGTGATGAAAACACTTTAGTGTTTTCGTCCAGAATGTTTGGCGAAATCAGAGATGGGCTTGGCCCATGGCCCAGTATTTTGAGATATTTTATATAAGCAGTTTATAATCACAATCTTCTCCGAGACGTTACCCACTTACCAAACCTTATCACTTTGTTCTCTCTCTCTCTCTACATCTGAAAACCACAAACAGAATTCCTCATCTTGAAGCCAAACCCCTGTTAAATCTACGGTTAGTGATTTACATGTTAAGATGATATCTTGTATTAACTGCTACTATGAGATATTATGATCTGATTTTGATTGATGATTAAATGTTTAGATCATTGTTCTCTGTTAAATGGTGATTGTTAATCTTCAAGATAACGTGATCGTAGATAGCCAGTTGATAGATGCATAAACTAGATCTCGTGTTAAATGATAAACACTATGATGTTGTTGGATGTTAATTCTGAGAATACAGATGAGTAGATATCTAATCAAATGTTTTAACTTTTGTTTGATTGATTGTTTGTACAAAAGGGTTGAATCTGATAAGAAATGGGATTAGAATTGCTGGGTTTTATGTAAACTGATGTGTTGTTGATGATGATGAATAGTAGCGAAATCACCCACCACAAAAATAAACTGGACGAAATCACTTTAGGTGTTTTCGGCCCACATAGAGATTTCGGCCCATGTGTTTGATTTCGGCCCTAGTTGGTTTTCGGCCCACTTAAGGGATTTCGGCAACATAAGGAGATTTCGAACATAAGTGTTTTCGGCTATAAGGGTGTTTTCGGCCATAGGGGGGATTTCGGCCAAAGGGGGGTTTTCGCCATATTGGCGACTTTGTTTACTTGTTTACTGATTAACTTGTTAACTGTGTTAGTTAAGTTAACCCTGTTAAGTGGGTACCTCCGTTAAGTAAATAACCTAGTTGGTTTAATTACTCAGTTTATTAATTCAGTTAGTATGGTAACTTTGTTAAGTTTATTAGTTCTGTTAAGTTGATTTACTTCTAAACCCAATTAGTTTGTTAGTTCTGTTGGATGTTAATTCTGTTAAGTGAATTATTGGATATTTATAATAGAATAAACTACAAAAGACTTTTATATGTAACATGAATGGTTTGAACATGAGTAACTGTTTACATGATACAAGAATGCAAATTGCTAGACACACTTTGTGATATTACTGTGACACTAGTTCAATGTGAGACTTTACAAACAATGTGAACTGATTGAGTATACGTGCACTATAGGACTTGACTGATTTAATTGTGAGCACTTAACTTAGCATACCGAGCAAAACAAGGTGAGTTCACACTCTTTCTAAGGCATGGGATTCCCGGTGGTTTGGGAATGGGTTAAGAAATTAAAATGGAACCTACATATTCTCCTTGGGTAGGATATGTACCGCCATCCTCCATGGGTAGGATGCCAATATTAATCCTGCGTATTCTCCTTGGGTAGAATACATACGTTCGTCCTCCTTGGGTAGGACAACAACCTTAACGTATGCTCGTCCTCCTTGGGTAGGACAACAACCTTAACGTACGTAAAAACCTAGGTACACTCACACTCGCTACGGTCCTTGGATCAAGAAGGGCGCGTACAAATACGATTAGTCTACACATGGGAAGCCCCCACTAATAATCGCACAGATGCCTGGATTGGCCGCGATGAGGATTAATACGATACACGGTTTACTAAACGAACATACGATTTACGATACGAACATTATAACTAAATAACCAACTGTGAACTCGCTCAACTAGTTGTTGACTCTCTGTTACATGCCTTGCAGGACCTTAGGTACTTTTGGAGCTTGCACGGGAGGCACGGTCGTTGTGGACTTGGATCGTAAATGTGTTGTTAAACATTATGACATTTTGTACTTAAACTTATGATGGGTCTTACATTATTGCTTCCGCTACACACTTGTTTATATTTGGTTTTGGAAACACCTGTCGTATTGATGAATGACTTTTACTATATACTTATGTTCAATATGATTGGTGGCTTGATCCTGGTCATGTCACGCCTCCAAGCGGTGGTATTCCGCGAGTGGATTTTGGGGGTGTGACAACTCTGATGGGGCAGACATTTGCAAAGTGGTTGGGATCACCACATGCAAAGCATGCTCTTGCGTGAGCTGCGGGGGCAGTAGCTGCTTGTTGGCCCTAGGGAGCAGGAAGGAGAGCTGGTGGTGCAGGAGCTTGAGCTGGGGCTTGAGGTTGACGAGGACCAGTATGACAACTGGCAGTAAAGTGGCCGTGCATGTTGCAATGAAAGAAGAATCGGCATGCAATCCCAATAGGATGATGATAAGTACAAGTAGGGCAGAGCGGGTGAGGACCAGTATATGCACGCTTGGCCGGCGGTGCATTGGTCACCGGTACCGCTACTTGGCGGTTCTGAGGTTGCGGTTGAGCAGGGACAGCTTGGAGTGGAGCGGCGGTTACTACGCAGTTCTTGCTATTGTTGCTGTTCTTACGCTTACGGCGAGAAGACTTGGAAGCTTGCGGAGCAGCGTTTTCAATGGTGGGAGCGGCGGTAGCTTGGTGAAGGCTCTTCGAGGTGTTCTTGAAGTACCCAGCGAGAACTCGCTTGTCATTAATCTCGGAAGCGAGTAGGTAGGTCTCTTCGATTGTTGTTGTCTTCGCGGCTTGCACGAAGTTCAGCAACACAATCTGGTAAAGCACGGATATACTTCTTGATCGTTATGTCAGGTGTTACCACCTGGCTTGGACAAATGATACTCAGCTGTTTGAAGCGGGCAGTTAGACTGGCGTTATCGCCACCATCCTGCTTGATGTTCCAGAACTCGTTCTCCAGCTTCTAGAGCTCGTCGGGTGGGCATAATTCCTTCATCATGAGTTCTTTCAACTCATCCCAAGTGAGCCCATAGGCTGCGTCGTCCCCATGTCTGTTTCTTTCGGCGATCCACTAATCAAGAGCCCTGGACTGGAACACGCCAGTTGCATTGACAGTACGTAGGTGATCGGGACATCCGCTCTGGCGTAGCGTGACTTCGATTGAGTCGAACCATTGAAACAAGCGCTTGGTCCGCCTTCGCCCGTGAATTCTTTTGAGCCACATACCTTAAACTGCTTAAAGCTGAAAGTACCCTTTGGAGAGTCGGTCGTTGATTCCTCAGAGGACTTACTTGTATTCTCATTAAGCTCACTGACAATTTTTGGGATAACTTTAGCCATCTACTTAGCGACTAGAGAAGCGATTCGCTTGTCAGCATGGTTTCGGCATGCAGCGCGGGAGTGATGCGATCCAAATGATGACATTGTCTGCACCAGACATCGCCATAGGACTCAAACACTATATAATCGAATCTCACCTCACACGCATTACTACTAAATAAAGCTTAGGAACACATCGGTATACAGCACATAGTCACATAATCACATAGGCACATAATCCACATAAGCACGTAAGCACATAAGCACGTAAGCACATAGTCCACATAAACCACACTATATTTTGCACGTATTCACCTACATATATTGCACGTATTCACCTATCATTCAAGTTCGTGAGGCGCATTCGAGAGTAGCGATTGTGAATATCGAGTACATAGCGAGTAGTATAACGTAAGCGAGTAACATAACATGCAATTAGCTCATAGAGTAGCAGCGATTGGTTAGCGTATTGAGGTAGATGTGCAGTGTGAGTTGTGTGTGTAAATCAAAGCGAACAATGAAAAGCGTATAAATCACCAAAATCAAACCACATAAAACCACATAAAACACATAAAATTTCCACATAAAAGTGATAAATCACAGAGTCAGCGGTTGCGTACTCAGAATCGAAACACATAAAGTTAGCGATTACGATCTTGAAATCAAAAATAGATTGTATTGGCTGATAGACGTTGACTACCCAAAGTGATTCGACTATTCTTAAAGACTTCGAGTACACGTTTTGGCCTAATAGACTGTGCTCTATCACTGGCATGCGGTGAATGGCACGCATCCTTTCGGTTACTCACGCAACTCGAGTCATTGGAATCCATCGAAACTTTGGTGAGAGATTTTGTAAAACCAAAATAAAGAACGGAACAAGTCATCAAGGTTGGGTTTCACCCATAACTTAACGACTGCATTCCTGTGTGTGTGATAGAATCATGGGATAGAGAGGGAGAATTGCGTCGATGTACGGATTTCACTCCTGGTTCAACGCAACTTCTCGCGTTTATAGTAGAAATGCGCGTCGAACAAGTGATCTAATCGAGAGTTTGCGGTTTTCACACCTAGTCTCGATCTAATCACTCGTTCATTTTTGAAAAATAGTGTGCGGTGTGCCTACCTTAGGAAAGGTAGAGTGAGAGTGCTCGACCTTAGGAAAGGTCGATGGGGTGTAGTATGTTCACGAGTCGATCGAATAACAGAAATATGCTCGCACTGAACCCCTACTGGGTTCGCACAAGGCGGTCTGTTGGTACTTAGACTATAGACTAGGTCGTTTCTAAGACATCGACCCGGACTAGGTCGAGCCTTGCCTAATTCCCTATAGTTATGGCTTTGATACCAATCTGTCACACCCCAACCGATGGCGGAAACATCGAGGTGGGCACTGAGCGAAACAGATTGTCCAAGAGAATCCACAACAACTAAAATTACCAGATATTTAGCATTACGTTCCATACCGTAACATATCAAATAAAAGCAGTTATTACAGACATTGTTTTCTCAAAGACAAATCATAGTTTCGACAACTCATAAATTAATTGTTTTGTTTCTAGACTCCCCTAGACTTGATTCCACGACAACAAGCAATCCTAGCATCTTAAAAACCTGTCACATACGTTAAAATAAAAGTCAATACAGATAGTGTAATGGTGAGCATACAAGTTTAATAGTATAATAGATAGCGAAATCGGTTTACGCATAACCAGCATGTAACATGTTGAAAAGTGAAGCTAGCAGGTTATCGACAATGAAATATGCACATACATGACTGCGAGTTGTAGAATACCCAACACATATCACCACTGTGACACGTGAAGTAAAACCCTTAACAACCCCTGTCCACGACAGGTGCTGAATCCAAACTATAATACTATCGTTGCTAAGGTGTCAGGCAACAATCACTGTGTAAACATAACATACAAGCATTCATCGAGTAACACGTATAACATGCAACTAACGGTCAGCATATAAAAGTGTTGCGTATGTAACACCCAAAAGTGCGTAAAGCAAAAAGGGTTCGAGTATACTCACAGATTGTGTTTAATAATAAACACAGCCTTGGATTGGATTGAAGGGAGCACTGGAAAGTTAGCCTGATTACAGAATGATAGCATAAACGATGAACAGTGTGTTAAACGGTGCGAGTGAGACAAGTGACGAAGGGTGATTCGATCGTATGGCAATCCGGACGGATGACCATTCGGTCGGATGGCCATTCATTTGGGATGGATGTGATTGTGTATGATGTGACTTTGAAGTTTTCGTTGTAGCATTTTATAAAAAGAGAAGTATCTCTACCTTTCAGGTCGTTCGATCGTACGGTCATCCGGACAGATGGTCGTTCGATCGGATGGCGATCCGTTCCAAGTGAGACATTTCATAAACCAAGTCTCTTGTTAGAAAAGTCATTCGATCGGATGGTCATCCGATCGGATGACTATTCGTTGGAAACTGATATCTTTTGAAGTTTTGAAATTTGTTTAAGTATTGAAAGCCACAAGTCATCCGATCGGATTGTCGTTCGATCGGATGGCAATCCGTTTGGTAACCTGTTCGTTTTGAAATCTGTAAAATTTTACTAAGTTTAGAAAGTTTGCGGTTTGACCGAGACGGTATGACAACGTGTTTAAACAACGAAAACTCCACCAAGTCCAAGTCATCCGATCGGTTGGGAATCACCCCGTCCGATCAGTTAACTGTTCTCGACGGTTGTTCATATTCAACCTGTTAAGTCGGTTATTTCGTTGATAGGAATCAGTTCTCAGACCGACACTTCTCTAGAGAAGGAGTAGAAGGCCCGAACGAGCTCAGATTCTATCGGTTTTGAGTGCAAGAGCGTAAAAGAGTTGAAAGAAGCTTAAGTCGGTTTGAAAATGTTTAGATTTAGGTGAAATAAGTATTTAAACATGTTGAAATCTCTTAGATCTGAGTTATTCTTGGTGGAATGAGGTCACACTTTGAAGTTCATGAGAACCCATGATGACATTATCCTAGAACAGCCCAAAATCAGCCGATTTCATGGTCAAAAATTAAAATTTGATGGTGAAATTGATGTGAAAGTGTGTGTAGATGATAGAAGTACAAGATTTGGGTTGCAAACTTACAAGAATCGCGAGGAATTGGGAGAAAATAGGCCAAAAGCTTGCTGGTCGATCGAGAGCTGTCACATCACATGAACAGTGATGTGACAGGTGCTATTTATAGGTGAGAGGGTGAGAAAGGCGGTGTAGTGGTGCGATCGGAGGGCAATCCGATTAGATGGCCATCCGATCGGATGGTTCGATCCAATGGTCCTTCGATCGGATGGTTCGAGTGAGTTGGATTTCGACGTTTCGTTTCGTGTGTTGAGCGTTGCGATGCATTTAAGAGAGTGTCGATTACGCGATGCAATGTATTTAAATAATAGTTACACAAATAACATAACTAACATACAACAACATAATTAAACTTGCGTTTTCAGTTCGCGATGAGATTACGTTGCGATAGAGTTGCGATTGCGTTTTCGATTAATCACCTCAAACATATAATAAACATGCACAAGTAACACATAATAGCACACACATGTAAAACAATATCCAGAACATGCGATTCAAGTTGCGATGCGATTAACGTTAAATAGATTAGCGGTTAATAGCTATTAAACTGTGATTATTAGCATTTACTCCACATAATACAACTAAAGTAACACAAATTACAGTATCGATTAACAAGTCAAAGAGTACAATCAATAATTAAGCAAGGAGTGACAGATCGCATTTAGCAATCTTTTCTTCCTTTGACTTTGACTTTGACTTTGACTTGTACTCTGACTTCAAAACGCGGGTTGTTACATAGTCAAAACATATTTATTATCTTAGTTAATTAGTTTTCATGTTTAGTGCCCTTTTTAGTAAGTTATTATCTCTAGGGACTTAAATGTAATTAGCCTAAAGTGGTATAGGCTAAAAATAGAAAGAGATGATTAGGGTTTTAGGAACACACACATTCTAGAGAGATTTGGGGGGCTAATTGTATTATCATTGTGCAAATCAATCTATTGGGTCTTATTGTTATATTTTTTGGTGTGTTTATCTTGATTCTTATAGAAAATTAGATTTTGTCTCGATTTGATCCTACAATTTGGTATCAGAGCCTTAGTGCTCTTGATTGTTTGTGTTTTGGTTAGGATTTTTCAAGTTTTGAAGGTTTTTCAAAGTTTCAAGGTTTTTCAAATTGTTGGACTTAAAATGGCTTGATTTGGTGTGATTAATTGTTAGGTTGTTGTTAATCAGTGATTTTGGTAATCATTTGGGCCATTTTGGTACAAAGAAACATGGTTTTTGGGTCGTTTTTTGGTCATTTTTGAGTGATTAGAGGGTTTTTGTTCGTGTTAAAACCCTGCTGGGCATAGATAATTTTGAATATAGCGTTGATATCTTTGAACGTAGTGTATTTGCTTTGAAGATCGTGTAGTTGATAATTATGCCGATTACTCACGAGCGAAGTTGTCAGTTGCCAGCAACATAGTACCATAGACCGTGTTAGCGTAATTATCGAAGGAGACTTCGAGAACCTCAGCGTTTTTATCATGGTGATCAGCGAACTTAGCTAAACTAACGTGTGTGTTGTTTGTCTCAGCGGAATTAACTATATTCACCAGTGTAGGATCACAAGACGCATCAGCGTAGCAGTCAACACTGCGTATTTGCTCTCAAATCATCTTCGTTCTCGGGGAAATTGACTCGGTCTCGGAGTTATTAATCCGGTTATCAGCGTAATTGGACCAGTTCGTATACCCCAGTGGAATCACATTCTGATCAACCTTTTCAATGAAAAACTTAACCAAAATGTCTTTGAACCAACCACATCCAATCGCTCAAGCTGAACTAGAAACTGAAACGACAACCCGACCACCAAAACTAAAAGGATCAACTGATTTTGGTACTTGGAGAAACCGCATCAAATCGTTCTTTGAATACACCAATTACAACCAATGGATATGAGTCACTGTTGGACCCCACGTACCAATGGTGATTCGAGGCAATGTGAAAACTGTGAACACCGACTCCGCAACTTACACCGAAGAAGACAAGGCTCTAATCCAACGAGACCGCCGTGCTCATGCTGCTTTGACCATGGCCTTGTCAACTGATGATTGTAACATGTTTGAAGAATATACCTCTACAAACGAGCTCTGGTTAGCTTTGATCGACTACTACGAGGGAAACGAAGAGCTGATTCAAAACAAAATAGACATGGTGCAGAAGGAATACGACGTGTTTGGTGGAATCCGTGGAGAAAGTCTTTCCGATCATATCAGTCGCTTTCTGAATATGATGACCAAGATGAAGAAGGTTGGAAATCTAATTACCAATCGAGCTGCCATAAAGTAACTTTTGGACTCATTTCCAAAAGAATGGAGCCTTTAGTGTATGATGATAAAAAGGGATTTCCTTAACAACACGAATCTTGTCACTCTGTTTGATTTGATCAACACTCTGAAGTTTTTCAAAATGGACGTAAATAAACATGAAATGAATACAGCTGGTTATCCTCCGAAGTCTACCCAGTCAACTGTAGGATTGAAGAACGTGGCGTTTCTCGCATCTGATGGTGCAAGTAAACAAGATTCAAACGTGTCTTACTTCAACGCTTCCGCAAGCGCATCAAAGGCTCCACGGTCTAGTGAAAAGACAACTGTGGTCGGTGACACTCAAGCTTTGAAAATTTCAACTGAAAATGTGGCACTTTTCAACATGTTTCTGAGCAGCTATGAAGCTTTGATGTCGGGAGAGCTCAAGAAAGAGATCTTTACAGCTGAAGACATGTACCAAGTCAATCCAGATGACATGGAAGAGATGGATCTGAAGTGGCAGATGGCCATGATCACTCTAAGGCTGAAAAAGTTTCAAGACAAGACTAGAAAGTGTCTGGCACTTGGAAAAGCTGGTTTTGACAAGTCTAAGCTAAGATGCTATAAGTCTATAACTGCAAGAACTTGGGTCATTTCAAACGAGATTGTCCTCTTTTGAAGAACGAAAATGCTGAAACTACTCCTGCTGCAAGACCTGTCGCAATTGAAGGAAACAACAACAACAATACTGCTCCTAACGCACCAAAAGCCTTAGTTGTTGAAGACTATGACTGGGCTGAAGAGATTGCCGAAGCTAAGGAACAAGTTAACAAGGCATAAATGGCAAAAATCTCTACGGATTCTTCATCATCATCGCCAAACTTCGTAGAAAAACAAGCTGCAGGAATCCCTAAAGGAGATAAAGCCACTGACAAGGGTCTGAAGAGTATCCTCCCTCCAACCAAGCTAGTGGAAGACAAGAAGACCGAAGAAGCTGAGAAGCCCAAGCAGAAGGAGCAAGTCCAGAAAGAAGCAGGTGGTGTCAAGGAAGAGAAGGCAAAAGCCCCAGTTGCAGCCATGAAAACCGAATCCACGAAAGAGAAGGAAGACAAGGATTTGGTAAATAGCATTCCGTACGAGTTTAAAGTTAAACTATGCTCTCAATCATGTGTGATCGTCATGGCACATTACAAATATCTCAACCTTGAGCTGATTAGGGATAAAGAAAGGGTTTTGCAATTTAACAAAGAACTTAAAGAAAATGAAGCTGCATATAAGAGAAAGTTGAACTCAACTTTAGCTAAAATGCAGACTCTAAAAGAATTTGTTTTTAGAAAAGATTTTATCATTAATGACTTAACAGAAAGATTAGAAAAATCTCTTAATGAAAACAAAAAATTGCAAATTACAATCGATAAATGGAATGTTAGCAAAAAGGCCTTGGTTGACATTAAGAATTGCCAACGACCAACATATGTGAAAGATGAGATCGAGTATAAGGATAAACTAGGAAACGAAAGAAAACTCTTTTTCCACCACATAGCTAAAACTATGTGCCTATGCCAACTCCTCATCCTGACAATGATTTGATTGACGAAAAAGATCTTATTGCTCAAAATGATTCTTTTGAAAATGAAACAACCACTAATATTTCTGAAAGTAATGCAGATGCGTTTATGTGTAAAGATGATGTGTGCGATGAGGACGATGAATGCGGTGGTTCAAAAATAGGCATAGGTTATTCAGCCGACAGTTATTCTATTGTTAATTGGTTCGCCTGGAACTGTGATAAGAAAAACAATATTCGGGATGAATGTAATAATTTAACTAGGATGGATGACTGTAATGGCCATGTGCCGAAATTTAACTCTCTGGATGACTATAAGGGCCACGTGCCTACATTTAAGACTTGTGACCGTCAAAGTGTGGTGATTATATGTCATGATTTAAATTCTGCTTTTTGTGATGAAAAGATTGTATGTGAACCCCCTATATTTGTTCTAGAATTGAAACATAATAGATTTGGAAAATCCCTCACCGTGGAAATTCCAGAATTTGTTCCTTCTCTAACAGGTAAATCAGAAACTTCAGTAACAGATGCTGGTAAAAAGGTTGAAAACCTTACACCATCAGATGTTCAAGAACCAACAACCCCAAATGAATCTGCAAGTCTAGTAAATAAAGATCCATTGGAAAAAGACTTCTATATTGATGATTGCACGAGTTCAGATGATGAATCAAAGATAAATGAAAGTCTTGGGGAGTCAAATATCAAAAGATCATCTGAAGTTGTCAAACCTCACATTTGTCAACATGCTGAGTCAAGCTCAATGCAATTCCCGCCTCTAGTCGCATCACACGGAACTGCAAAGTCTCAAAAGCCATTCAAGGCTTGTTTTAGGTGTGGAAAAGGAGGTCATGTGCTCAAGAAATGCCCAGAGCGACACGATCTAGATGGTAAAGGTAACAAGAATCGCTTCTCTGGATCAAAAAGTAAAAATCACACAGCTTTGAAAGATCAGATGAAAAACTTTCCATCCAGATTTCCACATGTGAAGCCGGTTTCACATGATTCAAAGATGAAAAGGACCAACACCGGAAGGATTAACCAAATTATAAAACTCATATTCAAACTATCATTAAGGTCGTTTGCTCGGTTTATCATTCGAGGGCATTTTGGTCAACTTTAGTCCTTTTAATCACGAAGGATATTTAAAGCTTGTTTTGACAAAGTGGGCATTTTCAACCCATATTCTATTTTAAAATCATTGCTAAGAATGATATCTCCTTTTTAAATTATCATTCATACCACACCTCAGGTAATCCATTGTCCACCCATGACTCGTTTAACTCTCATCGGACCCCAAGTCCTCATTAAGAGTTTGAGCCGTTACACGTACCTGGCTCGGGTCATTGCGTTGACCCGTTTTAATACCTTGCATTATTAGTTGCTAATTAAAAACGATGCAAACCATACGCTATTCTTCTTGTGAGCACAAAACTCGATAAGCAACCATTAGTCATTTTTGTGAATTGGGGAAACATCACCGTTTATCCGTTTGGCCTAAATGACCCTTTTACCCTCCACTTGACTTACCCCATTTGTGTTTAGATGACCAAACATTATGTATTACGAGATAGTTCTCATTTACCATCTCGCCCATTTGGCCTGACTCGGTTTACACCTTGTGATCATACTACTTAAAATCATCTTTTTATTCGTTTGACCCATTATGGCTTACGCCATAGGGTGTCTTTTCAAAACTCATTATTTATCTAGTCAACACGTGCCCATATTACCATTTTACACCTTTTTACCAATTATGGCTTACACCATAAGGTAACTTTTCAAACTCCTTGTTTATTCGTCATCACGTGACCAAATTACCGTTTACCCATTTTTACCATCAAATATGGTTTCTTACCAATTCCACTTGTTCCGACCCGTATAGTTTCACATCGGAACGATATATTGCAAATACTAAATCACCTTGTTCTTAAAGAATACAATAAGTAGGTTTTCTACTTAAAAGATATAAGCTTTACTTACCTTGCATCCAATTATGCTTTTCCCGCCTACTTGATCCGTTTGACCCGCTTCTTCCCAAGCTTCCACCTAGCTTGTCAAACGTCAAACTATCATTTATCATTCGCAAGATGGTTAGATTAGTCATCATTTATCACGACTATCCCACCTTACATATTTTATATCAAAATTATCATTCGATATAGGCCAGTCTGACTTTTTAAAAGTCAACTGCCTATTAAAATATACAAACCCACAAATAAGTTAAACAACTCATTTAGGTATTTCGTTGATTATCCGGTAGGCACTATTTTTAGGCCACCAGTTTAACTACCTTCTTTGACCTAGTCTATGTAATTGTTAACATCAAGTTTATCATAATTTATAATTGTAACACCCCAAAAACGGGTTTGGTAATCAAACCACGTTAATAGTAATGACGGGTAAAATACCGTTAGTGACAAAAATTAACCGGTAAATATTAGGATTTAAATAAATAAACAAACTAGATGTTAATTAAAAAGTAGGATAAATATTTTGAAAAAACAAAGTATGTGAAGGGGCCCGAGTTAATGGGACTTAAAATGAAACGAGTTATGACTATCCCGAACTCACTAAGCTAACTAGGAAAGTTTAACCTAGTTAACAAGACAAAATATTGTTGAAAATAAGTAGGTTGTAGCCTACTTACTAATTAACAAAACATGAGGGGCTAATAATGTTAAGTAAGAAACTTGGGTTATTAAAATCAAAAATAAAACACAACACACAGTGTGTGTGCGTGAGGGAGATCGACCAGGAGAGCTCACAAGGGGCTCAAATCCTAACTTCAGTAAAATCAACAAATTGAAGCTTGAATCAAGCCCTAAATCGATGCATGAATACATAGAAATGATCACCTAGTCGTGGGGATCGTAAGGTATGTCAAATTTTTTATATTTATGAAGTTGAGATTTCTTGATGAACTTATGAAAATCGAAATTCAAGCTTGAATGATTGATAGTTGGGTGAAACTAGGAGGAATTCATGTTTAGAGACAAACCCTAGTTGAAATCTTGATGAATTAGTACTAAAAACTAGGGATTTGATGATTACCCTTGAATGTGCTAGGTGGGTTTTGATTAATAATGAAGATAATGATGTGCTTGTGTTAGGAAACATCACAATTGATAGTTGAAGCTAGATACTTAAACAATTTGCAAGTTTGGGTATTGATCATACATGACCCGAATTGGGTTTTAAATGTTGTAGTGAAATTAGCAATTTATATCATGAATATGGATGCTAGAAATCATATTACCTACTAATTGGTGTGTAAAAAAAACTAGAATTGTTAAGAGTTCGGATGAAAATGTCTAAGTGGGTTCAATGAACCAAATGTGCATTTGAATATGTTAATAGATAAATTGACTTTTAGGAAGTCAAACTGACCAATGATTTGATCGAGTGATAAATTTGACATAAGACCCGTAAGGTGGGGTAGTCATAATTGATAATGACTAATCTAATCGTCTTACGAATTATGATGATAGTTTGACGCCTAACGAGCTAGGAGGAAGCTTGATGAGGGAGCGGGTCAAACGAATCAAGAAGGAAAGGAAGAGCGTGGTTCGGATGTGAGGTAAGTGAAACTTACGCCTTTTTATAGAATATGTATCGATTCTGTAAGTATTAAATACAATTGAGATGATATTTGAAATATGGTTACCGACACGAATAACACGGGTCGGGACTAAAATCGAGTGTTAAAAACCATAGTAATGGTATAACGGGGTGGAACGGTAAAGTAGTCATGAAAAGACTAAGATAAAATCAGTTTTCGTACGGCTAATTATTAAGTAAGCCTAAGCTAATAAAAATGGTAAAACGGATCAAATGGTAATATTGATACCATTTGACAATTAACAACTAATAAATATATGCCGAGTCTCAAGCTCGCAGGATGAACGGCTCGTGAATTAGCGATTCTATGAAATAGCAAATAAGTGAAGACAAGGTACTAAAACGGGTCAATATATTGATCCGAGCCAGGTACGTATAATTATGTGGTAGTTAAAAGTGCTAATTTGGTCAAATAGATAGTGATGGTCCTTCGCCGTAAAACGAAGGACATAAAGTGGGCCAAAAAGCCCTTGATGGGTAAATCGGGTAAACAACCATTATGGGCTATTTAGAAACATGTTTTAGGGTAATGTAAACCTTAGATAAGCATGTAAGTTATAGGAATAAGGGTTCTCGGGCCAAATATCTAAAAATGGTTATTTGCGTAAAATGGCTAGTTGAAGGGTAAAATTTGAAAAAAAGGGGGGGGGGGGTTCATTATGTTAAATCCACCACGAAATAGTTATGGTGGAATATATGTAGTTAATCAGATAGGGAACTATGAAGTGTCAAAAGAAAATGGCAATTCTTAGATTAAATTGCTTGAATTCTCTAAACGGGTCAAAACAACTTATGCACATAGTTTGCGTACTAGTCGCGCTATTTATAAAAAAAATATATATGAACCCAAGCTAAGGTTTGTGTGTTAAATACATTAGCGTATGTATTTTGATTGTTTAAGAATTGAGTTAGTGGTTTTAAATACAAACGAGTCAAAATGTTGATTTTGAATAATAAGCAGATAGCTTAAAAATTTGGAATTTTATTAGTTTGGATGTTGAATTTTAACTCCATGTGATGGAGAATTAAATTACGAACGCGTAGGAAAAAGAATCACGCGAATCGGATAAGTAGAACAAAAGTTATGACATTTTGAAGTTTAGAGTTTGATCAAAACTAGAGCTGGGCAGGAAATGCAGGTCCAGATACGGAGCTGCTGGAAAAGAGCTTCTCCCGCGCCACGCGAGGGACCACCAGAAACCAGGTGCGACACGCGACAGACGTCGCGGCACGCGAAAGAACGAGTTGAGCCTCTCGCGTGGCGCGAGAGGCATGAATCTGAGAAATTATTTTTGTTTTGTTGTTTGATGCGATGTACATGTTTTAAGCTATTATTTAAGCATCGAAACTGACTTTTATGTTGGTTTCGATCACAGGTTAATTTCAAGAGTTACCGGAGGACGATCAAGCTCAACGGAGAACCGAACACGAACAAGATAAAAGCTTCCACACGTCGTTTTTCGTCGTAACTTTTAAACGACGAACTCAATTATGTTACCTTGTATTATTTTTAAAATTGTAAAGTTTAAACAAACCCGTATTTTACAAAGTATATGTAGTTATAATTACAATTTGTTTGTCGTTTACTTTACGAAAACCATTAAATAATGACAAGGGTGTTACAAGTTGGTAATCAGAGCTCAAGGTTAAAAGAATAAAGTGTTCGGTTCGAGGCTTGATCGCAAATCCGGTAAGTTATGTATATAAACGATCTAGTACATTGAAGTGTTATAAACAACACATAGGGTTATCGTGTAATACACGGTACCTCAAATAAATGATTAATATAGTTAACGAAATTAGGTGCGTTGGCACGTATAGTAGAAAACTCGTATTGTAATAGGGGCGTTCATTAATGTCGAAATTACTAACTTTTATAAATGTTGTAGTTGAATGACACTCGCATCTGAAGATAGCGGGAGTGTAATAAATTGCGGATTTGACAAAGCAATGGTCTAAAGTATGACAAGCGGAGTATGCTCACCAAGGCCTAAATCGCGTAACGATCGCGAACAAAGTTAACGGCAAGAGAAGCCCGTAAGGGCAAGCATTACCAGGTGCACGCTTTTAAATTTAATTGCACAGGTAGTAATATGCAACAAATGCGTAGGTAATGACGATTGCATATATCTGATTAAACCTGAATAGGATATCTATTCAGGATGACGTTTCCAAGAAAAAGTTTAATAGAAACATGTGTTATTCACATGATGAATAACAAAGAAATAATAGGATTAGTTCATACGAAAACTTGGACCGGGGGGGGGGGGGTAATTATCCAAGTGAAAAACTCTCAATATAATGCTATTGAGAAATCTAGCAATCACATTAACGAATGTGATTATATAATAGCTCGGTAGAAAAGAAAAAAAAAACATTTTTATATGTTCAAATGTAAAACTAGTAAAACTAATGATTACTGTTTTGCAATTAAATAAAGTTTTACTAAACGAAATCAGAGATATGAAATAAATTGAGGCGTTCTTACATAGGGCGTGATGTGAAAACTATAAAAAGGTCACGTGTATCATGTGTTGATTGCTTACTCTGGCCAAGTAAGTAGCGGCATATGATACCATGAACTTCTTATAGCAGACACATTTATGTCCGATGTAGTAAGGGCGGGGTAAATGGGACTAACTTAAATGGTACCCAAATGAATCAAATAAATAAGATGTTTGATAGTAAACGTAAACGCAAGTCAGATGACGGAAGCATATTACGTTAAAAATAACGAGCCCGAGAGAAAGGACAAAGATTAAAGTAAATAAAAATATAAACCAACTAATGAGAATGCTATGGCATAAGGGATAAAGTTTGACTGTCATAAGTGATGAAATTTCACACGAACAAGTCAAACGAGTTAAATAAAGAATAACGTTTGTTAATGAAAATAAGCGCGAACCAAATAAATATATGCACAAAATATTAAGATAAAAGAACCCGGGTAATGGGTTGTGAATAAATGTGGGAATAAATCAGATAACAATAAGCGGAAAACAGACCGACGTGTAAATGACGTAAGCAGTCATAGAGTCAGAGGATTAGTTTAAAATGGAAGAGGATGTAGCCTTAGACTACGGTCAAGGTCCATAGAATTCAAGAACGAAAACGAATGATTCTCTAAACTTAAAAAGGGTGCCTTGACACCGAAGGTATGTTTTAGCACGACATGAGTAAAAGATGAATCTAGATAAATAACCTACGAGGCTAAGTGATAGAGCCTACGGGTCATTTGGGTTAAGTGAGGGAACTAATTATAATTCCACACATTAAATAATGACGGAAAGGAATAAATCCTCAGACTTAAAATTTCTAGAAATAAGAAAAAAGATGTAAGACAAGGTGAAGAAGAAACGTTAAACTAAAATTCAGTTTTAGTAAGAAACAACATTTTAACAAATATGGGTATTATGAGAGAAATTAGAAAAGGATTAATATTAAAGGAGATATGTGTAAAAACGAAAAGTTTGAAAAGAAGATTCTCGATGATGAAAGGTTATGTAAACTTAAAAATGACGTGACATGAAAGTCGCTCGTTAAACATGAGTTATAAAAGCGTAAAACATGAGATGGAAGTGATACGCTAAAACTGACAAGCCTGGGAATGGGTAATTATGGATTGAAGCTAGTGTTGATGAAATTTGCAAGTACGTAACTTTGGTTCCGTTACATTATGCTTAGATATTGAATGTAGATTAGTAACTTGAAATAGTGTTATGATAAAATGTAGTGTGTTGTAGAAGTGATGAAGTGCACTAGATAATCAAAACGGGTCAAAAGATTCGTTAAGGCATGTTTGGTTGTCATTGAAATGGTGGATACCCTTAGACAACCAAATGGGTCAAACAAAGGTTGTCTTGCTAATATAGAAGTAACTTGAACGTCACTTGATGATTGTGGATCATGAGGGCGTAAAACCATGGAATGGTAATGATACGCCAAAGAACACAAACCCAGGGAATGGGTAGGTATGTCTAGAAGTCATAAATGGTAAGTAGTAAGAAGGTATGATGCAAAATTGTAGGTCCGTTTTTCTCGGAGGATCCGATACGTAACCTATCCTTGTTTATCACAAACACTATCACGGGTGCGGAATCCCCGTAAAGGTGCAAACCAAACAAATGTAAAGTGGATAGCACAAAAAGATAATCAAAGATTCACTTTAATTAACAGGATGAGAATAAACTGCAAACACATACACACAATGCTTGACGATAAACTCTCAGTTTCTCTCTATGCTCTCATTCATAGAGTTTCACAGTGGTCTCATGAACTCATAACTAAACTGTGAAACAACTTAGCTATTTATACTGACCAACGGCGAAAACCCACTGGACGAAAACCATGTGTGACGAAATCAGGGATTTCACCACACACACATAATGACGAAAACAGGGTATTTCGTCATATGAATGTTTTGACGAAAACAAAGGTGATTTCGTCATTCATGTCTTTTGGAATTTCATTGACATCATCATGACATCACTAAGGTGATGTCATGGTGATGTGTCGACGGGAAAGGTTCTCGGCTATCCGTGCTTCGCGTGTCGAACTCTGGGGCGCACGACGGAAGAATGTCGCTACGTCGGGCTTGAGCCGAACCTAACCTAACCGAGTTGAACCGAACCAAGTCGAACCGAACCGAGTCGAACCGAGCCGAGTCACGTCCACATAAAGTGTATCAACAAACTCCCCCTTGGACGCTACTCGTGATGGTTCGTTCTTCACATTGTCGGATCTTTTAAAAGGTCTTCACGTGACACAGTCAGGGAGTGTATCAACAAACTCCCCCTTGAATGATGCTCGTGAATCTTTTGAACTTCAAAACTTTAGATCCTTGTGGTGTTGATAAGTGGTCAGCTGCAACTTGATCATCTTGATCTTCTGGTTGCATCAATGTCGAATCTTCACTTTACAGCTTGTCATCTGACACATTCTCTTTGTCTTTAGCTAGATTGAATGCCGCATCTGCACATACAACAGAGCTAAAAACATAATGAGAACAACCGAGAAGAATAAAATCAATCTAAGAAAGTTTTCAAATGAAAACCTTACTAAGAATTGACATCAAACAATATAAGCGCATGACACATATGAGACCAACTCTCATTTAAACACCGACTGATAACAGTTTGAAAGTTTAAAAATTGATCAATGTTAAACCTTTAACTTTCAAAATTTGTTAACTTTGACAGTTTATGAAGGTGCAATTGTTTTCCGGCTTATAATCAGGATTTTGGGTAGGATAGACTCGAGTTCCAACATCGGCCAATCAAAAATAAACTAGAAGCAAAATCTTTTTGGCTTTTATAAAGTTTATATTAAAACACACCTAAAATCTTTTTGGAATTTTTCATTTTTCAAATGTAAAGACGGAAAGCAATAAATAAATATATACAAAGATGCAGAAACTGAAAGCAGTAAATAAATATTTACAGACATTCTTTTTGCGAGTTTCGAGGGTAAGAGAATCATATCAGTGTACGGTCACGCCAAAACGCTCTTTTTGTTCAATTAGTTAACATTTAGATAAGCATCCTATAACAATTATCGGTATTGTTGTCCACATAAACTCAACTTATCAGATGTAATCATGGCGAGGGGATACGATTAGTGTATGATTTATACTTACCGACCGGTGTTCATCCACACACGACACATTCCCGTATCAAGGTATGCACGAGAGTTCATCTTACCGGTGAGTATACCGTTTATCATCTGTTTGACCGTATAAAAGAAAATGTGAGAAACTCACTTATTTTGATTGAAAACAAGCCCTATGTGATAGAATCACTTATGTATGAGGAACTTGATTTTCAGATGCATGAAGGGCACAAGAGCAAGTCCATGAACAGGTCAGTACTTTCGTACAGCAAAGAGACGAACTTGACTCCCGGATAAATGTGATATATTATCACTTATTTTGTTTGGACATGTGATTGTTGATCACTTATTGAGGTCGTATGCAGTATGTAAACGTATGTATGATATCATGGAAGATCTAGACTTCGTCTCCGTTATTTTTCGGTAAAAGATACAACCATGATACCCAGATGATAAACAGCATAAAGACCGAATATCTCAGAACCTCGGCAATCTCTCAAATGAAATTTCGGTACTGAGACCATATGCCAATGTGTGGTTCCCACCTGGTCTTCAGTCGTTTTAGGTTTATATCACCCTGCACACTTTAAAATGATTGTGAGCCTACCGATACATCTTATATAGAGCTGCTTATCGTTTTTCATTTTGCATTTTAGTTTAAAGGTTTCGACAGACCACTGATGTATTATCATTTTCTCGCCAGGAAACTCATTTTTGTTTTTCTATTGTTTTTGCGTTTTGAAATTTTTCGATGTTTTTGAATTTTCAAATTTTGGATTTACTCCCCCTAAAATCAACAAACTAAGATAAATTTAAAAGACACAAAAATATTTACAAAAACGATTTTCCGAAGTCGGTTAACTAATGTTTTACCTCAATGCCGTTTACCAAAATTAATTTAATCAGAAATGATTTATGGCACGTCGGTAAGCGGTGCGGACCATGACAACATTGACAAGTTTCATAGTGAAACAATCATGTGTGAGGTGATATTCGAGTTCAACGTGTCAGGTCAAAGAGTGTTGTACGAGATGATAATAATTCATAAAGCAACTTAAATATCGACAAGTATAGGAGAGATATGAAATTTAAAACCGTATTCTGCAACTGCTTCGTGCATTGCAAGGAATCTGAGTGCTCTCCCAAACTGGATATCCACCCGATGTGGATTTCAAGGTCGATCATTCAGCTACTTCAATTCACATCAACAAGATCAGAAACCTCTGGGTCCGGCTGGCCTTACACATTGCACCAGTGAAGGTCTTTGTTTTTCTCTTTCAGAAGTAGTGTGCGGTTGTTCAATCCATGCCAAGGCATCTACACACCCGGTTGGTTTGTTCAACAAACACATTTTCTTCAATCACACTGCGAAGAAATGTACACTGCACGTTCATCTTGTTGATTTTGAACATCAGACGTGCTGCAGGTGCGTACATTTTGATTAAATCTATCATGGGGACCTGATTAAAGCTTTGAACAATCAAACTTTGGTATGATTTTCATTTTGTTGAAGGTTTTCAATTTCTTTCGACATACAATTCTGTCTTCTTTTCTTTTTATCTCCATCAAAGGCAACAATTTCTTTGTCGCCGATCTTGTGCATGGACACTCCACTATTAAAAATCCGATGACTATCGATAGTTCCTCCTTGAACATCCTGCACACTCACTCAGAGATTAGTTGGAGAGGGGGACCCAAGCCTTCATAGACTTGGGTTGCCCCTGAGAATCAAGAAATGTAATTTCAATTTCTTGAAGGTCCTTAAATTGCAAGCCTCCCCCTGAATCCTCACCTGTTTTCGGTTTCCAAGCCTGTTTCCTTTTACCAGTTTGTGTATTATTTACAATTTCTGGTTTTAATGGTTGTGACAAACTAGGTTTCCTTTTAACAGATTTTACTTCCGTTTTTACAGCCTTTTCGATCACCTTCACATTTTTACATCGTTGTTTTGTATCCTGTTCTTTAACAGTGTGTTTGTCAGTTTTTGGTGACATAGGACGACGTCGTTGGTGACCTTGTTCAGAAGGGGCTCTTTCTACAAAATTTGGTTTCAGAGAGTTTGTGCAATTTCTGATAATGTGGCCAAACTCCCCGCATTTAAAGCATGATCTCCTTTCAACAAACTTAGGAGATTCTGTTCGATGGCCTGACGTTGAAGTTGTAGATCCAGATGTACTAGCTTCACACCCGTTTGTGTGTTGGGTGTAATTGTTATCACTATTACGTTTCAAAATTTTGACTTTTTGAACAAAATCAGTATTTGACTTATTTTCAAAAGTCTCCACTTTATCAGTACCCTTGGAGGCCATAAATTTAACGTCTTTGCATTTCTTCTTGTAACGCGCTCCTTTTGTTTCCACTCTCGGTTGTGAAACCTTAGGCTTTTGAGCTCGTTGTTCCTTTTGTTTACCTTTAAAAGCGATAGGTTGTTGCTTTGTCGGTGGTTTCTGATTTCCAAATTGTTTTCTGATTTCAGCTTTTGGAATTGGATCACATTGAGTTACAGTAACTCCTGGAATCGTCTTTCCCAAAAATTTGCTTGTGTTATCTTCAAAAACTTTATCAATCGAAGATGGATTGACATTTTTGATTGGAAAATCATTATCTGAATAAATTTTAACATCCCCGGCCAAAGTATACAACACGTTATTGCTCTTAACAATAGACACACATTCCTTGATAGGATCTATCTCTTGTTTAACAGCTGAGTGCACAGTAGGAGTAGGAGGATCACAAAGAATATGATTCTCGATAGGCACTTCTACTCCTTTCCTATCATCAAGAGATTTATCCTCATCACTAACATCTGATTCATCATCTGACGAATCATAGTCCTCAATAATTGGAGGACTTTGATTTGAAGCACATGATGACTTTTCCTTGCTATCAGATGAGCCCTCCGATGAATTGTCCGTTTTGAACCCTAAGCCAGTTGTAACTTCCTCATAATCAAGAGGTACATTTGGCTCAAAACGCGACATTTCCTCCTCATCGGGCATCTTGGTATAGTTGTGTCTCAAAGGAGGCGGACACGACTTATACCCAATGCCTTTAACATTACCCTTTAGTTGTTGGATGTCAATGATGTGATCAAGCACATATCGGGAGTTTGAGTAACTCTCCAATTTGAGCTTGATCGCTTCATGCTCACATTTCGCCTCGGCTAGCTCTTTCTTAATTGCCTCAATGATATTAATGTAATTATTAATACCAGTTTGCTTATTAAAAACCGTTTTTGATAACTTAGAAACACTTTTCTTGAGTGTATCAATTACCGATTTAAAATCTTTTTCGTTTCGAGCTAAGGCCATGTTTGCCTCTTTGCACTTTGACAGTTCAATAACCAAACTCTGATTGTGACTGTGAATCTTTTCAGATTCTTGTTTCATATCAGCACAATCACTACATATTCTAGGAGTTTCAGATTTTACCTGACTTGTAGAAGCTGAGACATTAGCCGTAAAGGCAGTCTGAGAAGAGAAAGATCCATCTTCAGTGAGAATCTTCTCCATTTCTTCTGATGTAGCATCAGCTTTCTTGATCAAGACATATTTCTGACACTTGACCTCCTCAGCATCATTCAACAAACTATCACCTTCAGAACCAGTTCTCTCATTCACATCCGATTCTTCATCCGAACTGCCACTGTATCCCGAACTATCATCATCTTTAGAGAATTCTTCTTTGTGCACATGCTTGATGTGACTGATGATCTTCGCATAACATGCAGTTCCTCCTCCAAACTGTACGGACCAATCACATCCCTCATCGGCTTGTACCACTAATGCTCGATTATTATTAGATGGCCCTGACTGGTTTGTTTGGTTGTTATCGGCTACTATCCCTCTTTCGTTGTTAGCTTGATTTGAAGTACTTGTTTGATTTTGGAAGGGATTTTGGTTGCCTTGTTTGCTTGGTCGCGTGCATTCACGTTTGAAGTGACCCTTTTCACCGCAATTGAATCACGTCACAACATCCTTATCAAAACCGTACTTTGTATCCCGCTTGCTTTCTAAGCTAGTCTTCCCGGTTCTCCTCATATAATCCTTGGCTCGTCTAACCGCACTCGCAAACGCCCACTTGATATCCATTAACTCCATTTCATCCCTGTCTATCTGCTGATAGTCTTCGTTTGTCAAATTAATGTTGCCAATCTGACTTGCGACTAGTCCGCAGTAGGCATTGACCATGGTGTTAAGAAGTTCCATGGTTTCCCTTGCAGTTTCCACATTGACTTTGGATAAGTTTGCTTGTGGCTGCTTGGATTGAGGTTGTGGTTGGGCTTGTGATGGTGTTGGAATATATGCATTTGGATCAAATTGAGGTTGAGTGGGAGGAACTTGTGGTGGAGGTTGGGGTTTAGGTAGCCACGCACTTGCATCTAATTGAGGTTTTGAGAAAGCATGAGCTTGAGAAATCATATGCGCTGGCGGATGATAAGCACTTAGATCGAAAACTTCAGGTGGAGCTGATTGTGGAAACGAAAAAGAGCTTGTATTCGACATAAACGCCGTCTGTAGCTTCCGTTGCTGAACTGAACTGGAACTAGCTAAAGAGTTAAAACCTGCAAAGGTACATTTCGGTATTTTGAGGATCAGAAATTCGTTTAGCTTTCTGGATTTCTTCATCATTCTTGTGTTCCAACTTCTGAATGAATTCATAGATATTGACAGCATCTAGAACGCCTGTATGATGTAGAAGCTCAATGAATGGGCTCCACTTTGGAGATAGAGCATTAGCAAACCTTGCAACCATTTCCTGTTGAGTTGCACGAACATTATAAGAATACATTTCACTAATCAAATGATAAAAATGAGTAGTCATATCATTTAGGGTTTCATTCTCTAAGAAATGAAATGATTCGAATTCCTTCTTCAACAGATCATGACGTGTCTTTCTTGTCGTTGCATTTCCTTCACCTCTTGCTACCAAGGCATCCCATAGTGCTTTCATGCTCGTACAATAAGAGAATTGATGATAGATGTTTTTGTGGAGTGCTTGTGTGAGAATAGCAAACGCCTTCTTCTCTAGATCATACGCTTTCTTGTCATCTTCTCGCATATTCGCCAATGTCGCCGCATTTGAACCTGCTTCTTCTAGATCTTGATTATACGGCGAAATGAAGCACGTCCATACTTCGGTATTTTGCCCTAGAACGTACGTGTGGAAACGACCTTTCCATGTCAGATATTCATTCATGTGATTCAACTTTGGCGGGCGATTATTGCTACCCATTTCACTCTCGCTAAGCAAAAGATTTTGAATGCTTTGATTTTGATTTGATACTAAAGCCCATTGACTTGAACTGATAGATTGCGGAGGCATAACGTTCCTTAACCACGCGGCTGCGGAAGTCTGATCTTCACCTTGTCTTGGTTCCATACTCCAATCCGAAGGGCTAGTACAACTCATGATCGATGTATGAAAGTGATAACCTGGTTACACACTTGAAAACAAACTGTTAAATTAGTTTTGCAAAGCTTCTGTTAAACAATTTGACAAGTTTCGATGAAACTCTTTTTGATGAAACCGTGATATTTAGAAGCGCGATTCAAAACAACTTGACGAACACCCGACCCTACTCCCACCTGATGGAAGTCCACGAAAAATATGATGTGTTCTCTTTCACAAGTCAACTTGTTTCCATCCCACTAAAGACATCTCACGAAGAATGATAATCTAAAATGGCTCCACAAAATAATTAATCTTTCTCCAGCCCTAACAAAGAAGAACTTGATGGATCAGAATAGAGGCCCACGAAATGGACTAAGTGTTTGATATCCAACTCACTTATCCAATAAGCTTCACAGAATAAGACAAATAAACATATAAAGTGAGTTGTTGAATTTGTTTTTTATTAGTTGCATATCTTCTGCTACACACAACATCCACAACCTACCCACTTTCAAATCTCTAAATGTGGAACAAATAATTATCAGCCAACAACCCTCTATTCTCTTTGACGAAACGTAAGTGTAAAATTCAGTTCGACGAAACTAGACAAGGATCTGAATAATGACCAAACTTAATGTTGTTATTGACGAAAGCTGATTAATTTAATGAACCATGAAATTCCTTTGATTGACGAAAACACAACACAAACGACGAAGTCTGTTATGTGTGGCGAAATTTGTTTTGGTGACGAACACTGATTTCGACGAACACTGATTTCAATGAAGAGTGATTTCGACGAAGACTGATTTCGACGAAGACTGATGGGTGATGAACACTATTGTGGTTGACGAAGACTCTTGTGGTTTGTGTGTTTGACGAAATCTAATGTTTGACTTTGGTGGTGAAGTTTGTTTCTAACAATGTGCGACGAAGTCTGTTTCTAAACAATATATGTGTGATGAAGTCTGACGAAGTGTATATGGGTGATGAAATCTAGATGCTGTGTGTGGCGAAGTTTGGTGAAAGATTGGGATAAGATCTTGGTGAGATATTTTCAAAGAAACCTTATCTTCTTCTGACAAGTGAGCCAAATTTTTCAAGTGAGCCAAATTTTTCTTGTGGTTTGTGTGATTGACGAAATCAAGTGAGCCAAATTTTTCAAAGACACAGACACTCTTTTTCAACTTACATCATACCTATTTCACCAACTCACATCACACCATGCTTTGAACACATTTTTCAAACAAATATGATTTTATAATTCTCCAACAATTTGCACAGAAACTTATAAAAGATCAAAAAGTGGATGGTTTGAAGAACACATATGAACCTTTTGAAGATCTGATGAACTTGATAAATTTTCCGGTGCCGGAGAATTTTGTCGAACACGATTTTGCTTAAACTTTCAATAAAAACCAAACTCTAAACATGCACACATGTAATGTAACAAGGTTTTCAATAAAACTATAGCAAAAACAACACGATTAAACACTGCTTTTAAACTTGTTTTCCAGAAAATATGAATTTTTCAAATAAGAAAAATTTCTGAAAAAGATGAACACACTTGTTTCAAACAATCACAATTTTTGGTTTTAAACAAGGAAAAGAGCCAAGGCTCTGATACCACTTGTAGGTCCGTTTTTCTCGGAGCATCCGATACGTAACCTATCCTTGTTTATCACAAACACTATCACGGGTGCGGAATCCCCGTAAAGGTGCAAACCAAACAAATGTAAAGCGGATAGCACAAACAGATAATCAAAGATTCACTTAGATTAACAGGATGAGAATAAACTGCAAACACATACACACAATGCATGACGATAAACTCTCAGTTTCTCTCTATGCTCTCATTCACAGAGTTTCACAGTGGTCTCATGAACTCATAACTAAACTGTGAAACAACTTAGCTATTTATACTGACCAACGGCGAAAACCCACTGGACGAAAACCATGTGTGACGAAATCAGGGATTTCGCCACACACACATAATGACGAAAACAGGGGATTTCGTCATATGAATGTTTTGACGAAAACAAAGGTGATTTCGTCATTCATGGCTTTTGGAATTTCATTGACATCATCATGACATCACTAAGGTGATGTCATGGTGATGTGTCGACGGGAAACATATACAAACAATGTTTTAAAGACTCTCTCAAGTCTCTCTGTTCTCACTCATAGAGTTTCACAGTGGTCTCATGAACTCATAACTAAACTGTGAAACAACTTAGCTATTTATACTGACCAACGGCGAAAACCCACTGGACGAAAACCATGTGTGACGAAATCAGGGATTTCGCCACACACACATAATGACGAAAACAGGGGATTTCGTCATATGAATGTTTTGACGAAAACAAAGGTGATTTCGTCATTCATGGCTTTTGGAATTTCATTGACATCACTAAGGTGATGTCATGGTGATGTGTCGACGGGAAAGGTTCTCGGCTCTCCGTGCTTCGCGTGTCGAACTCTGGGGCGCACGACGGAGGAATGTCGCTACGTCGGGCTTGAGCCGAACCTAACCGAGTCGAACCGAACCAAGTCGAACCGAACCGAGTCGAATCGAGCCGAGTCGCGTCCACATAAAGTGTATCAACAAAAACTAAACGGGTCGAATAAATAAAAAGGCTACGGTCAAGGAAAAGTAATACGAAATATAACCAGGTTATAGTGTGAATGAAGAAATGAGAATAATAAAAGGTTGTAAGCCTCGAGAAGGCAAAATGGATACACCCGAGCGAAGGGGTATAAGGTAACCGGTGACTAATTAGCCTAATCGCCAAGATAAGTAATTAATAGAAATAATGGACATAAGATGAAATTTACGGCCATGAGGCCAAACACATGAAAGACGCATACGTCAATACAATGATAACCATAGACCAAAGCGAAGGAAAACCTTGAAAACAAAGCTAAGTTCGTTTTGTTTAATCAACGAACTACATAAAGAAGGTTTTGGGGACGAAACCTCTTTAAGGGGGGTAGACTTGTAACACCCAAAAAATGGGTTTGGTAATCAAACCACGTTAATAGTAATGACGGGTAAAATACCGTTAGTGGCAAAAATTAACCCGGTAAATATTAGGATTTAAATAAATAAACTAGATGTTAATTAAAAAGTAGGATAAATACTTTGAGAAAACAAAGTATGTGAAGGGGCCCGAGTTAACGGGACTTAAAATGAAACGGGTTATGACTATCCCGAACTCACTAAGCTAACTAGGAAAGTTTAACCTAGTTAACAAGACAAAATATTGTTGAAAATAAGTAGGTTGTAGCCTACTTACTAATTAACGAAAGAGGGGCTAATAATGTTAAGTAAGAAACTTGGGTTATTAAAATCAAAAATAAAACACAACACACAGTGTGTGTGCGTGAGGGAGATCGACCAGGAGAGCTCACAAGGGGCTCAAACCCTAACTTCAGCAAAATCAACAAATTGAAGCTTGAATCAAGGCCTAAATCGATGCATGAATACATAGAAACGATCACCTAGTCGTGGGGATCATAAGGTATGTCAAATTTTTGATATTTATGAAGTTAAGATTTCTTGATGAACTTATGAAAATCGAAATTCAAGCTTGAATGATTGATATTCGGGTGAAACTAGGAGGAATTCATGTTTAGAGACAAACCCTAGTTGAAATCTTGATGAATTAGTACTAAAAACTAGGGATTTGATGATTACCCTTGAATGTGCTAAGTGGGTTTCAATTAATAATGAAGATAATGATGTGCTTGTGTTAGGAATCATCACAATTGATAGTTGAAGCTAGATACTCAAACAATTTGCAAGTTTGGGTATTGATCATACATGACCCGAATTGGGTTTTGAATGTTGTAGTGAAATTAGCAATTTATATCATGAATATGGATGCTAGAAATCATATTACCTACTAATTGGTGTGTAAAAAAAAACTAGAATTGTTAAGAGTTCGGATGAAAATGTCTAAGTGGGTTCAATGAACCAAATGTGCATTTGAATATGTTAATAGATAAATTGACTTTTAGGAAGTCTAACTGACCAATGATTTGATCGAGTGATAAATTTGACATAAGACCCGTAAGGTGGGGTAGTCATAATTGATAATGACTAATCTAACCGTCTTACGAATTATGATGATAGTTTGACGCCTAACGAGCTAGGTGGAAGCTTGATGAGAGAGTGGGTCAAACGAATCAAGAAGGAAAGGAAAAGCGTGGTTCGGATGTGAGGTAAGTGAAACTTACGCCTTTTTGTAGAATATGTATCGATTCTGTAAGTATTAAATACAATTGAGATGATATTTGAAATACGGTTACCGACACGAATGACACGGGTCGGGACTAAAATCGATTGTTAAAAACCATAGTAATGGTATAACGGGGTGGAACAGTAAAGTAGACATGAAAAGACTAACATAAAATCAGTTTTCGTACGGCTAATTATTTAGTAAGCCTAAGCTAATAAAAATGGTAAAACGGATCAAATGGTAATATTGATACCTTTTGACAATTAACAACTAATAAATATATGTCGAGTCTCATGCTCGCAGGATGAACGGCTCGTGAATTAGCAATTCTATGAAATAGCAAATAAGTGAAGACAAGGTACTAAAACGGGTCAATATGTTGATCCGAGCCAGGTACGTATAATTATGTGGTAGTTAAAAGTGCTAATTTGGTCAAATAGATAGTGATGGTCCTTCGCCGTAAAACGAAGGACATAAAGTGGGCCAAAAAGCCCTTGATGGGTAAATCGGGTAAACAACCATTATGGGCTGTTTAGAAACATGTTTTAGGGTAATGTAAACCTTAGATAAGCATGTAAGTTATAGGAATAAGGGTTCTCGGGCCAAATATCTAAAAATGGTTGTTTGCGTAAAATGACTAGTTGAAGGGTAAAATTTGGAAAAAAAGGGGGGTTCATTATGTTAAATCCACCACAAAATAGTTATGGTGGAATATATGTAGTTAATCTGATAGGGAACTATGAAGTGTCAAAAGAAAATGGCAATTTTTAGATTAAATTGCTTGAATTCTCTAAACGGGTCAAAACAGCTTATGCACATAGTTTGCGTTCTAGTCGCGCTATTTATAAATATATATATATATATATATATATATATATATATATGAACCCAAGCTAAGGTTTGTGTGTTAAATACATTAGCGTATGTATTTTGATTGTTTAAGAATTGAGTTAGTGGTTTTAAATACAAACGGGTCAAAATGTTGATTTTGAATAATAAGCCGATTGCTTAAAAATTTGGAATTTTATTAGTTTGGATGTTGAATTTTAACTCCATGTGATGGAGAATTAAATTACGAACGCGTAGGAAAAAGAATCACGCGAATCGGATAAGTAGAACAAAAGTTATGACATTTTGAAGTTTAGAGTTTGATCAAAACTAGAGCTGGGCAGGAAATGCAGGTCCAGATACGGACCTGCTGGAAAAGAGCTTCCCCCGCGCCACGCGAGGGACCACCTGAAACCGGGCGCGACACGCGACAGGCGACGCGGCACGCGAAAGAACGAGTTGAGCTCTCGCGTGGCGCGAGAGTCATAAATCTGAGAAATTATTTTTGTTTTGTTGTTTGATGCGATGTACATGTTTTAAGCTATTATTTAAGCATCGAAACTGACTTTTAGGTTGGTTTCGATCACAGGTTAATTTCAAGAGTTACCGGAGGATGATCAAGCTCAATGGAGAACCGAACACGAACAAGATAAAAGCTTCCGCACGTCGTTTCGTCGTAACTTTTAAACGACGAACTCAATTATGTTACCTTGTATTATTTTTAAAATTGTAAAGTTTAAATAAACCCGTATTTTACAAAGTATATGTAGTTATAATTACAATTTGTTTGTCGTTTACTTTATGAAAACCATTAAATAATGACAAGGGTGTTACAATAATCATTGTATGCTAATCTATCAATTATTATATATTAACTTGGGATTGTTTCATCACCACGAAACAACCCATGACATCATATGTATAAAATTTTACCCAACATCAAATTTAGCCGAGGGCTTTAAACATTCACATACACATGATGATTTCAAGCATCTATTAACATGAGTATAATATCAATTTCATCATGTTATATAAAAACCCAATTCATGATAAGTATGAACATGAACTCAAACTCATTGATTGTTCACATATCTTCCTATTAATATTATTCATGATGATTATAAACATATATATATCATCAACTCAATCACATTATCAAAACCCACTTCATAATCTACTTGTTAATCCCTTACAAGTAACCTTACATCAAATATTTTATAATTTCTTATGTCTATTGAAATTAAGCATACATCTACACCTAATTTCATCTTTGAATCATAATCCAACAATCTAATTGCAAGTATTTTACATGTCTCAAATTATAACTTTCACCAATCTTGGTTTTTAAATATACCTTATGATCCCCTTGTCTAGGTGATCGTTTATATGCGTTCATGCATGAATTTGAGGTCCAATTTACCTTTCGATTTGATGATCTTGGATGAACAAGGGTTTGCCCTTGTTTGCCCTCCTAATGATCGACTTACACACACACTATGCGTGTGTTGTGTTTTAATTTGTTTATGTTTTAAAACACAACTTTCCTTTTTAATAGCATTGGTCCCTAAAGTTTAGTTTTGATTATATAAAGCTACAACTCATTTTTTTATTGCTTATTTACATGTTACTAACTAGGTTAATTTATTCCTAGTGATTTTGTTTACGGGTTAATTTTTACCTCTAATGATACTTTACCCGCTCTTTAATGTTAACGTGGTTCGATTAACAAACCTGTTTTTGAGGTGTTACACCCTATACACTATGTATAGGTTTATACGCAGCGTAGGTACAAGTAGAGTTTGGTGTGCAAATAGCCCTGTTGGTGTGCTAATATGCAAACCCTTAAACATCTTTCCAAATATCTTTCCCCCACTCCAAACGGCATCCAATGATTCATACCAACCAATGTTAGTCAGATAACCAGGAGTCAAAGTTTGTTTTTGGTTACCAGACATCCAACTAGGTCACTACTCATGCTGATGCTACTCTCTCTCTCTCATCCAAGCATGCATAAACTCTCGTACACAAAGCAACAAAACAACAGTGTGCTATTTTAGGTTCAAAATTTATTATGAACCTACCATTTCTTATGCATGTGAAAATGTGAGATCCACTTTAACGAGGTCGTGTGTAACCCAACATCAATGGCATCTGTCTCATTGGCTCCTTAATGTTGATAAAAAAATCTGGCAGATTTGCTAATTTTTGTAAACTGAAACAAAGATGTAACAAGTCACATAGAATATTTAGTGTTAGAGGCGATCCAAAGATATTATAATTTTTTTTCTTTGAAGTATAAATATGTTTTTATTGTTTAACACATTGTCACATATATAAAAGAGGGGAGGAGCCAAAACCCAATATTAGTAGATCGTATATATAATAACTTCATACGATATGATCTTGAAGATCATCATTTTATTATTCGCTAAATTTTCGTTCTCAAAACCTTCTTGATTAGGAAGTCATCAAAATTATAAATCCAATCAAACCCATAAAGCTCCAGCGCTGATCAGCATTGGCTTCAGATTCCTCTTCAGATGAAGACTCATAATCTCATTAGCTCCACCAACCAATTCACCACCAATGAAGACAATGGGGACCTTACTATGACCGTGCACAGACAATGCTTGCTCGATCTCTCCGCCTCTTACAATCTCATCGAGCTCATAGATCGTAGGGTTCACACCAAAGTTAGTGAAGAGAGACTTGATTGAGTAGGACAAGATGCAGGAACTCTTACTGAAGATCACCACAGGCTTCTCAGAAACCATTATGTTCACTATGTCCATATGTGAATGAAGAAACTATATATTTATGTTCAGTTTTATTAAGTGATCAAAGAGACTATATTAAGTTGCTGAATGACACGTCGGTGAGTACTGTGAGGATATATATAGGGTTTTGTGAGGATGATATGTGGAGAATAGAGAATGTTTTAGGTTGGTGACAGATAGTGATATTAGGTTTAGAGATAACCATTTGTTGCAAAGTTGATGGTAAACTTTTTTAAAGGTGTAGAAGAGAATCAAAATGAGAACATAAGAAAACAATAAACATGTGGTCTCTAAAAAGATAAAAAAAGGTGCAAAGTTAGGAATAGAAAAGTTAAAATAAAAATGAAGTAGCAAAATACCATCCAGACATATAATTTAGTTACGGCTCTATTTTGTAAGGGTGTTCGGGCCTGTGGGGAGGGGTGCGGTGAGTGTACTCCCCGATCGGGAACACCGCCGCCGACCCCTCGGTGACCCAAATCGGCGAGTGGGGAGCGGGTTGTGTTCACCGATTGACATTTGCAATTTTTGACCGTTTTTTATATTAAAACGGCTATATAGCCGTTATATATTAAAAAAAAAAATTTCTCCTAAACCCTATAAATACTAACCCACTTCAATCTTTTTATTTTTCAAACCCAAAACAACTCCCACTTCAATCTTCAATCTTTTACTCTCCTAAACCCCTCAACTCATCTAATTTTTTACCCAATCTTTAAAAAAATGGATTCCGAGTTCCCGTTTTTTTCTCTCCTGCCCGACTTTCCCTACGATGAAGATTCATCGTCAAGCGATAGTAGTTTAATTTTCTTCCAAAATCTCATCCAACAAGCGGAGCTACTAGACACGGCATCGTCTAGTAAAAAAAAAGTTGTCCGTCGAGATCGTGTGGGAGGCCACGAAACACTCATGGCCGATTATTTTGTCGATAATCCAAAATTTAATGCCGATATTTTTCGTCAGAGGTTTCGTATGTCCAAGTCTTTGTTCCTAAAAATTGTTAGTGACGTGGAAGCGAATAACGAATGGTTTCAAGAGGGCTTGGACGGGAGAATGAAGAAAAGTTTCACGCCGTTGCAAAAGGTTACTTCTGCGATTAAACAACTTGCAACCGGTAACCCACCAGACGAAAACGACGAGTATTTAAATATGGCTGAAAGGACCTCTCGTGAGTGCCTTGATTATTTATGCGAGACGGTCTGTAGAATGTATGCTGGTGAATTCTTACGTAGACCAACGAGCCACGACGTTGCGCTATTGTATCAGGCTCATGAGGAGAGACATCACCTACCTGGTATGTTGGGTAGTCTGGATTGTACACACTTCGTCTGGAGAATGTGCCTCACAGAATTGCGTGGACAATATATGAGAGGCGATCATCAATACCCGACAGTTATGTTAGAGGCGGTGGCGTCTCAAGATTTGTGGGTTTGGCATGCTTTTTGTGGCCTGGCGGGTTCACAAAACGACATCAACGTGCTCCAACAATCTCCGTTATTTCGTACTCATCGAAACGAAACGGCGCCAAATTGTCCATTTCAGGTGAACGACCACTTATACTAACGCGGGTATTATCTTACTGATGGGATCTACCCTAGCTGGTCTGTGTTTGTGAAGTTTTTTCCATATCCTCACATCCCGAATGAAAAAAAGTTCAAAAGGCAACACGAGGCCGCAAGAAAAGATGTGGAACGGGTGTTTGGGGTGTTAAAGGCGAAGTGGGGAATACTAAATCGTCCAATGCGTTCCAAAACGGTGAAAAATATAAGGTACATCGTGTATACGTGCATTATTTTACATAACATGATTATAAAAGACGACGGAAGGGCGATAGCACCGGTACACATTCGAGATCCTCCAGTCGAACCCGTCTTCGATGATACTGCTTTTAGCGAGCTCATTGCCGAAGAAACGCATTGGACACTAAAACACGATCTCGTTGAGCATCTCGGACGTTTAGATCTACCTCACCTTGAAGCGAATTCCGACGACGAGTAGTTTGTTTTTTTATTTTTCTAGTTTGAATGTAATTTTTATTTTTAATTTAATGAAATGTCTTTTCTTAAATTTTATTTAATTTTTATTAATATTTGTTTAATTTATAATACATGCATAATTACAACAAATAAAAAAAACAAAAAAAAAGGCAAGTCCCCCAAGAGAGGAGTGCCGCCATCAAATTGAGGGTGTGGGAAGAGTTAAGTAGGGAGTTGACGTGGCGCGTGCTGATTGGCTGTGGGTAAGAGAGGTCACTCCCCACTTAGAGGAGTGCCCCTTTGTCACACTGCGGAGTATCACCGCTTGGAGGCGTGACACCCTTACACCCTAAGAATGACACAATATCAGTCATGCCACTCTCATGAAAATGCATTACTTTTGAAAATTATTTAAGATAAAAAATTGAGTCGACCTAAGATTTTTGGGTCTTTTTTACTTGTTCCAGTTTGATCTCCTACAGATACCTATTAATTTTCTTTTGTAAATAACTAAACTTATAACCATTAAAATCATAATAACTCAACGTCTCTATTATGAGAATTTTTTTGCATAAATAGGTGTTCTAAGCAAGAAAATAGTGCCATTAGGTGGTCAACCTTTTTGTTTTCATATTAAGGTAAGTTGCTGGTTGATACAGCGACTTTCAATGGGATTTCTGCAAATGGCTTATGCCACTGCAAAAGCTGCAATATGTTTCTGAAAGTCGCTAATTGATACACCAACCTTGTTAAAGTCGCCGAATGATATAACTATCTTGCTGAAAGTCGCCGAATGATATGACAATGTTGATGAAAGTCGCTGATTCATATTACTTTGTTGCTGAAAGTCGCTAATTGATATAACAATGTTGAAGAAAGTCGCTGTTTCATATTACTTTGTTGCTGAAAGTCGCCGAATGATATAACTATGTTGCTGAAAGTCGCCGAATGATATAACTTTGTTGGTGAAAGTCGCCAATTAATGTTACTATTCTTGTTAAACGATGCAGCAGGCTTGATCACATGTGAGTTTTAATTTCAAATTGTTTGCAGGAGTTACTGTTTGACCTTGTCTTTTTGCAGGGAGTCACATGTGTGTGAATTGAATTTGTGGCCATTGTTCAAGAAGAGTGCATGCAATATACAGTACCCTTGCATGCATTCTTATGACATGAAATGACTAAAGAATGAAAAGTTTAATTTATGTGTAAGGATTCCACTGTAGTGTAAGAAATCCACTGTTTTCTTCAGTATGGATTCGAAAAATGATTCACAGAAACAAGTCTTTAAAGTTGAACATAAACCAAAGCACTCGAGATACCACATTTCGTTTCAATGGAAGGTATGCGTTTCATTGGTTTTCAGCAACATTGTGATATCAATTAGCGACTTTCAGCAAGATTGTGAAATCATTCGGCGACTTTCAGCAACATGATAACATGAAATAGCGACTTTCAACAACCTTGTTATATCATTCGGCGACTTTAAACAAACTTGTTATATCATACAACGACTTTCACAAGGTCGTTGTATCAAACAGCAACCTTCAAAATGTTTTGCAGCTTTTGCAGATGGCCTGATTTTTTGACAGAAATCCCATTGAAAGTCGCTGTATCAAACAGCAACTTACCTAAATCTGAAAACAAAAAGGTTGACCACTTAATGACACTCTTTTTTTGCTCAGAACACCTATTTATGCAAAACATTCCTATTATGATGTAAATATTGAGAATAATATCTATATATAAAGATACCGACGAAACCATAATTCCCAAAATCAAATATTCGAATGTAAAATATTATTCCATATCATTAAGCTACGTACTATAAAAAAGTTTATTTCTTGTGCATTTTGTTATTTGCATGAGTCCGTGGCATATTTGATTACGTACAAATATAAACCAAGGAGATAGATTGAAATATCTTCTTTATAAAACAATTCTGATTATAAATAAAGTAACATAAAAGAAATATTTATCCTTAATGGCCCTTATATGGATTAATTCCCAGCCTCTCAATTGACAGTAGATCTAAATATATAAATATAGATATTACAAATAAAGGGGTAATTGCACGGTACCCCTGACCGCGGAAGGGATCTCCCTTCCCAGTTCACCACCCGACAAGGATCCCTGGCGGCAAATACCCATAGCCATCAAAGAGGGGTAAGAAACATGTTTCGAACCCGAGACCTCGAGTGTCCTCGGTCCGGCTTTAAAGCGGGTGTCGGTGGCCACCAAAGTGGCACTAATGGGAATTGAACTTGGGTCTCCATTGGAGAACCCAAGTCACTCCACCACTAGGCCACTTGTGGTGGTTAGATATTACAAATAAGTTACACATAAATGAAGAAATACACATAGGTACAACTACTTAAGTAAACTACAAATTGGTCATGTAACATCCCCTCAAGCAAGACAATGTTGGACCGAGGCGAAGTAGTTTTCGAAAAAAAAATCGAACTACAGGCTAGGAAGACTTTTGGTAAAAATATCCATTTCCTTAAGCGTGTTTGGTATAAAATTAGTGTGAAGTTTCCCGGAGGCACCCAGTTCACGTATGAAGCGGTAATCAAGATCGATATGCTTTGCACATTTGTGATAGACATGTTTTTATGTGAGAAACAAACCACTTCGATTGTCACGGAGAATAGTAGGTGGATCTGGTGTGAGAGCATGAAGTTTTCTTAGTAGATGAGTGAACCCAAATAATCTCAGCAGTAGCCAGTGGCAAATACAGGATTTTTTGTAGGGTGGGCACAATACGGATTAACTAAAGTTGGGCACATTCGTTGGTGTACGTCAATCACTTTTTTTTACGAATCAGCGTAAATTGTAACTTTTGGCGTATTTTAATTGACAAGGGCCTTTGGTTATGCAAGGTTTCTTTACTTCCCCTCGAACATTAATTGAATTATTATTAGTTAGTTTACGCAAAGTCAAGTAACCAACAATTTCATCTTCTAACAATTCATCTTTTTCTTTTGTTATTACTTTCATACGTATATAATGAATTTGATTAAGTCTTGCTACTTGATTAGAGGATCAAAATAATTATAGAAAATAATGAGTTAAATGTCATTTTAGTCCCTGTGGTTTGTGTTATTTTGACAGTTAGTCCAAATGTTTTATTTTTTCGTCTGTTGGTCCAAAAGGTTTCACCGTTGCCATTTTAGTCAATTGGGTTAACTTCATCCATTTTTTCTGTGACCGAATTGTCCTTCTCGTTAACAGAAAAAATGGATAAAGTTAACCCAGTGGACTAAAATGGCAACAGTGAAACCTTTTTGGACCCACATGCGAAAAATGAAACATTTGGACTAAACTGGGAAAACGGCCCAAACCACAGGAACTAAAATGGCATTTAACTCAAACAATAAATCCTTGATTAAACAAACAAGAAAAGTTGAAAGGACCAAAACTTAAAACATTCAAAATTAAGCCTAAACTAAACAAAACTTAATATTACGGAAGCATTCAACATAAACCCTAAGCTAAGCAAAACTTAATATTACGAAAAAAGAGTCAATAATTAAACAAACTAAAAACAAAGTAATCTTTTGTTTTTAATCACCGACATCAATCTTTTGAGAATAGGAAATAAAGGTATAAATTTGTTAGGTTTTCTCTAGTTGGGCCTAGTTAACTAAATCTGGTATGTATTTTTTTACAAAAGGCCCATATTTTTAATATAAATACATAATGGATTGTAGCACTCATCCCAACATACTTTCCTCTCATCGGTTCTTCTCACATACTCGCTGCATGTCTGCACATACTGACATACGACCGAAGTCCCTAGCTCTGCCACCGGACCACCGCTTACCGGCTGGAAAATTTTCCAAACTGTAATACTTTTTTCCTTCTAACTTTAAAAACTCTTTGGAGACGGACAAGAGAGTCCAAGCTATAAGAAAAATATTTCAGACTACTCCATGGATATAAAGTATGGACGGTGGGCCTGTGTCCGCCCTAGTTACTACCTCAAGCAAGAAAATGTTGTACCGAGGTGAAGTAGTTTTGGAAAAAGTTCGAACTACAGGCTAGGAAGACTTTTGGTAAAAATATACGCTGCCTGAAGCGTGTTTGGTATAAATTTAGTGTGAAGTTTCCTGAAAGCACTCAGTTCACGTATGAAGCGGTAATCAAGATCGATATGCTTTGCACATTTGTGAGAGACATGATTTTATGTGAGAAACAAAGCACTTCAATTGTCACGGAGAATAGTAGGTTGATCTAATGTGAGAGCCGGAAGTTCTCTCAGTAGATGACTGAACCCAAGTAATCTCAGTGGTAGCGTTAGCCATGACCCGATACTTGGATTCATAGCTAGAGAGGGATATAGTAGGTTATTTCTCTATACTCAAGGAAAATAGATTGCCACTCAAAAGAAAATTGGGTAACCATAGGTGGACTGGCTTATTTCCATGCAACGAGCCCAGACAGCGTCAAAGTTGCCATTGATAGAAGTCCCTTTAAGATATCTAAGAATTCACTTGAGTTTGTTAAAGTGCTAAATGGTATGAACATGTAGAAATTGACTGCATAAGAGATACCTAGTCGTGTGATTGTTAAAACTAGTAAACGATAATGAGTAGTATCCAGAAACAATTCTCATGCATAAACAAAAGAAACATTGGTAGCTAAAGTTGTGGATGCAAGTTTGACTTCTAACATCTTAGCACAAGTTAGAGTCAGAAGTATAAGTAACCTCAAGCCCAAGATAATAGCTAAGCTTCCCCAAACCCTTAAGGTGGATTTTCGGTAAGACTTAAAGCATCAACATTGACAAGTACATGAGACACAAATCCCGGTGAAAGACAAAGTTTGGTTCAGTTTACACACGTAGAAAGGTACTCAAGCAATGGAACTAAGCACGAGGGGCATGTTTTAGTCCATACAATGCTTTTTCCGGTTTACACTGTAACAAACCTCGAAAAACACCCCTAAACATTCCTAAATACATCCCGTACGTAATAAACGAACCCGTATAACCCTTATATTAATAAAAATCAAAGAAAACCACAAAATAAGCCGCTCGCGGGCCGCGACAGACGAAGGCAACTCCTTCGCGGGGAGCGAGGCCCCATTACTTGCCGGAAACTCTGATCTCCACGTGTCCTGACACGTGTCAGACCTACTCAATGACTCAGCAACCCCATCGCCGCCTTTAGGGCTCTCGCGGGACGCGAGAGATGAAGAGAAGGCTGTCGCGGGGCGCGACCCGCCCCGTATCAGGCTATAAAAGGGGCCGAGATCAGCATTTCAAATCGTTCAAAATTTCTAAAATCTCTCTCAAATTTTATATGCTGAAGCTATAGCCTAATACCCCCTAATAAGCGAAGCTCTGCTTCGTTGTAAGTATTATAACCCTCGATCACATATTTGTATCCTACACGATCGATCTAGGACTCCGTAACGCATGTCAAGGCTCTGCCTGACTTAGCCATTGGAGTTTCTGTCTCGTGTTACACCTGATTGATCTAGGACTCCGTAATGCATGTCAAGGCTCTGCCTGACTCAGTCATTGGAGTCATGTCTCGAGTTGTACGGTTAATGTGATTTGGGTTATTTTACTAACACATGTGTATTATTTAAATTTAATAAATAATAACCAGGAAAAGCAACAGGAAGCTATAATATTATCAGGAAGCCTGTAGAAATACATAAGTCTACGAATGTGAGTACATTCTCTTTTTGTCATCTTTTTAAATATATTCTTGGGAGTCAAAATATTTTACCAAAACCTCAAATGTTTTCAAATACAATTACAGTGATTAAGTCTTTGTAATTCTACAATTGCTGCCAGTATGTTGGGGTTTTGTATACAAAATGTGAAAAACGTTACCATTGGACAAAGAGTTAGCCAATGAGTAATATGACCCACAAGTCAGGTGTTGACAATACCGAATGAGTAATTGTGTAGATATAAACATTGTAATTGCCCTTAATATTGTAATGTGTAACAACTGATGCTTTACAAAATGGAATGTACTCGCCAGTATTTCTTGCTGATAAAATGTTTTTAAAATGCGTTTCAGGTAACTTAGTGTTAAGCCAATAAAAGCCAGCTGGAGAACACTAAAGGCTTAGAAAAATGGCTATAAAAGTTACCTGAAAAAACGAAGACTTGTTTTCAATAATTAGGGTTTATCCCTATAAATATATTATCAGCAAAACTTGGGTTTTATCCCATTCATCTATTTTAAACATTTTGATGTTTAACTCTGATAAAAATATTTCCTAGCTACGGTCCTGATGAAAATTTCTGCTACCAAATTAATGAACCCTGATACCATCTGACTGGCTCACGGCTATCGCTCCCAGTGTGGGGTTGGGGGCTGTGATAGAAGGTGGTATCAGAGCCGAGCCACTGGTTTAAGCCCTTTAGGTGTTCTTCCAATACCAAAACATTAAACATTTATGTTAGGAAATTAATATCTTATGTGTTATTCTGTGAGATTCTAAGTATGTGTAACCACTATCTGTATCTTACAGTTATGTTATGTTTCATATTATACATATATAAAGGTGATATATCAATAATGCTATATTAATATTAAATTTTGTGATATATATCATACCCATATATTTATATGAATATAATTCAATATAAATTTTATAGTATTATAATAATATTATGATATTAATATTTTATCTTAATCAAAGATATTAAAATAAGATCACACATTTTAAGTATGGTACCTCTGAAACATCATCATATATGATACGAGTAGTATGTTTTATGATTTATGATATAACCTAAAATTTTACTCAACTTAAATATATATTTTTCAAGGTTTTGACGAAATATATAATTATATTAATTTGGTTAAAATATAATACCTTAGCATACTTAAAACATGTTTATTGTTTAAATACAATAATTAAAACAAGATTCTCATAATAACACTATAAAAATATTATATATGCTCTTGTTATATTATACCTATATAAGCACATGCACATTTATATACACATGGAAAGTATGTGAAAATATATAAGGTATTTTATATTTTATAACTTGTACTAAGGAAACAAATGATGTTCCATACATAAAAAGTATACACAAAAACATGTATTACTGTATAACTAGATGATTTAAAATATATATTTGTAACACATATATATCGATAGGAAATAGCTTAAGAATTTTACCATTTAATAATTTAACTCGTCTCTTAAAACTATAAATTGAGTCATATATATTCTAATACAGGAATATTACTCCCCTGCTTAATATATTAAGTGTCACACCCCAACCGATGGCGGAATCATCGGTGCGCAGCACTGAGCGAAACAGATTGTTCAAGAGAATCCACAACGACTATTAAATTACCAATCTTTATTGTTAATATCCCATACTACTAACAGATAAAGTAAAAATAGATATCACAGATAATTGTCTAAAAAACAATCAGACTGTTTCGACAACTCAGATTTTATTAGGTTTGTTTCTAGACTCCATCCTAGCTTGATTCCAGCAAGTAACAAGCAAACCATCCTAAACACCTGTCACATACGTTAAAATAGAGGTCAATACACATAGTGTAAAGGTGAGCGTACAAGTTTAATAGTATAATAGATAGCAAAAACTTTTACGCATAACCATTATGTAACATGTAGCAAGTGAAAGCTAGTAGGTTATCGACAATGAAATATGCACAGACGTGACTGCGAGTTGTAGAATGCGCAACACATATCCCCGCTAGGACACGTGAAGTAAAGCCCTGAACAACCCCTGTCCACGACAGGAACTGAGTCCAAACTATAGTACAATCGTTGCTAAGGTGTCAGGCAACACTCACTGTGTAAACATAACATAAAAGCATTCATCGATTAACACGTGTAACATGCAGTAACGGTCATCATATAAACAGTGTTTGCGTTGCGTGTCGATTGTGATTTGAATAAGTAACGTATAACACCCAAAAGTGCGTAAAGCAAAAAGAGTTCGAGTATACTCACAGATCGTGTTTAGTAAATAAACACTCTCTTGGATTGAAGGGAGCGCTTAGAGATTAGCCTGAACACTTGACGATAGCATAAGCGAGGAACGGCGCGTTAAATGATGCAAGTGAACCAAGTGACGAATGGTCATCCGATCGGATGACAATTCGAACGGATGGTCATTCGATCGAATGACAATCCGTTCAGATGGTCATCCGTTCGGATGGCCATTCGGTCGGATTAACATTCGTTTGGGATGGATGTGTTTGTGTATGATGGCTTTGAAGTTTTCGTTGTAGCATTTTAAAATCAGAGAAGTATCTCTGCCTTTCAGGTTGTTCGATCAAACGGTCGTTCGATCGGAGGGTGATCCGATCAGCGAGACATTTCTCAGAGAACAAGTTCACAGCAAGATGGCCATTCGATTAGATGTCACTCTGATCGGATGGCAATCCGTTAGAACTTATGATCTTTGAAAATTATAAAAATGTTTAAGTGTTGAAACCATGAGTTAATCCAATCGGATTGTCGTTCGATCGGATGGCAATCCGATCGAACGACACTCCGTTCCAGGACTTGCTCGTTTTGGGAATTTGTTAAGTTGAAGGTTTGCGGTTTGATCGAGACGGTATGACAACGTGTTAAACAACGAGACCTCCACCAAGACCCAGGTTACCCGATCGAACGGGAATCACCCCAATCCGATCAGTTAACTGTTCGTGACGGTTGTTCATGTTCAACCCGCTAAGTCGATTGTCCCGTTTGATAGAAATCAGTTCCTAAACCGACACATCACTAGAGAAGAGTGGAAGGCCTGAATGAGCTCCGATTCTATCGGTTTTGAGTGCATTAAGTGTAAAAGAGTTGAAAGAAAAGTTAAGAAAACATCTTTCAATCCTTTTAACCTTGAAAACATTTAGATCAATGTGAAATCAGTGTTTAAACATGTTGAAATCTCTTAGATCTGAGTTGTTCTTGGTGGGATGAGGCCAAACTTTGAAGTTCATAGAACTCCATGATGACATCTGTGACAACTCGAAATTTAGAACCTTTCGTTATATCTCGATGTTACTTACTTGAATGTTATGTGATTAATTAACTTGTGTGATTAATGATAAATGAACCTTTATGTGACTATGTGTTACGTTTATGTATACTCGTGTGGATAGTACGTGTATATAATTAAGTGAGCCGAGAACCCGACTCGAGACCATGTGGTCTCGAGTGAACAATGCAACATGTGGGCCGGTTGGGCCACACACCCTTTAGACTATTCGAAAACCCATTAGGGTGCACAATGGGGGAAACAAGTATATAACCTTAGTGATAGCCACACTTGGCATTTTGGGCAAACAACACTCATACTCCTCTAACACACACACTCTCCACTCTCCCTCACTAAAACCCTAAACCACAACATCTCCTCTCCTTCATTCTCGGATTCAAACCGGCCGACCGCAAGAGGGTTCTCGGACTAGCTTGTGCTCACCAAGAAAAGCTTCGTCTTTCACCACTACTCCTCTAACCGGTTAGTGATTCCTTCTATGTGTTGTATTTCGGTTGAAGATGATAATGTGTGATATTTTGGTTGATGATAATGAATAATGAGGTTATTTGATAACATGTTTGCCTTGTGCATAATGAACATACCCCACTTGAATAATCGGTACTAGGATTGTTGTTGTTCATCTATGATTGTTGATATTTGAATTTTAGATAAAGTCATGGTTAATAAGAATAGATTTGGTTTGTTAAGAATCATGCTAGTTTGACACATGAATAACTAGAGATATGTTTGAATATGGTGCTATTATGTTCTCGGTTGAATGTGTGAATGATAAGGAGCATTGGTGCATTAAGCTAGGTAGATTATGTTAACATAAATCGGTTGTATGAGCTTGTTTGTTCAAAGAATGAAAACCCTAAAGATGAACTAGATGAATACATGATGAATGTATGAAGAACTTGTTGAATACCATATGAACATGTTTTGAATATTTGAAAACTGATATGTTTGATCCAATTTGGTAAATTGCTAGACAAGAAAACATGTTTAAATGGATAGTACAATTGTTGCATGATATCAAAACCCTATTGGATAAGTACACTGTGCCGAATCAGCTTATGTCCAGCCGAGAACTTCAGTCTCGACTCGAGACCTTAAACATGATAACTCGAGACCTCAGTTGCGACTCAGGTTTCGACTCGAGAACACTTGGTCTCGATTCGAGGCCACACTTGATCAACACACACATCATGACTCGAGACCACGATTACGAGTCCGGTTGCGACTCGAGACCAGAACATGCATGACCCGAGACCTTCACGTTTGCGACTCGAGAACACCTAAGCACAACTCGAGACCGCACAGTCTCGACTCACACATGTGTGCGTTGTATGGACCTTCACACTGTTTCGGGCCTAAGTGATTGGGCCAAGCTTGTGGGCCGTATGTGCTACTGTGCATTAAGTATGTTGTGCGCTGTTGTTGAACTGCCATGATTAAATGTGTATGCCATGAAAAATACTTGTATACAATATGCTAGCATACGTGTAGAAACATACGTGCACTACCTGAATACGAACCTGACTTGTATGATACAACTATGTTAGGACGCGGTTGACCCAATATTGCTTGTTTGACTTTTCTGTGTATCTACCGAGCAAACCAAGGTGAGTTCACACCCTCTACAAAGCAAGGGATTCCCAGGGGTCGGGAATTGGGTTTAGGAACAAGGGTTCCTCGTCCTCCTTGGGTAGGACAGCAAAGGTTCAGGAATGTAATTTCCTCGTCCTCACGGACAGATAACTCGTACTAGACCAAAACTCTATCACGAAGTCCCTCATTTTTATATCGACTTAATCGCCGGGCCAATGGCGAGCGGGTCATTAGTTAGATAGCGCTATTTAGGTCTGACAAACCTCACACCGTGCCGCAGAGGACGGGCGTGAACTAATGGATCTGGGGCACGTCAATGATGATAGACATTGACAGTTTCAGGGCACTTAAACATGACTACAGTCAGCAGTCGATATGGTAACGAGTCTAGTGTATACATGGGGTAGCCCCCACGGCCGAAATGCCAGATAACTAACACGGGGTAGCCCCCACGGCTGGATTGCCAGAATAACCGGGAATAAACAAGTCACGTTTTTAACTATGGGGTAACCCCCACGGCAGGATGCCAGATAAAGGAAACTGTTTTCGAAACAACTTAAAACGAACACCCAACCGTGAACTCACTCAACTTGTTGTTGACTCGTTACTACATGCTTTGCAGGTCCTTAGATTCTTAGCTGGAGCTTGCATGGAGGAGGATCGTTGTGGGGCATGGACGACTGTGTGCCATGTTAAACTTTGGAACAATTAAACTTATGTTTTGATTTAAGACTTATGCTTCCGCTTGCAACTTAACTATGTTTTTGTTTGGACACCAATTGTATTGGTTAAACTTTTATATCTTTTAACTCGCATGTTCAATATGATTGGTGGCTGGATCCTGGTCAGTCACGCCTCCAAGCGGTGGTACTCCGCAGGTGGATTTTGGGGGTGTGACAACATCACCCTAGAACACCTCAAATCCACTGATTTCACAGTTAAAAGTGAAGATTTAAAGGAGAAAATGATGAAGAAGTGTGTGTAGATGATAGATTTACAAGATTTGAGTTGAAAACTTACAAGAATCGCGAGAAATCGAGAGAAATGAGGGTTGGAGTGTGCTGGTCGGAGGAGAGGGCTATCGCATCACTGTTCATGATGTGACAGGGGGTATTTATAGGTTGCCAAAAGAGGAAAGTGCGCAAGTGTCGGACCGGATGTCACTCCGATCGGATGGTCATCCGTACGGATGACCATTCTATCAAAGTGGTCCGATGAGTTAGGTTTCGACGTTTCGTTTCGTGTTTTGAGCGTTGCAATGCGTTTAAAGCGAGTATCGATTAAACGATGCGATAGGTTGACATAATAATCACACAAATACTATATAAATAACCTGCGTTTAGCGTTTGCGTTTCGATCGCGTTGCGATAGAGTTGCGATTGCGTTTTTGATTAATCACCACAACATTAAGTAAACATGCACAAGTAACACATAATTAGCACACACACGTAAAACAATATTGCGATGCGATTAGTGAATAAGCGATAAATAGATTGGCGATTAACATGCGATTAAACCTCGATTTGTTATAGATACTCCACATAATACAACTAAAGCAAACAAATAATAGAATTCGATTACAAGTCAAGTAAGTACAATCAATAATTAAGCAAGGAGTGACAGATCGCAATTAGCAATCTTTTCTTCCTTTGACTTTGACTTTGACTTTGACTTGTACTTTGACTTTCGAAACACGGGGTGTTACAGCCTCCCCTTCTTTAGGGAATTTCGTCCTGAAATTAAGGTGCAGGTGTAACAAACAACTGAGGGTATTTCGCCTTCATGTCACTTTCAAGTTCCCAGGTGAACTCTGCGCCGCGTTTGCCTTCCCAGCGAACCTTCACAATGGGGATGCGTGAGCGCCTGAGCTTCTTGGTTTCTCGGTCCATGATCTCAACAGGTTTTTCCACGAAGTGTAATGTTTCGTCCATTTGTAGATCCTCAAGTGGCACTTGTAAATCTTGCTCGGCCAGACACTTTCTGAGGTTCGAAACGTGGAAAGTCGGGTGGACGTTGCTAAGTTCCTCCGGTAGTTCGAGTGTGTAGGCCACTTTGCCAATTCTTTCCAGAATTTTAAAGGGTCCCACATATCAAGGCGCGAGTTTCCCTTGCTTACCGAATCTGACCACACCCTTCCAAGGTGATACCTTTAGGAGTACGTGATTGCCAACGTCAAATTCAAGGGGCTTGCGGCGTCTATCGGCGTAACTTTTCTGACGACTCCGAGCTTTCAGCAGGTTGTCTCGAATTTGGAGGATTTTGTCAGTCGTTTCTTGCAACAGCTCAGGACCGGTTATTTGTGCGTCTCCGATCTCGTGCAATACAATAGGCGATCGACATTTTCTTCCGTATAATTCCTCGAAAGGTGGCCTTTGAATGCTAGAATGATAACTGTTATTGTATGAGAATTCGGCCAAAGGTAAGTGCGCGTCCCAATTACCACCGAAATCTATGACACACGAGCGAAGCATGTCTTCAAGGGTACGAATCGTTCTCTCAGTCTGACCGTCGGTTTGGGGATGGAAAACGGTACTTAGATTGAGAGTAGTACCGAGAGCAGATTGAAACGTTTCCCAAAGACACGAGGTAAGCCGGCTATCGCGGTCAGAGATGATGTCGCGAGGTGTCCCATGTCGACAAATGATCTCGTCGGTGTAGATTCGGGCTAATTTTTCTACCTTAAAGTCTTCTCGTATCGGCAGAAAATGAGCAGATTTAGTCAAATGGTCAACGACAACCCATATGCTGTCGTGACCCGATGGCGTGCGCGAAAGTTTCGTTACGAAGTCCATAGCTATACTCTCCCATTTCCACATCGGGATCTCGGGTTGGACGAGTAAGCCAGAGGGTCTTTGCTGTTTAGCCTTGACTTTTGAACAAGTTAGGCACTTCGAAACATATATAGTGATATCTTTCTTCATGCTCGGCCACCAGTACTTGTAGCGAAGGTCCTGTTACATCTTATCGGCACCGGGATGAATAGAATATCGAGACTTGTGTGCTTCGTCCAACAGAATTTGTCATAAGTTGGTGCGCTTGGGGATCCAAATTCGGTCTAGATAATGGAATATACCATTCGATTTATTCACTAATTAGGCACCGTCATTGAGAATTCTTTCCTTCTTCAGAGTGCGTTCGGTGAAACAGGCATGTTGGGCGTCACGGATAAGAGTTTTGAGATTGTGTTGGGCTTGGATATTACGAACACTATGCAAATAGCTTCGTCGGCTTAGAGCATCGGCAACGACATTTGCTTTGCCAGGGTGATAACGAATCTCATAGTCGTAATCGTTGAGAAATTCTACCCATCGGCATTGGCGCATATTCAGTTCTTTTTGGCTAAGGATGTGTTGCAGGCTCTTATGGTCTGTGAAGACCGTACACTTGGTACCATAAAGGTAGTCTCACCAAATCTTCAATGCAAAAACAACTGCACCAAGCTTGAGATCATGGGTTGTATAGTTCTTCTCGTGGATTTTGAGCTGACAAGACGCGTAGGCGATAACCTTGTCCCGTTGCATGAGAACACAACCAAGACCAAGGTTCGAGGCATCGCAATAGATAATGAAGTCATCGTTTCCGTCGGGTAAAGCGAGTACGGGAGCATTGCAGAGCATATGCTTGAGAGTTCGAAAGGCAGTCGCTTGTTCAGTTCCCCAAACAAAAGGCTTGTCTTTATGCGTGAGAGAAGTAAGCGGAACGATGATTTTAGAGAATCCTTCGATAAATCGGCGAAAATAGACCGCTAGTCCGAGAAAAGAACGGACTTCGGACTGGTTCTTAGGTGTAACCCAACTCTTAACGGCTTCAATCTTCGCGGGGTCGACGTGAATACCTTGACTATTGACAATGTGACCGAGGAATTGAACCTCCTCTAGCCAAAATTCACACTTGGAGAACTTGGCGTAGAGTCGATTCCCCTGGAGTAGCTCGAGAACCAAACGTAGATGTTGCGCGTGTTCGACTTTCGACTTGAAATAGATCAGGATATCGTCAATGAACACGATGACGAAGCGGTCGAGAAAGGGTTTACACACGCGATTCATCAGATCCATGAAAACTGCGGGTGCATTGGTTAAACCAAAGGGCATAACAACGAACTCATAGTGGCCGTATCGAGTGCGAAAAGTGGTTTTCGGTATATCTTCCTCCTGGATTCGTAACTGGTGATAGCCTGAGCGTAAATCAATCTTCGAGAAACAAGTAGCACCTTACAATTGATCAAATAAATCATTGATTCAGGGTAGGGGATAACGATTCTTAATAGTCATCTTATTCAACTCCCTATAATCGATGCACATCTGGAATGTCCCATCCTTCTTTTTGACAAAAAGAACTGGTGCTCCCCAAGGAGAGGTGCTAGGGCGAATGAAGCCTTTGTCAAGTAATTCCTGGAGTTAACTCGAGAGTTAGCTCATTTCGGATGGAGCAAGGCGATAAGGAGATTTAGCAACAGGGTTGGCTCCAGGAATGAGGTCAATACGAAAATCAATATCACGACTCGGGGGTAAGCCAGGTAGATCATCAGGGAAGACGTTAGGAAAATCACGAACCACAGGCGCCTTATCCATTGCCTTAACTTTCTTTTTCTCCGCTACTACAATGTGTGCCAAGAAATCTTGGTCTTCCTTGTGGAGATACTTGCTAGCCTGGATACACGGCATGAGTTGGAGTTTCTTTGATGCGACTTCATCGTAAACACACAATTGATCACCACTAGTGAGCGAGAAACGAATTATTTTATCGAAGCAAACAACTTCAGCACGATTTTCACGGAGAAAATCCATGCCTACTATGATGTCAAAACCACCGAGCTGCATTCAAATAAGGTCGATAGGGAAGACGTGATTGTTGAGTTCAAGCGTACAATCACGTAGAACAGAATTGACAGCGACGGTTCTTCTAGTGGTAACTTCAACATCGAACGTCGAGGGGAGATGGGCGCGCTTACGATTGAGGAGCTTTTCGAATTCAAACGATACAAAATAGATATCTCCTCCAGTATCAAATAAACACGAAGCATATATACCATTCACAAGGAACGTGTCATTAACCACGTTGTTATCTGCTTGAGCCTGACGGGCGTTGATGTTGAAAGCACGTTCGCGGGCTGTTGGCTGCTGAGGGTGTTGCTGTTGATGTTGTTGCGGCTGCTGTGTGGCTCTTGCTTCACCACTCTGTTGGGACACATATTTGCAAAGTGGTTGGGATCACCACATGCAAAGCAAGCTCTAGCATGAGCAGCGGGTGCAGGAGCTTGTTGGCCTTGAGGAGTAGGAAGGAGAGCTTGCGGTGCAGGAGCTTGACCTTGAGCTGGAGCTGGAGCTTGACGTGAGCCAGTACGGCATTTGGCACTAAAGTGGTCGTACATGTTGCAGTTAACACAGAACCTGTAAGCAATCCCAGTAGGATGATGATAGGTACAGGTAGGGCAGAGCGGGTGAGGACCAGTATATGCTCGTTTAGCCAGCGGTGCATAGGTCACTGGGGCCGCTACTTGACGATTCTGGGGTTGCGCTTGAGCAGAGATAGCTTGAAGCGGAGCGGCGGCTGTGACAGCGCAGTTCTTGCTAATGTTTTTGTTGTTGTTCTTTCTCTTGCGGCGGGAAGACTTCAAAGATTGCGGTTTCAGCGGTGGGAGCGGCGATAGCTTGATGAAGAGTCTTTGGAGTGTTCTTGAAGTACCCAGCGAGAACTCGCTTGTCGTTTATCTCAGCAGCGAGTAGGTAGGTTTCTTCAATTGTTGTTGTCTTCACGGCTTGCACGAAGTCAACAACACAATCCGGTAAGGCTCGAATGTACTTCTTGATCGTCATGTCAGGTGTTGCCACCTGGCTTGGACAGATGATACTCAGCTATTTGAAACGCGCAGTAAGACTGGCGTTATCGCCACCATCTTACTTGATATGCTAGAACTCGTTCTCCAGCTTCTAGAGCTCATGAGGTGGGCAAAATTCCTTCATCATGAGGTCTTTCAACTCCACCCAAGTGAGCCCAAAGGCTGCATCATTCCCATGTTTGTTCCTTTCGGCTGTCCACCATTCCAGAGCCCTGCATTGGAAGACGCCGGTAGCGTTGACAGTTTGTAGGTGTTCCGGACATCCGCTCTGACGGAGCGTGACTTCGATTGAATCGAACAATTGAAACATCACGGTAGGTCCGTCTTCGCCCGTAAAGTCCTTTGGGCCGCAGGCCTTGAACTGCTTAAAGCTGAAAGTACCCTTAGGCGAGTCAGTCCTTGATTCCTCAGAGGACTTGCTGGTATTTTTGTTCAGCTCACTGATGATTTGAGGGATAACTTTCGCTATTTGCTTAGCGATGAAGGCAGCAATGCGTTTGTCCTAATGGTTGCGACGGGCAGAGCGAGCGGTATGTGATCCAAATGACGACATTTTCTGCAACAGACATCGCCATAGGACTCAGACGAGATTTCGACTATATCGCGTCTTATCCTTCTATTACTAGATAAAGCTCAGGAACACATTCAATCACTTATAAACCATAGAAGCATGTAAGCACATAGGCACATAAGCACGTATACACATAAGCACGTAGAGCAAAGAAGCACGTAAACCACATAAGCCATACTATATTTTGCACGTATTCACCTACATTTGTTGTACATATTCACCTATCATTCAAGGTTCACGCGTTCGAGAATAGCAATTGCGATTAGAGAGTATACAGCGTGTAACATAGCGAGTGATTTGTTAACGTTTTAGGATAGATGTGCAGTGCGAGTTGTGCGTGCACGATGTAAAGCGAAAAGCGTATAAATCACCAAAATCGAAACACATAAACAGGTAAAACCACATAAAACACATAAAAGTTCACATAAAATTGACAAATCACAATAAATCACAGAGTCAGCGGTTGCGGACTCATGATCAAAACACATAAAATCAGCGATTGCGAGCGTGAAATTGAAAATAGATTGTCTTCGGCTTGATAGACGTTGACTACCCAAAGTGATTCGACTATTCTCATGGACTTTAAGTATACGTTTTGGCCTAATGGACTGTGCTCTATCACCGGCATACGGTGAATGGCATGCATCCTTTCGGTTATTCACACGACTCGACTCCTTGGAATCCATCGAGACTTTGGTGAGAGTTTTTGTAAAACCAAAATAGAGAGTGGGACATGTCATCAAGGTTCGGGTTTCACCCCTAACTTAGCGACTACATCCCCGTTTGTGTGATAGAATCACGAGATAGAGAAGGAGAATTGCATCGAAGTGCGGATTTCACTCCTGATTCAACGCAAATTCTCGTGTTTATAGTAAAAATCGCGCGTCGAACAAATGATCCAATCAAGAGTTGGCGGTTTTCACACCTAGTCTCGACCTGATCACTCGTTCATTTTTGAATATAGTGTGCGGTGTGCCTGCCTTAGGAAAGGCAGAGTGATAGAGTATGGCATGATTGCGAGTTGAACAAACAACAGAAATAGGCTCACGCAGAACCCCTACCGAGTTCGAACAAGATGGTCTGTTGGTACTTAGACTAAAGACTAGGTTGTTTCTAAGACATCGACCCAGACTAGGTCGAGTCTTGCCTAATTCCCTATAGTTACGGCTCTAATACCAATCTGTCACACCCCAACCGATGGCGGAATCATCGGGGCGTCGCACTGAGCGAAACAGATTGTTCAAGAGAATCCACAACAACTATTAAATTACCAATCTTTAATGTTAATATCCCATACTACTAACAGATAAAGTAAAAATAGTTATCACATATAATTGTCTCAAAAACAAGCAAACTGTTTCGACAACTCAGATTTTATTAGGTTTGTTTCTAGACTCCATCGTAGCTTGATTCCAGCAAGTAACAAGCAAAGCATCCTAAGCTCCTGTCACATACGTTAAAATAGAGGTCAATACACATAGTGTAAAGGTGAGCATACAAGTTTAATAGTATAATAGATAGCGAAAACTTTTACGCATAACCAGCATGTAACATGTAGCAAGTGAAAGCTAGTAGGTTATCGACAATGAAATATGCACAGACGTGACTGCGAGTTATAGAATGCGCAACACATATCCCCACTGGGACACGTGAAGTAAAGCCCTTAACAACCCCTGTCCACGACAGGCGCTTAGTCCAAACTATAGTACTATCGTTGCTAAGGTGTCAGGCAGCACTCACTGTGTAAACATAACATACAAGCATTCATCGAGTAACACGTATAACATGCAGTAACGGTCATCGTATAAACAATGTTTTCGTTACGTGTCGATTGTGATTTGAATAAGTAACGTATGTAACACCCAAAAATGCGTAAAGCAAAAAGGGTTCGAGTATACTCATAGATCGTGTTTAGTAAATAAACACTCTCTCGGATTGAAGGGAGCGCTGAGAGATTAGCCTGCACAGTTGACGATAGCATAAGCAAGGAACGACGCGTTAAACGATGCAAGTGAACCAAGTGACGAATGGTCATCCGATCGGATGACTGATCGAATGACAATCCGTTCGGATGGTCATCCGGTCGGATGGCCATTCGGTTGGATTGACATTCGTTTGGGATGGATGTGTTTGTGTATGATGGCTTTGAAGTTTTCGTTGTAGCATTTTAAAATCAGAGAAGTATCTCTGCCTTTCAGGTCGTTCGATCGAACGGCCGTTCGATCGGAGAGTGATCCGATCAGCGAGACATTTTTGAGAGAACAAGTTCACAGCAGGATGGTCATTCGTTCGGATGTCACTCCGATCGGATGGCAATCCGTTAGAACTGATGATCTTTGAAAATTATAAAAATGTTTAAGTGTTGAAACCATGAGTTAATCCGATCGGATTGTCGTTCGATCTGATGCCAATCCGATCAAACGGCAATCCATTCCAGGACTTGCTCATTTTGGGAATTTGTTAAGTTGAAGGTTTGCGGTTTGATCGAGACGGTATGACAACGTGTTAAACAACGAGAACTCCACCAAGACCCAGGTTACCCGATCGAACGGGAATCACCCCAATCCGATCAGTTAACTGTTCGTGACGGTTGTTCATGTACAACCCGTTAAGTTGATTGTCCCGTTTGATAGAAATCAGTTCCCAAACCGACACATCACTAGAGAAGAGTGGAAGGCCTGAATAAGCTCCGATTCTATCGGTTTTGAGTGCATTGAGTGTAAAAGAGTTGAAATAAAAGTTAAGGAAACATCTTTCATTCCTTTTAACCTTGAAAACGTTTAGATCTATGCGAAATCAATGTTTAAACATGTTGAAATTTCTTAGATCTGAGTTGTTCTTGGTGGGTTGAGGCCAAACTTTGAAGTTCATAGAACTCCATGATGACATCACCCTAGAACACCTCAAATCCGCTGATTTCACGGTTAAAAGTGACGATTTAAAGGAGAAAATGATGAAGAAGTGTGTGTAGATGATAGATGTACAAGATTTGAGTTGAAAACTTACAAGAATCACGAGAAATCGAGAGAAAGGCGGGCTGGAGCGTGCTGGTCGGAGGAGAGGGCTGTCACATCACTGTTCATGATGTGACATGGGGTATTTATAGGTTGCCAAAAGAGGAAAGTGCGCAAGTGTCAGATCAGATGTCACTCCGGTCGGATGGCCATCCGATCGGATGGTCATTCGTACGGATGACCATTCGATCGAATGGTCATTCGATCGAAGTGGTCCGGCGAGTTAGGTTTCGAGGTTTCGTTTTGTGGTTTGAGCGTTGCGATGCGTTTAAGCGAGTATCGATTAAACGATGTGATAGGTTGAGATAATAATCACACAAATACTATATAAATAACTTGCGTTTAGCGTTTGCGCTTCGATCGCGTTGCGATAGAGTTGCGATTGCGTTTTCGATTAATCACCACAACATTAAGTAAACATGCACAAGTAACACATAATTAGCACACACATGTAAAACAATATTGCGATGCGATTAGCGAATAAGCGATACATAGATTGGCGATTAACATGCGATTAAACCTCGATTTGTTATAGATACTCCACATAATACAACTAAAGCAAACAAATAATAGAATTCGATTACAAGTCAAGTAAGTACAGTCAATAATTAAGCAAGGAGTGATAGATCGCAATTAGCAATATTTTCTTCCTTTGACTTTGACTTGTACTTTGACTTTCAAAACACGGGGTGTTACATTAAGAATCGAATTTAGAAACACCAAACTTTGTATTATCTATTATAATACTTCTTTGAATAAATAAAAATTAAGAATCGAAGTTCTAATATTTTACAACCAACATGATTCAACCCTCTAATTAAAGATAGAATTGTCAAAAAATTTATATTTTTAATAAATTTATTTCTTTTATTCTAAAATATTATGTTCAATAAATTTAATAGAAATTTTTCAATATATTATTACTATCATTATTATTAAAAAATGAATAAGGTCATGGGAATAAACAGGATAATTAATACCATCAATTATATAATTGGATTCTTATAGAGACAATTTAGTAATATATTATAGGAAAATTTTGATATTTTATACATATGCATATACAGGACAAAATTTCTTGGTAGTATATACAATATAATCAAATATCTATAGTAGAAAACCAAGCTTCTGTATAACAGAAGAAACAAACCTACATGTTTACCCAGAATCTCTCCAAATGATTTTTCAAACCGTTAACCGCATTTAACCCAAAAGAAACCCTAAGGACAACCGTATTAGCACCAAGGAAACGATGGTAGAACCAATGACGGGGAATCTTAGGATCTTTTATAAGACCCTTATTTCCAGCCACAATCATAGCCATAAACTTCCACCATACATTCTGAATACCTATCCAGCCATGAGTTTTGGAAATATAACTAAACTAAGGCAATATGGAGAAAAGCTATTATGACAAGAAACAAACAGCACATAATATAATATATATACTTTCCTTATATTTTGATAAAATATAAAGTGAAAGAAAATGTTAAAATATAATATGTATATATATATATATATATATATATATATCAACGCATAATGCTGATAGGTAGGATTATAATTGTGCTAATGTAATATGAGCTACAAAATGTGGCTGTATAATTGTTTAGTTCTGTGATAATTATATCTGAACATGTTCGCAATTCGGATGTCAAAGGAAATAGTATGTAATCAAGAAATTCAGGCTAGTAATGAAAATTCGTAGGATAAAAGTACTATAGAAAATATGATAGCTCAAGGAATATCTAATTGTAACACCTCGAAAATTCACGTCCTATAATGTATTGACACGTGTCATAAGCTTGAACGTGTGAAAGAATACTCTAGAGGGACAAAAGTTGACAAATAAAGAAACTATGTGAATATAAGGGTTCAAAATGTCAACAATGGATAAATATGCCTTACAATAACCCTACAAGATGTTTATACATTCACACGAATGAATCATGGATCATACGAAGCTAAATATAAAAGAAAGTGAGAGATTACAAACTACAGGGGTTAAATGTGTCAACATGTTTAAAGTATACCTCTGAGTGACCTTTTAGCAAACCCGAAGCTTTGTAACGATTAAATATGCTCACTAGAATACATGATAAAAATATCATCAAGTTTCGTTATCGTATGAGAAAGTTATGATCAAATTCATATACGAGGGGTTAAAAGCGTCAACGTAGGAAATTATGGCTTTTCGGGTGATTACAAAGTTAACCAAGGACTTAACAAAGTTTGTATAAGTCTTGGAACCCTCAAAAGTAAATTTAGAAGGCTTATAATGCAAGAAATAATGTGAAAACGACGTTTGGAAGGTCCAGGGGCCAAACTGTAAACATTTGAAAGATGTGTTGTGCTGGCATGTCCCTTGCGCACCTCAACACTGTGGACGTTGCGGTGCGCAAGCAGGTCCCAGGTGCAGAAAAACTTCCAGCTGCCTGTTAAAACGGTTACACCGACTTAAAAGCTGGTTTTTCGATTCAAGGGGCTCCTATATCTGGTTTTTAGCATCCTAGGCCACCTGAGATGATCTTATAACATCACTAGAGTTACATGGCATGATCTACTTGAATTTAAAAGCCTATATAAGAGATGCAAAGTTGCAACATTTGGGTGTTTGCATTTGCAACATTCACAACTTACTTTCTGGAGCTCTCTGGTCAGCAAGCAACCTTCCTAGTGATCCCTAATTATAATTAGGACCCTTGTAAGTATACTTAACCTTTCTAAATTCGTTTTAGCTTAGTTAATTAGCTAAAAGTCAAACCGTCGTAATTAAGGTTTGACTTCTGATGTGATGTCGCGGTCACAATCAAATTTAATCCAATTACAACTAAGTAGATAGCAGTAATAGGGTATCGAACACAGGGAGTTTGTGGAATGTGTGTTATTTAGAAGTGTATCTAAGTTAACTAAGATTAAACTAATTGCAATAAAAAGTAAATTCAAAGAGTTGGATTGTTTGTTTGCTTTTTAAAACTAAGATTACTAATTAAATTGCAAATTGAAAATTGGTTTTGTAAACAATTTAGGGACAAATGAGCATCCTAAGTTTTCGGTTTGCTTCAACAATTGTGCTATCATCCACTAGAAAGAACTACATAGACATAGTTCATGTGCAATTACTTATTGTGATAAAAGGGAACTAAGTACTCAGATTCCTAGAACGTGAGGTTGTTACCCGATGACCAATCAACCCTTACCCAATCCTAATTCTACCCATGATATCTCGATTGCCAACGGCACCAAGAACGTATGGTTTCAAAATAGAATATCATAAGAATCAACAATTTACAAATAAGTAATCACACACCATGATAAACAAAACATAGATAAAGTTTACCATTCTAGAAATATGGAATCCAAAACACAATTGTCTCATACAAACCTCCAACCTAGGATGACCATAAGAAAACTAGCCACTCATGGCTTGGACAAACATTGTAGCAAAATAGTTTTGATGTTCAAGGCAATCACAAACATAAAACTAAAGATTAACAAGTTGTTCTTCTAGCTCCCAAGTCACCAACAAGCTCCCAAAATTCGTGTCTCATGATTGATAACCGAAAACCCATGAAAAGCCTCCATAAAATCCATCAAATTCAGCATTAAATGAGGAGTTACAAGAAAAACATCAGACGGAGCCGTAACCTACGGCTCCCAGCCGTAGGTTACGGCTGGCAATGGGTCAACAAATCAGGATGGAGCCGTAAGCTACGGCTCCTTGCCGTAGCTTACGGCAATCAATGAGTCCATAGTCAACAGCAAGAGCCGTAAGCTACGGCTGGGTGCCGTATCTTACGGCTATCATCAATCCTTTACGGCATGTAGCTCCTGTTTTACGGCTGAGATTTTTAGAACTTTGGTGACCGTAACCTACGGCTGGGAGGCGTAGGTTACGGCCCTGAGTGGCCTTCTTCTCCCTGTTCTCCTTCTACACTTGCTCTCTTCATCCTTTTTGATTCCAAACTTCTATCATTCATCCAAGCTTCCTAAAACTCTTGTTTAAAGCACTTTCACACCTGCATTATCAAACATAAAGTGGTTACCAAATTCAAGCGATTAATCCGAATAAGATGTAGAATGTGCATTGTATTAAACCTTTTAAGGGTTGTCCTACGGACCACCCGTCACATCCCCACACTTACCCGTTGCTTGTCCCAAGCAACCCATTCAAAACTATTCAACAAACACAACAACCAATTATGCAAACCAAGCTAAACATGCCATCCTTTTACTAACCTTCAACCATACCATAAAACACACCCCTCGCCAAACTCTCGGTGACAAGAATTACTAACATAATGCTAAACCACTCAATGCGTGTATGTGTGTATGCGACAATAAGCTTGTATAAGAATCAAGTTTCCTCCTAACAAATATTTAGCATGCTTATGAATCAAGGGAAACTTACGGGTTGTAACGGGGCTAGGTGCAAAGGTAGGAAAATGGTAGAACATATATATAAGAGCTAATTTGATTTGACCCGGTTTTTATTTTCACTACTAAGCAAAACAACCATCAACTATATACAAGATATCTTCAACTTCTCAACTACTATTACAACTAAATACTTCTTGTTGCATTTTTCTCATGTTTTTCTCTCTTTTTTTTTTTTCAACAATAAACTTCAAGAATAAATACAAAAACATCAACACTACAAACTAAATTCCTAAACCGGGTCATCTCAATCGGTAAAATTTTGTAGGAAGTAGGCTTGGGTCACAAACGAACGGTTTAAGGCTCAAACGTGGCAATCTAAAGACCAAACCCCCACCCCTCACAATACCAAGCTCATATATGTAAGGTATGAGGTCCAACCCACCAATCACGCACTCTTCACACATCTAGACGAGGCTACCTACAAGTCCCCTATCATTTCCAAAAGCATGCTAACTCTAGGATTTAACAAGTATTCACACACAAGTTCTATTAACACACAACACACACCGCCACTCAAACAATGAAATCTCTATAATAATCATGCGTGGCTCAAATCCTCACCAAGAAAAGAATAGGAATGGGTGTCGGTGTGTCAAATGGCATAATATCAAGTTTTCAAATTTTAGCAATTTTCGCTTGGGTTTACAAAATTTTAAAATTCTCAAAAATTTCCCCCATCCCCACACTTGGGATACATTGTCCCAATGTATGGCTTTGAGGGAAGGATCGCTTATAACCACAACATCAACTTTTGCTAAAATTCTCAAATCCCAAGGTTTTTTTTTTTTTTTTTTTTTTTTTTTTTTTTTTTTTTTTTTTTAGACACCACCAACATTCACAACCCAACAACATATCAACATCAAAACACCACCCTACCTCCCAACCATAAACATAACAAACGACATAAACGAATATACACAAATGTACAAAGGAGCAAGATACGACCTGGCTAGTAATATTTTGGCTGAGGAGGCCCGAAGATGGATGTCATCATATCCTTCCATTCGCCAAAACCAAATGCTCCACCGCTACTGCTACTTCCTTGATCACCACTCGGATTCGCCTGTTGATAACTCATAGCATGTGGATCCACCCACTGAGAATGATGCAATGGTGGGGTGGGGTATAACACACTACCATCATTTGGTGGCAATGTGGTGTAGTCCACAACAGGCGGATCTCCTACAATTGGCTGACCTGCTTGATATTGTTCATGCATGCGTCTCTGACGATCATCTAAATAGCGGTTGTTTACTTCTTCTTCATGAGCATACATATGAGCACGGTTCCAATGCTCACTCCTATCATAATTCCGCTTCAAAGCCCTTTCTATACTTGCCCCCATGAAAGTTTGTTGATCAAAAAGCACTTGGTTTGATTCACTCCATCCTCCAAAAGTGGGAGGCCGCCTTTGTTCAATAATTTGACCCATATCTCCCGTGTGGGCCCAATAAGGATCATAGGCTTGCTGTGCATAATCAAATGCACCCCCCACATAACCAGCTTGCACACCGGCCCCTTGGACTGGAGCATTAACCATAAAGGCATCTTCACGGTAATCCTCATCTCCACTTACCTCTTCATCTCCACTTACTTCCGGCTCCTCAGCCTCACCCGGTCGTAACGGCCTCGCGTCCACCTTCAACGCTCTCCACCTTCTCCCATCTGTTTTCAACCTATGATACCTCTCCGTTTCTGTGTAAATCCAATCTGAACCAAGACTCTTAAGGTCGAGTGGTTTAAACCTCTTGTAAGAACCTTTCTCATCACCTTTAATTGCCCCATATTCTTTTAACAATGCCGTAATCAACCGGCAATGAGGTATAATCTTTCTTTCTCCACTAATTTTGCTCAACCAAATGTTATGCAACACAAGAAATCGGAAAGGGACCTTGGGAGATCCATGCATCAGCATATATAGAATCGGTACTTCTTGATGCCGCACTTCCATCTTGTCACTCCGCCTTGGAACCACATTATATATGCACAATGTCAACAACAATTTCGCTTCCATTCTCAAATTGCTCCTATATAACTTCCCATGTGTTGTGCCCGGAAGGAAAACGTAGTCAAGCATATTTTGCCATTGCGGATGCTTGTTGGGCTCGTGGTAGAGATCTTTGAGACTCGGGTTAATGTACTCATTTGCGGATATGTCGTCAAACTTTGCTATTTTGCGCAAAGAGTCATAACACATTTCTACTTTCACCCCATTACACCGTCCAACGAGCCTCATCTTGCTTGGGGACTTATACGGGGGACATTCAAGTGAAGCCACCCATTCTTGAATCTGCTTGTCGTACATCTTCTTCACTTCCTTGTCATAACATTTCAAAGCTGCACCCCAACCCAATGCTTTAAACCTGTCAATTATCCCGAATGGCCCGAATTCATCCTCTTTGATTTCCTTCTCACAAATAAACGCTTCACCCCTTTGTTTTAAGTTGTTCATTTGTTCATGAAATAGATCCTCTCTCCATTCCTCAGGTTGATCTAACAATGAGCCGGTTGTCCAATCCGGCTTCGGACCCCTTGGAGGTGCATCCTCTTCCGAGTCCGGGTCACCAACTGTCACACCCCCAAAATCCACATGCGGAGTATCACCGCTTGGAGGCGTGACTGACCAGGATCAAACCACTAATCATATCGAACAAGTATATAATTAATCGTAAAAGTCCAACCAGCATGATTAGTGTCCAAAAACAAACATAGTTAAGTTATGAGCGGAAGCATAATGTTTAAAACCAAATCAAGAGTTCAGATATCCAGATGTTTAACATGGCACACTGCTGTCTATGTCCCACAACGACTCTCCCCTGTGCAAGCTCCAGCTAAGTACCTATAGACCTGCAAAGCATGTAGTAACGAGTCAACAACTAGTTGAGTGAGTTCACGTTTGGTTGTCCAGTTTATAGTTATTCCGAAAACGCAGTTTGTTCTTTACCAGCTATCCAGCCGTGGGGGTTACCCCATAGTTCAAAAAAAAACGTTTATTAGTTACCCGTTCTTACGTTGGCTATTCCAGCCCGGCCCTATGGCCGTGGGGGCTACCCCATGTTTAATTCACCAGACTCGTTACCATATCGACTACTAACGTTCGTCATGTTTAAGTGCCCTAACGTCTGTGTCTATCATCACTGACGTGCCATAGTCCATTAGTCCACGCCCGTCCTCTGCGGCACGGTGTGAGGTTTGTTAAACCTAATAGCGCTATTTAACTAATGACCCGTTCGCCATTGGCCTCGGTGATTAAGTCGATATAAAATGGAGGGACTTCGTTGATAGAGTTCTAGTCTAGTATAGTTTAATACGTCTCAACCGGACGAGGAATCTGTGTTCCTGGATACGTCACAACAGGACGAGGAATCTATGTTCCTGGTTACGTCTCAACAGGACGAGAAATCCCTATTCCTTAACCCATTCCCAACCCCTGGGAATCCCATGCTTTGTAACGGAGTGTGAACTCACCTTGGTTTGCTCGGCAGATTACACAGAAAGGTCACGTCTAAATGCTAGTGGTCAACCACGTCCTAACATGGTTATCACACATGTCAGGTTTAGGTTCAATTAAAGCACGTATAATTACACATAGATAGCAAATAAGAAACGCACACGGATCATGGCAACATACATCAATACGTTCAACAATTAATAGCGTATTCAAGGTTGGGCTCGCACAAGCTTTGTGGCCTTGTGCGAGTCATCCGCTGGAACCCAATACTACCCGGCCCATAAACCAAAAGCCCAAATACATCTACGTGCATATACACGGCCCAACATATCAATCAATAATCCATCTTGTGCGATTCATACTTCTTGTACGATCGGCCTTGTTTCCCAGCCCACTACATATAAACATACGGCCCAACAACAAACAAACAACAAAACAATCTTGTGCGATCCAGTAAGACTTGTGCGACCGAAGACATCTTGTGCGACCAAGATGTCTTGTGCGATTAGTTAGAATATCCGGATATTATGGAAATCAGTTACCTAACTTTTATCTTTCAATCAATTACAAAATTTCCATTTATTTGACCGATCAACAACTTAACCGTTTCACACTTAACCAATATTCGATCAAACAAACAATCATCATCACTAACAGATATGCGTTTCCCCAACATCCTAAAATAATTCTAACAGTTATATCGATCACATCACATAATCATTCAATCGTCAATAGTTATCAGCAATCGTTATGAAATCATGGTTATATTCCGAATATCATTGCACCTCATTAATGTTTCTTATAATCATTATGTCCCTCATGCAAACTGAATCATCATTCTATTCACAACATCACATGACCCTGACACCCTCATGCAAGTAATAATCCTAGTAGTCTATCATGATTCCTATTTGTTTGGCTGCACATTATATAGTCAAGAAAGGTTTATAAAGTGGCAGACAACCATGCATGATATTTATCCAAAATTGGCAGCACTATCAAGGCAAATCACATGCTTATTAATTATCCATGAACCTCATAAAGCAACATTCAATTTCACAAGTCAATCCATCACACATAGTCGTTTCATCATATTTATATATACGGAACTCGAACTTCATGATCACAATTTATCAATTATTATACCTAAGTAATCATATAAGATCGTGTCGAACATCAAGTTAATATACGGCTGAAAATAATTAAAGAACACCAACCGAAATCAAGCTAGAGACTAACCAGAATTGTAAGTGTGTGATCGAGACGAGAGAAGGGCGCTGGAATCCGGGTAGCTTCGGTGGTTATGGGGGCTGCCGTCGAGCTCTAGGGTTTGAGTGTTTATAATTGTAGTATGTGAGAACAAAAACCCCTAAGGGTATAGGTGTATGCGTATCTAAAAGGTGGCCGAACCCATTCTTGGGCTGCCTTGGGTTACGATTGCAAGGTAGGCAACATTGGGCTTGTAATATGTGAGAGTTTATGGGCAAGTATGCGGCCCAATGTGTTTGTGCGATTGGATTACTATCGTGTGACTAGGTTTGTGTTGTGCGATTTAGACATATACATTTACATTACGTTTCATAACACATACATAATAAAAGCACAACGTTTCATCACAACATTCACACAGTTAATCACATAACATAACAACCATTCCATTTTTGGAATCACATAACATATAACCACATATTGTTAAACCAAGTTATATCGAGGTGTAATGAAGGGTTTGAAATACGAGTTGTCACATTATCCCCAAGTTGAAAGAAATTTCGTCCCGAAATTTAGCACGTACTCACTGAGGAAGCTAGTTAAGTTGCATGGTTTTTCCTGGTTTTCCTGGGGTGTCACATCCTCCCCCCGTTGATCTGGAATTTCGTCCCGAAATTCCGTAGCTTCAGCCTCAGCAGTGGTTGTACCGGTTGCGAACAGTTGGGGATACTTTTGTTTCATTTGATCTTCGCGTTCCCAGGTGAACTCTGGGCAACGACGCGAGTTCCAACGAACTCGAACGAGAGGTATTCTAGTACGCTTGAGGACCTTAACATCCCGGTCCGTGATTTCAACAGGTTCCTCGACGAATCATAACTGCTCGTCGATCGTGAGCTCCTTCAAAAGAACTACGTGGGTCTCATCTGACAGACATTTCTTCAGATTCGACACGTGGAAAACATCGTGAACTGCACTGAGTTCCGCTGGTAAGTTCAATCTGTAGGCCACCTAGCCTATTTTCTTAATGACTTCGAAAGGTCCAACGTATCGTGGGTTAAGGTTGCCCCGTTTACCAAAACGAACCACACCCTTCCAGGGTGAAACTTTGAGTAGTACCCGCTCCCCAACCTGGAGCTTTAATGGTTTTCTGCCCTGATCGGCGTAGACTTTCTGACAGTCACGAGCTGCCGCCATTCGCTGTCGTATGTTAGCAATTTTCTCTGTTGTGTCAACCACATGTTCTGGACCAGTAATCTGACTATCTCCCACCTCTGCCCAACAAAGAGGTGACCGGCATTTACGCCCGTACAATGCCTCAAACGGAGCAGCTTTGATGCTGGTGTGGTAACTATTGTTGTACGAAAATTCCACAAGTGGCAGGTGCTTTTCCCAGCCGTTGCCAAAGTCAATTACACATGCCCTAAGCATGTCTTCGAGGGTCTGGATGGTACGTTCCGACTGCCCATCCGTTTACGGGTGATAAGCTGTGCTCATATCCAATCGTGAGCCAAAAGACTTGTGCAGTGCTTGCCACAGTTCTGATGTAAAACGTGCATCTCGATCCGAGATAATAGAGGTGGGCACCCCGTGCCTCGAGACAACTTCCTTGAGATATACTTCTGCTAGTGTGGAGAACTTATCCGTTTCTTTGATAGCCAAGAAGTGAGCAGACTTTGTGAGTCGATCCACGATCACCCAAATAGTATCGTTACCACGTTGAGATCTAGGCAGGCCAGTAACAAAATCCATGGAAATTCGCTCCCATTTCCATTGTGGTATCTCTGGTTGTTGAAGTAGGCCTGAAGGTTTCTGGTATTCGACTTTGACTCTCGCACAAGTCAAACACTTGCTGACGTAAGTTGCTATGTGGGCCTTCATGCTAGGCCACCAGTAGGTAGTTCTGAGGTCATGGTACATCTTATCCGAGCCAGGATGTACTGAGTCGCGAGACTTGTGTGCCTCATCTATCACAAGCTCTCGTAGGTTGCCATAAAGTGGGACCCAAATGCGTCCTGTTACGTAGTAGGCACCGTCTTCCTTCTGTTCTAAGTGTTGCCTTGAGCCGCGTAGGGCTTCAGCCCTGACGTTTTCTGGTTTCAATGCTTCTACCTGAGCATTTCGTATCTGAGAAGGAGGACTAGACTGTATAGTGAGTTGTAAAGTTCGTACGCGCTTAGGCGTAGTGTCCTTTCGACTGAGGGCGTCAGCCACAACATTGGCTTTGCCCGGGTGATACCTGATTGAGCATTCGTAATCGTTCAGCAGTTCGACCCATCGTCGTTGTCGCATATTGAGTTCTTTCTGTTTAAAGATGTGCTCGAGACTTCTGTGATCAGTGTAGATAGCACACTTGGTGCCATACAAGTAGTGTCGCCATATCTTAAGTGCAAAAACAACCGCTCCCAGCTCTAGATCGTGTGTAGTGTAGTTCTTCTCATGAACCTTGAGTTGGCGTGAAGCGTATGCTATAACTTTATCCCGCTGCATCAAAACACAACCAAGACCCTGAATAGATGCGTCACAGTAAACCACGAAGTCATCTGTGCCCTCTGGCAATGAAAGGATAGGTGCACTACAAAGTCTGTCCTTTAAGTGCTGAAACGCTATCTCCTGTGCGTTTCCCCAACGATAAACCACGCCCTTCTGCGTTAGTGAAGTAAGAGGCTGAGCAATCTTAGAAAAATCCTTGATAAATCTCCTGTAGTAACCTGCCAATCCCAAGAATTGGCGAATTTCCGTTGGTGCACGAGGTGCAGGCCAGCTCTTGATTGACTCCACCTTGGATGGATCAACGTGAATCCCATCCTTGTTCACCACGTGGCCTAAGAAATGGACTTCACGAAGCCAGAAGTCACATTTGGAAAACTTGGCATACAGCTGTTCTTTTCGAAGGAGTTCCAAAATAAGTCGTAAATGTTGCTCGTGTTCCTCTTGACTCTTAGAATAGATCAGGATGTCATCAATGAAGACAATAACGAACTTGTCTAGGTACGGCTTGCACACTCGATTCATCAAGTCCATGAAGACCGCCGGTGCGTTTGTCATCCCAAAAGGCATGACCAAAAACTCATAGTGGCCATAACGAGTTCTGAAGGCTGTTTTGGAGACGTCCTCTTCTCGGACTCTCAGCTGGTGATACCCTGATCTCATATCAATCTTTGAGTAGTAGCTCGACCCTTGCAGTTGATCGAATAAGTTGTCAATGCGTGGAAGAGGATAGCGATTCTTCACAGTCACCTTGTTCAGCTCACGGTAGTCGATGCACATTCTGAACGTACCGTCTTTCTTCTTCACGAATAGCACTGGAGCTCCCCAGGGCGAAGAGCTAGGACGAATAAAACCCTTATCCAAGAGTTCTTGTAGTTGCGTAGATAACTCTTTCGACTCTGATGGAGCTAAGCGATACGGTGCACGAGCTATGGGCGCTGCTCCAGGAGCTAGCTCAAGTTGAAACTCGACTTGCCTATGAGGCGGGAGACCAGGCAATTCCTCAGGGAATACCTCAGGGTAGTCGCGTACAATCGGAAAAATCTTCTATCTTCTTCTCTTCCTTCGAGGTATCAGTAACAAGAGCCAAAATGGCAGTGTGGCCCCTTTCTCCAACATTTCTGGGCCTTAAGGAAAGAGATGATGCTCACCACAGCACCACTCTTGTCGCCACGAATCGTAAGAGGTTCATCACCTGTTCGAGAAACACGAACGACCTTCTCCTTGCAGAGAACCTCTGCTCGATATTGAGGTAGCCAATCCATACCAATAACGATGTCGAAACCATTACAACGTTGGGGTTATTCCTAGCATTACCCTGACCAATCACTAACACTCGACCCCTGGCACCATTGCCGTCGTCATTACTCCCGTTGTTGCCTCCATTATTATTCCCGTTTCCTTGGTTGTGGTTCTGATTCTGATTCTGGTTCAGCTGTGGGCAGTGTCTCTTGAATTGACCTTAAACATCACCCTGATAGCATCCCTTGTTACCCTGTTATTACTGCTGATTCTGTGGAGCTTGTGGCTGCTGTTGACGGTTTTGATTTGCAGGACGTGAGATTCTAAAATCTTTGGCTCCATGACCAAGCTTGTTGCATTTCTGACAACGATCTCTGTTGCATTGCCCGCTGTGGTGCAAATTACATCGATTGCACTTAGGGTGATTTCCCCTGTATCCACCTTGACTTCGATTACCAAAAGACTGCTGACTGTGGCTCCTGTGCTGCGACTGAGACTGAACCGAAGTGGGACCCTTGCTCGAATTTCCATTCCACTTGCGTTTGTTGTCACTGGGAGCATTCGAAGTAGTGGTAGCAGCCTTAATACGCTTCGGCAGTTTGTTCTGTCCTATCGCCTGATCTGAGAGACGTTGAGCAAGACGAGTAATATCCAGAATAGTTGCAAGGTTGGCCTATGTCACATGACTTTGAATCTTTGGTACTAAGCCTTTGAGTTACAGCTCAATGCGCTTGATGAGAGGATCCACCATTGTTGGACATAACACTGTTAATTCGTTGGATCGTTTCGTGTACGCTTCTATCTCAGACCTTGTCATCTTCAGGTTTAAGAACTCCACTTCCAGTTTGCGGATGTCATCTCGACTATGGCATTCACGTTTGGATCAGTTCCTTAAGAATCATTCCATGGGGTGGCATTAGCAGCCGCCAGCCCCAGCATCTGAACTTGCGCGTTCCGCCAAGTTAGCGTAGTGCCTTCGAGAGTACCAGTGGCGTAATTCACCCTATGAGCCTCAGGGCATTCACACGTCTCTAAGTCGAACTCGAGCTTTTCAAACCAATGGAGGAGTCTAACAGCTCCTTTAGTGCCACTGAAAGTACTAGGATAACAGTCCATGTATGTCTTGAATGTGCATACAGGTGGCTGAGCGTTCTGACCTTGTTGCGCGAGGAAGAAGTGACAAGGCTAAGCGCGAGAGTTGGGTCATGAGAGTAGGATCTAACATCCTAGGGTAGGTTCGTAATGGCAGGTTATACCTCCTGCCTGAGCGGCTGCGAGTGCTGCCGTTACTTGTTCGTTGATAAGAGCCGTCAGCTGGCTTGAGTTAGGTTCCCACGTTCCCTCATGATCTCACATCGAAGGATACACAAGTAGGAAAAGTGTCGCAAATGTGTGTAAGTGTGGAGTGACAGTAGGAAGCAAGCACACGTGTGTTTTCGAACTATAGTTTCTACGTTTATCTAAGCATACCATGAGCATCGTTCTATGCAATCTAGCAAGTAGGCAATATAAACATAATTCATACCACCTAGAATGTCGAGTCTTGCACGTGGAGTGAAGCGTCGTTGTGGATCGTAGAGCACTGTACAGGTTATAGTCTGGTTTTAACAAAAACGTTTTCCTTTATTAAAACCAAGTTCTCTATAACCTGGCTCTGATACCAATCTGTCACACCCCCAAAATCCACATGCGGAGTATCACCGCTTGGAGGCGTGACTGACCAGGATCAAACCACTAATCATATCGAACAAGTATATAATTAATCGTAAAAGTCCAACCAGCATGATTAGTGTCCAAAAACAAACATAGTTAAGTTATGAGCGGAAGCATAATGTTTAAAACCAAATCAAGAGTTCAGATATCCAGATGTTTAACATGGCACACTGCTGTCCATGTCCCACAACGACTCTCCCCTGTGCAAGCTCCAGCTAAGTACCTATAGACCTGCAAAGCATGTAGTAACGAGTCAACAACTAGTTGAGTGAGTTCACGTTTGGTTGTCCAGTTTATAGTTATTCCGAAAACGCAGTTTGTTCTTTACCAGCTATCCAGCCGTGGGGGTTACCCCATAGTTCAAAAAAAACGTTTATTAGTTACCCGTTCTTACGTTGGCTATTCCAGCCCGGCCCTATGGCCGTGGGGGCTACCCCATGTTTAATTCACCAGACTCGTTACCATATCGACTACTAACGTTCGTCATGTTTAAGTGCCCTAACGTCTGTGTCTATCATCACTGACGTGCCATAGTCCATTAGTCCACGCCCGTCCTCTGCGGCACGGTGTGAGGTTTGTTAAACCTAATAGCGCTATTTAACTAATGACCCGTTCGCCATTGGCCTCGGCGATTAAGTCGATATAAAATGGAGGGACTTCGTTGATAGAGTTCTAGTCTAGTATAGTTTAATACGTCTCAACCCACTACATATAAACATACGGCCCAACAACAAACAAACAACAAAACAATCTTGTGCGATCCAGTAAGACTTGTGCGACCGAAGACATCTTGTGCGACCAAGATGTCTTGTGCGATTAGTTAGAATATCCGGATATTATGGAAATCAGTTACCTAACTTTTATCTTTCAATCAATTACAAAATTTCCATTTATTTGACCGATCAACAACTTAACCGTTTCACACTTAACCAATATTCGATCAAACAAACAATCATCATCACTAACAGATATGCGTTTCCCCAACATCCTAAAATAATTCTAACAGTTATATCGATCACATCACATAATCATTCAATCGTCAATAGTTATCAGCAATCGTTATGAAATCATGGTTATATTCCGAATATCATTGCACCTCATTAATGTTTCTTATAATCATTATGTCCCTCATGCAAACTGAATCATCATTCTATTCACAACATCACATGACCTTGACACCCTCATGCAAGTAATAATCCTAGTAGTCTATCATGATTCCTATTTGTTTGGCTGCACATTATATAGTCAAGAAAGGTTTATAAAGTGGCAGACAACCATGCATGATATTTATCCAAAATTGGCAGCACTATCAAGGCAAATCACATGCTTATTAATTATCCATGAACCTCATAAAGCAACATTCAATTTCACAAGTCAATCCATCACACATAGTCGTTTCATCATATTTATATATACGGAACTCGAACTTCATGATCACAATTTATCAATTATTATACCTAAGTAATCATATAAGATCGTGTCGAACATCAAGTTAATATACGGCTGAAAATAATTAAAGAACACCAACCGAAATCAAGCTAGAGACTAACCAGAATTGTAAGTGTGTGATCGAGACGAGAGAAGGGCGCTGGAATCCGGGTAGCTTCGGTGGTTATGGGGGCTGCCGTCGAGCTCTAGGGTTTGAGTGTTTATAATTGTAGTATGTGAGAACAAAAACCCCTAAGGGTATAGGTGTATGCGTATCTAAAAGGTGGCCGAACCCATTCTTGGGCTGCCTTGGGTTACGATTGCAAGGTAGGCAACATTGGGCTTGTAATATGTGAGAGTTTATGGGCAAGTATGCGGCCCAATGTGTTTGTGCGATTGGATTACTATCGCGTGACTAGGTTTGTGTTGTGCGATTTAGACATATACATTTACATTACGTTTCATAACACATACATAATAAAAGCACAACGTTTCATCACAACATTCACACAGTTAATCACATAACATAACAACCATTCCATTTTTGGAATCACATAACATATAACCACATATTGTTAAACCAAGTTATATCGAGGTGTAATGAAGGGTTTGAAATACGAGTTGTCACACCAACCCTAGTCAATCTCCTCCTCTTTTGTTGCTCCTCTTGAGGCGCATTAGAAGAACTCGCAATTCCTTTTCCCTTTTTCGTCACCATGCCTACACACATTCAAAACCACACAAACAAATCAAGTTAATATTTTTCCAAAATCTTCCCCACACTTGCTTCATGTTATGGGTGTAGATGTGCAAAAATCAAAATTTCATTCTTTCAAACAAAATTTTGGCATAATGTCCCTATAAATCAGCATTTTCTAAAAATTTCCACTAGACATTAAACACATTTACACCCAAACATTCAAAGGCTTACTAAAATCCTATCATCTATCTCATACAAGCAAGTGTGTAAGCAAAAACTATAATGAAAACTTACAAACCTTAATGTACTTCAAATAATGACAAGAAATTGCATACCTTGGTGTTGTAGAAGATGAGAATCACAAAAACTTGAAGTTCACACAAAAACCCACAAAAAGTCCCAAAATTTCGGCACCCCTAGGCTCAAATCCGACCCCCAAAACAAAGGAATCTTCAAGATACAAGAGTAAATCTGAATTCCTTGTGAAATTTCACCCAAAATAGGCTAAAAAATCACTAGGATCAGTCAAGATTTGAGAGAGATATGGAGTTTTGAAGGTGATTGTGTAGTTAGGGTTCTAAGAATAAGAAAGTGAAGAAGAAGAGTGTGTGGTTAGGGTGAAGTGATCGAGATGTGTGGTTGGGGTAGCATCAAGAGTTTTATTTTTATTTATTGTTTATTATTATTTTCGGTTTTATTATATTTTTTTTTATATACATAACCGACACAAAGCACCCAAACATTTAACTGTGAGCCGTAACCTACGGCTCCTTGCCGTAGGTTACGGCGGGACCTGGGGAAATTGTGTATCGCCGTAAAACAGGGACCATCCGGCGTAAGGTTTATTTTTGCTTGATGCTAGCCGTAAACTACGGCTATATACCGTAGCTTACGGCCCTCGCTGGGCAACTCTGAATAAACCAAAAATTTGACTTATGAATTGTTTATTATTATTATTTTTTTTTTTTTGTTTTTAACTTTTTTTTTTTAACTTTTTTAACTTTTCAAAGTTGTTTAAATTTTATGGTTTTTTAATATTTTGAAAACATGAAAATTTAACCCTACCCCCCGTTAAAAACCCGTGTTGTCCTCAACACTATGCTCGGGAAATTCGCAAGGATTTCCCCACACTTGTTTCAAACACCGGTTCTAAACGGGACTTTATTCAAAACACAAAACTTAACTACAATATGTACAAAATACCAAACCTGGGCCTCTTTCAAGTTTCCTCATCATCCAATGGGCGTAAAATGAAGCCCACTTTGTCGAGATCAATATGGTTAATGTCGTTACCTTCCAAGTACGGTTTGAGTCGATGCCCGTTCACCGTTTGTTGCCTATTGGATTGTTCATCTTCTATATCAACATCACCAAATTTTCCCACTCTCCGGATGATGTAAGGACCCATCCACTTGCTCTTGAGTTTTCCCGCAAACATCTTCAACCTTGAATTGTACAACCACACCTTTTGACCCACTTCGAAGTTCTTTTTCCTTATCTTTGCATCGTGAACTTTCTTCAGTTTGTCTTTGTATGCGGAAGCACATTCATAGGCTTCATCTCTTATCTCCTCGATCTCGTTCAATTGCAACTTCCTTGTTCGACCCGCTTCGTCATAATCCGCATTAACGGTTTTAATGGCCCAATGCGCTCGATGTGCTAACTCCATTGGTAAATGACACCCCTTCCCATACACCATCCGATAAGGGGTGGTTCCGATTGGAGTTTTGTAGGCCGTTCGATATGCCCACAACGCATCATCAAGTTTACTTGACCAATCTTTTCGATCCATTCTTACCGTCTTCATGAGAATCTCCTTAATTTGACGGTTGGACACTTCAACTTGTCCACTTGTTTGCGGATGGTACGGTGTCGCCACACGATGGTTCACATTATATCGTTTCAACAACTTTGCAAAATTAAAATTTTTGAAATGTGAACCGCCATCACTTATTATTACCCTTGGCACACCAAAACGAGCGAATATGTTGGATTGCACAAACTTACATACAACGGAATGATCATTGGTCCTTGTAGCAATGGCTTCTATCCACTTTGTAACGTAGTCAACCGCAACCAATATGTATAAGAACCCATTTGAATTAGGAAACGGACCCATAAAATCTATTCCCCATACATTAAACACCTCCACCACCAAAATCGGTTGTAAAGGCATTTCATCCCGCTTCGATATACTTCCAACCTTTTGACAATTTAAGCAATTCCGGGCAAACTCACAAGAATCTTTGAAAATTGTGGGCCAGTAAAACCCACATGATAGCACCCGGTAACTCGTCTTGTTCCCACTAAAATGCCCACCACATGCCGATGAATGAGCATGGGTCAAAATTTCTAAAACTTCAGTTTCAGGAACACACCTTCTTATCACTTGATCGGGTCCAATCTTGAACAAATCCGGTTCATCCCAAATGTATTGTTTAACTTGACTCAAGAATTGTTGTCGTCTCTTCTTCGTCCAATGATTCGGAATTGCACCCTTAGCCAAATAATTCACATAATGGGCGTACCAAGGTGCAACAAAAGTAGATACGGCTAACAATTGCTCGTCGGGAAACCGTTCATTAATCTCACTCGGGTCGTCAACACCTTCCAATGGGATCCGGGACAAATGATCCGCAACAACATTTTCACACCCTTTCTTGTCCCGAATCTCGAGATCGAATTCTTGTAACAAAAGCACCCAACGAATCAACCGGGGCTTTGCATCCTTCTTTTCCATTAGATATCGGACCGCGCTATGATCCGAATAAACAATCACCTTGCTCCCCCAAATGTAAGCTCTAAACTTGTCTAAGGCATACACCACCGCTAATAATTCTTTCTCGGTCGTGGTGTAATTCAGTTGCGCCTCGGACAAAGTTTTGCTTGCATAGTAGATTACCACCGGCTTCTTATCAACTCTTTGACCCAAAACCGCTCCAATGGTCGTATCACTAGCATCACACATAATTTCAAACGGCTTCGACCAATCCGGTGGTTGCAAGATATGAGCCTTCACCAACTGTTCCTTCAACACATGAAACGCTTGCAAACATTCGTCAGTAAAATCAAAAGGAACATCTTTCAACAATAAGTTACATAAAGGTTTTGTAATTACACTAAAACCTTTAATAAACCTTCTATAAAACCCCGCATGTCCCAAAAATGATCTCACCCCCTTAACATTCTTTGGTGGGGGTAGAGATGAAATTACCCGAATTTTTGCTTTATCTACCTCCATTCCCCGGTCCGAAATCACATGCCCCAACACAATACCCTCTTGAACCATAAAATGGCTCTTTTCCCAACTTAAGACCAAGTTTGTCTCCACACACCTTTTCAAAACTTTTTCTAACTCATCAAGACAAGAGTCAAAACTTGGCCCAAAAATGGAAAAATCATCCATAAACACTTCAAGAGACTCCCCCACCATGTCCGAAAATATACTCATCATACATCTTTGGAATGTGGCGGGAGCGTTACATAGTCCAAATGGCATCCGCCGAAAAGCAAATGTATCATATGGACATGTAAACGTGGTTTTGTGTTGGTCGTCCGGGTGAATAGCAATTTGGTTATATCCCGAGTACCCATCCAAAAAACAATAGTATTTTTGACCGAAAAGTTTTTCAATGATTTGGTCAATGAAGGGTAACGGGAAATGGTCTTTGGAGGTAGCGGCGTTTAATTTTCTATAATCGATACAAACTCGCCACCCGGTTACCGGGCGGGTGGCGATTTGCTCACCTTGCTCATCTTTTATTACCTGAATGCCTGATTTTTTAGGCACTACCTGAGTCGGACTTACCCACGCACTGTCCGAAATGGGATAAATGATCCCCGCATCTAACCACTTGATAACTTCTTTCTTGACCACCTCTCTCAGATTCGGGTTTAACCTTCTTTGTGTTTCACGGGTCGGCTTTGCATCCTCACTTGTAATAATTTTATGCATTACGATGGAAGGACTAATACCCTTTAGGTCGGCTATTGTCCACCCGATTGCCGCCTTGTGAGCCTTCAACACCCGTATCAACTCCTCCTCTTGAGCTACCTCCAAATTGGAAGCAATGATCACCGGTAAAGTGTCATTCTCCCCTAAAAATACATACTTTAGGTGCTTTGGTAGCTCTTTCAATTCCACACTTGGTGGACATTCCAAGGAAGGCTTTGTACCCGAATCAATTTCCACCGGTAGAGTATCCGTTTGGTGGGTCCATGGCGGTCTTCCTTCCTTTACCGCAAAAGCCTCTTGCTCTTTCTCTTCCTTTTCCAAATCACATGCATGCACCTGCAAAGACACACCACGAACACAAGAACCCAAAATCTCTTCCTCGAACTCCTTTGGGTCATATTCATCTATGAAGTTTGCTACAAAACACTCATCATAAACATTAGTACCATTAGTAAAAACGTTCAATCTCATCTTTCTATTACCGAATGTCATGTCGACCGTACCATATCGACAATCAATAACGGCATGTGCGGTGTTTAAAAATGGCCGACCCAAAATAATATTTTGTTGTTGAATTGGGTCCGCGGATGAGTAGTCTAGCACAAGAAAGTCCACGGGATAATAAAACTCATCAACTTTAACTATCACATCCCGTACAATACCCCGAGGAAGTTTATGAGACAAATCGGCTAATACCACCGTTGTCTCAACCCGTTTCAATGGACCAAAATCATATTGGTCGTATAACCCCCCCGGTAAGATACTTAGTCCGGCTCCAAGATCCAATAACGCCCTTGCAGTTTGAAAATTTCCAACTTGAATATTTATAAGAGGCGTTTCCGGATCTTGTAGCTTAGGAGGAAGATCTCCTTTCAAAACCGCGCTTACCCGCTCCTTCAAATCAACCAATTTAGGCACTTTTTGTTGCCTCTTTTGGGTACACAATTCTTTTAAAAACTTGGCGTAAGCGGGTACCTGTTTAATAGCTTCAAGCAAAGGAAGATTGATTTTAACCTGTTTAAAAACCTCCCACATTTCCTCTTTTTGAGGCCCCCTTTTTGAAATGAAAATTTTTCTTACCCGGATCTAATAAAGCCGAGGGAAATGGTACTTGACTAGATCCCTCACCCTCGTTTTTCTGTTTGTTTTCTTTATTAATTTCGGGTTTTTCAAAATTGGGTTTTTTAGAAGAAACAATAGGTGGTTCATTTTCTTCCTCACTATCTTGACCCGTGATATCTTCAACCACCCCATCAACCAAATCCGGTAAAGGATTGGTTTTGTACTCTTTCCCACTTCTCAAAACACTTACATGATGAATGGGAACATGATTACCTCTAGAAGTACCATGAGATGGGTTTACCTTAGTGTCGCTTGGTAATTGACCTTTGTTTTTCTTCAATTCTGACACTTCAGTTGCAATTTGACCCATTTGGGTGGTCAAAGTTTGAATTGCCTTATCTCGGGCCTCATCTTTTTGAATACGAGCATCATCCAGTTGGTTTCTCTTTTGCATCTCCGCTTGCATGCTCTTCAACATATCCATCATTTCATTTCCACCCGAAGACCCCCCTTGTTCTTGACCCGTTTGCCTTTGGTACCCTTGGTTGTTCCCACTTCTATATCCACCTTGATTGTTATAAAGTTGGCGCGAACCATAGTTTCCTTGGCTACCTTGAAAGTTCGGGTTTGATTGATTCGAAGGGTTCCCATAACGAAAATTCGGATGATTCCTCAACCCGGGGTGGTAAGTGTTAGAATTCATATTGTTGTAATTTCTACCACCCCCTCCTTGACCTTGTACTGCATTGACTTCTTCATATTGCCCTTCCACCATCCCTTGGCAATTTTCAGCCGCATGACCTATTTCATTGCATAAAGCACAAACATCATAAATTTGATTAGAAGTTTGTACATTACCGTCATCTATCGCATGCACTTGTGGTCGGGCAATGGCCGGTCGAGCTCTCCTCGATGCTTGAGCTTTTCTTTTTGATGTAGTTGCCATGCTTTCCAAAAACTCCCAATCATCATTCTCATAATTTGTTCCAAAAGTCCCACCGGTAATAGACATCAAGTCGCGTGCATCTTCGGCACTCAACCCCTCGTGAAAAGCATTCATTAATTCCCACAATTCAATTCCATGGTGAGGGCAATTTTTAATCATCATGTTGAAACGTTCAAATGCCTCATGGAACATCTCACCATGTTGTTGTTGGAAGCTTCTCAATCCCTTTCTAGCATCGTTTGTCTTTTGGGCGGTATAAAATTCATCGAGGAAAGTTTGTTGCATCTCTCCCCATGTGTATATAGATGCTGAAGGCAAAGTGTAAAACCACTTCTTTGCCTTATCCTCCAAAGAGAACTGAAATAAGACCAACTTGACATCATCAGCCGAAAAACCTTGACTCCCAAAAGTGTTGCAAATTGAGTCATAGGCCTCTAGATGAAAATACGGCTCTTCCGTTGCTAGCCCTTTGTACTTCGGTAGACTTTGCAACGAATTTGTTCTTACTTCAAAAGTTCTCCCTTGGTTGTTGTGAGGGATAACCACCGGTGAAGGATTTTGAGTAATGATTGGCCTGAAATGTGCTTCTATCCCCCGTGCTTGTTCCCTAAGATGCCTTCTTGGAACACCCACTCGACCCCTTGGGCGAATAGGACCCATAGGTCTTGGTATATACCCTTGTGGTGCGATTGGTTGTTGAAATTGTTGCTGGGGCATCGGTGGATATTGAATCGGCCTTTGCAATTGAGGTTGTATGTTTTGTGGCCGAATTTGTTGCAAAGGAATAGGACGTTGCACTTGTACCCCTTGTGGCCTTGGTCTAATGTGTTGTGGTATGAGTTGTTGTTGTGGAATCCCACCAACACTTGACATTCTTTGCGTTTGACCAGGTACATAAGTCAACTCCCCTTGATCTCCACTACCCATATAAGCATAACCCTCTTCCTCATAACCCTCGAAATCTTCATATCCTTCTTCATATCCATCTCCTTCTATACCCCCCGATGATGGCCCAAATGGAAAAGATGAGTATTGAAAACCTGACTGGTTTGGTGCTCCAAATGATGAAGTAGCATGAACAACAGTTGAGCCTTGTGGTACTGTATAGGTGGATGATGATTGACCTGAAGTTGGAAAGAAATGGGTAAGTGGTGGAATTGTAGAAGCAGGGCTAAAGGTAATGGTAGGTTCAGTTTGATTATTGGTAGGTAATGTAGTGTTGGGTGATGGGATATCAAATGGTGAAGTAAATGCGGTAGTAGAACCGGGCATGGTGGTATTTGGTGAAGGTTGAGTGGATGTTGGTATGAATGGTGAAGTAGGTTCACCCGTAGTGGGTGGTGGTTGTGGTGGATCCATGTATCGAATTGGTGTAATTGGTGTAGTTGGTGTTGTTGGTGAACCACTGATTCTATTCTCTCTTAGCAAAATTCTGTTTCCTCTTAACGTTCGCTCAATTTCCGGATCAAATGCCAAAGGTGATAGCTTGTGAGAGCTCCTAGTACGCATGCACCTGTCAATACCTGCACACTAATACACCCAGCGTAAACCAGAAAAATAACAAACTTAAAAAGAAATAAAATAACACACGTTGCGCACTACTCCCCGGCAACGGCGCCAAAATGTGACGTGATGTCGCGGTCACAATCAAATTTAATCCAATTACAACTAAGTAGATAGCAGTAATAGGGTATCGAACACAGGGAGTTTGTGGAATGTGTGTTATTTAGAAGTGTATCTAAGTTAACTAAGATTAAACTAATTGCAATAAAAAGTAAATTCAAAGAGTTGGATTGTTTGTTTGCTTTTTAAAACTAAGATTACTAATTAAATTGCAAATTGAAAATTGGTTTTGTAAACAATTTAGGGACAAATGACCATCCTAAGTTTTCGGTTTGCTTCAACAATTGTGCTATCATCCACTAGAAAGAACTACATAGACATAGTTCATGTGCAATTACTTATTGTGATAAAAGGGAACTAAGTACTCAGATTCCTAGAACGTGAGGTTGTTACCCGATGACCAATCAACCCTTACCCAATCCTAATTCTACCCATGATATCTCGATTGCCAACGGCACCAAGAACGTATGGTTTCAAAATAGAATATCATAAGAATCAACAATTTACAAATAAGTAATCACACACCATGATAAACAAAACATAGATAAAGTTTACCATTCTAGAAATATGGAATCCAAAACACAATTGTCTCATACAAACCTCCAACCTAGGATGACCATAAGAAAACTAGCCACTCATGGCTTGGACAAACATTGTAGCAAAATAGTTTTGATGTTCAAGGCAATCACAAACATAAAACTAAAGATTAACAAGTTGTTCTTCTAGCTCCCAAGTCACCAACAAGCTCCCAAAATTCGTGTCTCATGATTGATAACCGAAAACCCATGAAAAGCCACCATAAAATCCATCAAATTCAGCATTAAATGAGGAGTTACAAGAAAAACATCAGACGGAGCCGTAACCTACGGCTCCCAGCCGTAGGTTACGGCTGGCAATGGGTCAACAAATCAGGATGGAGCCGTAAGCTACGGCTCCTTGCCGTAGCTTACGGCAGTCAATGAGTCCATAGTCAACAGCAAGAGCCGTAAGCTACGGCTGGGTGCCGTATCTTACGGCTATCATCAATCCTTTACGGCATGTAGCTCCTGTTTTACGGCTGAGATTTTTAGAACTTTGGTGACCGTAACCTACGGCTGGGAGGCGTAGGTTACGGCCCTGAGTGGCCTTCTTCTCCCTGTTCTCCTTCTACACTTGCTCTCTTCATCCTTTTTGATTCCAAACTTCTATCATTCATCCAAGCTTCCTAAAACTCTTGTTTAAAGCACTTTCACACCTGCATTATCAAACATAAAGTGGTTACCAAATTCAAGCGATTAATCCGAATAAGATGTAGAATGTGCATTGTATTAAACCTTTTAAGGGTTGTCCTACGGACCACCCGTCAACTTCATGATTAATTAATATGTGCTCAGTCTAATCCCGAATTAAAAGTACCTTTAAGTAGGTATTTAGGTGGGTAATAAACCCTTAAAAGGGTACTCTCTGATTCCCACTCTAACTATGTTAATTGTCGAGTCAAAGCTTACTTTAAAAAGTCAACAGAATGTTTATTTCCAAATTAAAGCATAATTAGTAATGTAGGATACATGTAACCTGTTTGATCATTAATGTAACTTGGTAATTAATGTAAGAACATGTCCCAACATGTTCAACTCGACAATTTTCAGTTTAGGCTCGGTTCGGGACCGAAAGTCGCATAGTTTGACTTATGCTTTGACTTTCAGTTCTGACCCGTTTAAGCATAGTTTAGAAATGCCTTAGAGGTTTATTAGGACCAAGTTACCTATAAGTATAACCCTCTGTGATTATACAACTTGGTTCATTAGTTATTCGATTCATATGCATGATTCCGTTAAATGCTTAAATGTTGACTATTATGCCCTTTTGACCTTAAAACGTGATTTTTGAAAAACTAAAAGAGTAGAAACCTTAGTTACTGATTTATAAACTTGCACCTAAAATTTGACATCAGTTTGAGGTCTAGATTAAGAGTTATGCTCGTTAGCGTAATTCGAAAGCTTTTAGTAATTAAATGGCGTAATTAGCATATAGCCTATCTAAACCCACTTTTGATACCAAAACTTTTTACCCACTGATATAAAATAATATTTTAATATTTTTGGAGATTTTTATTTATTTTTAGGCTGAGCATAACTTAGAGTTCTAAGTATGATTCGGTTAATGCGGGTTTTACCCTTTTAAGCCATAAAATGCGTTTTACAAATCCTTTTGACCCCAAACCTTTTTCTACTAATCTAATATGATAAATAAAATATTTTGAGCCTTCTGGAATAATAAAAATATCAGCTTTTCTTTGAAAACCCGGAAATGGCTCTAAAACGTCTTTTTAAGCGTTTTTAACGCATAGTATGTATCAAAACTATTTTAAACATATAAGGGTTGATGCCTACTGATATATTCAGTAAATTTTTACATTTTAACAGTAAGGAAAAGTCTTACACTCAGGTTTTCAGTTTTGACCTTTTAGGCCTATGTGAAATTACCAAAATACCCTTAAGAGGCATAGTTTGGTTATAAAGGATAGATTTCACATATATATGATACCCTACTGATATAACCTAGTAAATTGAGTAATTTTACTGATTACATCAGACCCGAAACTCAGGTTCATATTTAAACTCTTTTATAACCTTTTTAATGACCAAAATACCCCTACGGGGCGTATTGTGAGTCTAAATCCGTTTTGGGCATAATATAAGATATCTTTCTGATGTCACAACATAATTAAAGCATAATAACTTAGGAAACTTGCATATGACTCATTTGGTTACTCATTACGCACTTTTTGCGTTCGGATCAGCATTTGTAACTAGTTTGTAAATATTAGCCGAAACGGGTCAAACCATATCATTTTTGTCTCAAAATCCAGAATGTGTTTAGATTACCCATATTATACAAGTCTTCAAACTTGTCGGGTCAAAACCACATTCTAATCCGGTCTTCGCCTTATCATGCGTTTGAACCGTATCTTTCTGTAAGACTAACCGGTCTAAGCTTAGGCTTAATTAAAGACCCGTTAGCATTCTAATTGGTTATTTATACCATCATTCCAGACTAGAGCCTTCTAGTAAATGGTACCTACGCTTACTTAAGTGAATACGGCTGAGTTATTAAATTCTTGCTATTTAAGTCAGGAGCTAGCTCAGGTAAATACTCTTAACTTATTTTCCCTATACGGGCTTGGGATACGGTATTATAATAATACCGCTTGGTCGGGTATTGAATATTTAATCTTATTGTGGTTAAATTATTGAGGTAACCCGGTTTAATCTGTATTTTTTGAAATAAAGACCTTTAGGGGTTAATGACCATGTCCCGGATATCCTTGACATCATTGTGTTATAAAATGGCCACGCCTTATACACGGGGTGTAGGCATACACCTGACAGTTGTTTAAGGAAAAACGGTATCTCACTTTCTTGTGGGCCTATACTTGTGGCGTGTCTGTTAATCTGACTCGGTTTCTACATCGGGCCCTGAACGTATAACGAACATGTAAATCTGTATACAAGATTATAAATATAATTGTCCCAAGTTATAAAGAGTTTGTGCCACGTGCATTCAAATCAATTTTTATTAAACCTTTTGAAAATGAGTCGGTTGAGTGTATTTACCAGTGTAAACTGACGTATTTTTCCAAAAAGGTTAAGTGACGGGTACTGAACGTAATTGGCTGGAAGCTCAGGGCGTTAATAAGGAATCTTGCAAGTTCTAGGCGTCTAAAGTCTGTTGATCAATGTTTATGTTTTAAGATCCGCCTGTGGATCCTTTACTTTCCGTTGTAATACTGGATATTAATTTATATTCGGATTGTAATATATTTATCTTTTGCTTCCGCTGTGCATTCATATATATTGTGTTGTTTGACTATGATGATATCAACTACGTCACGAAACTCCCCACCGGGCCCACCGGTGATACGTGGAAATAGGGGTGTGACACTAATGCCATACCTTTGATCATTGAAGCTATTAAAATTTCTATAAACAAGAATCCTACTACATGCTGTAAGCATACTCATCACTTCAAACCTAGCCCTAGTATCAATGGAGGTCATGATATTAGTATCAAAACTCCATCTTCCAAACGAAAGAAAACCACAACCTATAGGTCATATAAGAAATTCCGCTCTGACAAATCCTCTAAGAATAAAGGAATTGGATTAGCAATCGCGCAACCTACCTGCAGCACCTATAACAAAAAGAATTCAGGAAGACGCCATTTTAGGAAGACACACCACTGTAACTTCTGCAAGAAGACTAGACATATAGAGGAAGAATGTAGAAGGAAAACTAACATATGTTTCAACTGCGGAAAACTAGGTCATATCCGTCCCTACTGCCCAGAACTATCTAAGGCGCCCGACGACGAGACTAAAACACCAGAGGAAGCTAGGAAGAACGCATAAACAATGTAGGAAGCAATAACAAATTCTTACATAAACACCCGTACATTTTGTCTGTAGTAAAGTATTAGTTGACTTTTGGTTCCAATCAAAGTTTTATAAAAGGTCTTTATTTTTCTTTCATAAAGCCAACACTCATTTGTCTCATCTTTTGACAAATTCATATATTGCACGTGCATTGCTTGTTATGCATGTGATTTCATTTCAAAAGATCCTTTATTCACGAGTTCAGATCTTATTTCGTTATATTCATTTTTGACAATCCATATGATTGCAAAAATGTTGACTTTTGATATCAAGTCAACAGATTTCTTGGAAAACTCCTTTTCTTTTCAAAGTTACTTACCAGATTTCCTTTGAAACCATTTCTTGTCAAATACATATATCAATTGTTGGAGTATATCTAAACCAAGCTCAATTGTTTGAACTTGTTCACAATATACATTCAATTCAAAATCCCATATGATGAATTGAGATCATCTTGTTCGAGGTAATCTCATTTGTTTGAATCATAATAGACTTGTTTAAAGTCTTCAACTCCAATGAATCATTTGTTAAAACACGACACCTTGCGGTGGCGTTTTCTTTGAAACTTGAACTCATTTCATTTTCACGCCTAAGGTGCGAATTTATCCATCTTCTGTTAATTCATTATTCTAAACCAATCTTAATAAAATTTTGTGTTAAGATAAAGGTACCTAAATTCCTATTCCAATGTACCTCCAACATTTCTTTCATCTCTGATTAATCCTACGATATTCATTTATTCTTTCATTTGAACATCCTATCTTTTGAATATCCAGATTCACTTCATTGAAACTTTCAGTTAATTTCGAAAACGGTGAATTCATTCGGTCACCATAATCATTGAATTCTTTCAATCATTACAACACCTTGCGGTGTCTGTATAAATTTGTATCCTGAGCTAATCGTAAACCCTAATCATACAAATTCATATGTCTTTCGTTCGACTCATCATTCAAGTAGTCTTGATACAATTATGTATCAGGACAATGATACACTAAAATCTATTGTACTTTCGGTGTATCCATACCATTCAAATAAATGTCACTGATTTCTAGTTTGGTAGTTGGCAAATCATTTTTCATACTTCTATTCTCATTTGAGATTATTGATTCAAAGTCTTCCTCAATTCACAGTCAAAGTAAGTTCTCTTTTGACATTACATCCTATTGTTTCTAAAAGTCATTTACATTCGATTTATATGTCTATTGATTTTTCGAAACTTAGTCACCTTGATGATTGTATCATTTCATATCGTTCAGTTAACATCGATTCCTGAAACTAATTTTTGGGACCATTGAATTCCAATTATCCTATGATATCTTTATATTCATCTTTTAATTCTGCTTCAGACACCTTGATACTATTTTTACTGACTAAAAGACGTGACATAACCCCAAGGAGATATCATAGCCCAAATCTCGAGGACGAGATTTAAAACAAGGTGGGGAGGATGTAACAACCCTCGAAAAACACCCCTAAATGTTCCTAAATACATCCCGTACGTAATAAACGAATCCTTATAACCCTTATATTAATAAAAATCAACGAAAACCAGAAAATAAGCCGCTCGCGGGCCGCGACAGACGAAGGCAACTCCTTCGCGGGGCGCGAGGACCCATTACTTGCCGGACACTCTGATTGCCACGTGTCCTGACACGTGTCAGACCTACGCAATGACTCAGCAACCCTATCGTCGCCTTTAGGGCTCTCGCGGGCCGCGAGAGATGAAGAGAAGGCTGTCGCGGGGCGCGACCCGCCCCGTATGGCTATAAAAGGGGCCGAGATCAGCATTTCAAATCGTTCAAAATTTCTAAAATCTCTCTCAAATTTTATATGCTGAAGCTATAGCCTAATACCCTGATGTAGGGTAAAATACACATATTTGTCCCATGTAAAGTGTATAATTTTTGTATAAGTTTTATTTGTTTTTATTTAGTTTTAGTATTATATTATATTATTTTGTGTTAGGCCAGGTTCTGATGCAAATGGAGCGAAAACGAGTAATATGGAAATGATCAACCAGTTGGGCAGAGTAGGGTGCCAGAGACCGAAGTAAAATTGCAGCTATTTTCTGTAAGTGGGTCGAGGCCACTATCTATATTTTATAAGTTTGATAGTGGGCTGCGTGACAGATGATCAACCAACATGTTTGCGTGAATGGATCTGATTTGCTAGAGATTTTGGGCTTGAATTAATAAAAAAAGGCCAATAAAAAGCCCTAGTCCATCCATAATCCAATAGAAAGGCCAAGAGATATATTGAGATTGGACTTGATTCGCACGACATCAGGGAGGCGGCAAAGAGTAATTTTCATTTTCAACATATACATTTTCACTTTGTGGGAATAGTGGTTGACAGGAATTGGTTGAAATGGGCGGCCGGCCCTTCTTTATTGCACCAACCAGTTTATTATTTTATACACGTTTTAAAATTACCTTCTTGCCCCGAAATAGTGTTTCCCTGCCATTGGTTCAAATAGGCGGCGAGCAATACCCATTGGACCACCCAGTTTATTATTTTATACCCACTTTAAATTTACGGTTTTGCCCCCGTTAAAAAATGCAGTTTTGCCCCATCTTCAAAATACATTTACCCTTTTGTCCCAAGCCAAAAAATACGCTTTTGCCCTCGGTAAAAAATTACGCTTTTACTCTCAGCCAAAATTACGTTTTCGCCCCAGTTCAAAATAAAATTTTGTTTTTCCCTCTGGCTCAAAATTATGATTTTTACCAGTTTATTATTTTATACCCACTTTAAAATTATGGTTTTCACCACAGTTTAAAATTACTTCTTTACCCCGTTCAAAATATAATTATGCTTTTGCCCCCAGCTAAAATTTATGATTTTCCACTCGGTTCAAAATTATGATATCACCCTCAATTCAAAACAACGTTTTTGCCCCCAATGCAAAATCAAAAAATATTGTTTTCCCCTAGCTAAAAATTACGATTTTACTAAAAAAAAAAATTATGACTTTGCCCCCAGCTAAAAATCGTGTCAATGAGCTGCCTAACACTCGCTCATTAGTCCTTACAAATTGCTATTTTGCACTGAGCTCAAAATTGCGGTCTTGTCATCGTTTTACTTTTTTTTTCTAGCAAAACTATAGTACTGTTTTTTTTATTGGTTGAGAATTATTCGGTCATCGCCCCGCAACGCGGGCGGGGCATCACCTAGTTATATATAAAAGAAAGGAAAGTAACATGATAAAGGATCACATCAGCATATATATATTCGATTGGAGGGGAATGTTTATTCCATACCGGGAGACGCACATCAGACGCATAGAGGGAATTAATTATCATTCTGGGACGAATTTTAAAGAGCCATATACATCGATCAGAACATCAGGAGACGCACGAAACAACTGCCTGGACGAATTTTGAATTCTTTTGCAAGGAAGTCAATACGGGATCTAGCGGGAAGTTTGGAGAGCAAGGAATATACGGGTTTTTCTACTCGATTTCTTTAGTTTTCTATTTTTCTTTGTTCGTTGTCGATGAATTCTTGTTCTAAACCTTGTTTTATTATTTTTAAGACTATCTTTCTTGGCTAAACTCGTTATGCTACCTAGGTTAAGATGAATATTTAACAAAGTTTGGATTTTTATTCGTTTATTCTCATGGTTTATGGGTTTTCTTGAAAAGTAAAGAACTTTGGAACCTTTGATTTGGTGTATATGCGTATCTTGATTTGATTCTTGATTATTTACTCGTTTCACATGAATCTTGATAAATGTCTTTCATAGAATAGGTTCGTGTTAATTATCTAATCTTAACGCGTTTGGGTAATTTTTTGGTGAATCGACCGATAACCTTAGAAACGGTAATTAAGAGATTGTTGAAACTTGATATTCTACTAATCTTGTCGCTGTAAGGCTCGAGGTTATTAATAGGACTCGGTTTGGTATATAGCTAGGATTAGGTTTTGTAAGAAATCGGTTTTAGTTCCCTAATCATACTCGTGTCTATTAAACCAAGTTAAAATCCATAGTTGCCTTAGACTTTCACGCAGTAAGGTAGATTGTCATATTAGGGCACTTTTCAAGAAGTTAGAGGACTGTAAGGAAATCTAACAACCGGTAGTCATAACAGCCTTGTAGAGTCTCACAAGTTTCTTCCGGAGAAGGGTCAGGAGGTCTTAGTAGGGATTTCTTAGGGTTTAGCATTAAAAGATCCTGGTTCCATAACACGTTAATTTCGAATAGAAATCCAATCCTAGTTAAACATGAGTCTAGCCTAGGTAGCCTTCATCATCACTGAGTAAAACCGTCGTCCAAAGTCGCGTCTAGTTAATTTAATTTAATTTTTAATTGCAAATTTAGAATTTTTAGAAACCCCCCAATCAACAATTAGAGTCCGTGTCAGTCTAGATCTAGACAGAGTCTAATTAGCGTAATCAGAGAGTCTCGTGGGTTCGATACTCGGACTTACTTAGGCTATACTGCATCGACCGGTACACTTGCCGGTGGTGTGGTGTAGGTTTTAGAGAGTCTGTTTTTATAAATTTAAAACTTAGAGTGTCTAATTTAGGGTTAAAATTAGTTAGTTTAATTAGACCACTTTTAGCGCATCATACCCCCTAATAAGCGAAGCTCTGCCTCGTTGTAACTATTATAACCATCGATCACATATTTGTACCCTACACGATCGATCTAGGACTCCGTAACGCATGTCAAGGCTCTGCCTGACTCAGCCATTGGAGTTTCTGTCTCGTGTTACACCCGATTGATCTAGGACTCCGTAATGCATGTCAAATACGTTCAAGCACATATGATGACGCGTGATAACTTTTTAACTTGTTATTATCCTGTTCTAAATCAACAATCTGACGTTTTAGCTTAGCAACGTCCTCAATGTAAGAATTTACAACTTGTTGCTTTATTTCATACTGTCGCTTAAACGTATTAGTTGTTTCAGAACAGTAATCCAATCTTGATTGAACAAGTTTCATTTGACTTTTCACCTTTTCATATGACTCTTTTGTAATGTGATATGCCAATTTTATTGAATCATATTCTTTTTTCATCTCTTGAAAAACATTTTCCTTTTGATCACATTCTTCTGTCTTTTTAAAAACATTTTCTTTCAAAATCTCATTTTCTTTTTCTAACTTTTTACATTTTTCCGAAAGTTTTTCATCATTATCTTTTAAAACTTTTTCGTTTTCTAACATTTCTTTGTATTTATTTTTAAAAACTTCTTCGATTTTTGTGAATTCAAGATCTCTTGTTCTGAACTTTTCGTCTTTTTCAGTACAAGCACTGCATGGTTTCATGCATTTCCTGCACTGTTCAACAATTTCATTTAAGACTTCAGAATCAGAATTTACCTCAGTGATTGGCACCTTGGTGTTCTCTGCTGCATCTGTCTGATCAGCATCTTTCTGCTTCAGCTCAGTTTCACTCTTCTTTTCTTCACCAGTACCAGCATCACCAACAACCTTCGAAATCTCATCCTTTACTTCAATCGAACTCTCAACTTTCTTCTCAGCTTCTTCAACTTATTGTTCTTCAGTAACAGCTTCTTTCACAACTTTTTCTTCTACCTTCACATTCTCTACTTTAACATCTTCAGTGACCTTCTTCAACTTATCAACCAGCTTCTCAACATTATTCTTCATTCTCTCTTCATCCCTTTTCCTCAAACTTGATGTCATGACATATCTTATGTCTTTTTCATGCCTTTTCGCATATGTTTTATCTTTTGATACATTTGTATAATATTCGAAAGATCGAGGAATTATGAGAAGAACATCATCAAAAATTATGTCCTTCTTGGGAACAACGGGTTCTTCATTTCTGTTGACATAACACTCTCGTTTTTTATCCCATCTTTTATTAATCACTGCACTTTCATACTCTTCCTGCATTTCATTAATTCTGTTGCTAGCAATGTTTCTTTCTCTGTATGTCTTCTCACTCAGAATTTCTTCTCGAGTTTTCTCTTTGACTTCAGCAACAAACACATAATGTCTGCTCTTTGATGTACTTCTGCCATGAGCTGTAACTCGATTATCAACACAATCTTCTTCTGGTAGAATCTGACTCCAATCATATCCTTCGTCATCATGGATTACTGCCCAAGCTCTTGATTTTTCTCTGGGATTATTTTCAATCATCTTCGGCTCTTCTTTGTTACGGTGGTAGATTGCCTTTCGGTAATAATCATGGTTGAAAGGATGTTCATTTCCACCAACTGCAGAATTATTGTATTCTCTCTTGAAATGACCTTTTTGCTTACATTTGAAGCAGGTTACTTTAGACTTGTCAAATCCAAGCTTTGTTGATGGACCACCGATTGATTCTTTCCCAGTAATCTCCATATATCTTTGAGCTCTGCGGATGCAACTTGCCAAACACCAGCGAATATCAATGAGTTCCATTTATTCCGGATCAATCTGGTCGTAGTCTTCTTTGGTTAACTCTGAGTTTCCAATTTTACCAGCTACAAGACCTTCATATGATTCCAGAACAGATGCAAGAAAACTCATTTGCTGTTTAGCAGAGTTGATGCTCATAGTCGGAGAATTTTTCAACTTGAGAGCAATGTTGCATAGTATCTCTTCTGATTCTTCAGAATTAGCTTTTGAAGAAGATGAATGATAACCCGGATTGTAGCTTGATGAGCTTTTCTGTGGCTCTTTTGTTCTCTCACCACTGAATGTTGTCTTTGGTGATTCTCCAACTTTCACCGAAGGTAAATTACCTTTGTAATAAAGACCAACATTTTGTTGATGTGAAGAACTGCTCATCCTGTTTTGTTTCTGCAATTCAAGCTCATGAGTTTCAATCTTTTCAATTAACACATCGAGAGAAATTGTTTCATACAAAGCATCATTTTTCATTATAAACACAAACGTTTGCCACTGATCAGCTCGTGGTAACGCTTCTATGATTTTGTCAATTATTTCTTCTCTCGTTTTCTCAATCTTAAATCTTTCAAGTTCGATTTTTAGATGACAAAAACGTTCAATCATTTGTCGAACTGATTCACCTTTCAAGCTATCAAACAAATCAAATTCTTTCTTTAATAAAGCAATTTTATTTTTCTTGATTTGTTTACCCCCCTCAGCTTTAACCCTTAAAGCCTCCCAAACAGATTTTGAAGATCCATCATGTTGTAATAAAGCAAACATGTCATTTCTGATTGATGATTGGATTAAAGCAATTGTTGGATCGTTGTCGTGACCCTAAAGTCAGTTAAAGAAGTTCATCTTTGTTTACAAAGGCGGAATCAGAGTAAACAAAGTTACAACAACTTGTTCCTTTCAATTCTTTTCTATTAATGCTTTCCTGAGTCTTTTACAATGATTCTGATGAAATTTTGGCAGCACCTTGACTCACACACACATACATGTCCGTTTGAAATGAGCATACACATCTCCTATTTATAGTAGTGACCCTCCCGTTTGAAGGTGACACAGCCTGCTTCAAACGGGACACTCTTCAAACGGACATGACCATTTCAAACGGAACCCTTCCTAAAACATGACTAAACCCTTGTTTCAACACTATTGCTCACTCATTAAGCCTATCTAGACATAAGACTCGATAAGACGTAGTCAACAGACATTCAGTGCACCAACAGACTCCCCCTTGGATGTTGACGAAGTCTTTGGCTTCGAGTCTTTAGTCTTTGTCTCTTTCCAAATTTGTCTAACAATGCAAGCATCCTATCAATCTTTATCTTCTTTGATCAGCTTCTATCTTCAAATGTTATACCAGGATCTATCTCTGGCTCTCTCTTTCTTCAGGCTCCCCCTTTCGTCAAGCTTCCGTGCTTTAGGGATCTTCACCTTGTTTTTCGGTTTACAAACTCCCCCTTGCTTTGAGCTTGTCTTCAGACTCCCCCTTAGACTCAGCTTCTGGGATCGTAGTCTGGAATTTTACCTGCAATCACTCATACATTCATAAGTAACAACATTTTAGACTACCAAGAATAGTAACCTGGCAATTCAATCTTCTCTAAATCACTTCTCATTAATTTAGCAGTTTCATCAAATCGGATCGAAAACTAGCTCTTTAACAATATAAGCATCCAAATCCCCCACAGTTAATCATCCAAGTCCAAACTAATGACCTTGGAGATATCACAAACTGTTTTTGATTTTTTTATAAAAGGTTTCAAGTTTCAAATTAATGAACTTGTTTTATTTTCAGAAACACAATCAGCTTACTTAAATTTTGAAACTCAGCACTCAGACATCGGTTGTCAAAAATAAAGCAGAATCAAAAATCTTTTTGTATTTTCTGAAAATATAAAGCAATAAAGAAATATGTACAAACATATTTACAGACAATATTTTTGTTTGAGTATGCGTCAGAGGAACATATCAGTTTTTGACAAGTCACAAGTACCGTTGAGCTTAGTTACACATTAAGAATTAAACAATTCACTTAGATTATCGATATACTGGTCCACTTAAATTTTCACACAATTTTCAATCTGTTCAGGATACAGATTAAGTGTTTTAGAGACTTAAACTTATACGTGTGTCCCACCTCTTGAATATACTCCCGTATCCAGATCCCAATATTCAGTCTTACAGGTGAGTATACCTCATATGATATCTGTAAGGGGTTAATAAATTATGAAGAATCATGAGAGCTCAGGTCAGAACTACCGTTCAGCAGAGAGATCATGACTCAACTTTTGGGTGTGTCCTCTTTAGAGGATCTTTTTTTTACAACAGCATTGCTAAGCAATTTTATTGTCTTATCATATATGCTGAGGGTGATGCTATGCTTCAAGCATTTGCGGAAAGTATTATTCAAGGACTAGGTCAGAACTTCCATTCAGCAGAAGTCCCAGAATAATACCCCAGATATCACTGAGTATAAAGACCTAGTATATTAGAAAAAGGAATCTTTCAAACAAGATTTCAGGAGTTACCTATATATCCAAGTAGTGTTCCCCACGAAATAAGTAAGTAAAGATTTAGGTTTATATCCCGAACAAACCTACTAAATGTGCAAAAACCTATCGGCACATCATCAGTGAGACTGTTTAACACTATTTAATCATTACATTTCTTTAGCATACTGTAATTGTCTACTGATGTACTATCATTTCCTCTTTTTACGCAAAAACTCAATTTTTGAATTTTATCATGTTTTTGACTTTTTTCAAATTTTTCAAATGTTTTTGTATTTTCTGACAACAATATATCTCCCCCTAAAATGCAAAAACATATAAAGAGAATTTGACAACCAATACTGATAGTTTTGTCTCGCCATCCATTTTCTGCTAAAAGTGCTCTGATTTGCAGAAAATCTAATGTACCCCCATGATTTACAACCCATTGATTTTCGACAGTTTGAAAACCATTTTTCAATCTTGTGAAAGTAATCATGTTTGTTCAGCCGTGAGGGTTTCGGCGTATTCAATCAGAACTCCCCCTTACAACAAACTATTTTCCCATAATGATTTCAAAACACTTAAATTTTTTTTAATCAGAATGGTTTTTTCGGAAAAATTAGTTTGTTTACCCATCACTTGTGGGTTCGGGGTCATCTCATCACCTTGTTCTCTTTTAATCATTTTGAAAATTTAACATTATTAGGTCAAACACCACTATCACTTGTAGAAAATCAAGTACAACTTAATGTCCTTGATTAACCACTTGTAAAACGAAATATCACAGTTACCATCCTGTGAATTTCTCAAAAATGATGCCGATACCTGCTTCACACTTACCAACCTGGAAGCTCCGGCAAGTCAGATTTTTCTATTTGAAAAGTTTCACCCAAGCCTGACTGTCCTTGGGTGTATTTTGAGCTTTTCTCTTTTCTTCAGAAAATTCTTTTACTCCTTTTTCCTTACCATCAGCCATCTTACTAAAAATATGTTTAACATTGCTATTAAACATTTTTTCAGCATCAACACCTTTTGATTTTAGGTTTGCAGCTCGTAATGGTGGAAATTTCTCATCATTCATTAAAGGAACTGTTTTTTTTTTTTTTACCTCAACTTGTGGCTCATCTGATTTTGTGGAATCAGATTCATTGCCCGAATTTGGCTTATCTGACTTGGATGAGCCAGATTCATCGCCAATAACTTTCTTTTTCTTCTTATTTGTCCTCATATTTGCATCTGAAGAATTTGATTTGCTTGACTTTGCCGTCGAGTGAATTGATTCATCAGAACTTTTATTCGAACCAACTGGTGAACCTGAAGACAAAATCTTCTCCAAATACTCTCTTGCCTTCTTCCTCTTTTTCCTCAGTCTGTCTTTTTGCCCCTGCGAAAGCTTCACTTTCTGTTCTAGAACCTTCTGTTCTTTGGGCTTGACATTGACTGGTTTCTTTATCGTTCTCTGAGATTCAACCCTTGATCTTCCCATCGATCTCCTTGGGCAATCTCTGGCAATATGTCCTCTGATATGGCAATTATAGCATCTTCGTGTTTCAAAATTCCAATTCTGGCAGTTAACAGCAATGTGTCCTCTAACACCACAGGTATAGCACACTCTGTTATCGTACCATCCACTTCTGTCAGTCCAAACCTTCAGATCATAACATTGTTTGGCTTGGTGATAATCATTTCTCCTCTTCAATGCTGGATTTGTCTTTTGAGCACTGTGGTCAAACCTGCACCACTTATTACCAACTATTTGTGAGTTTTGATTTTTAAATTTTTGTGGTTTTTCATAATGATTGGATGACTGAACTGATGAGCTTTTATTTTCATTTTTAAAATTTTTCGAATTTTTAACTTTTTGTTTCTGTTCTACACTCTTCTTAACAGGTTTTTGCTTAGAACATTCACCTGTTTCAGTAGATTGCAAAACAATATTTTTAAATTTTTCTTGTAAATCTAAAAATATTTTTCTTTTCTTTTCTTTTCTTTTTCATCATCAGATCTTTCATCACAATCTTCAATTTTGACTTTGTCAAAATTTGTGACATTGTCACTTATTGGAACAGAATTGATCGGTTTTGGACAAACATGTGATGTAGAATTCACAAAACCTTTCAATTTAATCTCAAGCTCATTAATTTTATTTAGAGCAATTTCAGCTTCATTTTCAAGCCGAATGATTTTCTGAAGATGAGAATTTATCTCAATCTGTTTTTCAAGATTATTTTTAAAACAACAGATTTTTCATCTTCTAAAACCTTCATTTGACTTTGAAAATCTTTTTCTAATTTTTTAAAATTTTTGTTTTCTAATGACAAACTCTCAATATTCTTCAAAAGTTTGTCATTTTCAGATTTTAGTTTTTCGCAGTTCAAGCGCAACTCCAAAATCTGTTCATCATCAGCTTTCTTCTCATTTTTCAAAGTTTGAATATCTTCAGTCTGTTTCTTCTCCTTCTGAACAATCTCAAAGACTGGTGTGTCTTCTGCAACCTCTTTCTTAATCACTGGTTCAGATTTCTCAGATACAGGCTTTTCAGATTCTTCTTTCTTTGAAATTACTTCTTCAAAAATCTGCTGTTTTTCAGTAACAGCTTCTTTCCATTTCTCAATTTTTACTGCTTCCACTTTAACTTCCTCTAAAGCTTTTGTCACACCCCCAAAATCCACATGCGGAGTACTACCGCTTGGAGGCGTGACTGACCAGGATCCAGCCACCAATTATACTGAGCATTGGATAATAGTAGGACTGATCACCAACCATAATGGTTGGTAAACACCATAGTTTAAAGTTCGAATGTTTAGGTTCAAATAACTGTTAAGTAAGTAGCGGAAGCATAGGTAAAATAGTTTAAACAAAGTTCATAGTTCAAATCAATTAGAACCCAACATGCGGGTTTAGGCGACCACTACACTTCCCAAGCTGCAAGCTCCTGAGTCACTGGGTACCTGCAAAGCATGCAGTAGGGTATCAACAAAGATTGTTGGCGAGTTCACGAGTTGTCCAGTTTTAATTTCCAAAAACTTGTTTCACCAGTTAATTAATCCGTTTACACATGCGATGGGGAGCTACCCCACAAGTAAGCGACTAAACTGTTTTTACAATACCGAATACTATTCATCCGTACGTTTCCGTTGAGTGCCCCGTTTGTCAATGTTCTATCATCATTGACGGTTGCCAGAGTACATTAGTTCACGCCCGATCCCATACGCGGGCATGGTGTGAGGTTGGTGAGACCTAAATAGCGCTATCAACTAATAACCCGTTCGCCTGACCCCGGCGACTAATTGGTATTAAGAAGTGAGGACTTGAGTGATAGAGTTTTGTTTAGTGTTGCTTGTTGCATCCAGTATAAACAGTAATTAACTAAAAGTCCCGTTTAAGGGGAGAGAAGTAGGTTTGTATCCCTTATGAGGGGATAGCGTTGCTTAAGTTTCCGTTTCCCAACCACCGGGAACGCATGCTTTATTAGTTGTGAACTCACCTTGGGTTGCTCGGTAGACAGTTTACTTGGTCAAATACGTTGGTCACCACGTCCTAATATGGTTACCAGTATAGGTCAGGTTTGGGTACAGAGAAGTCACGTATATTCTACACGTATCTAACACATAGCATGCACGACATAAAATTAACAGTAATCAGCACATGGCATATTTGAACAGATACAAGCCCAAAACATATAGGTCACCTATTCCAGTTTAAATGGTAACAAGCATGAACAGTTCATACATTTTGGCCCAATAACGGAAACAGGCAGCCCAGTCGAGACCAGGAGGTCTCGACTCGAGAACACACAGTTTCGAGTCGCAACCGGATGTTTCGACTTGTCATGGTCTGGTCTCGAGTCGCAACTGGAGGTTTCGATTTGTCATGGTCTGGTCTCGAGTCGCAACTGGAGGTTTCGACTTGTCATGGTTTAGTCTCGAGTCGCAACTGGAGGTTTCGACTCGCAACCGGGCGGTCTCGAAGAATCACGTTTTGGTCTCGAGTGTGCTGCTTGCGAGTCGCAATCTCAGGAGTCTCAAGCCCGTCTCGGTTCATCATGCTTTGGTCTCGAGTCGCAACCAAGGGTTCCGACTCGCAACCATGATTACGTGCACAGAAATCTTCTAGAACCTGGCGAATGTACTAACCAATACAATTCTGTTTTCATGTAATTTTGTACTAACCAACCATATTGCACTAACATGTTTTATTGTCTAATTGTAATTCAAAATAGATCAAACAAAGCATATTTCAAATATTTTCATGGCATTCATGTTGTTCATCAAGCACCTTCATTACACATACATCATATACTCATCCTTTGTTTGCATATACCCAACCCTAAGTCTAGTCATATAATCATCATCAACATACACTCGATATTTGTGATTTTGTATACCATCATTCAAGCCAAATCATTCACCTAAACACATTTACAACATAAACATACAATCATCGGTTCAATGACAATACATATCATGCTACTAAGTCAACAAGGATCATGTACACATTTATTCTAAACATTAACCACCCTATACTAACAATCATTCATAAATATCTTAGCACTTCTTTATCATGCAAGAGTTCACATATTTTATTCATCTTTATAATCATTCCAAGCACATAACCCTATTATACACATAAACACATAGTGAATGTCTAGGTACTAACCGGTTGTAGAAGGGCATCGATTTAAAGGAAGAAAGTGAGGAAAAGAAGCGTCCGAGTGGTGATGATGAGCTTGACCGATCTTCCTTGTTGTTGTTGATTGAATCCAAGAGAGAGAGAGATGAGGAGGTGAGCTTGATTGTTAGGGTTTTGTTGAGAGGGTGAGGGAGAGTGTGTGGGAGTGAGTGAATGAGGAAATGTTGCAAATGGTGAAAAGTGGCAAAGTTGACCCCTCTTGTGGGTTTTATATCCGGACCGGCTTGGTGCACCCTAGTGGGTTTCCGAGCGGCATGGCCCAACCGGCCCAATCGTTCACTCGAGACCGAGTGGTCTCGAGTTGGTTCATGGTTTCGGTTCACAAGTATCCTTACACACACACACACACACACACATATATTACGTACACGTTATTGACACATAGCACGAGAAGAATAACACCCTCCATTTAATAGATATATATATATATACACGCACTAATTGATTACAAGATGTTCGCTCGGAAAACCTAGAGTGTCACATTATCCCCAAGTTTTAAGAACTTTCGTCCCGAAAGTTAAGGCAGCCACTGACAAGCTAGTGCAAATGCGAACATTTCAACGGGGTGTCACATCATCCCCCCGTTAATTTGGAATTTCGTCCCGAAATTCGGTCGTAGCTTCAGTGCCGGGAGTTTCATTTGGGAACAGTTGGGGATACTTGCGCTTCATCTGGTCTTCCCGCTCCCAGGTAAACTCTGGGCCACGGCGTGAGTTCCAACGAACTCGTACGAGAGGTATCTGGCTACGTTTGAGGGTTTTGATTTCACGGTCTGTGATCTCAATCGGTTCCTCAGTAAAGTGTAGCCGTTCGTCAATAGTAAGTTCTTTGTAAGGAATGACGAGTGTTTCATCTGATAGACACTTCTTCAGATTAGACACGTGGAAGACATTGTGCACATCACTCAGTTCTTCAGGCAGATTCAACCTGTAAGCGGCCGTACCGATCTTTTCGGTAACTTCAAAGGGTCCGACATATCTTGGATTAAGCTTGCCCCGTTTTCCAAAACGAACCACACCCTTCCAGGGTGAGACCTTAAGTAGAGCCCGTTCACCAACCTGGAACTCTTGCGGTTTCCTATCCTTGTCAGCGTAGTGCTTTTGACGGTCACGAGCTGCCGCCATGCGTTGCCTAATCTGGGCAATCTTTTCTGTGGTGTCGACTACATGTTCCGGGCCTGTGATTTGGCTGTCACCTACCTCCGCCCAGCAGAGAGGCGATCGACATTTACGACCGTACAATGCTTCAAAGGGTGCCGCCTGAATGCTGGTGTGGTAGCTGTTGTTGTAGGAGAATTCTACTAACGGTAGGTGCTTCTCCCAATTCTTGCCAAAATCAATCACACATGCCCTAAGCATGTCTTCGATGGTTTGGATGGTGCGTTCAGACTGCCCATCCGTCTGCGGGTGATAAGCGGTGCTCATGTCTAAACGTGAGCCAAAAGATTTGTGCATGGCTTGCCACAACTCTGAGGTAAAACGCGCGTCTCGATCGGAAATGATAGAGGTAGGCACCCCGTGCTTCGAAACCACTTCTTTTAAGTATACCTCTGCTAGGGTAGAGAACTTGTCTGTTTCTTTGATAGCCAAAAAGTGTGTAGACTTAGTTAAGCGATCCACTATTACCCAAATAGTGTCATTTCCGCGTTGAGACCTAAGCAGGCCAGTAACAAAATCCATGGAAATCTGCTCCCATTTCCATTGTGGGATCTCTGGCTGTTGGAGTAGGCCTGATGGTTTCTGATACTCAGCCTTGACTCTTGCACAAGTTAAACATTTTCTGACATAGGTTGCTATGTGGGCTTTCATGCCAGGCCACCAATAGGTAGCCCTCAAGTCGTGGTACATCTTATCTGAACCCGGATGTACTGAGTAACGAGACTTGTGGGCTTCATCCATCACCAGGTCACGTAAATTCCCATAAAGCGGAACCCATATGCGTCCGGCCACGTAGTAAGCACCGTCTTCTTTTTGTTCCAATCGTTGTCTCGATCCTCGTAGGGACTCGGCCCTGATGTTCTCGGCTTTCAATGCTTCAACCTGAGCATTTCGAATCTGGTTAGGGAGGTTCGAGTGGATCGTGAGCTGTAAGGCACGAACACGCTTGGGTTTGGTCTCCTTTCTGCTGAGGGCATCGGCTACCACATTAGCCTTGCCCGGATGATATTTGATTGCACACTCGTAGTCATTTAGGAGTTCGACCCATCGGCGTTGCCGCATATTCAACTCCTTTTGTCCCATTATATGCTGGAGACTCTTGTGATCAGTGTAAATCGTGCACTTGGTGCCGTACAAGTAGTGTCTCCAAAGCTTGAGCGCGAAGACCACAGCTCCAAATTCTAAGTCATGCGTCGTATAGTTCCGTTCGTGGACCTTGAGTTGTCGCGAGGCGTAAGCAATAACTTTCTCGTGTTGCATCAATACGTAGCCAAGTCCTTGAATAGAAGCGTCGCAGTAAACGACGAAGTCGTCGGTACCTTCGGGTAAGGAGAGGATAGGAGCACTACAAAGGTTCTTCTTTAGTTCCTGGAAGGCAGATTCCTGAGCATCACTCCATTTGTAAGCAACACCCTTCTGAGTGAGTGTCGTAAGTGGTTGAGCGATCTTAGAGAATCCCTTGATAAATCTTCGATAGTATCCCGCCAATCCCAAGAATTGGCGAACTTCGGTCGGAGTCTTAGGCACGGGCCAATCCTTAATGGACTCAATCTTAGCAGGGTCAACATAAATCCCTTCCTGATTGACGATGTGTCCAAGGAAATGGACTTCTCTAAGCCAGAAATCACATTTCGAGAATTTGGCGTACAGTTGCTCATTGCGAAGAAGTTCGAGAATAAGACGTAGGTGTTGTTCATGCTCCTCTTGGCTCTTCGAGTAGATTAGGATGTCGTCGATGAATACGATTACGAACTTATCGAGGTAAGGTTTGCATACTCGGTTCATGAGATCCATGAAGATTGCAGGTGCGTTGGTCATTCCGAAAGGCATAACAAGGAATTCGTAGTGACCATAGCGGGTTCTGAAAGCAGTCTTAGAGATGTCCTCATCGCGGACTCTCAGCTGGTGATAACCCGATCGCAGATCGATCTTGGAATAATAGCTCGACCCTTGCAGCTGGTCGAACAGGTCGTCGATACGGGGAAGTGGATAACGATTCTTGATGGTAACCTTGTTAAGTTCGCGGTAGTCAATGCACATTCGGAATGAGCCATCTTTCTTTTTGACGAAGAGCACTGGGGCTCCCAAGGGTGATGAACTAGGACGGATAAAACCTTTGTCCAAAAGTTCTTGTAGTTGAGTAGAAAGCTCCTTGAGCTCCGCGGGGGCTAATCGATAAGGTGCACGAGCTATAGGCGCTGCTCCGGGAGCTAGCTCGATTTGAAATTCGACCTGACGGTGAGGAGGGAGTCCAGGTAGTTCCTCCGGGAATACCTCAGGATAGTCGCGTACAACTGGAAAATCTTCAATCCTGTTTTCCATTTTCTGTGTGTCGGCAACGAGTGCTAAGATAGCGGTGTGCCCCTTTCGTAGACACTTCTGGGCCTTTAAGAATGAGATGATGCCTGTGACTTCTCCGCTCTTGTCGCCTTGAACTATAAGAGGTTTGCCAGGGGGACGGGGAATACGAATAGCTTTCTCTTGGCAGAGGATTTCAGCTCGATGTTTGGATAACCAATCCATACCAATGATGACGTCGAGGCTTCCAAGAATGATGGGGAAGAGATCGATACAGAAGGTCTGACCAGACAACTCTAATTTGCAGTTACGAATTATGTGTGAGGCCTCGAGGTTTCTACCATTAGCTATTTCAACGGTGTGCTTAGAGCTTAGCGGCGTAAGAGTGAGCTTAAGTTTCTTACTAATACGTAGGGATACATAACTAGCATCTGCTCCGGAATCAAATAGCATGGAAACATAACGATCATTAAGTAGGAACTTACCCGCCACAACGTTGGGGTCATTCCTTGCTTCCCCAGCTCCAATCACGAAAGCCCTTCCTCTAGCACCATTTCCAGCATTGTTGTTATTGTTCCCAGCACCCTGATTGTTGTTGTTTTGATTCAGTTCAGGGCAATCCTTTCGCATGTGCCCCGTTGCTCCACACTTGAAGCATCCACGGTTGTTTCCTTGTTGCTGCTGTTGCTGTGGTTGTTGCTGATTCTGCCTAGCTGGGAACTGGCTTCGGCAGTCTTTGGCTTCGTGCCCCATCTTGTTGCATCGCTGACACTGACCTTTTCCACATGGCCCACTGTGATGTCGGTTACATTTGTTACACTTAGGGTGGTTTCCTCGATAGCCACCCTGTTGCTGAGGGCCCTTGTTGCTTTCAGTCTTCCTTTGTTGAACTGGGGCCTGAGTGGGGTTAGCATCCTTTCCCTGATTTCCATCCCACTTTCGCTTGTTATCGCCAGAAGTTCCAGCAGTAGCACCGATCCTCTTGGGCAGCTTGCCCTCTTCCACAGCCTGATTGGTGAGTTTGTGAGCAAGACGAACCACAGGCTGTATGGTATTGAGGTTGGCTGAGGTCACATGACTTCTGATTTCAGGGACCAAGCCTTTGATGTACAATTCAATCCTTCGGTACATAGGTCGGGACATGTTTGGGCAAAGTGCAGCATAGTCGTTGGACTGCTTGGTGTAGGTTTCAATCTCTGATCCAACCATCTTGAGCGCATAGTACTCGTTCTCGAGCTTGTGGATGTCATCCCTGTGACAATATTCCTCTTTGATTATGTCCTTGAAATCTTCCCACGCAGTAGCATTAGCAGTTTCCAGACCAAGCATCTGAATCTGTGCTTTCCACCATGAAAGCGCGTTCCCCTCAAGCGTACCAGTCGCGAACTTTACCCAGTTAGCAGGGGGACACTCACAGACAGCAAAGACAGCTTCGGCCTTTTCAATCCAGTGTAGAAGCCCTATGGCACCCTCAGTGCCGTTGAAAGGGAGAGGCTTTCCATCCATGAAGGTTTTGAAAGTACAAACATGTGGCTGCGCGGGCGCAGGCTGACCTGTTGTGAGAAGCGAAGCGAATAGGTTTAGAGGCGAGAAGACGATGTGGGGGGGGGGTAGGATCTAAACATCCTAAAGTAACGAGTTTACCTCCAGGGTGTGCTGCGAAAGCTGCAGCCACCGTGTTGAGCAAGTTAGCGAATTGAGCCTGAGTCATGTTAACGCTTCCTCTTCCGCGTCCACTCATTGTCTTCATAACCAGAAAACACAGTATGAGTGTGATGTCGTAATGTAGCGAGAATGAGTTAGAAGGGAGACGTGTATCTATCTAATCAGGCACACTAGTATGTATAATAGAGCAGTCAACATAGGATAAATAAGCATGTAAGCACAAGTCCGAGCAATGAGGTCTAATATGCCGAGTCTTGCCCTTGGAGTGTAGTGTCGTCACGAGTCACGGGTTATAGTCTGGTTTTTCTCAAAAAGACTTTCCTTTTTAAAACCAAGTTCACTATAACCAATGGCTCTGATACCAATCTGTCACACCCCCAAAATCCACATGCGGAGTACTACCGCTTGGAGGCGTGACTGACCAGGATCCAGCCACCAATTATACTGAGCATTGGATAATAGTAGGACTGATCACCAACCATAATGGTTGGTAAACACCATAGTTTAAAGTTCGAATGTTTAGGTTCAAATAACTGTTAAGTAAGTAGCGGAAGCATAGGTAAAATAGTTTAAACAAAGTTCATAGTTCAAATCAATTAGAACCCAACATGCGGGTTTAGGCGACCACTACACTTCCCAAGCTGCAAGCTCCTGAGTCACTGGGTACCTGCAAAGCATGCAGTAGGGTATCAACAAAGATTGTTGGCGAGTTCACGAGTTGTCCAGTTTTAATTTCCAAAAACTTGTTTCACCAGTTAATTAATCCGTTTACACATGCGATGGGGAGCTACCCCACAAGTAAGCGACTAAACTGTTTTTACAATACCGAATACTATTCATCCGTACGTTTCCGTAGAGTGCCCCGTTTGTCAATGTTCTATCATCATTGACGGTTTCCAGAGTACATTAGTTCACGCCCGATCCCATACGCGGGCACGGTGTGAGGTTGGTGAGACCTAAATAGCGCTATCAACTAATAACCCGTTCGCCTGACCCCGGCGACTAATCGGTATTAAGAAGTGAGGACTTGAGTGATAGAGTTTTGTTTAGTGTTGCTTGTTGCATCCAGTATAAACAGTAATTAACTAAAAGTCCCGTTTAAGGGGAGAGAAGTAGGTTTGTATCCCTTACGAGGGGATAGCGTTGCTTAAGTTTCCGTTTCCCAACCACCGGGAACGCATGCTTTATTAGTTGTGAACTCACCTTGGGTTGCTCGGTAGACAGTTTACTTGGTCAAATACGTTGGTCACCACGTCCTAATATGGTTACCAGTATAGGTTAGGTTTGGGTACAGAGAAGTCACGTATATTCTACACGTATCTAACACATAGCATGCACGACATAAAATTAACAGTAATCAGCACATGGCATATTTGAACAGATACAAGCCCAAAACATATAGGTCACCTATTCCAGTTTAAATGGTAACAAGCATGAACAGTTCATACATTTTGGCCCAATAACGGAAACAGGCAGCCCAGTCGAGACCAGGAGGTCTCGACTCGAGAACACACAGTTTCGAGTCGCAACCGGATGTTTCGACTTGTCATGGTCTGGTCTTGAGTCGCAACTGGAGGTTTCGATTTGTCATGGTCTGGTCTCGAGTCGCAACTGGAGGTTTCGACTTGTCATGGTTTAGTCTCGAGTCGCAACTGGAGGTTTCGACTCGCAACCGGGCGGTCTCGAAGAATCACGTTTTGGTCTCGAGTGTGCTGCTTGCGAGTCGCAATCTCAGGAGTCTCAAGCCCGTCTCGGTTCATCATGCTTTGGTCTCGAGTCGCAACCAAGGGTTCCGACTCGCAACCATGATTACGTGCACAGAAATCTTCTAGAACCTGGCGAATGTACTAACCAATACAATTCTGTTTTCATGTAATTTTGTACTAACCAACCATATTGCACTAACATGTTTTATTGTCTAATTGTAATTCAAAATAGATCAAACAAAGCATATTTCAAATATTTTCATGGCATTCATGTTGTTCATCAAGCACCTTCATTACACATACATCATATACTCATCCTTTGTTTGCATATACCCAACCCTAAGTCTAGTCATATAATCATCATCAACATACACTCGATATTTGTGATTTTGTATACCATCATTCAAGCCAAATCATTCACCTAAACACATTTACAACATAAACATACAATCATCGGTTCAATGACAATACATATCATGCTACTAAGTCAACAAGGATCATGTACACATTTATTCTAAACATTAACCACCCTATACTAACAATCATTCATAAATATCTTAGCACTTCTTTATCATGCAAGAGTTCACATATTTTATTCATCTTTATAATCATTCCAAGCACATAACCCTATTATACACATAAACACATAGTGAATGTCTAGGTACTAACCGGTTGTAGAAGGGCACCGATTTAAAGGAAGAAAGTGAGGAAAAGAAGCGTCCGAGTGGTGATGATGAGCTTGACCGATCTTCCTTGTTGTTGTTGATTGAATCCGAGAGAGAGAGAGATGAGGAGGTGAGCTTGATTGTTAGGGTTTTGTTGAGAGGGTGAGGGAGAGTGTGTGGGAGTGAGTGAATGAGGAAATGTTGCAAATGGTGAAAAGTGGCAAAGTTGACCCCTCTTGTGGGTTTTATATCCGGACCGGCTTGGTGCACCCTAGTGGGTTTCCGAGCGGCATGGCCCAACCGGCCCAATCGTTCACTCGAGACCGAGTGGTCTCGAGTTGGTTCATGGTTTCGGTTCACAAGTATCCTTACACACACACACACACACACACATATATTACGTACACGTTATTGACACATAGCACGAGAAGAATAACACCCTCCATTTAATAGATATATATATATATATACACGCACTAATTGATTACAAGATGTTCGCTCGGAAAACCTAGAGTGTCACAGCTTTCTTCTTCAAATCTTCAACGATCTTTTTCACCTCTTCTTCTTTTCTTTTCTTCATTTCTACCACCTTTGGTAAACTTGCTTCACAAGCTTCTTTGATTTTGTTTTCCAAATCCCGCAAGTATTCTTTTTCAGATAACCTTCTTGTGTTGAAAGTAGCCTGACTTGGAAGCAAATTTGTTATAACATTAAAATCCACCTTTGATGGGTCAACAACTGGATTACCCCGTGGATCCATGTAACATTCCAAATCATCATTCCATCTTTTAGCTCTCTGGGCTTCTTTGAATGGTTCACTGAGTTTTCCGATTTCCCATCTTGCGTAATCTATTTTCCACCATCTATCAGGATCAACATTAGCCATGAAGTGAAATTCTTGAATAACCTGAAATATTCAACAAATACTTAGAAAGTTATTGATTTTGAAAAATGACAGATTCAAACGGAATCTGTTCAAACGGAATTGTTCAAACGGTATAGTGTTTCTAACGAAATGGCTCTTCTCAAACAGAATTTGTTATTCCGTTTGAAACAATCACTAATCAAGTTTTCAAACGAAAACTAGTTTCAAACGTGATGTCACTTTCAAACTTGATGTCACTTTCAAACTTGATGTCACTTTCAAACGGGAACCACTTTCAAACGGAAGCCAGTTTCAAACTTGAAGCCAGTTTCAAACGGAAGTGTCAGTTTCAAACGGGATGGTTCAGTTCAAACGAGATGATGTCAGCATTTCGCGAACATTTTTAAACGGTATGGACATTTTCGATCAGTTTTAAGTCGAGTTTTGATTTCAAATTCTCAAGGATTAGCTAATAGTGTTTTTCGTTTAATATGTGAAGTTTTCAAGCCATTTCAACCGTGAAATATGTCCGAATCAGAAAAATATGAGAGAAAGTGAGTAGAAAATAGAAATTAGAAAATCCACTTGTTGGATCGTGTTTATGACCCTAAAAGTCAGTTAAGGCAGTTCATCTTCATTTACAAAGGCGGAATCAGAGTAAACAAAGTCACAACAGCTTGTTCCTTTCAATTTCTTTCTATTACTGATTTCCTGAGTCTTTTACAATGATTCTGATGAAATTTTGGCAGCACCTTGACTCACACACACATCCATGTCTGTTTCAAATGAGTCAACACATCACCTATTTATAGTAGTGACCCTTCCGTTTGAAGGTGACACAGCCTGCTTCAAACGGGACACTCCTCAAATGGACAGGCCTCTTCAAACTAAACCCTCTTCAAACTAAACCCTCTTCAAACAGACAGGACCATTTCAAACGGAACCCTTCCTAAAACATGACTAAACCCTTGTTCCAACACTATTGCTCACTCATTAAGCCTATCTAGACATAAGACTCGATAAGACGTAGTCAGCAGACATTCAGTGCACCAACAGCAATCATTCTCTATTCGGCTGCAAATTCGGATTTGTCTTCTTTGGATAAGTTCTTGAGTGGAAGATCTTCTCCTTTATCATTTTTTGGTCTTTCATATCCGAACTCAAGACAGAACCAACTTTCATGTGCGTAAGCTTTTGCCCAGTTAATGAAACGTTCTTTCCACCGAATGTAGTCCTCAATACTATCAAGCTTGGGTGGTTTTGAATGAGTTCCATAAAAATTGTCATGATTAATGTTTTCATTGACTGCTTTTGTTATTGATTTTGGTGTAACAATTGATGTTTCAGATGACTCTGATGTAAAAGCGTTGTAGAACGTGTTGTAGAATTCTTCAGCCATGATGTGAACTTCTTGAATTTCCTGGAGACAACAAACAAACACAATCAGTCTAAACAATATCAAACAACTTGAAACAAACTGACACTCGGTTGATGCGAAATGATCTTGACACGAAATGACTTTGATGCGAAATATCCCTTTCAAACGAAATAACTTGTTGAAGCGAAATCACCTACAAAACAGTTTCAAACGAAATAACAACTCACACGAAATCAAATGTTTCACATGAAATAGTGTTTTCGTGCGAAACTACCAAACGAAATATGATTTCGTGCGAAATTAACTTGCATTCAAACGAAAACAGCTTCTTTGAAACGAAATAGTAATTTCGTATGAAATATCTCAAATGAAATCTAATTTCATGCGCAATCAACAGCAATTTCAAATGAAATTAATCTCAAAATGTAATTTCGTGCGAAATTAAGGGGCTATTGCATGCGAAATATTGCTGATGTCATTTAATCCGAAACCATTTTCAAACGAAATTATCAATTTTATCACTTTTAGATCGAATTTAAGTCCAATTCTTTCAAGGATTCATTAAAACACTGTTTCGCATGATATGTTTGAAATTCAATCCATTTTAACCATAAAATCTTGTTCAATTTTGAAAAGAAGGTGTAGAAGTCAGAAATCTGATGAAATCAAGCTGAACTCTTCCTCCTGTGCTCTGATACCACTTGTAGGATCATTTGTGCGACCTGAATGAGTCGTTCAGAAGAGTTTATATCCGAATCTAAGGCGGAATTCAGAGAAACGGACTTGTTTACAGCTTGATTCAATTTAAATGCCTCTATTATTGATATAACAGTGATTTACAACCTGGAGATAATTCGGCAGCACTTCGTTACCGATTCAGAAAAGTTACAAATCAAGATCAAGACCTAGGTATATATAGGGTTGTAATTTCGCATGGAATTAACACCTGCTATTCCGTGTGAAATAGCTAGATGCTATTTCATGCGAAATTAGCCTTTCACATACAAACCCTAGATTTCTCGAACAACGAGCCCTGATCTATCATTCTAAATACAATACTTGATGCAAGACGAAGTCAACAGACATATTGCACTAACATCAAGGCTCTACCTGACTCAGTCATTGGAGTTATGTCTCGAGTTGTACGGTTAATGTGATTTGGGTTATTTTACTAACACGTGTGAATTGTTTAAATTTAATAAATAATAACCAGGAAAAGCAACAGGATGCTATATTATTATCAGGAAGCCTGTAGAAATACCTAAGTCTACAAATGTGAGTACATTCTCTTTTTGTCACCTTTTTAAATGTATTCTTGTCAGTCAAAATATTTTACCAAAATCTCAAATGTTTTCAAATACAATTACAGTAATTAAGTCTTTGTAATTCTACAATTGCTGCCGGTATGTTGGGGTTTTGTATATAAAATGTGAAAGACGTTACCATTGAACAAAGAGTTAGCCAATGAGTAATATGACCCACAAGTCAGGTGTTGACAATACTGAATGAGTAATTGTGTAGATATAAACTTTGTAATCGCCCTTAATACTGTAATGTGTAACAACTGATGCTTTACAAAATGGAATGTACTCGCCAGTATTTCTTGCTGATAAAATGTTTTTAAAACGCGTTTCAGGTAACTTAGTGTGAAGCCAATAAAAGCCAGCCGGAGAGCACTGAAGGCTTAGAAAAGTGGCTATAAAAGTTACCTGAATAAAAAGGAGACTTGTTTTTAATAATTAGGGTTTATCCCTATAAATGTATTATTAGCAAAACTTGGGTTTTATCCCATTCATCTATTTTAAACATTTTGATGTTTAACTCTGATAAAAATATTTCCTAACTACGGTCCTGATGAAAATTTCCGGTGCCAAATTAATAAACACCAATACCATCTTATTGGCTCACGGCTCTAGCTCCCAGGGTGGGGTCGGGGGCTGTGATATACACACTTGATTAGAAAATTAGGGATCTATAAACCCCTTTAGTCCCTCCACATACACGAATTCATTTATATATCCATGTAAGAAAGCATTGTTTACATTCAACCAGTGCAACCTCCACCGATTAATAACATCCAAAGTGAGGGCATTACAGACCGTAGAGTTGACGAAAGCCATGGGACACTAGAGTTGACTAAATCCATGGGACACTAGAGTTGCCTTGTGACATTCAATTTAGCCAATAAAGTGAAACTTCATTTGGTACAACTACTTGGATTCAACATATTACGGCCAGAAAGCCAGGGAACTAACATCAAAATTTTATTATGATGAAGAACATCACTTTCATGACGCATAACATCAGCCCATTTAGAATCCTTAGTAGAACTTTTAAATGTTACGGATTCGGTGGAAGCAAAGGGAGCATGATGAAGTCATGAGGAAACAGTATGGGATAAATCGGCTCCATGGTCATGTTTGAAGACACCTACTATACCATGGGTAATCATATGGAGTGTTTAGTGGTGTAGGCGGTGGTGGCTGTGGTGGAGACGAAGGGTAGGGGTGGATCATAGCAAGTGAGGAGTAGATGATGGGGATGGGATAGGGGGTGTAGGTTGTAGGACTAATGGGATAGGATGAGGGAGGCATAAGGAAAAAGGGAGGGTAAAGGATTTTGTTAAAGTGGGGTATGTGAGGGGAATGGGTCAATACTAAGTTGGCAAGTACTTGAAGTGGAACTAGGAATGGTAATTGGGCGTGTGTGTCACAACCCTGAAATTCCACCTGCGAGGTTCTACCGTGAGGCGGGTAACAATCCAGGATCATAGTCAATAGACATACTGAGTGAACACTATATGAGTTTAAAAATACCATTGTTTGCTCATTCTAATGTGAAAATTTTTTTAAACATATAAGTTGCGAAAGCATAAATTAATGTAAAACAAAAGATAAAAAATGTGCAAACCTAGGCGCCTAAACCCAGAGTAAGTAATGTTGTTAAAGCAAGGTTTAAATGTTTAACGAAACCAATGCAATTCCAGGATGCATCCTAGTCCTGATGTGTACCTTAATGACCTAACAAAACATGCTTAAAAGTGTCAATACAAAGTTGATGAGTTCATTGCTTTGTAAGTAAATAAACTCTTTAAATGTTTGTAGGATCCACATACATGAGTCACACCTATTGCTAGCAAGCAATCTCTAAGTGTTCACAACCGAAGCTAGCTGTTTATGTTTGTTTGCCATCCCCCATTGCTAACACCAATAAAGGCAAATGTCTACGACAATTCACACCCGTTCGACTCCCACTCAAGCTAGAGCGACTAGCCAGGTGGGGTTTGTCAAACCCAGTAGTACTACTCAAATTTCCTCGCTATACCCCACATACCAATGGTTTGAAAACGTAAGGACTTAGCATGCTATGTTTGCGCTTAAGTAAAAATGTGATAAAGACATATAATGTGATCCGTATTTGTTCATGTGCATATTTCTCCCGAACAGGAAAACAAGTAAAAAGGGGCCTGAAACTCACTTGATCGGCAAAGCATAATACTTCATATATCAAACATACACAAGTAGAGCCCGAAACTTGAAACAACCAACCTTCTCGTGCCCTACTACAAGCAATGGATCCTTAAAGACTAATGAAAATAACCCTAGTTTCACAACTTGGTTATAAATATAGTTTATCCAACTATCTAGTCTTGATCGAAACACCATTTGATTTAATCGGATTAACTCAAAGAACTAATAGGGTCTTAGTTTGGGTTCTCATGAATATGTATATATAAAATAGAATATATAGATATAATAAAATATTGGGATTGCATAGTTAGAACTTATCCTATGAAGCTCTTTTAGAATTAATAATGCAAAATGTCAAATTGGTCTTGAGTCGTAACTTGTCTTGTAAATACAGAAATATATATATATATAGGGGAGGGTTTAAATGAGAACACTCTTTCTTTGTGAGAACCATGAGAACAAATCTCAACCACTCATTTATATCCCCTTATGTTTTAATGAAAAGGCTAATTTGGTAATTATATAATCCATTCTCCTTTTAAACTCAACATTATCAGAACACACATAAATGAAATCATGCTCTTACGAGATAATGAAATCACCCTCCTTTTGAAATATTTAGATTATTAGGTCGCAAATCTGATACCTTCAATGATTTCTTCAATTGTTTGATTTCTTCAACGATTTTAGGGCTTATAAAATCTTCAATCGGTTTTGAATCAATATTCATTGATTTCTCAGTGATTTGCAGGTATCAATTCCAGTTTTCAATAATTGTTAATTCAATTTTGTTCTTTAATGATTGTTGATTTTGTTACATGTTAGTTCAATTTCGATTTTCAATGACTGTTGATTTTGTTTCATATATTCCACGACTTCAATTTGAATATGCGGATGTTACATGTATTCCACGATTTCTATTCATATGGTGCTCATAATTTGCCCTAATTTGTCTATGTTTGGTGAATTTCATTCATCGTTTGTCCTAAAACTTTTTTGAGCAATAGTGATTTTACAAGTAATTTAAGTTCTATGTATTTCTTTGTATTTTACAGATTTGTGTAGTTTCTTATATTAATGTAATATCAGCATCAGTGTTTATTTTTTGAATTGCATGTGCTTTGATGTTTTATCATTAATTATGTTGTCTAGTATCCACTTATATTAGTTGCATGACTTCCTATTCTGTTTTACACATGTGTAATTGGTTATTTGTTTCTTAACAAATACAAACGATTGGGGCTCATGTGGTTGTTTAAGATCTTGAAACCATATATGTGTAATAGTATTCTGTTTAGAGTTACACATGTGTAACTGTTAATGGCTTGCATTCCATCCTGTTCAGATTTACACTTGTGTAACTGTTGTTCTATTTTATGCGTTGACAATGCTAAGACTTTTTCATATCAATCTAATGTCCCATATATTCTATTTTCTCTTTTTGTAGAGTTACATATACGTGATTTTCAAGAATCGATTTGTAGTACCTTTTTATTCACCAAATGGAACTAGATATTGGATACCCAATGTAATCGAAGTGTATATTGGGTATGGTATTTGCTAAGGAGGAAGGTGCGACTTCTATGTATCAGTCTTATGTCTTATGCGAGAAGGAAGGGTTTGATACTAGGTTGTCGACAACTAGGAATTCAAATGATGGCATTATCACACTTAGGTATATTGTTTGTAGTAGATCTGGAAAGCCCAATAGCCAAACTGTTGATTCAATGGTTGTGAAGTTATCTTCCAGGTTGCCTCGTAGAACTAACTAAAAGGTCACAGATTGTAAAGCTAAAATAAAGGTTAAAGTTTTCAAGGGTTCCATTGGTTTATTGCTATATGAATTTGTTGAGTCACATAATCACCTGTTAATTGCTATTGAGAACATGGATTTGACACGCAAGAGGCGACAACTGGAATTTAGTGACCAAGATTTCATTTATAGATTAAGGTTAGCTAAAGTTGGCTTGTCGGCTACCTATAAAGATGTAGCATTTTGTTGAATTTGAACTTTTGTTTTGATGTTGGATTGTACGGTTTTTATATTTTAGTATTTCAATATTTTAATATTATTATGTGTCTGTTTTACACATGTGTAAGTGTTTGTTTTACACATGTGTAAGTTTTTGTTTTACGTTTTACATATGTGTAAATTGTTCACTATGACTTTCTTATTTATAATTTACACATTTTCAGGGGTATTACGCATGTGTATATTTGTTCCATGTTAACTATTTGTTTTTTGTTTTACACATTTTTAGCTGAATTACACATGTGTAAATTATTCCATGTCACTAATTTGGTCCGGTTTTACACATTTTCCGCACAATTACACATGTGTAAACTATTACATGGTCACTTAAATGTTTATGTTTTACACAATGTTAGCTCAACACATGTAAATTTATTGATCACCGAATTTTTTTACAATCTGCGGGCATTGGGCTTCCTGGGATATACCCCAAGGAGGACACCAACCCCAAACCATTACCTATGGTCTAATAATTTGAACCTAACAAGGCGTCGACCATGATCTAAACTAGAAATATAAAAACAACCTATTCTAGACACCAAGACACACCAACGTCTACTCCATCTGGATGCACCTTGTGGGACTGATAGTCATCTTATTGAAGTTTATCATAATACGAAATATCAACATGTGAAAGATGCCTTGAATAAGCGAAGTCATCCTCCAAGTCATCACCCCTGATGTCAATAAAAGACAAATAAATCACGAATTTAACAAAAACATCATACTGAACGGTAGAAAGGTATGTACTACCAATATGATCAAGCAATCAAAATGTAAAAACAAAAAAAACATGTTCATACAGAACTCAGATCGACTAGGAGAATAATTTCCTACATCAACTTTTTGCTCAACGTTCTTTGTTACCACTGACTTGTGCTTATCGAAATTTGATTCAATTACAAAAGATTGACAATGATTAGGATGTTCTTCAAAAGAGCTGACTGCATATGTAAAAGTTCTGCAACTAGTGTCAGCAGCGCCACTGGATTTGGTGTTGATGTAACTAGTAGCAGACGATGAAGTGCTGAGATCCAGGTTGATATCCTGGATCTATGATAAGCTAAGCCACCTTTTTGCCATTGCTTGAAACAATAATTACAGACTCTTATATTCCTTTGCAACATTTAAATCACTAGATGATGCCGCGGGGATTGAATTTTGAGTACATCTGGCATAGAAAACACGACCACAAAATTTGCAGTAATATTTGCAGTTGAACAAAGTAAACTGTCAATCACACTCGTAGCATACGCTGCAACTCTGATTGGGCATCCAAAAGTCCCTCGACATGTTAACTAGCTCAGAACGCTTAGGGACCCCCAAATTCAATATTAACTAAGATGTGCAAACATCTTATTTACACATGTGTAAATTGCTTAATCACTAAAATTCAATATTAACTAAGATGATTTACACATGTGTAAACATATTACTTACACAAGTGTAAACATATTACTTACACATGTGTAAACATCTTTTTTACACTGGTGTAAATTGCTAAATCACTCGAATTCAATATTAACTAAGATGATTTACACAGGTGTAAACCATAATATATATAATTTTAGTCAAATATTTTTTTATATAACGTACCTTCACATATGGCAACTAATTGGAGTTTCTTTGACTGTTTTCCATAACCGTGTTCAACATCAGTTTTTTTTTTCACGCTCCTTGATGCTTATGTTAAAACAATAGAAGGTAGTTAAACATGTATAAACACCTTACTTATACATGTGTAAATTGCTTAATTACACAAATGTAAAGTAACAAAGATGATTTACACATGTGTAAACAACTTATCTACACATGTGTAAGTTTCTTAATAACACATATTCAATGTTAACTAAGATGATTTACACATTTGTAAACATCTAACTTTAACATGTGTTTTATAAACTATGATTTACACATGCCTTATTTACACATGTGTAAACCTACATATGTTTGTTTAAATTTATTTAATAATAAATACCTTCACATTAGATTTATACAGAGATGTTAGATATAGTGCTTTTAGAATTCCAATAACTAATTCAATATATAAACACATAATATAACAATCAGACATACATACTGGATTTTAGAAAATCACATCCTAGCAAAAACAACATATTTCTAACTAGAGAGGAAACTTTGTGGCATGTACTTATTCCTACTAAAATAACCAGCTAAGTATTATATTACTATCCCAACCAAAACACATTCACTGGTGTATATCAATAGTGTATTGTACAAGTGATGCAGGCCCAAGTGTGGAGGAGCGGGCTATTTTGTATTTGGAGGCCCAAGATCGTGTAACAAAAGTGGCTTCACTAAAATGGCTCTAACTTGGGCTACGGGGGTCCGTTTTGGGCGTACGACCAGGCGAAATGAACGTGAGAACGAGCTCCATCTTGCTGCAAACGCCTATGGCGGTTTGGGTCATCGTCCGGGCCAAAAAACGCTTATTTCTATTACTTATTTGCATTTTTATGTTTTTTGAACTATTTTGGGCATTTTGTTTTAGGCCGTGTGTTTGGCCCGTTATCTTTTTTAGGCCCATTTCGAATTTCTGCTCTTATTTATATGTCCCTCTAGTAATATGAACAATCAGAATTGAATTTTGAAACTACTGAATTTTCACTTCAAATTCCGTGCCTTTTGGGAGGAATCTTGGGGGTTGGGGAAGAGCTACACGGGTATTCTTAGAATCAACGTGTTCGATCTTCGTTTCCGTATCACGCGCTACATCAGTAAGTGATAAGTTGCCAGCTAGACTTCTAAATCCTATGCTCGTTAGGGGTCAATTAATTGAATAATAAAAACACACACTTGCTCTGTTAAGCTCCAACCCATAAAAACACAAGCAACAACAAAAGACATAAATATGCAAATGCCTATGTATAGCAAAAGAATAATGTAACTATAAACCCTATATCTTTAAAGCTACATGTCATCCGAATCACAGATAATCATTCCAAATAATATCCACTTTTGAATCTAAAACAAAAACAATCAGACATTTATACAAATGATGAAGTTTCTATTATAAACATTCAGACAAATAAACAAGAGGGGAAGTAGATATCAGATATCGAAGAACGGAGATAATAATTTTCACCTTAACCGACTGAATTGATTGAATAATTAATCAAATCATAGCGAATACAGTTACATCACACAACAAAATTGAAGAACTCACCTATTAAATCTGTTCAATCGAGACTGATCGGAGGTTTTTCCTCATAATTTTTTAAATTGAAGGGTTTTTACACACAGATCGATTGATGGCAAGGGTTTTTTTTTATACTGATCATGCGTGTTAGGTGATGGATTTTTTAGGGGGTTTTTGTTTTTGAGTTTTGACAATAATACCCCTTTAGTCTTTTAATTTAGGTTTCCTCCTCATTTAAACCCATCTAATCTTAGCCCTTAATTTAGAATGATCGATGAATGAAAATTGTTCCTAGTGTTCTCACACAAATCTTTGTTCTCAAGATAACCCTCCCCTATATATATATATATGCAACTTATATATTTATTTTAAGGAAAATACATCTTGAAAATTATGTTTATTATCATAACTAATTAATTGGTGAAATTGTTTCTTTTTTTGATGAACTCCAATTTCTAAAATGTTACTAGAGTTTGTATACACGTCAATTTAGATTTTATAAAAATTTGGACAGAGTTTCCTTTGTATTTAGCTTAAACCCAACAACTCACATGGTTTAATTATTAAAAGCTTTAGTAATGATCACCACTTTTCATATTTATGGTAAGAAAAAATGTGTGTGTGTGTATATATATATACATAGAAATGGGTTATGGTGAAAACGGTGAGAACGAATCCTATGGCGCGCACTACAATTCAGGGAGAGTAGTGTTTATGTCTTTTTATGTTTTTTATTTATTTTATCACACATGCCATGCTTGTTTATGGCATGGAAACTTTCATGTCCTTTAGTTAGAAACTCAAATTATGGCGTGTTGTTTTATTTTATAGTGTTTCGTGTCTCCGATAAACAAAGGAATCAAGGTAAATATCATGGCGTTCACACATTAATTACATTTTATTTATAGAATTACTTGAACATTACAACCAAAACAAAACAAAACAAATGAAATCAAAACTCAAAACATGGCATTCGGTTTTCTTTTATAGTGTTTTGGCCCTGATAAGCAAAGGAATCAAAGTAAATATCATGGCATTCATACATTCATTACATTTCATTCATAGAATTACTCAAACATTACAATAAAAACGAAAAAAAAAAACAAATGAAATCTATAATCTTCCTTGAATGAAATCAACTGTTTACGATAACGGGTGAAGGTGTTAAACTTAAGAGCTGTTGAAGAAGGCGGGCATTCTTTTTATTCAGCACTTCTTCCATTGTCAAAGAATCTTCATCTTCGTTGCTACAAGTCATCCTCACCATCCTCATTTGCTCATTCAAACTCCAACTGGTTGGTAGCTCAAAATCATCATCATCATCCTCTTGAAATCTTCTTTTCAATTTTCTTATTACTGTTTCAGTTCTCTCACATTGGTTGGAAATTGGAACACCCATGGAAAGAATATTCCTTTGGACTGCCTCATCCATGCGAAGTATGGCGTTGATGGTCTTGACCCTCACCCTTCTTCTATCTGAGAACTTTAGAACAAATCGTTTATCTAATCAATCGAACCTCCATGAGATAACTTGTGCCATTTTTGTTCGTTATTTAAACCTTTTCCTTAAAACGTTGTTAAAGTTGATGGAGACATACACTAATCGAACTTTTAACCATTCACCTATTTCCCATGTTTTTCCAACTTTACCCAACCAATTCACCTACTTAGCCAAATTTAGCCTTTTTATTTTTAAACCTTTTTGTTAAAACACGGTTAAAGTTATTGTTTAACTTGTGTTCTTTGAACTTCGTTCCTTTTGGGTAAAAGCATTAAAGTTCTTGTTTATAGTTTATATATTTGTTCTTCGAAAAAAAAGGATCAAAACTTGTGTTCTTTGAACTTAGTTTATTTTGTTTAAGAATTTGATATCCTCTGCGTATACGAAAGTATCGAACTCGATGTTAGTGCCTAAACGTTTCTTCTTTATTTTATTTATGGTGTTTCGTTTAAATCTTGGATCACCTCTACGTATATGTGAATACGGAACTAGTGATTAAGAGTTCAACAATTTCAACTTGTTTTTATTTCTTATTTTGTTTAAACATTGGACTTTCTCTAGGTATCGAAAGATTGGCCTGATTATTAATGCTTAAACATTCTGCGTTATATTCACACAAATCACAGTTGATGAAAGTTTAAATGCATTCCTTGAGTTTGTGTATTACATGTTGAGGGGACATGCTGAGATTGTGGGGTCTATAAGAATTTAGTGAAAACTAATATACCTTAACGTATCGGTAAGCATTACGAAAGTTTTTAGATTGAGTTTAAGTGGACAAATATATCGACAATCCATGTGAATTGTTTAAACTGAGTGTTTCATCAAGATTAATGGTACAACTGATATGTCTCAGTAAAACTGATATAATCCTCTAGTACGTTTTCTCACAAAAAAAAAAAAAACAAACTGTAAATATTATATTTCAGCATGTTTACATTTTTACATTTAATATTAAAAATTCAAAAAGATTTTCTTTCAAAATCTTCCATTGAAACCTAATAATATTGAATGTAAGTCGGACCAACGAGACTGTTGAGAAACTGTTTGTGTGTGGATACATGTACGAATACTTAAGAGTCAAATCTTAAAGATTCAAAGCATTAGTTAAGGGGGAGACTATCCAAGGCAGTTCAAGACTTTGTATTACAGATATCTTGCTACATCCAAGGGGGAGTCTGTTAATACATATGTCTACAACTAGAAATCTTGACAGCAAGTTCTGAAGATTGATCAAGACTCCGGCAACATCCTAGGGGGAGACTGTTAGTGCATATGTCTGTTTCCTATGTCTTGAGGTAATAGGACTAAAATTTTAGATTTAGTATTTTATGTAAAGAATCTCATTCGTACGGACGAGGTCATCTGCACGGATGAAGCTCCTCCACACGGATGAAGCTCCTCCGCACGGATGAGCTGGTCCGTCCCAACACACTCCCATATCTATAAATACGAGTGTTGGGATGTGAGTTTAAAATGGATGTACGGACGAATGTTTGATTGAGGCGAAACACTGTCAAAATTGTACCGTGACAGTGAAGTTAATGAAAAGGTAGAAAATTGTGAAATCTTGTGTTTCTGCTTTTGTGTGTTGGATTCCGCACTTCATACCGAAGTTTAGATACCTCCGGGAACTTAAACGTTTATCTTAAATCAGACCTACACTATTTTTTATGACTTTTTATGTTTTTTGGTGTATTTTTATATTTGATACTCGAAAATAGGTGATGTGGTCAGTCAGATATGATGAATCTATTTTTTTGGCGTTTTATAAAGTGTTCTCATTTTATACTTTTTTATTTTTTGGTGTTTTTATGTAACATATATAACATATACTGTGTTATATTTAATGGCGTTTCCAAACATTGAGAAAATATACAGGTGATATAACATGCATAGGGTTATAACATAATCATGCAAGTGTAATTCAAAATAGCATATAAGTATGGTGGTTTAACCAACTAATCTATTTCAGCGGCCCTCCTTTCTTCAATCCTTGCCAATCCTATTTTGGACATTTCTGTTATTACAAAATAGTTTTCTTCTATCATTTATCTAATGCAGTAGGATTTTTGTTGTGCACTTGATCCTGAGGTCATTTAGCTGGTTGGTTTGTTTGTTATTTGGGGCGTTTTCGTTTGCTAAACCACATGCCCAACCAGACATCTTCCCCATATATGGTTTCAGATGCCTCATTGTAAAAATCCCACAGTCTACACCATTTGACTTTGATCTACAATCCATCTTCTGCCTCACAGTTTTAGCCCTTTTTATCCTCCGACCACTTGGGTGATTTTCAGATATCAAGTAGTTTGCAAAAGCATTTCACTGCCCAGTTTGACAATTTTTTCAAACTCAGTATGGCGTTTTAAATAAAAAGGAGTGATATAATAAGAAGTTTTCAAGGGAGTTACCATTTTTCTAACCACGCCAAAGTATTTGTCATCAATGCTCAGATCATGTTCAGCATCACTATTATCCAAGACATCAACTTTATATGATTGTAGATTGAAGCAGATAACGTAGAAATGTTTTGCGCATATTATTGGGACGAAGACCAGATCATAATCGTTTATCTTTCTATTTTTTAGGTCATCTTTGAAACGAGCTTCTATCAAAACAGTTTCCATATTTCAATTGAATTCATTGTTTCAGTTGTCTTCTGATTGCTCATATGTGGGCCTATTCTTTAATTTTTTATGTGAATAATTTATTACAATAAAACATTGTGATAATCTTATGGCATTAAGTTATTCAAATAATCATTTACAGTCATTATTTGAGTGCAGAATAATCTTTAGGGTGATTCAATGGCCTTAAATCTTTCTTCATAGTTTAGTATGTGCCCCGAAGATTGGATACGATTATTGTGTGCATATAATCATGGCCTCATGCTCTCAAATATAATCCTTGGGAGATCCTGCTGACCTATAATCCTAAACATTATATCCCTGAAAAATACCATATAGTTTTTAATTTTTAGGATTACATTTCTAATATTGTTACATTAATATCGTTTTATTATCAGACTATGGCTTTTTTATCATTATTTAACTTGCAGACTATCTTAGGCTAATAATGGCGTTTTCACATACATGCATCCATAAAACAATGGCGTTTCTTTGGATAATTGACCATGCAGATTTTTTATAGTACTCATTATCAGACTATGGCGTTTTATTATCATTATTTAACTAGCACGCTATCTTAGGCTAAAAATGGCATTTTCATAGACATGCAGCCATAAAACAATGGCGTTTTATGGATTATTTACCATACAAGTTTTTTATAGCATTTTTTATCCTTTCAAATGAAAGCAATGGCATTTTTTAGTAATGAAATGTACATACCATGGTTTACCACATCCAGTAAATATGTAGGTTGAAATATTGTTCCCCCGTGTCTCTCTTGTTGCATTTATAACCATCGGCCTTCTAAGATAAGGGGACAAGCATGGTCCTAATGGGTGTGACTTTCTTTTTCCATCTTTAATCACAATCTCCGTCACCATTACATTTTTCATGTCCACATCCTTCTGGTGCTTTCAGAATTGTATTCTTTTGAATCATCTTTCCTACGTCTAGTGTGCTCTCTCCCCCATCCTTTTCCTGAGCTCTTGTGTTCTCGAGGGTTTTGCTAGATGATTTTTAAGTTGGTGTCAGTAGATCAAAAGAAGGTATATCTGATTTTTGTGTCCCAATAGCCTTGGCGTTTTCACTATCTAGTTTCTTGGGTATCACTTCTTCTCCAAGTCTTTGCATGAGAGTTTTCCTACCTTCTTCACTTTGAGTATATTCTAGGGATTCACAATGTTTCTCATATGGCGTTTTATCAAACATGACACCCTGTTGGTCAACATTCTCGGTCACAATCTCCTTTTCAGTTTTTTTTCCAACTGAGATAAGAAAGCATCACAAACTGTGTCTCGGTCATAGGCTGTTGTATATCTTTTGGTGTTTTATCAAAAGTTGCAACAGTGGTATTTTCAAGTTCAGAGATGAAAGTTTCAATATATTGTGATTCTGTTTGGAGAATAATAGGGTCTTCCTTCTTATTTTTGGTCATCCATTGGCATTTTATCAAATACAGGGACCTTGGGTATGTCGACAGTAGGTTCGAGGTGCTTCTTCAAAGCTTTAACTATTTCTTACACCATCTTTGGGCAATCAATATCTCTTTTCAATCCAACCATCTATTCTAGATCTTGTCTTTTTAGTCCCAGAATCTCAGTAACATTCTTAAACACTGTTCTTTCACCATTATACTTTACAATTTCATACTCCAGCCTCTTATAATCACAATCCCATCTTTTTATATCATTTTCATCAACATCTTCATCAATGGAGTTTTCGTCTTACCATATATATTGTTCTTAATTGCCACCTTCAACACCATCTGCAATCTCATCTCCACCCTCACCTCCATGACCAGCCTCAACCTCAAGTGCAGCCTCACATGCATTTCCACCTTCAACAGACATGGAATTTTGGTCAATATCACCCTCACCCTCTCGTTCACCTTCACGTGCAGCCTCGGTTGTATCCATGGCGTGTTCGTCACCTTCACCTTCACTTTCAACTTCTCTTGCAAGTGGGTCATGTACCATGGCGTTGTCATTGTTTCCAGATTCAACCACATCATTATCCGTCTCATCTCTTTCGTTTGTCCCTTCTTTGGCATTCTCATCCACGTATTTTGAAATCATTTTTAACAAATCCATGCATTGTGATTATTTGATATGTACTAACAGGCTATTTGGATGTTTTACCTATGATTGGTTTAATAAAGCCTTGATGTTGTTATAAGATTTCTCTAACTCTTTGTAGGCACAATCTAACTTTTTAGCCATTTCCTGTCAAATGAGAATCAAATATAATTAAGCATGGCGTTTGTTTTTTACTTTTTTGGGTTTGTGAAATTTTAATTGTATTACATACCTCTTCAGCTTTATACATCTTTTTCCACACCAAAATTTTCATGTTTTTCACCTGCTTCTTCTTGATCATGTTGTGTTAGGACTGTGTATAGAGCATGATTTCCGGATTATGATACCTCAAACATCTTGTTTTGGCTCTCTAAATCATTCACAACAACCCTTTGAATATAAGCTTCTTCATACCCATCCTCCTCATCACCAATAACCATGGCGTTTTGGACTTCAGGGTTGTGTTCTATATGAATGCGGGGAACATCATGATCAAGATCAGCATCATCATCAACCTCATCATCATCCTCACCATCAACATCATCTTCATCTTCATTATCATTATCAGCATTATCTTCATTTTCATTATCATCATCATCATCTTCATTCTCCACATCATTATCATCTTTATCAACCACCGTTTCAAATTTAATTTTCTTGATTTTTGGCGTTTTTTGTACAACTTCTTCTAAATGTGGCTTTCTAGTCTTCCTAACAGTGGGTTTCTTTGTAGCCTTCACGTTGTGGTGTTTTTTTGCCAGCCCATATATGCTTTTCATCAATACATTCTAGAACATTTCGAGAATTCTCACAGCGACCCACTCAATTGGGTAACCTTCTTCTCTTTTTAATCTTTTTTCTATCGCAAGCATCATTTACCAAAGCATGCTATAATAAAATATATTAGTTTTCAAGTTTTTATTTAGCAAACAATGTTGTATAAATATTTTTCTTACCGCAAGCACGATCAAGAGCCTTGTGAAATGTTTCATTGGTCTCCATGCACTTATTGGTTGTTGTAAACACTCAGATAATCACACCACTTCATTTCATTGATTTCAATGTTTGGTTTAACATTGTGCAAACATTGTTGGTTTACAACAGCGTTATCACTTGCATGCCCAATGATGGTGTAGAATGCGACAAGGAAATTTAGACTTAAGTTTCTTTGGTAGTCGTTCATCTCAGGTAAAATGTCTTTAAAGTATGCCTTCACACCTGGTTTTTTAATCCAGGTTGTCCCTATAAACTGTCCTATCCATTCAACCACTAGTTTGTCGGTCTTTTATGATATTTTGCCCGTCACAACTACATCTCTATTTGGTATACCCATTAAAGAGTGTATCAACTTCGCACTAATACGTATTGTATGGTTACCGACGTTTAAATTGTTTGTTTCTGCATTGTAATTTTGCATGAGGAAGTATCCAAGCATTGTTGTTATACTCTCTATCTTCATTTTCAGTTCAACACCAAATCCCATGTTTTGTACTATTTGTATTTGATTTGCATTAAAATTGACAAACCATCTAGTCAAGTTTGCATATTTCACCCATAATAAAACTCTAGCCCCATGGAACTGATAATAAGGTTCCTCCTGAACCTCAACATCTTGGCTCAGAGCCTTTCTCATCCTAGCGTGTATCTTTATCTTTGCCTTCAACTGGTCATCGTCGAAAAAGAAGATAAAATTCATTGGTGTTTTCACAAACATATTTACGTTTCAATTTATATGGCATTATCAAAGTCCATATGTACAAGTAGAAAAGTTATCTTGACTTATATGGCATTTTCACATTTCACAAAGTTATCTTGACTTATAGGACGTTTTCATAGTTTTATAACAATACATCATAGCACATCCTATATGGCGTTAAAAACAAATACAATACATTATAGCAGTAGTTGGCATTTTTAGGTCAAATATATTTCAAGGTTATCCTTTATACGGTGTTTACAAACACCCAAGATAGTTAACACATTCAAGCTTCATAGTAACCATATTTTGGCGTTTTAAATGACACAAATGTAATGCTTATAATCTTATTGCCTTCTTCATTTGTTCGTCGGTTTTCTAGCGTTTACCATGAGGTAACTCTCTGTTGTCCTTTCCTCTAGAATCTACACAAATATTTTTGAAATTAAAATGCCCACAACATCAATTAAGTAGAGTTAACTCACTTTGTTTTCCACGATATAAGTCTTCGCGTTAATATATGGTTTTCGCGTTTACCGTAGAAGTTGGGGAGGTTTTGTGGGAAGTTTATATGTTTTGGTGTTGTTTGTAAGGATATGTATATGGAAAATTTACCTTTTTACCCTTAATGAAGCCCACACACGTTCGAAATTTATAGATATTTACAAAAATGCCACCGCATCAATCCTAGCTGCAAATAAGAATGATCTTGTGGCTGAAAATCGTTCCTACTGTTTTCAAGGGATAGGATTAGTTCACTAGTGTATTTATGAACTAAGTGAACAAATCCTGGCCATTGATTTACACTTGTTTATTGATAATCAAGGAATATGATTAGTTCACTAGTGTTCCCAATCAAGGGGGTTGTTCACAAATGAACAAACCCTATATATATATATATATATATATATATATATATATATATATATATATATATACTAGTCACTTACCCGCGCGATGCGGCGGGAGTGGCGATTTACAATAGGATACTCGTTTACCGTTAGTTTATCCGTCGTCTCGTGATATATCGTATAGTACTTAAGTTAGTTTTCTTATTCGTGATCTTCTACAAGAATAGTACAAAACAAGGAAGTAGATGTAATTAAAAACAAGAAGAGTTCAAAACAGTCAAGTAGCTGGACAAAACAATAAAAACAAAATGCGGGGAGTCTCTTGTATCTCTTCCTGTTTTACCAATACATCCGTTCGCTTATGACTTTCTTGTATCTTCTCCTCTCCTGTACCAGATTTCGCCACATAAAAAATGTTACACGCTTACAGGTGCTTTAAAATAGTAATTAAAAAGTAATTTCTGGAAGCAAATAAGGCACAAAATCTACTAACTTACCTTCGTTTTGATACGGATGCGATTAATTAATCACGCAACACTTCCTGGTAGACAACATTTGATGTGTAAACTCCGCGTTGTTTGAATTCTTTGGCGAGATGTACCAACACCTTCGTACTTTGTCTTGAAATCCCTCTTGATAACGCGACATAAAGTTGTCCATGTGAAAATACAGAATCCGGTAGATAAATACCAACGTTCGGAATTGTTTGACCTTGAGCTTTATTAATCGTCATGGAAAAGCTAAGTCGAATTGGAAATTGTTTTCTTTTCAGCTTGAATGGGAACATGTCATCTTCAGAAAGGGTTAGAGGGATTCTTGGCAAAAAAACTCTTTTTCCGGCATGTTGACCGACTGCAATTTCCGCATCAATAACATTTCGCATGAAACCCTTACATATCAACCGCGTGCCATTACACAGGCCATGTGATGGATCGATATTACGTAACAATATTATTGGGCATCCAATTTTTAAACGAAGCTTATGAGGCGGCAAACCACTAACATTTAGGGAATTTAAGAACTCGACCGGATAGAAGTTGCGCTGATCGTCTTCAGCTTCATCAAAACTGTAATAAACTTTTTCCTCCCCTTGAAAAATTTCAATCATTTGATTATTAATCTCGTCAACACTATCATTTTTAGTAGACAATATTGCTCTAGAGATTATATAATCTGAAGAATATACATTATCTTCAATTGATGGAAAGATGGTATGGATCAATTCTTTTATAGCGTTTTCTCTGTTGTTGCACTGAATTGTCATGTCATCGGGTATGCGGATATAGTTTCCTTCGATTGGTTCTTCAGTTCCATCGCCGACTCTTAAAAGAAATTTAGAAAACCATGGATCTTTCAGCGCTCTCATATTTATGGTCAACCGCATCTTCTTCGTCAAAGACCAAAGAGGTGACATTCGTACGCTGGAGTCTACAATCTGTGCTCGAGTGCCACGTTTAATAACCGGCAACACCTGTCTGAAGTCACCTCCCATAACCATTATCTTTCCACCAAATGGGAGGCTAACACCTACATCCTTTGCTGGCAGCCTCGTTAATATCTCAAACACGATTGTATGAATAGGAAGGTCAGCCATGGTTATACCTTCGTTTAAGACAGATAATGATTATTTAGTTGTCCAATCTAAGAAGATTATACTTTGGTGAAAAATAGGTGTAACCATTAAATGTAAATCAAGTAATATAACATACTTGTAATAACAAAGTAAAGTATACTTCTACAATTACATCAACATGAGGGAAACAAAAAGCAAAACACGAAACACCAAGAGAGACTTTAATATTCAACAACTAAACAAATAACAACACCAAATGTTTCTAACTTAAACACAAACTTGGATAACGATCCATAATTTACATATCTCGTGCCTCGACCATATCCGGTTCGTACGTAATCGTACTCAACTCCGTAGACTTCAAAATATTAACTGAAATAACAAATAAAATATAACTTTTATTAAACTACATGAGCCATTAAATCTAACTAATTATTAGAATGTTCATGTGTAAAGCATAACATACTATCTGGTAGATGAACCAACTTGAGACGTGATACATATATGATAGACCTTTGTTGCACGGCTCGAATGGAACGTATAACATCGGAAGGCTTCAGGGCAGACAAAAACAATTGTATTGTGTGACCACTGTATATTACGATTTTGGGTTAAAGTTCTTCTAATAATAATATTTTCTTACATATAACGTAAATATTATGTTTGTAATATGTTAATAATAAATAATAACGTACGTCTTATCTTGAAGAGAAAGTTCAAAACAACATCGATCACGTTTGCCTTCTATTATTCTCCCAACCACATCTAAAACCAAATCAGTCAAATCGTATAGACCATATATAAAGTTTTATATATTTAATAAAAATTATAGATAGAGAATTAATATGTACCAACAATATCCATTTGAGGTCTCCTGTCATGCTTCAATTCTATAATGGAAGGGACCAATGGATATAAAGAAGCACCCCTTGGAATCGTAAGCATAAGTGAAGAAAGCTTTGTATATTCGTTGATGACAATTTTTTTCTCGGACCAAACTAACACGTAATTCTGGTACTTTGGGTACTCATGATAGTTGAGATTCTCAATTTGGAAATGATTCAAGGAAAAAAAACCACCCATCAATGACGCGTCATTATATTTGTGTATCAAATGTTGTGGGACGAACGCAACAATTTTTTGTCTCTAAAATGAAAAGAAATTTAGTGGTGGAAAAACGCTTACTCGTATAACACAAAGTAAATTAAAATAATGTTCTTACGTGTTGATCAAGAAATATAACCACTAATCTCTTTCCATCGACGTCATGCCAAATAAACTCCACCTTAACAAAGATGATATTATACCATGCTCTATCATTTCTCAATGATGAAAATTCTTCAACGGAAAAATGATCAGACATATCCTATTAAGTGTTCAATATTAGTTAACTAAAAAAATAAAAACTCCAGAAATTAAATTTAAACTAAAACATGATTAAAATTAAACAGCAACAAATTTAAATTTAAACTAATACATAATTAAAAGTTACATAATTAAGATTCAAACTAATTCGAGAAAAAAAAACTACAGTTATCATAAAAGTTGTTCTAAGGTTCCCAAACCATTTCTTCATCCAATGGTGGTTCGTAAACCGCCCCAGGGTCAGTTTCGTACCCTTCAGCCCAGGTCGGTAGTTCTTGTGTTTGACTGTAGTTTTCCACATAAGGGGAGTTTGAAGGTGGAGGATGCATAGGCAGTATAGGAGTGTTTGGCACCGGACGATGGCACCCCTCAATTTGTAGTCCACCAAATTGTAGTTGAGCGAAGGTATAGTCATACGCCCAATTCAACTCTTCATCCGTCCAACCAAATGGATCATCATGTTCAGGGTTTGCCACTGGAGGTGGGGTTGAAACCGAAGGTGGAGTTGAAACCGGAGGTGGGGTTGACACCGGAGGTGGGTTTGCCACCGGAGGTGGGTTTGAAGTTAGAGGGTTTGAATCAGGAAGGTTTAAATGGCGATGTGACGATTGTCCATGGTTTGTTGATCCTAGTGGTTCAACGGGAATTGGATAACCACCGCCCATACCTCTCAATTGATATATGTTTGGAGTGATTTGTAAACTGAAAAATACAAAAAGACAAATAGATAATACTTGAATTTAGAGTATCCAATTTATTTGACTACTTACTTTTTAGACTTATATGGTTAGAAACTAATGTTGTTAACGGAAGATTATGTTGTACCGCTAACTATTGTATCGCTTTGTACTATAAGAAAAAACCCCTATAGGGACGACACCTATAGAGATAATACAACTTGTCCAAAACCATTTTCTGAAATTTCTAGGCATGTAGAGTGCAGAAAGCTTTAAAAAAATAAACCATATCTTGTAATAGTAATATAACTTTAAAAAAAATAAACCATATCTTGCGTGTTATTAATCCTTAATTAACTTTAAAAAACTCACGTAAAAGTAATATAATATATTAATTTTAGTAAATGTTTTCTCTTTATTTGATGTGATGTTTTTTCTTTATAAATTATGAGGTGTAAAAGGATGAAGAAGGTGAAAGAGACTTGTGGGGTGTGATGTGGTAAATGATCTCACGGTGGTTCAAAAAATATAGATGATCTAGAGGATTATAAATTCCTACGTTTAGATTGTATATCAAACTTATTCAAAATGATTAATATATACGGTGTAAATAAAATATATTTTTTGGTAAAGTGAAAAGCTTTAACACACATATCTTAGAAGTTAGAAATAAAAGATATAGGAGAATTATTTTTGGCATTGCATCTCTCTGAATATATATACCCACACCTATTTGAGAAATTAATGTACGAAAGTATTTGGGTTTCCTTATCTTTTTTGTATGATAATATTTACGTTCGGTTTAAAGTTTGTGAGTGAATATCCGATAATGCGTGTGCATGGTTCGACTTTTTAACGTCTATTTTTTCAGTTTAATGGTTCCGGCGCAACGTGGGGTCCTAAAAACTCGTTCTGTTTTAGATACTACACATGATGAATGATACTTTTAAATCTTATAAATTGTGGTAGTTTGATGTGTAAAAAACAAAAGTGACCAGATGAGAGAACCTATGCAGGTGAAAGCAATGGCATATAATAATGATATATTATATAAGTGTATATATTCTGTTTTAGATACTACACATGAATGATACTTTTAAATCTTATAAATTAATCAATATAATCCAAAAAATCAAGATTAAATTGTGTATTCTGTGAAAGCAACAGATGAGAGAACCTATGCAGGTGAAAGCAATGACATATAATAATGATATATTATATAAGTGTATATATTCTGTTTTAGATACTACACATGAATGATACTTTTAAATCTTATAAATTAATCAATATAATCCAAAAAATCAAGATTAAATTGTGTATAATTACTGGCTTTTTCACATTTCTTTAAAAACTGGAAATCAGTATACGGAAATCAGTATACGGTTATAACATGAGGTGATGATTTGTACAAAATATTTATTTATTGCAGTATTATAACATGAGGTGATGATTTGTACAAAATAGTTATTTTCAGTTGTTGATTAATACCCATAAATTTCCAAAAACACAAGGTTGGAAATTATATATCTCAAATACAAGAAAAATAAAAAAATTAAATATAACAAAAAAATTAAGTATAACAAAAAAATTATATATCTCAAATACAAGAAATTGATGTGTATTCATGATATACTATGAGATTCCGTAATGAATAACATATACAAACAACATGATTATTTTTTTATTTGATGGTATCACATCAGTGTAAGTTTCAGATTATTGCAACTGTGTAACGGTTTTTATTTTTTTTAAATGCAAATCTGGATCTAAAACTAAAAACAATTTAATTCAATAATATGTACAATTTTTAGTTACCAGCTAGGGTTTCGTACACAATCAAGCATCAATTAAAGGTCAACAATCGAAAATCAGAACACACAACAATGAAAGATCAACAACAAATCTTACACAACAAATCAAATCAACTAATAAACTCAAATCGATGAGTAGAACACACACAACAGAATCGCTAAATTAAACTATCGAAAATTACATCAAAGATTTCAGAAATAAAATACATATTGCTGTCTATTTCACAGATCCATGTCAAATACACTTTCACCAAATCCAGATTTATGACTTTCATCTATTTAAACGTAATAGCATTTAACTAAAAAAATTACCAAAAAGTCAGTGCCTCCACATAAAAACTGTTAATTCAAATACCCACTAATCATAACCAGTTAATCATGGGAGATATAATCATGGGATAATATCAATTACAAAAGGTTAAACAAATACGAATTCAGTTTGTATAGAATTTTCGATAAATACACATTCAGTTTGTATCAAATCTGGATCTAAAACTATTAGCTCGACTTTTTAATAAAAAAAAAGAGGCAGTTAAACAATACAGATCCAAAAACCCCAGTTATTTCAACATTTACAACCTTCTAAAGTTAAAAGCTACAGTTAAAAGTTACAAAAAAACAAAGAAATTTGAAAGAACTTACAACAATGCAAGAGGGAGATGTGAAAAGCCGACAAAAAATTTAAAACCTTGATGTGAGAGCCGAGAAACAACGCAAGATCCAGATGCAAAGAGTCGATATATTCTGAAATCGAAGGAAATAGAAGTTGTTAGGTTGATGTTTTGAAAGTAGGATTAGTTCAACTGAGATAAACTTACAATTTCAGTTGAGTGTAGTTGAGGGTTTGTAAAGTGTTTGTAGAGTGTTGAACTGAGATAAACTTACATCTGAATTATTTATAGAGACTTAGAGACTGAAGCAAGCATGCTGTCTTTCAAACAGTGTTTGTAGAGTGTTGATACATTATAGAGACTGCAGCAAGCAAGCTGTCTTTCAGACAACAGTAAAATGTTACATTTTCAGCTGTTTGTAGACTGAAGCATGCTGTCTTTCAAACAGTGTTTGTAGAGTGTTGATACATTATAGAGACTGCAGTAAAATGTTACTTTTCCAGCTGTAGACAACAGATATAAAGGTCAGGTTAATAAAACACTAAAATAAAAATAAAACTTACATAAAAATAAAAATAAAACAAACAATTTACTAAAAAAATCAATTTATTAACATGACACAGATCCGATTTTTTTACAAAAAATTTACTAAAACAAACAATTTACTAACATGACATGATAACATGACACAGATCCGATTTTTTTACATATATGCATTTTTTGGATTAAAACAAACAATTTACTAAAAAAATCACTTAAAACTTATAAAAACCAGTTTTATTTAAACTGTAAAAAACCAGTTCTTTTTAAATATGATATTTAACCAAATACAATTATAATATCATCTTTAAATCTTTGCATAAAATGAGAATTTACTGTAACAAATATGAAAATGTTGGTAAATATGATATTGTTATTATTATGATGCAAGTGATATATGAATTTATTCCGCTAAACAAACCGCAACTTAACACATACACTATGCGAAGTGCACTCGAAAGGGAGCTTCTTGTGAACGATAATAGGATGGTGAAGTTACTCGTTTGTTTACTTTTCGCCTCTTGAACTTTCTTTCTCTGCCGTCTAAATACATGAAAGACGACATTTGCCCATCAACACCATCCTCCAGAGGTAAAGATTTGATATCATCCTCAAAACCATAAGCTAAACCATGCAGCCTGAATACAAAATCACTTTTAAAAAAAAATTCACATAGAAGACTGCATTTACAAAAGGAAAATAGAGGCTGACCAGTTACTTGATTCGCACACGTATTTCAACCGCTTTTTATCCATTCTTGTAAGAGGCGCTCGGGTGAAGAGCGCCTCTTCTCTCCTTGCTCGTCGAAGATGAACTCGTCGAAGAAGACGAACACCCGGCTGACGGGCTCCTCCACAGCTTCCATGTTCTGCTCTTGTTACCCCCAGGCTAAAATCGTAAGATCGATGCCCAACCTCTTTCCAGTACTTTGACACTAATGCTCCGTTAGTTCTCGCAAAGTCAACCATCATAAAATGCATTTCAGAAATCAAGTATTAGAAAAAAACATAAACGCGTGAATTTATATAATTTAGGTCAAATCATTAAACTTTTATAAACACATATGACAACTTGATAACGACAATAGCAAAAAAAAAACACTAAAATAAAAATAAAACTTACATAAAAATAAAAATAAAACAAACAATTTACTAAAAAAATCAATTTACTAACATGACATGATAACATGACACAGATCCGATTTTTTTACATAAAAATAATGCGTACGCCTCGTGAGGCGAAGTGAAAACGCCTCGAAACTCGTTTCCGTTTTTTTAAACCTTGGTCAAAACTGCCAGGGTTGACCCGAAGACACCATCTTAACCACTTTTTATGAATAACATGATAACAAAAAAGATATTATTACAGTAATGATCTAACTCTTTAAAACAATTTTGGAGGCTGTTTGCATCAAAAAAACAAACTTTGGGTGTATTTCGGATCGTTTTGAGATAAAAATGCAACCAAAATTGACCTGGTTGTCACATTTATACAAACTTACATCCGGGGACACACTATGAGTTCCATATTTGTCATCCCAATACGTTGTACTGATCTGGTACAACTGTTGTACACTAATAACCTATAAAACAAAACAAAATACGACAGTTGAGACACATGTTAAAATGTAAATATAAACGAAATTACATATTTTGTAGCATGTCACTCACGGAACATAGGCTTCGGCGTGCATAGACTGTTGGCGAGACCATGGTTCCTACATCAACGATCTGCAAAAGAAAACTCACTTTAGATTACTTAGCAAAATACGATAATGTACAGTTATCACTTTTTAGGCGATATAACTTTCCCATCAGCTAATAAGTTCTGTTGCAACTACCATGAAACTTATAATACATAACTCTTTGTGTGACCCCTAAGTAATCAGATAATCAACTTCAAAATGCAAATATGAGCACCACCAACTGAAAGGAATATAAGACATCCGCAACAACCTGTGTGTAGTATTCTATTGCGGCTTTGAACTCTTTATGGAGAAAACACAAATCCGATTTTTTTACATGACATGATATGATAACATGACACAGATCCGATTTTTTTACATAAAAAAAATCATAAAAATAAAGCGTACGCCTCGTGAGGCGAAGTGAAAACGCCTCGAAACTCGTTTCCGTTTTTTTAAACCTTGGTCAAAACTGCCAGGGTTGACCCGAAGACACCATCTTATCCACTTTTTATGAATAACATGATAACAAAAAAGATATTATTAAAGTAATGATCTAACTCTTTAAAACAATTTTGGAGGCTGTTTGCATCAAAAAAACAAACTTTGGGTGTATTTCGGATCGTTTTGAGATAAAAATGCAACCAAAATTGACCTGGTTGTCACATTTATACAAACTTACATCCGGGGACACACTATGAGTTCCATATTTGTCATCCCAATACGTTGTACTGATCTGGTACAACTGTTGTACACTAATAACCTATAAAACAAAACAAAATACGACAGTTGAGACACATGTTAAAATGTAAATGTAAACGAAATTACATATTTTGTAGCATGTCACTCACGGAACATAGGCTTCGGCGTGCATAGACTGTTGGCGAGACCATGGTTCCTACATCAACGAACTGCAAAAGAAAACTCACTTTAGATTACTTAGCAAAATAAGATAATGTACAGTTATCACTTTTTAGGCGATATAACTTTCCCATCAGCTAATAAGTTCTGTTGCAACTACCATGAAACTTATAATGCATAACTCTTTGTGTGACCCCTAAGTAATCAGATAATCAACTTCAAAATGCAAATATGAGCACCACCAACTGAAAGGAATATAAGACATCCGCAACAACCTGTGTGTAGTATTCTATTGCGGCTTTGAACTCTTTATGACGAAAACACAAATCCGATTTTTTTACATGACATGATATGATAACATGACTCTACAAACACTTTTTAGGCGATATAACCTTGTGATATACCCATTAACACATGAGAAGGTACCTGTGATATTTACATTGGTAGAAACTTAACATAACAATAACAATCAACAAAAAAAACATACATTATGATCAATAACCCTAACTCTAAAATACACCCAGATATTCATGTCAAAAGACTCAAAACATAGATCAAAGGTCAATATTTGATTATTGAGAAAAAGCATGAATCTTTTTTATAAATCTTGAACAAAAAACAATAGATCTATTCTGATGCATACCCATATACATGATAGCATAAAGATCATCAAGAAATATCTAAGAAATCACTACATATGATCAAAACAACAAAACCCAAAAGGAAATCAAACAAAACATAACCCAAGATCAAATCTTTAAGCATAAAATGAAAAAAAGATACCTGCTGCAACACAAGAAAACCTTCAAAAAGGCGATTCAAATTTCACTGACCTAAAACAAAAAAAACACTAATCAGATTCATAATCACCTTAAGTAAAACTATGCAAATCGACACAACAACAATCAACAAAAAAAACATACATTATGTACAGTTAGATTACTTAAGCAAAATAAGATAATGTACAGTTATCACTTTTTAGGCGATAATGTACAGTTATCACTTTTTAGCAAAACATAGATCAAAGGTCAACAATCAACATAATCGATTTGTGTGTTTACCTGATTCCGGCCATTCTCCAGCTAATATGTGGATCCCTTTGTTCAAATCTGTGGATCCCTTGGTGCCTTCGACATCTGAAAAACATATAGAAACTACCGTCAATCAACAGAGTAACATAAACTTGAAACTGGATCGATTTGTGTGTTTACCTGATTCCGGCCATTCTCCAACTAATATGTGGATCCCTTGTTCAAATCTGTGGATCCCTTGGTGCCTTCGACATATTAGAGCCAAGTTGCCAGAATCTCCACTTACAAAAGCCTAGATCAGCTCATCAAACGGATCTGGTGATAGATCTCATGAAACCCTAGATCGCCGAGAGAGAGAGAGAGAAGAGAGAGAGAAGATCGGATGTTTTGGTGAGATGTGTGAGGAATGAGAGAGAAAGAGGAAGCGTGATCCGTGTGAAGTCAAATGGACGGTCCAGATGATGATCCGTGTGAAAAGGTGAAAAACATGGACGGTTGTAGATGATCCGGGTAAAGGGTAATTTGTTTGTGTTTTCTTGTGCCTTAAGACTTGTACATTGTGCTTGAAGTGTTTTTTCAACACCTTGTTCAATTACCATCTTGTCCTTCTAATATGCTTATTAAAGTAGTATAGATATATATATATATATATATATATATATATATATATATATATATATGGTAGGGATCCTAAGATAAGTCCACCCTATTTAAGAAACTTCAGAAGCATTATGTACCACACATTTTCCTAAGTTTTTTCGTAATATACACATATATATAGGTTAAAATTGACTATATACATATATGTATATTGTCAAATCTTGAATTATACACATATGTATATAGTCAATTTTAAACTATACATATGTGTATATTACAAAAAGCTTAGGAAAAATGTGTGGTACAGAATGCTTCTCAAGTTTCTCAATTAGCCTAGTGCTTCTCACATGATCCTAACCCTATATATATATATATATATAGGGAGAGGATCACGAGAAAACTACTTAAATGTGTGAAAACAACTAAGTGAACAAATCCTAACTATTGATTTACACTTGTTTATTGATGATCAAAGAATAGGATTAGTTTACTAGTGTTCCCAATCAAGGGGGTTGTTCACAAATGAACCTAACCCTATATATATATATATATATATATATATATATATATATATATATATATATAACACTAGTGTATTTGCGAACTGAGTGAACAAATCTTGGCCATTGATTTACACATGTGGATGGCTAGGATTTCATCATCAAATCCTGGCCATTGATCTACACATATGTATGGCCAGGATTAGTTCGCTCAGTTCGAAAACTACACTAGTGTTCACTCTTGAAACTAATCCTATATATATATATATATATATATATATATATATATATATACTTTAGTGAAGGAAGGCCGAAATTTGAAAAAAAATATATATATAACTTTTCAAACATTTCTATTTTCTTCATATGTTATTATTTTTTCAGAAAAGTGCACCATAAGATCACAAATTTTCTTATCTTTCATTCGATTATATTCTAGCATATTTTTTCGACACAAACGAAAGATTTAACGTGTCATCTTTTTTTCAATACTACTATTATACTAGTGCACATGTGCAAAATAACATCTAATTTAGCATTAAGGTTTTGGGTTTAGTTTATCTTTTAGGGTTAGGTATTTGGGGGATTTAGTTTTTAGGTGGGGTGGGGGGAGGGTTAGGCTTTTGGGTGTGGGGGTGGGGGTGAGGGGGTTTAGATTTTTAGTAATGTTGCACATGTGTAGTAATAAATAGTAGTATTGAAATAAGTACAACACCTTAAATCCTTTTTATGTCATTGAAATATGCTCGAATATTCTCTACTCGAATGAAAGATAAAAAAATTGTGATCTTGTGGTGCCATATTTTAAAAAAAAAAATAATAACGTATGGAGAAATTAGAAATATTTTAAAAGAATATATACATTTATTTACAGTTTTACCTATCCATCATTAAAGTGTCTTCCCCCCTACTTTTTAGTGGTTTTGATGGATTTTTTTACTTTTCTCATTAAGATGAGTTTCTTATGATCCAGCTTGTTAGAAAAAGAAAAGACAAAGGGAAACAAGCAGCGGAAGAGAGGGGATCATCAAAGAAGAAGAAAGACATGCCAAATCCTGAAAGAATTATGGGTGATAGTATTCGAGCCAGATCAACAAGAGAGTACAGAGAACACATAGAAAACTTGCCAACTATCCACGCAATGGAAGAAGCTGAGAAGAGAGAAAGAACAATGAAAAGACGGGAGATGACGGAGTCTGAGACTCCGGTGGTTGTGACAACTGAGGAAGAACAGTTAGAGGCTTTTGTTGAGGGGATGCTGGTGGATTCTTATGAATCAACACCGAGCAAATATCCCTCCCAGAAAAAGAGAAAAATAGGGGAGGGGTATTCTAAAGATGCTTCGGTAAATCCAACACCAGTCACTCAACCACCACCACAACAAGCTCCACGAAGGCCTAGTCGTTTGTCGAAAGAAATTGGAGCAGGGCCTGCTAAAGAAATCTATATTCTGAAACATCGGGTTAATGATACGAATGTGTTAAGAGAGAAGCTGAAAGAACAGAGAAAGAAAAACAAAGAGCTTCACGCATACGGAACTAAACAAACAAGGTAAATCAGATTTCAGCCACGACGGAATGGAGAAGATGTATCAGATGATTAAAGAATTGTATGCAAAGGAAGAAATGCAGCCCAGATATTCATCAGAAGATATCTTCAGGTTTGATAAATTCAAGGAGGAGGAAGAAAAATGTAAGGCTGAAGAAGTTGAAAGAAGGAAACGAAGACTTGAATAGACAGTGAGTGTTACTGGAGATGATGAAAGCGAAGAAGAAGAGTTGACAGGGATGAGATACCTTCGACCTTTGTTGAATGGGGTTTGGTGTATGAGATTGTGTATGAAAATGCGGAAGGTGGAGAATTTTCCCCACAGCATCTAGAATGGTTCAAGAAAGAAAGAGAAAACCTTCCTGATTTTTATGAGGTAGTTACTGTGGAAAAGACAAAAGCTACTGATAAGATCATCAGTTGGAAGTACTGTGATATGAAAGGGATGTTTATTTTAAAACAATGTGGTGGGGTCATTCAACATTTGAAAACCGGTCTTGACATGCAAAGCTTGCCTAGGTGGGATATCCGTGAGATAGGAAGACTCGGCATGATCAATCCTACTCACAGCAGCATTGGAGTTGATTTTGAAAGATTAATACTACGGGAATGCATGCGCGGATTTACCATCTTCAAGTCCAGACATCCACATAGAAGGGTTTCCAAGACCACAAAAGATCCTATTACTAGAAAAGGCAAGGTCTCGTGGGTCATCGACCTTGCGAAAGTTGTGACAAAGATCAGAATCCCTCTAGAACATCCAGTGGCTCTCACGAACATCAAGAAATGGTTTTATGATGGAAAACCAGTGAAGCTGTCATCAGATCGATCTCAAATGAAGACATTCACATTCTGGATCCGATGGATGTTTTCATGTTCTTCTTATCCGACCTAAACATCTTATATGGGCATAAAATACATGTCGGATATGGATATGAATATAAAGAAGAAGGCATGTTGTTCCAGCGAGCAGTAGAACGGGCGAGGGAAAGGAAGATCGAAACGATAGAGATCCTGAACAGAATTGAGCAAAAGAAAGAGCGAGATGAAGGAAAGCAAAAGAAAAGCAAAGAAAAGAAGAAACAAAAGTCTCCAGCTCAGCAAAAGGATCCATCTCCTGAACCTGTCATACAAGAATCTCAACCTCCGACGTCATCCACATATGAAGTTAGTGTGGACGATCCACCAATAACAAGTGAAGCTTGTGACAACTGGCAAATAACTGGTAATTCCGTACAATCTAATCACTATTTATATTTCTTAATCTCATGCATTTAGCGTAATTTAATTTTGTAACTGTGTCGTATACTGAATAACAGCCTTAGGACAAGAAAACAAAGCTAAAACATATGATAGTTTTCGTCGTATGGTGAAACCAAACAAACAATGTCCTAAAAGTGTTGGTAGAAAGTGCTGCGTGCACTATTCACGGTTACACTATTCATGCCAGCAAACCGTGAAACTAGACCGAAACACTGAAAAACGACACTCGGATAACATAACTGAGTCCATTTGTATAAGAAAACATTATTGTGAAAACATGTCTTGCCAAGAAACAAGACTTTCCGATATAACGCCCTAATCTCAAAAATGTCCGTTTCGGCTTAAAATATGGTATTTTAATGCGTCCGAGCTTATAACAAAGCATTTCCCGGACTTCGGAATAATGTCAATTTATGAAAAACATACTAAAACAATAAGATGGTACCAACGGAAGTTACATAATCACAAGTTTCCGGCGTTACGTCGCTATGCTCTAATCTAGTCCGTTAGCGGGTCGACGAACTAGTAGGCGACATTTTTGGTCATGAAACAAGCAAATGAAGAATCTAGCGAGCTAGTGAAGCTAAATTTGGGACTCGGAATCATTTCATACAACTTCCGGATGCAAGAAAACAACTTACGGAAAATCCTTGTCGGTATGACATAAAAGCATCGTAGGTGAACCGGCGCTTAACCGGGAACCGTCTAAACTAGTTAAACACTATTTTAACTAGTCTAGTGAACTAGTTAATGATAAATAAAGTCCCAATCCCTAATTACCCTACTAATGATGTACTTAAAATACTAATCACCCTACACCTTTTAATTACCAAAATATCTAGTTTTAAGTATTTTTTTTTATAAAAAAATAAACATCTTACCCCCCCCCTTTACTTACGTTTTTTTTTTGGTGGGCCCATTGCCTCACCATACTTGTGTGAAACTTGTAAGTAATATGGTACGGCACTTGATAGTTGTTGTTGAAAAACTTAACCATACCATACTACTTATTATTATCATTCATCCTTATCATTTCCATCATCTTTCAAAACACAAAAACCTTTCCTTTGAAACCCCCTAACTCACGGCAACCCTAGTCCCCCATTCAACCATTTTCAATCTTCACTAAACATCTCATTTTACACCTTTTCTAGCCTTTACAAGATCACATACACTTGGTGCATGCATGGAGTACACTTAGGGACTTGATTGGAGCTTAATTTTCTTCTAATCTTCTTATTTAGCTTGTGCACTTTGTGAGTCTTCTAAACACATTTTTTATGCTTCTTATTACTAGTTAACCATAGAAGTACAAGTTGTTGTTCTTGAAATCTAAGATAAACATAATCAAAAACCCTAAACATAAAGCTAATAAACACTAAATATGAATATATTATGTGTTAATTTATGTTACTTAGTGTTAATATGTTCATGTAATCTTGTTGATTATGTTAATTTTGTTGTGATTAGTAGCTTAAAGTGTATAATTATGATGATCTTGTTGTTAGTTTTATGTAGTATTTTATATTTGTGTTCATATTATTATGATGAACATAAATATGTGATTTAAACATAGTTATGTTTAAATCAAGAAAGATCATCAACTTCAAAGATTATGAGCATTTATATATAAACTTGATTTAGTGATTCTTGAAAGATTAAACCAAGAATAATCATGTGAAAGGCTTTTAACAACACTAATGAACTTGGTTTTTGACATAAAATAAGTTTATGTGATATTAATTATCAAAAGTGTTATGTAAAAGTCTTGGAAATTTCTACATAAAGATGTGTGAATCTTTAAAAGTGAAAAATAATTTACAATCAAGTTTATGTAAGAAATAAACTTAATAGATGGTTAACTTTGAAGACTTGAAAGTTTAAGAAAAATAATGCTCATAAGAATCTTTGAATAGATAAGTATAATTAGTGATGTTCGGAAATGGATTATTGATTTAAACGCGTTTTTGTAACGTGGGAAACGTCATAGTTTAGGGGAAACTATGGCGAATTTTTCTATAAATCTAATCGCGATTAAAGATGGGATTAAATGGTGATTAACAAGGTTAAACGCGATTAGTGGTCTTAAATGTCATTATGGAAACTTTGATGAGAATATTTAAGGTTTAAATATTCAAGAAGTTCTTATGAACTTAAACTTATATTTTTACAAAAATAAATGGGTAAAAATATAACAATATGTAAATATAATTTTTGGTAAGAAAAATTATATATTTTCGGGAACTTTCTAAGTGCTTGCAATGTGTGCTACATATGTGTATGTATTAGATACATATAGGGTGATCAAAATAAATATACATACATGTTCCTTCATGGTCCAAGAAATGCTAGTAAAATCGGACAATTAAATAAAATGGCCGAAATGGAAATACATAACACTTGATGACGACAATTTGGGCATATCGACATCGTAAACAAGTTACTACAATGTCGAGTCTAAAAATAACATATTTTTAGACACTAAAGCGAACACATAACTAAGTGGTCAAAAACAAGAATCCGGAAAGTCGAAAACTATAAAAATTACCAAGTATTTTCATGTGAAAAACGAACTTATTACAGTACATGCTTGGTGAATTTTTGGTAAAAATTGCAAGAGTATATTTAATGGACTCACTAGAAAAATAGGGCTAGGCCCAATAACAAGAAAACTAGGGCTAGGCCCAATAACAAGAAAACTAGGGCAAGGCCCAATAACATTAAAACGTGGGTTAAGCCTAATGACAAAGTGTTCTAAAGATGACAAGCGAAAACATAATAAAGAATTCAAGATGAACAACTTGTACGAGGTCCAAGAGACCTAGTGTCTAACGAGATTAGTACACATGTAGGTTATTGACACGTACGGACGCTTACTTCGATATCATATTTCACGGAACGCAAACTTGTGAGTTCATGTCCCTCCTTTCACTGTTTTCAATGTTTTGTTTTCAAAAACATCGAGGGGAAATACATGCTAAAACTATTGGTATGTTAGTTACGGAGTAGATAGCATGATCAATGTGCATAAGTAGGGAAACTACATTAATAACCATTAATCACTTAGTGACCAAGGTGCAAAAGGTGTAGATCTATTGGGCTTGAGGCACACCCCACTCCTAGTTGTTAACCGTGGAGTGCTTTTGTGATCCCAAATGATAACAAAGTGTTCTCGGTTTGGTTATTTTGCTTATGGTGCATTATGTCAGGGGGCTCGCTACCCACTGATAGATCTTTAACAGACTCCATGAATGAATCAGAACATACCATGATTACAAGATAACAATTACTAGATTTCAAATGATATCAAATACTACATGAACTCGCTCAACTTTTTGTTGACTTTTTAAAACTACATGATTTCAGGAAACAGGTCTTGAGCCGGTGATTCACTATGGGATTCGGGAAAACAAATGACAACGATGACCACTTTTGGGAGCGTTTGTCTTTTATATCCCAACTTCGTATGGGTATATAGGGGACAAAACCTCACTATGTGTTGTGTCAAAAACTATCTTTTGTTATGTGTAAAATAACTTAGAACTATGCTATGTCAAACGTTGTTGAACTTGGAAACTATGTTAAAAACTTGTAATCTTTTGTTGAAAACTATATACCTATGGCATCGTTGTTGGTTCATGTTGTTAATACATTTGGATGCAATGATTATCTTTCTTACGTCACACACAATACACTTCCGCTACTAGCAGAGTGTGACAGATTGGTATCAGAGCTCCGATTGTAGTGAACCGGGGAAAAACTTTTATTAAAAGTTTGGTCTACAATCACCGAAGGGCTCTCATATGAAAACAAAGTCGATAAAAGTACTAAAGTGATTTCTAAATTATGACAAAAATGACAAAAGGTTTTCATTGTGTCACTATAACCTGAGGATCTATCACGCGGGCTCAATCACTAGTAACGAATATGGATCAATACATGGTTAGTCGATAAGTAATAGACTTGTAAACACTAAGGCTTACATGTGAAACATGAGAACAAAATATTGCATGAGATATATAGTGATTGCATGGAATATATCATGAGTAGTAATACATTTTTTTCTAACAAACATATATGCATATTGTATGGTTTATTTGCCAGGATCGATGTCTTCTGCTTCGTCAGACAATTCGGAGATTGACCCGATGCCGATTGTATCGGACGACGACTACGAGCCGGAGGTTATTATCATTTCGTCGGACGATGAGTCCGAGCATGACATTTTCTCAGACGATGATGATTTGTTGGATGATTTCCAACCCTTCGCCCTCATTCATCCCATTGAGGATCATGCACCACTTGAGGACGACGCCCCGCAGCCACTACATGATGCTATCATCTATGGACATCCCGAGGGGGAGCACATGATAGCTTACTTAGAAGTACCACTAGCCGTTGTCCCACTTATTGACCTCGAGGACGACGATGGCGTCGACATCCCTGTGATACCGGTTGAGCACCTTGACGATGATATTGGTGACGGAGAGGTTCATGACATTGTTATTCTTGAGTTACCATCTCCGGTTGTGTCTGTTGTTGATGTCTCATCTACCGCATCCAGTGCTGCTTCTACTACTCGTACCCCTGTATCATCCCCTGCTACTGTACTACCTACTCCCACTGCTGTGCCACCTACCCCTACTACAAATCCCATGAATTTGCCAGGATTTCCACACACTATGCATCCCTCGCCTCATTTTCAGCCTGGACCATCCTCACAGCAGCCTTTCCCCCACACTTTTTACGACCCTTATGCTGCTGGACCTTCGCATTATGCTAGATCCCCATCCCCAGTCAGACCACCCTACACGGGTACCCCTACGCCTCCACCTGGCATGCACCCTACTGATCCCTATTATACCCCGCCCATCTCTCTGCCCGCTATGGCGGACATGACTATATCTCATGAGGTCCAGATCTCTATCATTTTCCGTAGACTCGGTGAGATGCAGACTGATATGGCCGCGATCAAAGCTGCCGTTGCTCCACCACCACCACCTGTATCACCATTGCCACCATTACGAGCGTCACCCCCTCCATCACCCCCACCATTACCACAGTCACCACCTCCACCTCCACCATCTCCACACCAGTAGTCTGTCAGTTGTATGTTGGTTTTATGTTAGTCGTATGTATATAGCTATCCTTTGGGGAGACTATCACTTTTGTGAAGACCAAGGCTTATGAAGACCAAGACTTTTGAAGACAACTGGAAGACATGAAGATGCAATGTAGTCGAAAATCTTACTTTTGTATTATGACTTGTACTGACTAGGGATATGTATCCCTAAGTCCTTTTTGATCTTCATGAACAAATGTAACAAGTTGTCGTTATGTATAAAAGTATGTTTTCTGTATTTCACATTGTATTTCTTTTATGTTGTGGGTGATATTATGGTGATGTGATGATATTGTGGTTGACATTGTTATGACATGGTGGACTTATGGTTGATGCTATGTTGTGGCATGGTGTATTCTACATGTTGAGTTATACGACCATTGTGATGACGTTGTGGTTATGCATGCTTGCGATTGTGTGGTTATGTCATGTATACGTGTGTATGCATTTCTTATTTATATAAACCCGATGTGTTTATATATATACATATACTTGACAATATTTTTTTATTAAATACTTGTCTAATGGAGATCGATATTTCATCTAGAAGACAATGCCGCCTCGCCGTAGAAAAACGAACGCTAACCCGCTGTCGACAACACAAGAAGAATTGGACGAACGCATTTCCCAAGCGATTGCTCAATATGAAGCTAACCGCCCTGAACAAAGCGGTGGAACGGGAGGTACTTCTGGAGGCAATAATCCGACTGGTAATGCTTGGTTAATCATTAATCTACGCAATACTCTCATCCATTCTAATCGCGCTCCTGATACTCACTATTGAAATTGTGTATATGATAATTTCAGGTTGCACTTATAAGCAGTTCTTAGACTGCAAACCTCTAAATTTTGACGGTACGGGAGGTGCCGTTTCCTTCGTTCGCTGGACTGAGAAGACCGACTCAGTTATTCGAATGAGCAAGTGCCCTGCTGAACAAAGGGTTACTTATGTCACCGGACTATACGTTGATGGGGAACTATCATGGTGGAACCTCTAGGTCCAAACGAAAGGCGAAACTGCTGCGTATGGCCTGACCTAGGAGGAACTAAAAGAATTGATGAGGAAAAAGTATTGCTCAAGGTCAGAAATCCAGAAGCTAGAAACATAATTCTGGAATTTGAAAATGAATGGTGCGGATATCGCGGGTTACACGCAGCGATTTCACGATTTATCCCGTGTAGTCCCATACTTGGTGGATCCCGAATACAAGAGGATCGAGAGGTACATTTGGGGACTTGCCCCCCAAATACTAAGTCTGGTTACTACTTCTAAGCCCACGGAGTTCGGCGAAGCAATCGATTTGGCTGTAGCACTTACCGAGGAAGCCCTACGTCATGGAAAGTTTGATGAGTCTGGATCGAACAAAAAGGAAGCTGCTGTGGAAAATTCGGGTTCTAATAAAAGAAAGTTTTCCCATTTTAAGAAAGGTTCGCGGGGAAGGAATAACAAGAATAACAATAACAGAGGAGAACCCGCGAAGGAAACTAGGGATGCAAAAGCATATGTTACCACCACCACAAATAACCCCGACAAGAAATCTTACGCTGGAACTGCACCGAAGTGCAATACATGCCCCTTCCACCATTACGGGGAGTGTCGTAGCACCAGGTGTGGCAAATGTAATAGGTTTGGGCACCGCACCGAAGCGTGCCGGGGTACGAATACCAGGGATCAAGGTTGCTTCAATTGTGGTGACAAAGGACACTTCAAGAGGGATTGCCCGAAAGAAATTCAAGCTCGGGGAAGGGCATTTGTGATTGGAGCTAAGGATGCGCGCCAGGACCCGAATGTGGTCATCGGTACGTTCCCTATCAATAATCACTTTGCATCTATTCTTTTCGATAATGGAGCAGATTATAGTTTTATTTCTAAGGAATTTAGAGACATACTTGGGGTAGAATCGAGCAAATTGAATATTCCATACTCGATTGAATTAGCTAACGGGGAATTAGTAGAATCGGGGGAAATCATAAAGAAATGTACCTTAGAACTGGGTGAACGAAAGTTTGACATAGACCTCTTACCAGTTCCGTTAGGTAGTTTCGATGTCGTAATTGGTATGGATTGGTTATTCGATAACCGAGCCAAAGTCATATGTCATGAGAAGATCATACGCATTCCCCTACCCGATGGAGAACATTTGCTAGTACACGGGGAGAAACAAGACACGCCCTTACGAATTATTAGTTGCATGAAGGCTCAAAAATGTCTAAGGAAAGGATACATCACATTTCTTGCTCATGTCGTTAACAAGAAGGCCGAGGAGCGCAAGTTGGAAGACATCCCTGTGGTAAGGGAATATCCCGAAGTCTTCCCAGAAGACTTGCCGGGATTGCCACCACAACGACAAGTGGAATTTCATATCGATCGGGTGCAAGGAGCAGCACCGGTGGCAAAAGCTCCATATAGACTCGCGCCCTCAGAGATGCAGGAATTATCTACTCAGCTTCAGGAGTTGCTTGACAAGGGATTCATTAGACTGAGTTTCTCACCTTGGGGAGCTCCGGTGCTATTTGTCAAGAAGAAGGACGGAACCTTTCGAATGTGCATCGATTACAGAGAACTAAACAAGATAACTATCACAAATCGGTATCCTTTACCGAGGATTGATGACTTGTTTGATCAGTTACAAGGTTCCAGCTTCTACTCCAAGATCGATCTAAGATCCGGATACCATCAACTGAGGGTTCAAGAGGAAAGCATTCCTAAGACAGCGTTTAGGACTCGCTATGGGCATTATGAGTTCCTTGTTATGCCTTTCGGCTTAACGGACGCTCCCGCTGTATTCATGGACTTGATGAATCGGGTATGTAAACCATACCTAGACAAGTTCGTGATCGTATTCATTGATGACATTTTAATATACTCACGAACAGAGGCGGAACACGAGCAACATTTGAGAACTATTTTGGAGTTACTTAAGAAGGAACAATTGTACGCCAAGTTCTCAAAATGCGAATTTTGGATTCGTGAAGTACAATTTCTCGGTCATGTGGTGAACGAGAACGGAATACATGTTGATCCAACTAAGATAGAGGCCATAAAGAGCTGGAACACTCCAAGGACCCCAACGGTGTTGGTGCATTGAATGTCTGCTGACTACGTCTTATTGAGTCTTATGTCAAAGCTGACCGTTTGAACAGGGTCTAGTTTGAACAGGGTCTAGTTTGAAGATGGTCTAGTTTGAACAGGGTCTAGTTTGAAGCAGGCTGTGTCACCTTCAAACTAGAGGGTCACTACTATAAATAGGAGAGTGCTATGTTCATTTCAAACTAGAGGTATGTGTGTGTGAGCGAAGGTGCTGCCGGATTTTTGTCAGAATACATTGTAAAAGCTCACAATCAGTAATATAAAGAAAGTTAAAAGGATACAAGCTGTTTTTGACTTCGTTTACGTTGATTCCGCCCTCGTATTTGAAGATGAACTGCCTTAACTGACTTTAGGGTCACCGACAACGATCCAACAAGTGGTATCAGAGCTCAGGACAAGGAGTTCATACCAAATTCAGCTTGATTCTACCGGATTTTCTATCTTCTACTCACTTTCTTTCATATTTTTCTGATTCGGACATATTTCACGGTTAATATGGTCTAAAACGTTCATATAACAGGCGAAACATATAGATAACAAATCCTTGAAAGTTTTGAACCATAATTCGACTTAAAACTGATAGAAATCAACCTAACCGTTTGAAAATGTTCGCGAAATGCTGATGTCATCTAGTTTGAACTGACACCCTCCAGTTTGAAAATGACACCTCCTGTTTGAAACTGACACCCTCCAGTTTGAAAATGACACCTCCCGTTTGAAACTGACACCCTCCAGTTTGAAAGTGGTTCCTGTTTGAAACTGACTTCCTGTTTGAAAGTGGTTCCTGTTTGAAATTGACATCAAGTTTGAACGTGACATCAAGTTTGAAATTGACATCAAGTTTGAACGTGACATCAAGTTTGAAATTGACATCAAGTTTGAAAGTGTCATCACGTTTGAAACTAGTTTTCGTTTGAAACTTGATTAGTGTTGTCTCAAACGGAATAACATATTTCGTTTGAGAAGAGCCATTTCGTTTGAAAGACATAATACAGTTTGAACAATTTCGTTTGAACAGATTCCGTTTGAATCTGTCATCTTTCAAATTCAAGAATATTTCTAAGTATTTGTTGAATATCTCAGGTAATTGAAGATGTCAAGCAGTAAGGTTGATCATGATAGTAACAGTGAAAAAGCTCTTGCTTCTAAAGTTTGTACATTTACGATCAGTGGGAGTAATTTTAAGGAACAGCACTGGTATTTCTGTTATACATGTGATCTGACCGATTCAAAAGGTTGTTGTTCTGTTTGTGCAGATGTCTGTCATCGAGGACATCGTGTTGTCTACTCTCGATCAAGTAGGTTTTTTTGCGACTGTGGAGCAGGGAGTGTAAAGGACAGGAGTTGTCAGTGCCTGAAGCCTAGGAAATTCACTGGAGATGATGGGGATCAGATGTCTGAAGCAGATCCTAGTAATGCTGGTGATCATGATGATGAAGTTGCTACTAGTAATCAGTTGGCAGTAAATGATGATCAAGAAGCTAAAGACATGCCAATATTTGATCATGGCGATTCAGATTCTGAGGAGGAGCATATTTCAAGTCAAACAAAATGTGAAGTTATGATGACTGAAGAAGCTGTGAAAGAAGATGTTACGGAAAAACAGCAGGTTCTTGAAGAAGTAACTTCCGAGAAAGAAGAATCCAAGAAGAATGGATCTTTAAGTTCTAAAATTGTGTGTTTGAAATGCGAAAAATCAGAAGCAGACAATGTGAAACTCTTAAAGGATGTGGAGAGTTTAACATTGAAAATCAAAAGCTTGAAGGATGAGAAAGAATCTGATAGTAAACAGATTCTTGAAATGAGAGAAAAGTTTGAGAAATTGATGTCAGAAAATGTCAAACTGTTGAGTAGTTTGGACAGTTTGACATTGGAGAACAAAGTTTTGAAAGAAAAAGAAAAAGAGTTTAAAAATGAAAAATTAAAAATTGAAAAAGATTTTCAAAATCAAATCAAGATTTTAGAAGATGAGAGAGATATTTTTGGTAAAGATAATCTTGGAAAACAAATTGAAATCAATTCTCATCTTGCTAAAATCATTCAGCTTGAAAAAGAAGCTGAAAAAGCTCGGATTAAAATCAAAGAGCTTGAAAATAAATTGAAAGGTTTTGTGAATTCTACTTCACATGTTTGTCCAAAACCGATCAATTCTGTTCCAATAAGTGACAATGTCACAAATTTTGACAAAGTCAAAATTGAAGATTGTGATGAAATATCTGATGATGAAAAAGAAAAGAAAAGAAAAATATTTTTAGATTTACAAGAAAAATTTAAAAATATTGTTTTGCAATCTACTGAAACAGGTGAATGTTCTAAACAAAAACCTGTTAAGAAGAGTGTAGAACAGAAACAAAAAGATAAAAATTTGAAAAATTCTAAAATTGAAAATAAAAGCTCATCAGATAAATCATCCAATCATTATCAAAAATCACAAAAATTTAAAAATGAAAACTCACAAAATGTTGGTAATAAGTGGTGCAGGTTTGATCACAGTGCTCAAAAGACAAATCCAGCATTGAAGAGGAGAAATGATTATCACCAAGCCAAACAATGTTATGATTTGAAGGTTTGGACTGACAGAAGTGGATGGTACGATAACAGAGTGTGCTACACCTGTGGTGTTAGAGGACACATTGCTGTTAACTGCCAGAATTGGAATTATGAAACAAGAAGATGCTATAATTGCCATATCAGAGGATATATTGCCAGAGATTGCCCAAGGAGATCGATGGGAAGATCAAGGGTTGAATCTCAGAGAACGGTGAAGAAACCAGTCAATGTCAAGCCCAAAGAACAGAAGGTTCTAGAACAGAAAGTGAAGCTTTCGCAGGGGCAAAAAGACAGACTGAGGAAAAAGAGGAAGAAGGCGAGAGAGTATTTGGAAAGGATTTTGTCTTCAGGTTCACCAGTTGGTTCGAATAAGAGTTCTGATGAATCGATTCACTCGACTGCAAAGCCAAGCAAATCGAATTCTTCAAATACAAATCTGAGGACAAACAAAAGGAAAAAGAAAGTGATTGGCGATGAATCTGGCTCGTCAAAGTCAGACAAGCCAAGTTTGGGCAATGAATCTGATTCCACAAAATCAGTTGAGCCACAAGTTGAGATAAAAAAGGAAGAAACAGTTCCTTTAATAAATGATGAGGATTTTCCACCATTACAAGCTGCAAACCTGAAATCAAAAGGTGTTGATACTGGAAAAATGTTTAATAGCAATGTTAAACATATTTTTAGTAAGATGGCTGATGGTAAGGAAAAGGGAGTTAAAGAATTTTATGAAGAAAAGAGAAAAGCTCAGAATACACCTAAGACTGGTCAGGCTTGGGTGTCAAAATCTGTTAGTTGAATTCCTGACTTACCGGAGCTTCCAGGTTGGTAAGTGTGAAGCAGGTATCGGCATCATTCTTGAGAAATTCACAGGATGGTAACTGTGATATTTCGTCTTACATGTGGTAAATCAGGGACATTAAGTTGTACTTGATTTCCTACAAGTGTTTGTGTTGATAGAATCCTTATAATGTTAGATTTTCAAAACGGTTAAAAGAGAACAAGGTGATATGATGACCCCGAACTCATAAGAGATGGGTAAACAAACTAATTTTTCCGAAAAAAAAACCATTCTGATTAAAACAAACTTAAGTGTTTTGAAATCATTATGGGAAAATAGTTTGTTGTAAGGGGGAGTGTTGATTGAATATGCCGAAACCCTCACGGCTGAACAAACATGATTACTTTCATCTGATTGAAAAACGGTTTTCAAACTATTAAGATCAATGGGTTGTAAATCATGGGGGTACGTTATATTTTCTGCAAATCAGAGCACTTGAAGCAGAAAATGGATGGCGAGACAAAGCTATCAGTATTGGTTGTCAAATTTTCTTTAAATGGTTTTGCATTTTAGGGGGAGAAAAATTGTCATTAGAAAATCCAAAAACATTTGAAAAAGCCAAAAACATGATAAAAATTCAAAAAATTTGAGTTTTGCGTAAAAAGAGGAAATGATAGTACATCAGTAGACAGTTACAGTACGCTAAAGAATTGAAAAGTTAAAAAGTGTTAAACGATCTCACCGTGGATGTGTTGGTAGATTTTTATACACTTAGTAAACTTTTTCGGGATATAAACCTAAATTCAAACACTTGCTTATTTCGTGAACACTACTTGGATATATAGGTAACCCCTGAAATCTCGTTTGAACGGTCCCTTTTTCTGATATACTAGGTCTTTATTCTCAATGATGTCTGGGGTATTATTCCAGGACTTCTGCTGAACGGTAGTTCTGACCTAGTCCTCGAATAATACTTTCCGCAAATGCTTGAAACATAGCATAAACCCTCAGCATATATGATAAGACAATAAAATTGCTTAGCAATGCTGTTGTAAAAAAGATTCTCTAAAGGGGACACACCCACAAGTTGAGTCATGATCTCTCTGCTGAACGGTAGTTCTGACCTGAGCTCTCATGATTCTTCATAATTTATTAACCCTTTACAGATATCATTTGTGTTATAATTGCCTGTAAGACTGAATATTGGGATCTGGATACGGGAGTATATTCAAGAGGTGGGACACACGTATAAGTTTAAGTCTCTAAATCACTTAATTCGTATCCTGAACAGATTGAACTTTGTGTGAAAATTTAAGTGGATCAGTATATCGACAATCTAAGTGAATTGTTTAATTCTTACTGTGTAATTAAGCTCAACGGTACTTGTGACTTGTCATAAACTGATATGATCCTTTGACGCATACTCAAACAAAAATATTGTCTGTAAATATGTTTGTACATATTTCTTTATTGCTTTATATTTTCAGAAAAATACAAAAAGATTTTTGATTCTGCTTTATTTTCGACAACCGATATCTGAGTGCTGAGTTTCAAAAACTAAGTAAGCTGATCGTGTTTCTGAAAATAAAACAAGTTCATTAATTTGAAACTTGACGTTTTAAAAATCAAAAATAAAAAACAGTTTGTGATATCTCCAAGGTCATTAATTTGGACTTGGATGATTAACTGTGGGGGATTTGGATGCTTATATTGTTATAGAGCTAGTTTCCGATACGATTCGATGAAACTGCCAAATTCATGAGAAGTGGTTTTGAGGAGATTGAATTTGTCAGATTACAGTATCTGAAAGATTAAAAATATTGTTACTTATAGTTGTATGAGTAATTGCAGAAAAAGTCCAGACTACGATCCCGAGAGCAGAGTCTAAGGGGGAGTCTGAAGACAAGCTGAAAGTTAGGAAGAGGTTGTAGCTGGAAAGCTAGGTGTCGATCCCTAAAAGCACGGAAGCTTGACGAAAGGGGGAGCCTGAAGAAAGAGAGAGCCAGAGATAGATCCTGGTATAACATTTGAAGATAGAAGCTGATCAAAGAAGATAGAGATTGATAGGATGCTTGCATTGTCAGACAAATTTGGAAAGAGACAAAAACTAAAGACTCGACGCCGAAGACTTCGTCAACATCCAAGGGGGAGTCTGTTGTTGCATTGAATGTCTGCTGACTACGTCTTATTGAGTCTTATGTCAAAGCTGACCGTTTGAACAGGGTCTAGTTTGAACAGGGTCTAGTTTGAAGCAGGCTGTGTCACCTTCAAACTAGAGGGTCACTACTATAAATAGGAGAGTGCTATGTTCATTTCAAACTAGAGGTATGTGTGTGTGAGCGAAGGTGCTGCCGGATTTTTGTCAGAATACATTGTAAAAGCTCACAATCAGTAATATAAAGAAAGTTAAAAGGATACAAGCTGTTTTTGACTTCGTTTACATTGATTCCGCCCTCGTATTTGAAGATGAACTGCCTTAACTGACTTTAGGGTCACTGACAACGATCCAACAAACGGAAGTAAGACAATTTATGGGTTTAGCGGGGTACTATCGAAGATTCTTAGAGAATTTTTCTAAAATTGCTCAACCGCTAACCTCGCTCACTCAAAAGGATAGAAAGTTCGATTGGGGTGAAAAACAGGAAATGGCATTCCAAACGCTCAAAGATAAACTATGCCAAGCGCCAATCTTATCACTCCCTGACGGCACCGATGACTTCGTGGTGTACTGTGATGCATCGCGTCAAGGCTTGGGTTGCGTGTTAATGCAACGTGAAAAAGTCATCGCGTACGCGTCGCGACAGTTAAAAGTTCATGAAAAGAACTATACCACTCACGACCTAGAGTTGGGCGCAGTGGTATTCGCTTTAAAGATTTGGCGTCACTATCTCTATGGTACTAAGTGTACCATATTCACTGATCATAGAAGTCTTCAACACATATTCAATCAAAAAGAATTAAACATGCGCCAGCGGCGATGGGTGGAATTGTTGAACGACTATGACTGCGAAATCAGATACCATCCGGGGAAAACAAACGTTGTAGCGGATGCTTTGAGCCGGAAGGAACGAGTTAGAACATTACGAGTACGGGCTTTAGAGTTGACAATCCAGACAAACTTTACAACTCGAGTGCGCGATGCACAACGGGAAGCCCTAAAACCAGGGAATATACGAGCAGAATACTTGCGTGGAGCAAGGAAACACATGGAAACTAATAAGGATGGCACCTTATATTTCAGAGGAAAGATCTGGATTCCCTATTTTGGTGGCTTACGAGACTTAGTGCTGGATGAAGCACACAAGTCCAGATATTCAATACACCCAGGATCTGATAAGATGTATCAGGATCTGAGAGAATATTATTGGTGGCCTAAACTCAAGAAAGATATTGGGATCTACGTTGGAAATTGCCTAACTTGTGCAAAGGTCAAGGCCGAATATCAAAAGCCATCTGGGTTATTACAACAACCCGTGATTCCTGTTTGGAAATGGGAGCAGATATCAATGGATTTCGTTACAGGACTCCCACGGACCTCTCGAGGTCATGACATGATATGGGTTATCGTTGATCGATTAACCAAGTCGGCTCACTTCCTGCCTATTCGTGAAAAAGACAGTACCGCGAAATTAGCCGAAATCTACCTCAACGAGATTGTGGCACGTCATGGAGTGCCTACTTCGATAATCTCGAATCGTGATGGTCGCTTTGTATCAAGAATATGGCAATCATTTCAAGAATCGCTTGGATCACGTTTGGATCTGAGCACCGCATTTCATCCGCAAACCGATAGGCAAAGCGAGCGAACCATCCAAACGATGGAAGACATGCTTCGCGCCTGTGTGATGGATTTGGACGGAAATTGGGATAATCATTTACCGTTGGTAGAGTTCTCATATAATAACAGTTATCACACAAGCGTTAAAGCCGCCCCATTCGAAGCACTATACGGACGGAAGTGCCGATCACCGCTGTGTTGGGCGGAAGTCGGAGACAAACAACTCGTTAGCCCTGAACTAGTCCAAGAGACTACCGACAAGATAGCAAAAATACGAGACCGTATCAAACCGGCTCGTGACAGACAAAAGAGGTACGCGGACGAAAAACGTAAACCATTCTCCTTCGAAGTCGGAGACAAAGCCTTACTAAAAGTCTCACCTTGGAAAGGCGTAGCTAGATTCGGGAAGCGCGGGAAGCTAAACCCGAGATACATTGGGCCATTTGAAATTTTAGAAAAGATCGGTACTGTTGCGTATAAGTTGAAGCTGCCCGAAGAACTCAGTAACGTACATGACACATTTCATGTGTCGAACCTCAGGAAAAGTCCGACAGTTGATACAGTTATCATTCCAGCGGATGAAATTCATGTAGACGACACGCTCCAGTTTACAGAAGAACCCGTTGAGGTTATGGACCGGAAGGTCCACAAGACAAGGAGAAGTAATATCGAACTAATCAAGGTCCGCTGGAATTCACGTCACGGACCCGAGTACACTTGGGAACGTGAAGATCAGATTAAGGCAAAATATCCCCATCTGTTTAAGAAGACCCCTGCAAAGGGTGGCTCAACTTGAATTTCGGGACGAAATTCTTTTTAACAGGGGGAGAATGTGACAACTGGCAAATAACTGGTAATTCCGTACAATCTAATCACTATTTATATTTCTTAATCTCATGCATTTAGCGTAATTTAACTTTGTAACTATGTCGTATACTGAATAACAGCCTTAGGACAAGAAAACAAAGCTAAAACATATGATAGTTTTCGTCGTATGGCGAAACCAAACAAACAATGTCCTAAAAGTGTTGGTAGAAAGTGCTGCGTGCACTATTCACGGTTACACTATTCATGCCAGCAAACCGTGAAACTAGACCGAAACACTGAAAAACGACACTCGGATAACATAACTGAGTCCATTTGTATAAGAAAACATTATTGTGAAAACATGTCTTTCCAAGAAACAAGACTTTCCGATATAACGCCCTAATCTCAAAAATGTCTGTTTCGGCTTAAAATATAGTATTTTAGTGCGTCCGAGCTTATAACAAAGCATTTCCCGGACTTCGGAATAATGTCAATTTATGAAAAACATACTAAAACAATAAGATGGTACCAACGGAAGTTACATAATCACAAGTTTCCGGCGTTACGTCGCTATGCGCTAATCTAGTCCGTTAGCGGGTCGACGAACTAGTATGCGACATTTTTGGTCATGAAACAAGCAAATAAAGAATCTAACGAGCTAGTGAAGCTAAATTTGGGACTCGGAATCATTTCATACAACTTCCGGATGCAAGAAAACAACTTACGGAAAATCCTTGTCGGTACGACATAAAAGCATCGTAGGTGAACCGGCGCTTAACCGGGAACCGTCTAAACTAGTTAAACACTATTTTAACTAGTCTAGTGAACTAGTTAATGATAAATAAAGTCCCAATCCCTAATTACCCTACTAATGATGTACTTAAAATACTAATCACCCTACACCTTTTAATTACCAAAATATCTAGTTTTAAGTATTTTTTTTTTTATAAAAAAATAAACATCTTACCCCCCCCCCCCCCCCCTTTACTTACGTTTTTTTTGGTGGGCCCATTGCCTCACCATACTTGTGTGAAACTTGTAAGTAACATGGTATGGCACTTGATAGTTGTTGTTGAAAAACTTAACCATACCATACTACTTATTATTATCATTCATCCTTATCATTTCCATCATTTTTCAAAACACAAAAACCTTTCCTTTGAAACCCCCTAACTCACGGCAGCCCTAGTCCCCCATTCAACCATTTTCAATCTTCACTAAACATCTCATTTTACACCTTTTCTAGCCTTTACAAGATCACATACACTTGGTGCATGCATGGAGTACACTTAGGGACTTGATTGGAGCTTAATTTTCTTCTAATCTTCTTATTTAGCTTGTGCACTTTGTGAGTCTTCTAAACACATTTTTTTATGCTTCTTATTACTAGTTAACCATAGAAGTACAAGTTGTTGTTCTTGAAATCTAAGATAAACATAATCAAAAACCCTAAACATAAAGCTAATAAACACTAAATATGAATATATTATGTGTTAATTTATGTTGCTTAGTGTTAATATGTTCATGTGATCTTGTTGATTATGTTAATTTTGTTGTGATTAGTAGCTTAAAGTGTATAATTATGATGATCTTGTTGTTAGTTTTATGTAGTATTTTATATTTGTGTTCATATTATTATGATGAACATAAATATGTGATTTAAACATAGTTATGTTTAAATCAAGAAAGATCATCAACTTCAAAGATTATGAGCATTTATATATAAACTTGATTTAGTGATTCTTGAAAGATTAATCCAAGAATAATCATGTGAAAGGCTTTTAACAACACTAATGAACTTGGTTTTTGACATAAAATAAGTTTATGTGATATTAATCATCAAAAGTGTTATGTAAAAGTCTTGGAAATTTCTACATAAAGATGTGTGAATCTTTAAAAGTGAAAAACAATTTACAATCAAGTTTATGTAAGAAATAAACTTAATAGATGGTTAACTTTGAAGACTTGAAAGTTTAAGAAAAATAATGCTCAAAAGAATCTTTGAATAGATAAGTATAATTAGTGATGTTCGGAAATGGATTATTGATTTAAACGCGTTTTTGTAACGTGGGAAACGTCATAGTTTAGGGGAAACTATGGCGAATTTTTCTATAAATCTAATCGCGATTAAAGATGGGATTAAAGGGTGATTAACAAGGTTAAACGCGATTAGTGGTCTTAAATGTCATTATGGAAACTTTGATGAGAATATTTAAGGTTTAAATATTCAAGAAGTTCTTATGAACTTAAACTTATATTTTTACAAAAATAAATGGGTAAAAATATAACAATATGTAAATATAATTTTTGGTAAGAAAAATTATATATTTTCGGGAACTTTCTAAGTGCTTGCAATGTGTGCTACATATGTGTATGTATTAGATACCTATAGGGTGATCAAAATAAATATACATACATGTTCCTTCATGGTCCAAGAAATGCTAGTAAAATCGGACAATTAAATAAAATGGCCGAAATGGAAATACATAACACTTGATGACGACAATTTGGGCGTATCGACATCGTAAACAAGTTACTACAATGTCGAGTCTAAAAATAACATATTTTTAGACACAAAAGCGAACGCATAACTAAGTGGTCAAAAACAAGAATCCGGAAAGTCGAAAACTATAAAAATTACCAAGTATTTTCATGTTAAAAACGAACTTATTAAAGTACATGCTTGGTGAATTTTTGGTAAAAATTGCAAGAGTATATTTAATGGACTCACTAGAAACTAGGGCTAGGCCCAATAACAAGAAAACTAGGGCTAGGCCCAATAACAAGAAAACTAGGGCTAGGCCCAATAACATTAAAACGTGGGTTAAGCCTAATGACAAAGTGTTCTAAAGATGACAAGCGAAAACATAATAAAGAATTCAAGATGAACAACTTGTACGAGGTCCAAGAGACCTAGTGTCTAACGAGATTAGTACACATGTAGGTTATTGACACGTACGGACGCTTACTTCGATATCATATTTCACGGAACGCAAACTTGTGAGTTCATGTCCCTCCTTTCACTGTTTTCAATGTTTTGTTTTAAAAAACATCGAGGGGAAATACATGCTAAAACTATTGGTATGTTAGTTACGGAGTAGATGGCATGATCAATGTGCATAAGTAGGGAAACTACATTAATAACCATTAATCACTTAGTGACCAAGGTGGAAAAGGTGTAGATCTATTGGGCTTGAGGCACGCCCCACTCCTAGTTTTTAACCGTGGAGTGCTTTTGTGATCCCAAATGATAACAAAGTGTTCTCGGTTTGGTTATTTTGCTTATGGTGCATTATGTCAGGGGGCTCGCTACCCACTGATAGATCTTTAACAGACTCCATGAATGAATCAGAACATACCATGATTACAAGATAACAATTACTAGATTTCAAATGATATCAAATACTGCATGAACTCGCTCAACTTTTTGTTGACTTTTTAAAACTACATGTATTTCAAGAAACAGGTCTTGAGCCGGTGATTCATTATGGGATTCGGGAAAACAAATGACAACGATGGCTGGGAGGGTTTGTCTTTTATATCCCAACTTCGTATGGGTATATAGGGGACAAAACCTCACTATGTGTTGTGTCAAAAACTAACTTTTGTTATGTGTAAAATAACTTAGAACTATGCTATGTCAAACGTTGTTGAACTTGGAAACTATGTTAAAAACTTGTAATCTTTTGTTGAAAACTATATACCTATGGCATCGTTGTTGGTTCATGTTGTTAATACATTTGGATGCAATGATTACCTTTCTTACGTCACACACAATACGCTTCCGCTACTAGCAGGGTGTGACAGATTGGTATCAGAGCTCCGATTGTAGTGAACCGGGGAAAAACTTTTATTAAAAGTTTGGTCTACAATCACCGAAGGGCTCTCATATGAAAACAAAGTCGATAACAGTACAAAAGTGATTTCTAAATTATGAAAAAAATGACAAAAGGTTTTCATTGTGTCACTCTAACCTGAGGATCTATCACGCGGGCTCAATCACTAGTAACGAATATGGATCAATACATGGTTAGTCGATAAGTAATAGACTTGTAAACACTAAGGCTTACATGTGAAACATGAGAACAAAATATTGCATGAGATATATAGTGATTGCATGGCATATATCATGAGTAGTAATACATTTTTTTCTAACAAACATATATGCATATTGTACGGTTTATTTGCCAGGATCGATGTCTTCTGCTTCGACAGACAATTCGGAGATTGACCCGATGCCGATTGTATCGGACGACGACTACGGCCCGGAGGTTATTATCATTTCGTCGGACGATGAGTCCGAGCATGACATTTTCTCAGACGATGATGATTTGTTGGATGATTTCCAACCCTTCGCCCTCATTCATCCCATTGAGGATCATGCACCACTTGAGGACGACGCCCTGCAGCCACTACATGATGCTATCATCTATGAACATCCCGAGGGGGAGCACATGATAGCTTACTTAGCAGTACCACTAGCCGTTGTCCCACTTATTGACCTCGAGGACGACGATGGCGTCGACATCCCTGTGATACCGGTTGAGCACCTTGACGATGATATTGGTGACGGAGAGGTTCATGACATTGTTATTCTTGAGTTACCATCTCCGGTTGTGTCTGTTGTTGATGTCTCATCTACCGCATCCAGTGCTGCTTCTACTACTCGTACCCCTGTATCATCCCGTGCTACTATACTACCTACTCCCACTGCTGTGCCACCTACCCCTACTACTGATCCCATGCATTTTCCAGGATTTCCACACACTATGCATCCCTCGCCTCATTTTCAGCCTGGACCATCCTCACAGCAGCCTTTCCCCCACACTTTTTACGACCCTTATGCTGCTGGACCTTCGCATTATGCTAGATCCCCATCCCCAGTCAGACCACCCTACATGGGTACCCCTACGCCTCCACCTGGCATGCACCCTACTGATCCCTATTATACCCCGCCCAACTCTCTGCCCGCTATGGCAGACATGACTATATCTCGTGAGGTCTAGATCTCTATCATTTTCCGTAGACTCGGTGAGATGCAGACTGATATGGCCGCGATCAGAGCTGCCGTTGCTCCACCACCACCACCTGTATCACCATTGCCACCATTACCAGCGTCACCCCCTCCATCACCACCACCATTACCACAGTCACCACCTCCACCATCTCCACACCAGTAGTCTGTCAGTTGTATGTTGGTTTTATGTTAGTCGTATGTATATAGCTATCCTTTGGGGAGACTATCACTTTTGTGAAGACCAAGGCTTATGAAGACCAAGACTTTTGAAGACAACTGGAAGACATGAAGATGCAATGTAGTCGAAAATCTTACTTTTGTATTATGACTTGTACTGACTAGGGATATGTATCCCTAAGTCCTTTTTGATCTTCATGAACAAATGTAACAAGTTGTCGTTATGTATAAAAGTATGTTTCCTGTATTTCACATTGTATTTCTTTTATGTTGTGGGTGATATTATGGTGATGTGATGATATTGTGGTTGACATTGTTATGACATGGTGGACTTATGGTTGATGTTATGTTGTGGCATGGTGTATTCTACATGTTGAGTTATACGACCATTGTGATGACGTTGTGGTTATGCGTGCTTGCGATTGTGTGGTTATGTCATGTATACGTGTGTATGCATTTCTTATTTATATAAACCCGATGTGTTTATATATATACATATACTTGACAATATTTTTTTTATTAAATACTTGTCTAATGGAGATCGATATTTCATCTAGAAGACAATGCCGCCTCGCCGTAGAAAAACGAACGCTAACCCGCTGCCGACAACACAAGAAGAATTGGACGAACGCATTTCCCAAGCGATTGCTCAATATGAAGCTAACCGCCCTGAACAAAGCGGTGGAACAGGAGGTACTTCTGGAGGCAATAATCCGACTGGTAATGCTTGGTTAATCATTAATCTACGCAATACTCTCATCCATTCTAATCGCGCTCCTGATACTCACTCTTGAAATTGTGTATATGATAATTTCAGGTTGCACTTATAAGCAGTTCTTACACTGCAAACCTCTAAATTTTGACGGTACGGGAGGTGCCGTTTCCTTCGTTCGCTGGACTGAGAAGACCGACTCAGTTATTCGAATGAGCAAGTGCCCTGCTGAACAAAGGGTTACTTATGTCACCGGACTATACGTTGATGGGGCACTATCATGGTGGAACCTCCAGGTCCAAACGAAAGGCGAAACTGCTGCGTATGGCCTGACCTGGGAGGAACTAAAAGAATTGATGAGGAAAAAGTATTGCTCAAGGTCAGAAATCCAGAAGCTAGAAACGGAATTCTGGAATTTGAAAATGATTGGTGCGGATATCGCGGGTTACACGCAGCGATTTCACGATTTATCCCGTGTAGTCCCATACTTGGTGGATCCCGAATACAAGAGGATCGAGAGGTACATTTGGGGACTTGCCCCCCAAATACTAAGTCTGGTTACTACTTCTAAGCCCACGGAGATCGGCGAAGCAATCGATTTGGCTGTAGCACTTACCGAGGAAGCCCAACGTCAAGAAAAAGTTTGATGAGTCTGGATCGAACAAAAAGGAAGCTGCAGTGGAAAATTTGGGCTCTAATAAAAGAAAGTTTTCCCATTTTAAGAAAGGTTCGCGGGGAAGGAACAACAAGAATAACAATAACAGAGGAGAACCCGCGAAGGAAACTAGGGATGCAAAAGCTTATGTTACCACCACCACAAATAACCCCGACAAGAAATCTTACGCTGGAACTGCACCGAAGTGCAATACATACCCCTTCCACCATTACGGGGAGTGTCGTAGCACCAGGTGTGGCAAATGTAATAGGTTTGGGCACCGCACCGAAGCGTGCCGGGGTACGTATACCAGGGATCAAGGTTGCTTCAATTGTGGTGACAAAGGACACTTCAAGAGGGATTGCCCGAAAGAAATTCAAGCTCGGGGAAGGGCATTTGTGATTGGAGCTAAGGATGCGCGCCAGGACCCGAATTTGGTCACCGGTACGTTCCCTATCAATAATCACTTTGCTCTATTCTTTTCGATAATGGAGCAGATTATAGTTTTATTTCTAAGGAATTTAGAGACATACTTGGGGTAGAATCGAGCAAATTGAATATTCCATACTCGATTGAATTAGCTAACGGGGAATTAGTAGAATCGGGGGAAATCATAAAGAAATGTACCTTAGAACTGGGTGAACGAAAGTTTGACATAGACCTCTTACCAGTTCCGTTAGGTAGTTTCGATGTCGTAATTGGTATGGATTGGTTATCCGATAACCGAGCCGAAGTCATATGTCATGAGAAGATCATACGCATTCCCGTACCCGATGGAGAACATTTGCTAGTACACGGGGAGAAACAAGACACGCCCTTACGAATTATTAGTTGCATGAAGGCTCAAAAATGTCTAAGGAAAGGATACATCGCATTTCTTGCTCGTGTCGTTAACAAGAAGGCCGAGGAGCGCAAGTTGGAAGACATCCCTGTGGTAAGGGAATATCCCGAAGTCTTCCCAGAAGACTTGTAGGGACTGCCACCACAACGACAAGTGGAATTTCATATCAATCTGGTGCCAGGAGCAGCACCGGTGGCAAAAGCTCCATATAGACTCGCGCCCTCGGAGATGCAGGAATTTTCTACTCAGCTTCAGGAGTTGCTTGACAAGGGATTCATTAGACCGAGTTTCTCACCTTGGGGAGCTCCGGTGCTATTTGTCAAGAAGAAGGATGGAACCTTTCGAATGTGCATCGATTACAGAGAACTAAACAAGCTAACTATCAAAAATCGGTATCCTTTACCGAGGATTGATGACTTGTTTGATCAGTTACAAGGTTCCAGCTTCTACTCCAAGATCGATCTAAGATCCGGATACCATCAACTGAGGGTTCAAGAGGAAAGCATTCCTAAGACAGCGTTTAGGACTCGCTATGGGCAATATGAGTTCCTTGTTATGCCTTTCGGCTTAACGAACGCTCCCGCTGTATTCATGGACTTGATGAATCGGGTATGTAAACCATACCTGGACAAGTTCGTGATCGTATTCATTGATGACATTTTAATATACTCACGAACAGAGGCGGAACACGAGCAACACTTGAGAACTATTTTGGAGTTACTTAAGAAGGAACAATTGTACGCCAAGTTCTCAAAATGCGAATTTTGGATTCGTGAAGTACAATTTCTCGGTCATGTGGTGAACGAGAACGGAATACATGTTGATCCAACTAAGATAGAGGCCATAAAGAGCTGGAACACTCCAAGGACCCCAACGGAAGTAAGACAATTTCTGGGTTTAGCGGGGTACTATCGAAGATTCATAGATAATTTTTCTAAAATTGCTCAACCGCTAACCTCGCTCACTCAAAAGGATAGAAAGTTCGATTACAGTGAAAAACAGGAAATGGCATTCCAAACGCTCAAAGATAAACTATGCCAAGCGCCAATCTTATCACTCCCTGACGGCACCGATGACTTCGTGGTGTACTGTGATGCATCGCGTCAAGGCTCGGGTTGCATGTTAATGCAACGTGAAAAAGTCATCGCGTACGCGTCACGACAGTTAAAAGATCATGAAAAGAACTATACCACTCACGACCTAGAGTTGGGCGCAGTGGTATTCGCTTTAAAGATTTGGTGTCACTATCTCTATGGTACTAAGTGTACCATATTCACTGATCATAGAAGTCTTCAACACATATTCAATAAAAAAGAATTAAACATGCGCCAGCGGCGATGGGTGGAATTGTTGAACGACTATGACTGCGAAATCAGATACCATCCGGGGAAAACAAACGTTGTAGCGGATGCTTTGAGCCGGAAGGAACGAGTTAGAACATTACGAGTACGGCCTTTAGAGTTGACAATCCAGACAAACTTTACAACTCGAGTGCGCGACGCACAATGGGAAGCCCTAAAACCAGGGAATATACGAGCAGAATACTTGCGTGGAGCAAGGAAACACATGGAAACAAATAAGGATGGCACCTTATATTTCGGAGGAAAGATCTGGATTCCCTATTTTGGTGGCTTACGAGACTTAGTGCTGGATGAAGCACACAAGTCCAGATATTCAATACACCCAGGATCTGATAAGATGTATCAGGATCTGAGAGAATATTATTGGTGGCCTAAACTCAAGAAAGATATTGGGATCTACGTTGGAAATTGCCTAACTTGTGCAAAGGTCAAGGCCGAATATCAAAAGCCATCTGGGTTATTACAACAACCCGTGATTCCTGTTTGGAAATGGGAACAGATATCAATGGATTTCGTTACAGGACTCCCACGGACCTATCGAGGTCATGACATGATATGGGTTATCGTTGATCGATTAACCAAGTCGGCTCACTTCCTGCCTATTCGTGAAAAAGACAGTACCGCGAAATTAGCCGAAATCTACCTCAACGAGATTGTGGCACGTCATGGAGTGCCTACTTCGATAATCTCGGATAGTGATGGTCGCTTTGTATCAAGAATATGGCAATCATTTCAAGAATCGCTTGGATCACGTCTGGATCTGAGCACCGCATTTCATCCGCAAACCGATGGGCAAAGCGAGCGAACCATCCAAACGATGGAAGACATGCTTCGCGCCTGTGTGATGGATTTGTACGGAAATTGGGATAATCATTTACCGCTGGTAGAGTTCTCATATAATAACAGTTATCACACAAGCATTAAAGCCGCCCCATTCGAAGCACTATACGGACGGAAGTGCCGATCACCGCTGTGTTGGGCGGAAGTCGGAGACAAACAACTCGTTGGCCCTGAACTAGTCCAAGAGACTACCGAAAAGATAGCAAAAATACGAGACCGTATCAAACCGGCTCGTGACAGACAAAAGAGGTACGCGGACGAAAAACGTAAACCATTCTCCTTCGAAGTCGGAGACAAAGCCTTACTGAAAGTCTCACCTTGGAAAGGCGTAGCTAGATTCGGGAAGCGCGGGAAGCTAAACCCGAGATACATTGGGCCATTTGAAATTTTAGAAAAGATCGGTACTGTTGCGTACAAGTTGAAGCTGCCAGAAGAACTCAGTAACGTACATGACACATTTCATGTGTCGAACCTCAGGAAAAGTCCGACAGTTGATACAGTTATCATTCCAGCGGATGAAATTCATGTAGACGACACGCTCAAGTTTACAGAAGAACCCGTTGAGGTTATAGACCGGAAGGTCCACAAGATAAGGAGAAGTAATATCGAACTAATCAAGGTCCGCTGGAATTCACGTCACAGACCCGAGTACACTTGGGAACGTGAAGATCAGATTAAGGCAAAGTATCCCCATCTGTTTAAGAAGACCCCTGCAAAGGGTGGCTCAACTTGAATTTCGGGACGAAATTCTTTTTAACAGGGGGAGAATGTGACAACTGGCAAATAACTGGTAATTCCGTACAATCTAATCACTATTTATATTTCTTAATCTCATGCATTTAGCGTAATTTAAATTTGTAACTATGTCGTATACTGAATAACAGCCTTAGGACAAGAAAACAAAGCTAAAACATATGATAGTTTTCGTCGTATGGCGAAACCAAACAAACAATGTCCTAAAAGTGTTGGTAGAAAGTGATGCGTGCACTATTCACGGTTACACTATTCATGCCAGCAAACCGTGAAACTAGACCGAAACACTGAAAAACGACACTCGGATAACATAACTGAGTCCATTTGTATAAGAAAACATTATTGTGAAAACATGTCTTGCCAAGAAACAAGACTTTCCGATATAACGCCCTAATCTCAAAAATGTCCGTTTCGGCTTAAAATATGGTATTTTAATGCGTCCGAGCTTATAACAAAGCATTTCCCGGACTTCAGAATAATGTCAATTTATGAAAAACATACTAAAACAATAAGATGGTACCAACGGAAGTTACATAATCACAAGTTTCCGGCGTTACGTCGCTATGCACTAATCTAGTCCGTTAGCGGGTCGACGAACTAGTAGGCGACATTTTTGGTCATGAAACAAGCAAATGAAGAATCTAGCAAGCTAGTGAAGCTAAATTTGGGACTCGGAATCATTTCATACAACTTCCGGATGCAAGAAAACAACTTACGGAAAATCCTTGTCGGTACGACATAAAAGCATCGTAGGTGAACCGGCGCTTAACCGGGAACCGTCTAAACTAGTTAAACACTATTTTAACTAGTCTAGTGAACTAGTTAATGATAAATAAAGTCCCAATCCCTAATTACCCTACTAATGATGTACTTAAAATACTAATCACCCTACACCTTTTAATTACCAAAATATCTAGTTTTAAGTATTTTTTTTATAAAAAAATAAACATCTTACCCCCCCCCCCCCCTTTACTTACATTTTTTTTTGGTGGGCCCATTGCCTCACCATACTTGTGTGAAACTTGTAAGTAATATGGTATGGCACTTGATAGTTGTTGTTGAAAAACTTAACCATACCATACTATTTATTATTATCATTCATCCTTATCATTTCCATCATCTTTCAAAACACAAAAACCTTTCCTTTGAAACCCCCTAACTCACGGCAGCGCTAGTCCCCCATTCAACCATTTTCAATCTTCACTGAACATCTCATTTTACACCTTTTCTAGCCTTTACAAGATCACATACACTTGGTGCATGCATGGAGCACACTTAGGGACTTGATTGGAGCTTAATTTTATTCTAATCTTCTTATTTAGCTTGTGCACTTTGTGAGTCTTCTAAACACATTTTTTTATGCTTCTTATTACTAGTTAACCATAGAAGTACAAGTTGTTGTTCTTGAAATCTAAGATAAACATAATCAAAAACCCTAAACATAAAGCTAATAAACACTAAATATGAATATATTATGTGTTAATTTATGTTGCTTAGTGTTAATATGTTCATGTGATCTTGTTGATTATGTTAATTTTGTTGTGATTAGTAGCTTAAAGTGTATAATTATGATGATCTTGTTGTTAGTTTTATGTAGTATTTTATATTTGTGTTCATATTATTATGATGAACATAAATATGTGATTTAAACATAGTTATGTTTAAATCAAGAGAGATCATCAACTTCAAAGATTATGAGCATTTATATATAAACTTGATTTAGTGATTCTTGAAAGATTAAACCAAGAATAATCATGTGAAAGGCTTTTAACAACACTAATGAACTTGGTTTTTGACATAAAATAAGTTTATGTGATATTAATTATCAAAAGTGTTATGTAAAAGTCTTGGAAATTTCTACATAAAGATGTGTGAATCTTTAAAAGTGAAAAACAATTTACAATCAAGTTTATGTAAGAAATAAACTTAATAGATGGTTAACTTTGAAGACTTGAAAGTTTAAGAAAAATAATGCTCATAAGAATCTTTGAATAGATAAGTATAATTAGTGATGTTCGGAAATGGATTATTGATTTAAACGCGTTTTTGTAACGTGGGAAACGTCATAGTTTAGGGGAAACATTGGCGAATTTTTCTAAAAATCTAATCGCGATTAAAGATGGGATTAAAGGGTGATTAACAAGGTTAAACGCGATTAGTGGTCTTAAATGTCATTATGGAAACTTTGATGAGAATATTTAAGGTTTAAATATTCAAGAAGTTCTTATGAACTTAAACTTATATTTTTACAAAAATAAATGGGTAAAAATATAACAATATGTAAATATAATTTTTGGTAAGAAAAATTATATATTTTCGGGAACTTTCTAAGTGCTTGCAATGTGTGCTTCATATGTGTATGTATTAGATATCTATAGGGTGATCAAAATAAATATACATACATGTTCCTTCATGGTCCAAGAAATGCTAGTAAAATCGGACAATTAAATAAAATGGCCGAAATGGAAATACATAACACTTGATGACGACAATTTGGGCGTATCGACATCGTAAACAAGTTACTACAATGTCGAGTCTAAAAATAACATATTTTTAGACACTAAAGCGAACGCATAACTAAGTGGTCAAAAACAAGAATCCGGAAAGTCGAAAACTATAAAAATTACCAAGTATTTTCATGTGAAAAACGAACTTATTAAAGTACATGCTTGGTGAATTTTTGGTAAAAATTGCAAGAGTATATTTAATGGACTCACTAGAAAACTAGGGCTAGGCCCAATAACAAGAAAACTAGGGCTAGGCCCAATAACAAGAAAACCAGGGCTAGGCCCAATAACATTAAAACGTGGGTTAAGCCTAATGACAAAGTGTTCTAAAGATGACAAGCGAAAACATAATAAAGAATTCAAGATGAACAACTTGTACGAGATCCAAGAGACCTAGTGTCTAACGAGATTAGTACACATGTAGGTTATTGACACGTACGGACGTTTACTTCGATATCATATTTCACGGAACACAAACCTGTGAGTTCATGTCCCTCCTTTCACTGTTTTCAATGTTTTGTTTTCAAAAACATCGAGGGGAAATACATGCTAAAACTATTGGTATGTTAGTTACGGAGTAGATGGCATGATCAATGTGCATAAGTAGGGAAACTACATTAATAACCATTAATCACTTAGTGACCAAGGTGCAAAAGGTGTAGATCTATTGGGCTTGAGGCACGCCCCACTCCTAGTTGTTAACCGTGGACTGCTTTTGTGATCCCAAATGATAACAAAGTGTTCTCGGTTTGGTTATTTTGCTTATGGTGCATTATGTCAGGGGGCTCGCTACCCACTGATAGATCTTTAACAGACTCCATGAATGAATCAGAACATACCATGATTACAAGATAACAATTACTAGATTTCAAATGATATCAAATACTGCATGAACTCGCTCAACTTTTTGTTGACTTTTTAAAACTACATGTATTTCAGGAAACAGGTCTTGAGCCGGTGATTTACTATGGGATTCGGGAAAACAAATGACAACGATGGCCACTTTTGGGAGGGTTTGTCTTTTTTATTCCAACTTCGTATGGGTATATAGGGGACAAAACCTCACTATGTGTTGTGTCAAAAACTATCTTTTGTTATGTGTAAAGTAACTTAGAACTATGCTATGTCAAACGTTGTTGAACTTGGAAACTATGTTAAAAACTTGTAATCTTTTGTTGAAAACTATATACCTATGGCATCGTTGTTGGTTCATGTTGTTAATACATTTGGATGCAATGATTACCTTTCTTACGTCACACACAATACGCTTCCGCTACTAGCAGGGTGTGACAAAGCTAATGTTAACCAACCTCCACCAGAACCGACCGTTAATCAAGCTGCTGCAAAACCTGAAACCAAAGCAAACGAATGAAGAATGATCAAGTATGCAACAGTCTAGGGGATATTGTTAGAGCATTTGAGACCGTTGGTACTTGGATTTAGTACGTTTAGGATTGCTTTTGTTATGTTTAGAAAGTAGAAAGGTTGAAAGTGCAATATAGCCCAGGGGCAGCGTAATTATGTTTCCAGCGTATTTAATAAATACGCTGGACAACAAAATTGCATACATAGTTGCATCTATGGAAACCCTTGGTCCAAGGTTCTTGGACAAGGCATTTTGTGATTTCTCTTGTGTTGTTGACTTGATTTGTGTGCTTAATCCGAATATCCAGGTGCATTAGTGTTCTATTATCTTGGGATTGTATAAACAATACTTTTTGTTTGATCCTTGTCCTGAATCTTCATATTTATCTTTATTTTCTTAACTTTTCACCATTCAAACACCTAATCAATAGGTGTTTGGGTGTTGTCAATTATTCAACTGTGATCCGGATCTTGTTTAGGACTCACAATTTTTGACATCTAAATTGAATATCCAGGTGCATTAGTGTTCCGGCTACTTATACGATTTTACAAAATAAAACATTTTTTTAACGTTCAAGGCTACAAAGATTTACTTATAAAAATCAACTCGTGTAGTTAGTTAACCCTTTTTCAACACAAAACTTGTAGCCATTAATTGGACCACAAAACCTATGTTACCCACCAGCATTCAATGTTGAACTTATTTTCACATATGTTTCAGGTGTTAACACGTGCGATGATTATTCAAATATGCTACACATAGGAACGGACTCGGGCATTAGACTTCTTTAAATTAAAAACAAATACGTGTATTCCGTGTATTATAAAACAATGTAATATAATAAAAATTTAGTACCATGTATTATGAGAAATTTGAAACGTGACTCCCTGAAGATACCCGCGGACATACATAATATGCACTAACAGCTAAATTAGTTAACATACTTCTTATAAAAAACTAACTAACTAACCTAGTTAATTAGCATTATATAATAATTACTAACTAACTTCAGTAGGTTTACTAACCTAGTTAGTTAACTTGTTTCTAATTTATAGTTTACATGAATTACAAGAACACCCCCCCCCCCCCCCTTAACTTAAAACTTTGAAGTTTTGACATTTTTAACCATTTTAAGTTTAAAACATGTTTTAACTACCATTTTTAACGTAGTTAATTATTTTCTTTATATTTTTAACCGCTCTAACTTAGTTTCGCTTATAAACCTCCATTTTTATTCCAGTTTTAATCCGAAGATTAGTTTAATAAGATAGTATTGAATATAATAAAAATTTTTGAAAATTCTTATTTTTTATTTAATAAAAAAGGGTCTGGTTTCGCAATTCGGGTCAGATTTTGGTGATCCGATTTTTGCGGACGTTACAACAGATCTCCAACACCCTATAGTCTGTTGAGATAACATGTGTTCCATCTTACGTCGCAAGATATTGTATTCAGATCTGTGGAGCATAGGAGGCTTATTGCGGAAGCCTGTGTTATGGGGATCATTCTGTGCCATTTTCTCAAGTTCTTTTGAATAAAAAAAATTATGTGAGAGAAACTTTATCAGTTCTTCACTAAACAACCCTGAGCTATGAACTGAAAATAGATCTTTTAAGAGCTGATCTTTTTGTGCTAAAATGATTGTGAAATCAAGTTTCAATGTGACCAAGCTCTGATACCAATTGTTAAAAATTATGTTTCTTTATTTGCAAACAAGTATTGATTATCACAATAATATTCACAAACTAGAGTTATCATCAACGACATGTTTTCAATGAATATTAATGATTCAAAAGTCTTACAAATCGATTGACTCTTTAAACTCCCCCTCAGCTGATCACACAAACAAATCAGTTCGTGCAGGAGAAAAGGTGATGGTGTATGATAAATAGATCACTGATGTGCGTAAAATCACATATAAATTACATCAAATGCAGCGTAAAATCAACCCTTTTTTGGTACTAATGTTGGAAAAAGCATGTTTCTTTGTTCCTTTTTAATCTACAGGGTCAAAAGCGAACGCACAAAAGAAGCAAATTAACAGCAGAAACCAACATAAATACAAAGAAGAAGGGTTGACACGACTCGCCAAGCCCCCATCCATATCTAAACCAACAAAAATAACAAGAACGGAAGCTCTGGCACGGGGCCTTGCCCACCAGGCATGGGCCGTGCCCAGTCAAGATTCTTTGTAGAAGAAAAGACAACAGCAAAAGACAAGCTAGACAAACCAACATGGGGTCGTGCTAACTCAACGCGGGGCGTGGTCAACTCTAAGATTCGCAGAATCTGAGGTAGTACAGCAAGTACAATTGCCACGGGCTGTGCCGTTGACACACGGGGCCATGTTAGTACAAGATCTGACACTACAATTAATGAGGAAGAGAGAAAAGGAAGGCCATGGGGCCGTGCCATGTGGGCACGGGGCCGTGCGAACTGTCTGACTTAAGCTATAAAGCTTGGTTTCATTTCATTCCATCCCTTGGTAAAGCACTTCTCTCACACTTGCCAACACTCTACCACCACTACAACACCAACACCTGTCACACCCGACCGCGTAAAACAACAAACCGCAGTGGAAACGTCGGGGAGTGGAGCAACAGAATTATTGTTTCACAACCATGGTATTAAAAGTTTCATTTCATTGAATTAAAAGTAGTTACATTGTCTTAGAACAAAAGAAAACACAACATAAGTTAAACTAGTCTTGCTTCTTTTATGTCACTAAGGCCCGAGTCCGCCTAAGTGTATCCTGATCAACCCTATGCATCAGCTCCTGAAAACACATGTGAAAATAGGTACGTTAGCATAAAAATGCTTGCGAGATACATAGGTTTTATTGTTGAAGAATTCATGACTCGTAATTGAAAGAATTATTTAACAAAAAGTTAGTCATGAATCTTAGGAAAATCTTTTCTTTTATAAATCATACAAAAAGCGATTAGAAAATCAGATGATATATAAAAGAATACTATTTGGTTAAATAAATAACCAAGTAATAATTAATTTGTATAAGTTATGTCGTTTGTAAAACAATATCTTGTAATAGTATGTCGTTTGAATAATATATATCATGTCTTCGTTGAAATGATTTAAATAACGCTACAATATGTAATATTATAAAAGCACTTATATATAGGAAGTTCCAGCAGCGTATCCACCATGCTTTTATCATATTACACGTCGCCTCGTTATGTAAATCACTTATCAAATAACCACCAAATTGTCTAGTTTAAACAAATGTCAAAATGTTTATGTGTAAGCAATGTCTAATGTCAAATGTAAATCATGTCTTGTATAATCAAATGCTATGTATGGCAAGTAAAAAGTAACTACTCAAACCATATGTATAATGTTTGTGTGTAACCAAATGTAATGTATGGTGAATAAAAGCATTTACTCAACCCCATAGGTAAAAATGTAAAAAACAATGTATCTGATATAAATCATAGTTTAAGTCAAAAGTTATGTTTTGCAAAATCCATGCTTTATTGATACAAACACTTATGTGGTAATGTTGAACGCATACATTCAAGCCTTGAGACCGTAAAATAAACCTTTAAATAAATCAAAGGATTATTAAAATGTTTTCGGATTCTGTCATTCCTTACGTCCAAACAAACCTAGGATTCTAGGAATGGGAGTTGTCAAGTCCTATGGTACCACTCCATACTACCGAGCGGCATGATCAATGTTAATGAACGTATTTTAGTCCCGTTAAACAAACCAAATGTCATACCAAATGTAAGCATATTATGTGAAAACAATGTACTAAGTATGCTAAGTAAACATACAAAGCAGAAATGTCATGTAAATCAATGTGCTGGCATGCTCACTAAACATACATAGTAGAAATATAATGTAAATCAATGTGTCCATATGCTGAGTAAACATATGCAACAAATGTGTTTATGAAATCAATGTGCCAGCATGCTTAGTCAACATACATAGCAAAGCATAATTGAAATCATGTACTATATGCGTACTAATGAACATAGCAAGTATATGTCATGAAGGCACGAAAAACACGAAAGTAACAAGTAGGCACATGTGTTTCACCCCAAAATATTTGAAAACAGTAAAAGAGGGGACTATGTACTCACTTGATAATGCTTATAAGTCTTGAAATATCAATGAAACAAAGCTAGGAGGATCACGGAATCAATCATCACCTAATATAGGTAACTACGTTAATAAACCGTACCTAAATCGGAAGATCGGATAGAATGAGGTTTCGTAAACCAAATGAGTATAGGAACTCATGTGATGTGGTATAACAAATCCAACATTCTAAAACGGAATCTATCCTAAGTGCTTACGACCCGTTACGACTCGTGAAGGTAGTCTACGCTACTTTCACGCGTCGTTCGCGTAAATCGCGTTCGGACCGCCTAACTAGTCCTATGACAAGTATTATATGCCTTAACATGTCTAATAACATTGCCTAATCAGTTTAGATGTCAAAATTTAGGTGACATATGCTTAAAATGAAATTATGCGTAAAAAAAGGCATTTTGGTCATTTTCCTAAGGCATATAAACTACCTATCATACAACTAACTAAACGAAGTGACCATAAGGTATAACCTCGGAAGGTTATTCCCAATACAACTATGGTCACAAAATATGTTTGGTCGGATCCTAATGATCGACCAAACGGGTCGGGTTCGAAAGTCTAAGCGGTGGTTTAGACCGCTTACCTTATGACCCTACTTAAGCACTAGACTAAAAGTGGCAAGTTAAACATGTTAAAACATGTTTAACTAAGTTAGAAAACAAGTTTGATATCAAAACAAAGTGTTTTGATACCCAAAAATAGCTTCGTTGCAAAATACGCATAAACACGTATTTTGACCGAAACTTTGACTCGTCACTTCGACTAATCAACGTGGTAATCAGTAGGTATAATCACAAGGGACTATAACCATCGTGATTACGCTCACGTTTGCAAAGTTCAAACAAACTTTGTGTTGACCATAAACTGGTCAAAGCAGAAAGTCAAACACTGTTTGACTTTCATGCTTGAAACGCATTAAAAGCATGAAAGAAACTTACAAAAGGTCCAAGACTTGAAGATTTGAACTCAAAATACTCAGGTATGAAGCTTCACAAGGGAGAGCTTCAACTTAGAGCAAAATTGAGATCAAATGGGCAAGTTGGAATGAAAGAAATTGGTGGGTATTTAAAGATTTTCAAGAACCGTTAGGATCATTCCTCGAAATTTGATCTTTGATCTTGGCCATCCATGTGTTGCACATGGTTTTGAATACTATGGGACCTTAAAAACAAGTTCAAGGTATTGAAAATGTTGCACAAAAGACCCTAGAAATCAAGCTGGTTGCTGAAAATGGAAATTCTGCCCAGATAGGGCCGTCGCGTGCCGCCACACCACCACCATGTTGCTGTGGCACGACGCCACCCCCTCCCAGATATAGAAACTTTCAGAAATTGGCCAAAATGGTCCATGCAGCATGTTTAAGCCATTTTCGACGCGTTTAAACCCCGTTAACCCTTTTTCAAGGCTCTACAAGGATGTTAAAGCATAGGGAACTTGAAACATGCTTGAAATTATCTCAGATGTCGGTTCGTTTGGTCGTACGATTGCGCTATTAGGTTAATTACGACGAAACTCGAACGAATGCGAAAAACGATCGAAATTACACGACGAATGGAATTTTAGCATTCCAATCACTAAAATAAAATATTTTAACGATTACAAAATTTTTTTGATGTCTGGATATGTTCAGAACGTAAGATATACGCGAAAATACAAACTTATGCACTTTTTGACGCTTTTAGTCCCTGTTTGACCAAATAAGTTTATTTTTGCACACCGAACCCCTAAAAGCCTATTTCTAAGCTATGTAAATGATATTTATGGTATGTTTAACTTATGATCATGTTCCGGAATGTTCGTTACCATACGAATCGTCATAGTTTCGCAGTTTGTCGCAAATAGTCCCTACGATCGAATAAACTTGATTTTGCCATACCAAACCCTTCAAAACTTATTTCTAAGTTATGTAAAGGTTATTTAAGGTATGTTAAGCATATGTTGATGTTCCGGAGTGTTTTTCATGTTAAACTGATTAAGTTTACAAATCGGTTTGCGTATAACTTTCCAGAAAGCGATTTAGAGTTTGAAATCGAACAAAATCAAAACATGTAAAATGTCAAACATAAATGAATAAACATTGGGGTGAAAATACATTGTTTTATTGATAATTGAACTGTTTAGAGCTAATACAATGATTACAAGCATAGATGTCACAGTCTCCCACTGCTTGTGGAAATTTCGTCCCGAAATTTTTTTTAGAGGAAACTTGTGAGAATAGATGCTGATATTTCGCCTTCATTTGATCTTCACGTTCCCAAGTAAATTCTGGACCACGTTTAGATTCCCAGCGAACTTTAACAATAGGTATGCGCTTGCATTTGAGTTTCTTAACTTCACGGTCCATTATTTCCCCAGGTTTCTCAACAAAGTGCATCGTGTTATCAACACGAATTTCATCAAGTGGTATGTGGAGGTTTCATCAGCTAAACACTTTTTAAGATTGGACACGTGGAAGGTTGGATGAACATTTCCAAGTTCAGGAGGTAATTCTAGCCTGTAGGCTACCTTTCCGATTCTTTCGATGATCTTGAATGGTCCAACATATCTTGGTGCAAGTTTTCCTTTCTTTTAAAATCTAATCACACCTTTCCAAGATGAAAGCTTGAGTAGAACGCGATCACCGACTTGAAATTCCAAAGGCTTGCGTCGTCGGTCCGCGTAACTCTTTTGACGGCTTCTAGCTGTCTGAAGGTTATCGCAAACTTTCTTAACCTTATCTGTAGTCTCTAGAATGAGCTCAGGTCCAGTAAGATGAGCTTCTTCGATCTCATTCCAGCAGACTGGTGAACGAGATTTTCGACCGTATAAAGCCTCGAAAGGAGCCATGTTGATGCTGGAGTGATAACTATTATTGTAGGAGAATTCAATCAATGGAAGATACGAATCCCAACTACCACTAAATCGATCACACAAGCTCTAAGAATATCCTCCAGTGTCTGGATTGTTCTTTCAGATTGACCATCTGATTGCGGATGATAAGCTGTGCTCAAATTAAGTTGGGTTCCCATTGCAGATTGCATGGTTCTCCAAAAGTGAGACGAGAATCGAGCATCTCTGTTAGAAATAATGTTCAAAGGAACGCCATGTCGAGATACAATCTCATCCACATAGATTTTAGCAAGCTTGTCAGCAGATAGATCCTCACGGATCGGCAAGAAATGTGCTGACTTTGTAAGACGATCAACAACTACCCAAATGGCATCATGACATTTCTTAGTACGTGGCAACTTGGTAACGAGATCCATAGCAATGTTTTCCCATTTCCAAACTAGAATCTCTGGTTGCTCCAATAATCCAGAGGGATGTTGATGTTCACCCTTAACCTTAAGACAAGTAAGGCATTTAGATACGTATAAGGCAATGTCTTTCTTCATTCCTGGCCACCAATACTGGGTTCGAAGATCCTTATACATTTTATCTGCACCAGGATGAATAGAATAACGAGACTTATGAGCTTCATCCATAAGCAAGGTGCGGAGATTATCTTGACTTGGGACCCACAAACGGTCCATGAAGTAATACAATCCATTGTCTTTTATATCAAGATCCGGCTTAATATGATATGGTAACTCCTTACCCATCAAGTCTTGTGTAACACACATATGTTGAGCCTGAGAAATGCGGGTTTGAATATCAGATCAGGCTTGAAAACAGTGAAGCTTGACACGCTCTTTACGACTCAATGCATCAGCCATGACATTCGCCTTACCATGATGGTAGCGAATTTCATAATTATAGTCGTTTAGAAGTTCAACCCATCGTTGTTGCCTCATATTAAGTTCTTTCTGATTGAAAATATGCTGAAGACTTTTGTGGTCAGTGAAAACCACACATTTTGTACCATATAAGTAGTGTCTCCAGATTTTGAGAGCAAAATCTATGGCACCCAACTCAAGATCATGAGTCGTGTAGTTCTTCTCGTGTATCTTCAACTGCCTTGATGCGTAAGCTATGACTTTGTTCCTTTGCATAAGAACACAGCCAAGATCCAAATTTGATGCATCACAATACACGACAAAATCATCGTTGCCCTCAGGTAAAGATAGAATAGGTGCATCACAAAGTTTCTGTTTCAAGGTCTGAAATGCTTCTTCCTGTTTGGATCCCCATTCGAAAGGTTTATTCTTCTGAGTTAGAGTAGTGAGAGGAACTGCAATTTTGGAGAAGTTTTTGATAAAGCGGCGGTAATAACCTGCGAGACCAAGAAATGAACGAACCTCAGTAGGAGTAGTAGGTGTATCCCAATCCTTAATCGCAATGATCTTGGAGGGATCTACATGAACCTTGTTCGTTGACAATATGCCCCAAAAATTGAACTTCCTTAAGCCAAAATTCACACTTGGAGAATTTGGCGAAAAATTGTTCTTTCTTCAGGAGTTCCATAGTAAGATGGAGATGTTGTTTGTGATCAGCTCGTGTCTTAGAATAAATCAAGAAGTCGTCGATGAAAACGATGATGAACTTGTCCAAATAAGGCTTACAAACCCTATTCATCAAGTCCATGAAAACAGCAGGAGCATTAGTCAAACCAAATGGCATAACAGTGAACTCATAGTGACCATATCTTATGCGGAAAGCTGTCTTGGGAATATCTTCTTCAAGCACACGAAGTTGATGATACCCAGAATGTAGATCAATCTTTGAAAAACAAGTAGCACACTGTAACTGATCAAAGAGATCATCAACGCGAGGTAGGGGATATCGATTCTTGATGGTGTCACACCCCGATATTTCCACATATTACCGGTGGGCCCGACGGGGAGTATCATGACGTAGTTGATATCATCATAGTCAATACACACAATATAATAGCACAGCGGAAGGCTTGGTGAATAAATTATTACAAACCATAATGTCTGAGTGTTCGAGTGAAAGAACATACAGACTGGAATGTAATAAGATCCACAGGCGGATCATAAACAAATACAAAGAAACAAAATAACAGACTTCAGGCATCTATGGATTTGCAAGATCCTCTTATGACACCTAATAGCTCCAGCCCATTATGAGAGGTACCTGTCAAATCAGTCTTTAAGAAAATACGTCAGTTTACACTGGTAAATACAATTAACTGACTCTTTTGAAAACATTTATGAAAATTGATTTAAGTGCACATGGCACAAATCTTTTATAACTTGGGACAATTATTTAAATATAATCTTGTATACAGAATTACATGTTTGTCTTACAATTGGGGCCGGTTGGAAGCCGGTCGTGATTAACCGACTCACCACTTATAGAATCCACAAAGGAGATATCCCCAACATGTGGGTTTATATTTTAGCATTTGCATCTGTCAGGTGTATGCCTACACCCCGTGCATAGGTCGTGGCCATTTTCAAATGAAATGAGCCGAGGACATCCAGGACACGGTCGTATTAACCCCCAATGCTTATGTTATCAAACAAGACATATTAAAACGGGTTATGTAAATTTATTAATTACAATCCGATTAAATGATTTCATACCCGACCAAGTGGTATTATTATAATACCATATCCCAAGCCCGTATAAGGGAAAATAAGTTAAAAGTATTTACCCGATGCTAGCAGTATAATCCTAAAGCTCTTTTGATGGCACCTTCTACCGGAAGCTATTTAATCGGTATAGAAGGTTTATTACCTATTAGGATGCTAACGGGTCTTTAATTTAGTCAAGGACTTAGACCGGCTAGCTAGAAGGAAACTTTACGGTTCTAAATGCTAGATTAAGCGGAGACCGGAATAGGATGTGATTTAGACCCGACAAGCTTGGATACTTGTATAATATGGGTAAACTAAACACATTCTGGAAATTGAGAATTTATTGATAAGGTTAAGCCCGTTTCGACCATTTTATATAAACTAGTCACATAAGCCGATCCGAACGCGTGAACGCGTAACGGGTAACTAAATAAATTATATACAGGTCTTAATCGTTATTATGCTCAAATTATGTTAATACATCAGTAAGATGTTAACATATATGCCCAAAAAGTAATTTAAATCAAAATAAGTCTCATAAGGGCATTTTGGTAATTTTAATGCCCATAAAGGAGTTTAAATATTGAACTGAGTTTCAGGTCTGATCTAATCAGTAAAAATATGTATTTTTATGAGCTATATTAGTAGGGTATTTTATATATGTGAAATTTATCTTATATAACCAAACTATGCACCGTATGGGCATTTTGGTAATTTCACATAGGCTTTAAAGGTCAAAATAGACTTCTGGGTTTAAAAACTTTGGTTTCCTGTATAATTATATAAATTAGCTTAAAACATCAGTGGGTAATAAGTTTTATATGCTAAAAGTAGTTTTTGACCCATACTAGGTGCTAAAAACGCTTAAAAGTCGGTTTAAAGGGATATTCGGGTTAAAACAGGAAATCTGAGTTTTTGGTCAGTTTATAAGGTTCAAAATACTTTATTTATCATGTAGAATCAGTAGCAAAAGGTTTGGCATTAAAAAGTTATGTAAAACTCCTTTTATGCATGAAAAGGGTAAACCCGACAAATTACCGAATTCAAGCTATAATCCTATGTTATGCTCAGCCTAAAAATAAATAAAAATCTTCAAAAATCCCAAAATATTATTTTACATCAGTAGGTAAAAAGTTTGGTATTAAAAATCGGGTTTAGATAGGCTTTATGTTAGTTACGCCATTTAAATAATAAAAAGCTTCTTAATTACGCTATTGAGCATAACTCCTATTCTAGAACTCAAATTGAAGTCAAATTTTCGGGACATGTCTAAATATCAGTAGCAAAGGTGTTAGTCCAATCACATTGTTAAAAATCTCAGTCGTATGTAAAAAGGGCGTTTATGGCGTTATTAAGCATAATTACGATCAAGTGCATATAATTCAACCACTAGGCACCATGCAATATAACTCCAGAGGGTTATACTACTAAGTAATGTGGTCCTAATGGAAGCTTAAAGCATGGGAGAATTAAGCTTGAACGAGTCAGAACTGAAAGTCAAGAAAAAGTCAAGCTTTTGCGACTTTCGGTTATAAACTGATCTTAGACTATTAATTGTCGGGTTAGGACTGATAAAACATGTTTTAATATTAGTTACTAAGTCATTAGAATGTTAAAATATAATTTAGAACCTCTGGTTTATTAATTTTAATCATATTCAAACATTCTGTCCAGTTTGACTTTTTGTCAAACTACTTTGACCCGACAATTGACCAGTCAAACGAGGTAATTAGGAGGTGCCCTTTTAAGGTTTAATCACCTACACTAATGTGGTTCTATAACCACTTTCAATTTGATCAGTGGCTGATCCTTATGTAATTAAAACGAAAGTCAAACTTAATTTATGTTAAGTTTGACTTTAAGGTAATTAAGCTAATTAAAATGACTAAACAAGTAATTAGAGGCTTACTAAAGGTCCTAGCAATCTTTTCTACACTTCAAAGTCTTCTCCTTGTCCTAAGCAAGCTCCAAAAGTTGTAGTATAAGAAAATGTTGCAAGTGTACTTTGGAATTCAAGAACTAACACTCCTTATATAGTGAATTCCATGAACCTTGATCATTTACACCTGTTATGGGGGCATCCTAGGATCACCCCAGGTGTCCTACTTGAAGAAATAACCGACATATAGCTCCTTAGATCGTTACAAACTAGGCTATGGCGGTGGAACAGCTGAAACATACATCTGTCCATAACTTCTGCCCAGCGACGAGCTTACGGACCGTAAGCTAATATCCTTGCGGTCCGTAACCGAACCTGAAATACATCGCCCAGTTACCTCCTTACGGACCGTAAGCCTTGGGCCATACGGTCCGTAACCGTTGACCAGAAGACAAAAATTTTTAGAACTTTCATACACTTGACCATGCACTTCCATAACCGAATCTTTAATCAATAAAGTAGCATAATAGTCCATATGGCCAGTCCTGTCCTATTCAAATTACTATGCCATGCACATATGTCTCCTTGGAGTTTATAGAAGTTGGTCATACATGAAGATTCGTCGATATTTCTTATGATTTTCAAATTCTTGAATTATTGCATGAACTATCATCAAGTAGCCGAAGTTTATGAATTCTCCAACAACTATTCATAAGAGTGTAAAATTTTGTAAAGCTTTTGGGAATGTTTAAAAGGTCACTCAGAGGTAGAATTAACATGTTGACACGTCTAATCCCTGTAGCTTTATTATCTTTTGATTAAGAATTTATCATTCACGTAGTGTCATTCAGAGGCTCAAGTTGGGCATGTTGACACTTTGAGTCCTTCAAACTAAATTTTCCACATGATAGGACACATGTCTATACATAGCTGGACACGTTTTTACGTGGTGTTACAGATGGTAAGCTTGTTAAGCTCACGATAATCGATGCACATCCTGAAAGAGCCATCTTTCTTCTTAACAAAAAGAACGGGAGCACCCCAAGGTGAAAAGCTAGGACGAATAAAACCTTTGTCAGAAAGCTCCTGAAGCTGTTTAGATAACTCTTGCATCTCAGACGGTGCAAGACGATACGGAGATTTAGCAATAGGATTAGCACCAGGTACTAGATCAATACGAAACTAAAGTTGGTGAGCTGAGGGTAAACCAGGTAATTCTTCAGGAAACACTTCAGGATAATCCTGAACAACAGGGATATCTCGAATAGACTTACCTTTGCCTTTCTTCTCTACGACATGTGCCAAAAAGGCCACATAGTTCCTTCGTAGGTACTTTCGAGCTTGAGTACACGACATGAGTTTAAGACTATTAGCAGGTTTCTCACCATGAACCTCTAAGATCTCACCAGTCGAAAGCGGAATACGGACAATCTTTTCAAAACAAACTACCTCTGCGTGGTATTTGGCTAACCAATCCATTCCCACTATAATGTCGAAACTCCCAAGTTGCATCGGTGTGAGGTCAATAGGAAAAAGATGGTTATTAAGGTTCAACTGACAATTTCGAAGAACAGAATCAAGAACAACGGGTTCACCACTAGCAACTTCTACTGTCAAAGGCTTTCCTAGTTTCGTTCTAGTCATGTGAAGCAAAGGTTCAAAAGATAATGTCACAAAACTCTTATCGGCACCCGAATAAAAAAGGACAGAAGCAGGCTGATTATTAACAAGGAACAAACCATTTACCACCTCGTTATCTACGCGCGCTTCATTAGCGTTCATATTAAAGACTCGACCACGAGCCTACGCCTGATTCGCGTTAGCTAACCTCGGACACTGATTTCTGTAGTGGGTCAAATCCCCACAATTGTAGCATGTACCAGGCAGATAGTGAGGTCTTGCAGCCTGTGCTGGTTGTTGAGCATGTTGTTTGGCAGGTTGCTGAGCAGGTTTTTGGGCTGCTTGATTCTGGTTTGGGGGAAGACGACATGTGGTGGCAAGATGACCAGATCTCCCACAGTTGGTACAATAACGACACTGAATGTTCGGTTGGTGGTGGCTGTTACACCTGTTGCACAAAGGTACATTGCCAATGTACGGTTTCTTGGCAGGTGGTTGCGCGGGCTGATTCGGAGCAGCTTGGTTTGCCTGCGCTGTAACAACAAAGTTCTTGGAAGCCTTGCGCTTCCTAGACCTTCTTGAAGACTCAGATTTCTTACCCTTCTTACTCTCACTCTTGTCAGATGATTGTTTCTGATTCTTGTCACCCTTCCTGTGAAGTTTACCCTTTCTGATTTGTGACTCGGTTAAGGTCACAGCCAACTCGATGGCCTGACGAACGGTGGTAGGGTTGCTACCAGTAACGATATCTTGTACTGGGTCAGGTAAACCATTGACATACCTCTCGATAGCTTTATCAAGTGGGGTAACCATTGTAGGGCATAACAAACTCAACTCCTCATATCTGTCAGTATAAGCCCGATGTTCACCACTATCCTGTTTCAGATAATCAAACTCCCTTTCTAACGCCCTCTGTTCATGACGAGGACAGAATTCCCTCATCATAAGAGCCCTAAGCTCTTCCCATGTTTATGCTAGAGAAACATCAGCACCACGGTCTCTCATTACCCCATTCCACCAAGTAAGAGCCCTCTTTTGAAACACACTGGAAGCAAACTCGACTTTTCGATTATCAGGACACTAAACATGATGGAAAGTACTCTCAATGCTCTCGAACCACTGTAGGAGCCCAGTTGCTCCTTCAGAAGCATTAAACTTGAGCGGTTTAGCCGAATTAAACTGTTTGAAGTTGCATGGAGCAGGTGCATTATTGTTATTGTTGGCTTGGTTGATTTGAGTGATGAGATTTGGTAGTGCAGCAGCCATTTGCTGTGTAATGATAGTCGCCAGTTCGGAGTTAGGTGGCTGAGCGTCACGTCGAGGAGGCATTTCTAAAAGAGGAAACATGAGAGAAAACGAGTGAGGTGGCATTGGATAAGAATAGAATGTTATAAATATCGACAAAAAGCAAGGATGGTGGTCATTCATTCGTTACCCCGAAGCAAACAAACGACACACAATGATTAATCAAAGTAAATGGGTCACAATAATGTATCGCGAAGACATTGCCTATAAGTGGACACTCACCCCAAGAATTCCTAGGTAAGAGTGACTGGTCCGATTATGTGGATTTGTATGAACACTCTAGCCTAGACAGAAAACTCAAGGTACAGGCATCCACCCTTCCAGATTGCACGTGTTCACATTATTTAGACCCAAACATTGACAAGATTTTGAAAATTTGGAAGGCATTAAGCCAAAAACAAATCGTCCAAAGGGTGGGTGATTATTTTCAAAATCGTTTTGGAATTTTGGAGGGTTCAAAACCTTATAACAAATCATCTAAGAATAGATGATTGATTTTCAAAAATCGTTTTGGAAAAATTGTGTTCTTGTTGTGGTTGTCACCTAAAGGTAGGCGACGGTAATGTTTTAAGATCTAAACACAAGACAACTTGTGTTCGGGTCCTAGAAAAGTTATAGTCTAGGTCAAAGCATTACTAATAACCTAATTCCCTATAACCATTGGCTCTGATACCAACTCTTCTATCACACCCCGACCGCGTAAAACAACAAACCGCGGTGGAAACATTAGGGAGTGGAGCAACAGAATTATTGTTTCACAACCATGGTATATAAGTTTCATTTTATTGAATTAAAAGTAGTTACATTGTCTTAGAACAAAAGAAAACACAACATAAGTTAAACTAGTCTTGCTTCTTTTATGTCACTAAGGCCCGAGTTCGCCTAAGTGTATCCTGATCAACTCTATGCATCAGCTCCTGAAAACACATGTGAAAATAGGTACGTCAGCATAAAAATGTCTGTGAGATACATAGGTTTTATTGTTGAAGAATTCATGACTCATAATTGAAAGAATTATTTAACAAAAAGTTAGTCATGAATCTTAGGAAAATGTTTTCTTTTATAAATCATACAAAAAGCGATGAGAAAATCAGATGATATATAAAAGAATACTATTTGGTTAAATAAATAACCAAGTAATAATGAATTTGTATAAGTTATGTCGTTTGTAAAACAATATCTTGTAATAGTATGTCGTTTGAATAATATATATCATGTCTTCGTTGAAATGATTCAAATAACGCTACGATATGTAATATCATAAAAGCACTTATATATAGGAAGTACCAGCAGCGTATCCACCATGCTTTTGTTACACGTCGCCTCGTTATGTAAATCACTTATCAAATAACCACCAAATTGTCTAGTTTAAACAAATGTCAAAATGTTTATGTGTAAGCAATGTCTAATGTCAAATGTAAATCAAGTCTTGTATAATCAAATGTTATGTATGGCAAGTAAAAAGTAACTACTCAAACCATATGTATAATGTTTATGTGTAACCAAATGTAATGTATGGTGAATAAAAACATTTACTCAACCCCATAGGTAAAAATGTACAAAACAATGTATTTGATATAAATCATAGTTTAAGTCAAAAGTTATGTTTTTCAAAATCCATGCTTTACTGATACAAACACTTATGTGGTAATGTTGAAAGCATACATTCAAGCCTTGAGACTGTAAAATAAACCTTTAAATAAATCAAAGGTTTATTAAAATGTTTTCTGATTCTGTCATTCCTTACGTCCAAACAAACCTAGGATTCCAGGAATGGGAGTTGTCAAGTCCTATGGTACCACTACATACTACCGAGCAGCGTAATCAATGTTAATGAACGTATTTTAGTCCCGTTAAACAAACCAAATGTCATACCAAATGTAAGCATGTTATGTGAAAACAATGTACTAAGTATGCTAAGTAAACATACAAAGCAGAAATGTCATGTAAATCAATGTGCTGGCATGCTCAGTAAACATACATAGCAGAAATGTAATGTAAATCAATGTGCCAGCATGCTCAGTCAACATACATAGCAAAGCATAATTGAAATCATGTACTATATGCGTACTAATGAACATAGCAAGTATATGTCATGAAAGCACGAAAAGTACGAAAGTAACAAGTAGGCACATGTGTTTTACGCCAAAATATTTGATAACTGTAAAATAGGGGACTATGTACTCATTTGATAATGCTTATAAGTCTTGAAATATCAATCAAACAAAGTTAGGAGGATCACGGAATCAATCGGCACCTAATATAGGTAACCACGTTAATAAACTGGACCTAAATCGGAAGATCGGATAGAATGAGGATTCGTAAACCAAATGAGTATAGGAACTTATGTGATGTGGTATAACAAAGCCAACATTCTAAAACGGAACCTATCCTAAGTGCTTACGACCTGTTACGACTCGTTAAGGTAGTCTACGCTAACGCGTCGTTCGCGTAAAACTCGTTCGGACCGCCTAACTAGTCCTATGACAAGTATTATATGCCTTAACATGTCTTATAACATTGCCTAATCAGTTTAGATGTCAAAATTTAAGTTACATATGCTTAAAATGAAATTATGCGTAAAAAATGGCATTTTGGTCATTTTCCTAAGGCATATAAACTACCTATCATACAACTAACTAAACGAAGTGACCATAAGGTATAACATCGGAAGGTTATTCCCTATACAACTATGGTCACAAAATATGTTTGGTCGGATCCTAATAATCGACCAAACGGGTCGGGTTCGAAAGTCTAAGCGGTGGTTTAGACCGCTTACCTTACGACCCTATTTAAGCACTAGACTAAAAGTGACGAGTTAAACATGTTAAAACATGTTTAACTAAGTTAGAAAACAAGTTTGATATCAAAACAAAGTGTTTTGATACCCAAAAATAACTTCGTTGCAAAATACGCGTAAACACGTATTTTGACCGAAACTTTGACTCGTCACTTCGACTAATCAACGTGGTAATCAATAGGTATAATCACAAGGGACTATAACCATCGTGATTACGCTCACGTTTGAAAAGTTCAAACGAACTTTGTGTTGACCATAAACTGGTCAAAGCATAAAGTCAAACACTGTTTGACTTTCATGCTTGAAACGCATAAAAAGCATGAAAGAAACTTACAAAAGGTCCAAGCCTTGAAGATTTGAACTCAAAATACTCAGGTATGAAGCTTCACAAGGGAGAGCTTCAACTTAGAGCAAAATTAAGATCAAATGGGCAAGTTGGAATGAATGAAATTGGTGGGTATTTATAGATTTTCAAGAACCGTTTGGATCGCTCCTTGAAATTTGAGCTTTGATCTTGGCCATCCATGTGTTGCACATGGTTTTGAATACTATGGGACCTCAAAAACAAGTTCAAGGTATTGAAAATGCTGCATAAAAGACCTTAGAAATCAAGCTGGTTGCTGAAAATTGAAATTCTACCCAGATAGGGCTGTCGTGTGCCGCCACGCCACCACCATGTTGCTGTGGCGCGACGCGACCCCCTCCCAGATACAGAAATTTTCAGTAATTGGCCAAAATGGCCCCTGCAGCATGTTTAAGCCATTTTCGACGCGTTTAAACCCTGTTAACCCATTTTCAAGGCTCTACAAGGATGTTAAAGCATAGGGGACTTGAAACATGCTTGAAATTATCTTAGATGTCGGTTTGTTTGGTCGTACGGTTGCGTTGTTCGGTTAATTACGACGAAACTCGAACGGATGCGAAAAACGATCCAAATTACACGACGAATGGAATTTTAGCATTTCAATCACTAAAATAAAATATTTTAATGATTACAAAAATTTTTGGATTTCTGGATATGTTCAGAACGTAAGATATGCGCGAAAATACAAACTTATGCACTTTTTGACGCTTTTAGTCCCTGTTTGACCAAATAAGTTTATTTTTGCACACCGAACCCCTCAAAGCCTATTTCTAAGCTAATTAAAAGGATATTTATGGTTTGTTTAACTTATGATCATGTTCCAGAATGTTCGTTACCATACAAATCGGCATAGTTTCGCAGTTTGTCGCAAATAGTCCCTGCGATCGAATAAACTTGATTTTGCCATACCAAATCCTTCAAAACTTATCTCTAAGTTATGTAAAGGTTATTTAAGGTATGTTAAGCATATGTTGATGTTCCGGAGTGTTTGTTGTATTAATCTGATTACATTTACGCATTGGTTTGCGTATAAGTTTCTAGAAAGCGATTTAGAGTTTGAAATCGAACAAAATCAAAACATGTAAAATGTCAAACATAAATGAATAAACATTGGGGTAAAAATACATTGTTTTATTGATAATTGAACTGTTTAGAGCTAATACAACGATTACAAGCACAGATGTCACAACACCCACCACCATCATCCATTTTCTATCTTTTAAAGTGTGTAGTAGTCTTGGGATCCAAGATCGATCGTAAGAGTTTTTGTCAAACAAAGGCCATGCTTGGATAAGCTCTTACATCACTTGGTGAAGAAAAATCTCTTACGTATTACTTTTTGATTTCCAACCTTTGGCTCCCTTTTATTTAGGTATGTATTAATGAGTTTAATAACTAGTTAACTATATTGAAGGCGAATTTTACTTAATCATTCTTCATGCTTTGTTGATTCACCCATTCATGTCTATACGGTCTATATAAAGCATGTTAACTGCCTGGAAGGGGGTTAGAAGGGTGGTTAGGTAAATTCTTGTCTCGTTCAGTGTATAGATCCTACAAGAACCTGGTTCAAGCTTAGTAAGACTTCACGAGTGGGCAGCCCAATCTGCCTCTGGAGAAGTATAACCGCTTGAATCCCTTATCTATAAACTACTATTAAAACTTTAAACCAAACTTGCGGGACTGTATCCTTCCTCACTCAGACCAATAGGTTGAGGGTAACGCTGCCTAGAAAGGGGCCTACCACTTTTCGCATTAATAACTTACTTAGTTATCTTTCAATAATCTGACCTTGTGGGACTGTATCCCTGTTGACACAGACCAATAGGTTGTGGGTAATGCTGCCTTGAAGGGGGCCTACTACTATAACATAAAGATAATCTCTTAAAATGCCCAAGGTGCGGAAATCACTAAAGGATACGTAAAAGAGGAGTTGGAACCAAGTGATTCCTTCTTGTCTATTTGTTTTTCCTTATATTTTATTTTTATTTTCTAGTTTATCTTTTCTTTTTATAACTTTCAAAACTTTCTATCAAAATTTGATTAGATTAGAATGTTAACGATAAGCCAGTACTAAAAGCTCTTGTGTCCTTGGATGACCTTGGTATCTTGCCGTCACTATACTACGTCCGCGATGGGTGCACTTGCCCTAACGTGTGTACAGTAATAGTATTATATCGTGTTTTAAAAATTTAAAACTTGAATCGTGAGTAAAAAGAGCTTAAAATATATCTAAAAATCATATACACACACGCACACGTCAATCGCTAACAGATTCCTCAGATGTTTGCAAACATTTGAGCAAATCCTATCATCTCATCTAGGCTATACTCAAATACTGATGAAATAAATATTGTTACATTGAGTAAACACTGTCTAAATTATCCTCTGTCCCAGTTGTCCAAACATTTGTCTGGCCTAACATATGTTTGGTCTTCTTCAACAGACCTTGGCTTGATCAGGGCTTTGGTCTTCAACAGATGTTAGTCATCAACAGATGCTTGTACTCTTGAATAGCGATTCCAAGTTTTCATCAGATGTTAGCCATGCTCTTGAATAGATGTACTAAATAGTTGTTCAAGATTCACTATCTTTGGGGAGAGTCTAAGTCAATCTTTTGCTTATTTCTTGATTAGTGGATCATGCTTTGGCTTTTGGATATCATTTGTTCTTTTGTAGGTAGAACAAAACCCCACTTGATTCGTATTTTTCCTACGAGTTTTGGTCAGCCAAAAGATTTAAATGAAATCAAAGGTCAAAGCTGTCTTTCTATGCAGAACAATGCAATTTATTACGGGAGTCATAATTCGGTCAATATTTGGAGTTAATATCCGAAATTTTTTCCATAGATAAACCTAAGAGATTATTAGATGCTCCAGCTGTAAATTTGGTAAACGGAGCAACGAGGATTTTTATATAAATTAAACCGTAAACTGTCATCAGAAGTTAACAGTTTTGACCTTTATGTGTTTCATGATTTTTGGTGATGTTTCTATGCACATTTAGACCTCGAGACAAATACACAAGTTCAACCAGACTAATTAGCACGTCTCATAAAATATTCGTAATTTTTCTCGTCCGGATAGTATTTTAAATAAAATCCATGAAATAACTCGAAAATTGATGTTAAACTGAATTGGCTGAAATGTGGTGTTAATGTTTGATAGTGTATTTAATGGGTTCTATAATGTGTCCTCGCATATTTGAAACATAAGCAAACTTCATTGAACATGTTACATGATATGAGAGGTACAAATGCACATAAACACGCAAACGTGTAATTAAATGACAACGTGTATGCATGGTATGATAGTATACATATCAGGACGTGGTTAACCACAACACTTCGTAGTCACATAATTCTAACCGAGAAAAACTAAGTTGAGTTCATGGCCCCTACTTTCTGTTAAAGTTAATTAAACACAAGGGGAGAAAACATGCGCAACATTACGGTAAAGTAATTTACAGTTTAATTAGAGTTTTTGTTGTATCATTATCGTAAAAAAAGTACAACATTATCACAAGTTAAGTCTTTACATTCTCGTGTCATTAGTATTGGATAGCGAGGAAGTTTTGAGTAGTACTACTGGGTTTAACAAGCCCTACCCGGGTTGGTCGCGCTAACCCGACCGGTCAAGGTCGAATGGGTGTAAAATTTTCCTAACCTTCCACCATTGTCAGTGATAGACATGGTAACAAGGCAAACAACGTATAACACAGGCAGCTTTAGCGTCGATCACTTAGTGACATAATGCATAGACTAGCTACCTACTGATATGACAACAAACTGCTAATAACTACTATTAAACACAAACAGTGAAACAAACATTGTTTGATAAACCTGTGAACTCACTCACCATTGTTGACGCTTTTTCTTGCATGTGTTTCTCAGGTCGCTAAGATATCTCTCAAGGCTTGGTTGCATGCATGGATGTTAAAAACTGTTTTTATTTATTTGCATGGTTTCACTTTATAAACTTGTTGGTTTATTTAGGCATTGTTTTGCGCACAATTTTACTTTACATTTAATTTACGCTTCCGCACTTAATTTAAGGTTTTGAAAACATATTTTATTCATATAGAGGTCAGTCTATATGACTGGTGTCTTAGATCCTGTTTGTCACGTGCCTCGTGATAACTCCCTGCAAGTGGAAATTGTGGATGTGACAGAATTGTTATCATTGGCCTGTGAGCTTAATGAGAAAACCCTAGTTGTAGCCCATTGACGTAGGCCCCCCACTAGGACCGAACCATGTAAATTCTTATGTCGTGTATCGTTTATTATTTTCTTGTCCTGTGTGTTTATATTGATTGTGTGTATGTGTTGGTTCCGTTGCGCCGCTTGATACCTAACATATACATACGTAAGCACCAACAACATGAAGAATTATTTTACGTAAAAGTTGGTGATTTTACATGAGCACTTGTACAAGTGGGTTGATTTTGAATCTTCAACGGGCAACAACCATGGGAGCATAGAGCGAACCATATGGAATCATGTGGATACTTTTTACACTTTGTGAGGCTACAGTTTTTTGTTAAAACAAGAACACATCATTTTACAGCAACATTCCGAAACCATCAATTGTGTGACTTATTCAAAACCACCTAGTTTTGCAAAAGTTTTTGAAATGAAGATTGTTTGAGTCACGGTACATATATGCGAGAATTCAACATATTATATGGTTTTGATTAGGAGAAGTGAAGAAACTATGAAGCCGTTTATATAGAGTTTTTGAAGAATATTTTGATAATGCGATGTGACGAATAAAGGTATGATTGACGAATAGAGATCAAAGAATTGTATTCTTCACGTCATTTGTCCCTTATCAACTACGATGACGTGAACAAATTCTTATGATATGTGCTATTATTCCATTCAATTATTTTGCCTTTGTAAGATCTGAGACACATTTAACTTTTTGATCTTATCACATGACCACTTAAGCCATGTCAAATAAAAACAAAACCAATAACCAAATAGTTACCATGTCAGGTTTCTTCTAGTGAACTCTTCTAAATCACATGACCACTTAAGCCATGTCAATAAGAACAAAACCCGTAACCAAATAGTTACCATGTCAGGTTTCTTTTACTGAACTCTTCAAATGCTAAAGTAGTACATTGTCTTAATCATTAGAGTTATAATTTTGGGTGTAAATGAGTCGAGCCATTCGTTCATTTGTATGATACTCCAAATTCGCTCATTAAAGACTCGAAGTGAGCTAAATTTAGACAATTCTGAGCCTAAAAATAGGCTTGTTTATGGTTCGTTTAGGTTTGTTCCAAACCATTTTTTGATGTTTCAAATTGGTATGCTTGGAATTTGCAGAATTTTGCTTGAGTACCTGGAATTTGGCCGAAATATCACCGAAATTTGGTCAAGATGCCTCAAGGTGTTTTCCCTGCGTCTCACCTCGCCTGATTGCCCATGGCCTAGTTGTCTGCCTGAAGGGCTTTATGCAACATAGGTTTTAACAATAAAAATACATTAAACCCACACGGATTAGGGTGATATATTGCGTGCAATCTCTCTAACATTAGAGTGCAATATAGTCTCTTGCCATTCCTCTTCTATCTGCATTAATTGTTTCAATATGATCATCACATCACGTTTAAATATTCTATATGTTGTAACTATTTACATTTGTTAATTAATATATATATAAACAACGTTTTATTATATGTTATATATATTAAAAAAAGTGTCGTAGCTATATACAAGTATATTAAATTATTAAGGGGTTGTTTAGGATTTATTCTTTATCTCAAGAATAATTTACATCGAGATAGTTGGTAAACGGGCAACAAGCTGCACCGCCACCCCTTTTTGAATAGCAAAACTAAGCCTTTTAAAAACTACGTCCATAGATCTCGGGGTCATAACATTACTATGCATGACCCTTTGAACTCGACTAAGTAGGTCCACAGCCTCTGGCGCCAGAAAACCAAAAGTATCAAAAGCAAATGGGATAAACACGTGCTGGTTATCAAGGCACGCTTTCTCATGCTTGATGACTTTACCCGAAGCAGCCTGACCCACTGTGAAAGCACTACTCCCTAAGCCCACAAGCGGGGAAACCCCTGTTAGATCCACACAGGCGTGTTTTCCTCCAACCCATCCAAAGACCAGAATGTCGGCTGGTCGAAGGGTAGATCTCCCTTCCAACGGGTCTGTTAAGAAATTAACGGGTGCCTCTTTCTTAGCAGAAATACCAGCGCACCTGAATATGTCAAAAAGGACATCCCTAACCAAATCATGTCGGTATTTGAACCCCAGGTGCTCTCTACAATGAACTGCATGCTCACCAAAAGAATCCAAACACGCCTTATGACAAACAGGGCATACCTCATCAACCGGGAATAAAGGAATCATGAGGCGATACTTAAGGATAGTACGGTACTCCACCGGCGACATATGCTGGCCTAACCCATCTATAGGTATAGCAAGAAGAAAATCTTGCGCATGTGGTGCTCGGAGACACTCAAAAACGGCTTTTTGTCAAACGGTCAAGTCAAACTGCACTTCGATTTCGTGGACAATTTTACTAAAAAGAGCACTCGCCAATGCATGTTGGGCTTTAGGGGGGGGGCGGTGTCCTTATTAGTGAAACCGCTGAAGTTAAAGCTTGGAATCATATCACGAAGACAAGCCAAAGCACAAACATAATCAGAATCCATACTGCATATGCCACTGTCTCTTAAGATGTGGTCCTGTAGCACCCACGATTGGGCCCTCGAGGCCACAAAAGCGTAGGATGAAGCCTCCACAGCCGAATACAACCCCAAACCTCCAAACCTAATAGGTAAAGAAGCAAGTCGCCACTGGAGGTCTCCAAAGAAAGGACCTCCACAAACCACCAATTCCTCAATCGCCTCATGCAAACCTTTGTCAAAGAACAACGCTGCATCTTTCATGTGTACAGGTTGGCATGTCCTCAAGCCAAAGAAAAGTTTGGCAATGCCCATACAGGATCGAAGCAAGAGTAGTTCACTCTGCGGGTCACCTAATTTCGGTAGAAGACGCATCAAATCTACTGCCTTAGCAGCTCTTTTCTTTGCCAACCCACTAATAAAGCTTGCATCTCTACTAACAGCCCCCCCCCCCCCCAAGAAGCTTCACCCCCACTAATAGCCTCCCGATGTCTTTAGGAAATAACCCTTCATGAAACTTGCTGCCATCACAAGAAGGCCAAAATAGCTCAGTTTTCTTAATATTAAGATCAAGACCCAATGTTGGACCTGACACCCTAATGATGTCCAACACTCTAGCCACCTCTTCTGAACCTCCAATGACAGTCCCATCATCAAGATACCAAGCATGAAGGAGAAGGTTGCATTTGTCTCTAATCTGATGCACAAGGGGATGCAAAACAAGAGCGAAAAGAAGTGGTCCCAATGGGTCCCCTTGCTGAACTCCCGTGGTAGACCAAATATGCCCATCTCCAAGATACAATCTTGCTGGCTGCCCATATAGAAATTCCACCCACAAAGAAATAGAAGGGCACCTCAACCTGACCTCATGAAGTAAGGCTGATCTATCCACCTAGTTAAAAGCATTAGAAAAATCTACCGTAAGCATTGCAAGAGACCCATCAGTGTGACGTTCACTTAGAACCCTATTGACGCTGTGTAAAATGGCCTCAGCGCCACCCGACAAGCCGACCCCAAACTGAAAATCATTAAGGTACTTGGTCATTTCTTTGCCAACACCCATCATAGCAACCTTGGAAACCAAACGCCTCCATAGAGTACCCACTGCAATAGGTCGAATCCCATTGTCGAGTTTGTTTAGCTCTTAATGAGACTCTTAATGGTTCAACCTCTTACTGGTTCAACACTTAATGGTTCAGACTGTTTGTTTCGCGAGCAGATGTCTGAATGGTTCAGACATTTGCCTCTGAATGGTTAAGACCTCTAATCTGAATTGGTGAGACATTTGTCTCTGAATGGTTAAGCATTATACTCCCTCTTAATGGTTCAGACCTATTACTGGTTCAGCACTTAATAGTTCAGACTGGTTCAACACTTAACCATTTAGAAGTTGTCAAACCGCCCCTAACTAATATAAGACAGATACAGTTTTATTATAGGTTCTAACTCTCTATTGCTCTAATAAGCTTTCCGTTCAAAGTCTTAATGAAAGTTATACTCGTCCTAACTACAATGTCAGAACATTTACAATAGCTTCTTCATTTCACCCTTTTATCTCAAAGTTATAGAGTAAAAAAGGAGTTTCATTCATTTAACATCTATATTAGGTTCACTGTTAAACTCTTTATCTTAAAATATATAGTCTTTATCTTAAAATATATAGTACAGAGTAAATTTAATCTTTATATTCGATATGTCACAATTCATCTCTAAATTAAACAAACATCTAATCGAATAACCAAAATTACATCTTACCTCGCAATCATTTCCTTTGAATCTGATGACGGGGGTAGCCCAATACCAAATAAAATGACTTAAATACATGAATGCTCAAAAGGTTAAAGGGTTCAAGGGTTGAAAACCCGGGAGCTAAGATAAAGCAACACGTGTACAGTAATCGATCATATCTCTGATTACTTCAACAACTCTCCTAGCCGTAAAAGTAAGACAAGTGCACAGAGTGCAGTCTTTTATCCACAGGTCAAAAGGCTTCAACCCCTAAAAGGGTAAGTTCCCCACTGCAAGCATGTTTCACTAGTCAATGGTTTCCTCTTTGAGCGATAACCTTCTCTATATATGTGACACTTCATTTAGTGCTCAAGACATTCTGGATCAGCTGTGATTCCACGTGAATCTATGGTCATTGCTCTTGAGTACTTGTTCCATGCAAGTCACTTTTCATCATATTCAACACACACATTCTTATTGCTCCCACATCCGAGACTGAACACATTTCAGTGGAGGATCCCGAGCAAACAACAAAATCAAACTAGTGAACCTCTCTCCATGTCTTGCAAACGTGGGGGGACCCCATGGCCTGCGTTAGGCAAAACTAAACCGTTCAACCGTTTTGCCTAACCAGCCCATCTACTACCACCGGTCTAATATTTGTTGAATCAACAAGTTGGCGCCCACCGTGGGGCTACGCCACTGATTTTCTTCGAAGGACCAAGTAGTGTAGCTCCATTCTCTTAAAATTACAATGTCGGAAAGTGAGTCTCCGGGAGAGGTAAACCAAGTCCCAAATACCTCTACCCCAAGCACTATCCAAGCTCATGTGGCTATACCAACGTCTTTCTCAACACCGGGGAGCACTCCTACTGGAGCAACATACCCCGAGTTTCTCACTTTCCAAACACCAACTCCGTCCAGATCAGGGGTTCCATCCCCTAACGTCGGTGTCTCTAGCACCCCCTCACGTGTCGACCTTACTCCTGAAGGGGTCGCCAACAATTTCCTAGAATTGAGGTCTCTCCTCAATCAATATGTGAGTAGGGAAAGAGACAAGGGAGTGAGGATCCGTCTGGATTATGACGAACCAGAACCGTCACTATCTCCTGGGCCTCCCATCCCTCCTTTTGCAAACTCAGAACCTACTGCATCCAGGGATGAGGCTGGACCCAGCAATCCTCCTCCAAATCCTAACCCATATCTGTACACGAGGCCAAATCCGACAACGTTTCCTCTCTTTTCTTCCCAACCAGCTGCAACCGATGCTCCACTAGGACACGAGCTGACTTTGGACCAGCTCCTACAATCTCCAGTATCAAGCCTTCCACCCCCAGCAAGTACCACATGGGAACAAGCTCTGTCTGTACTCCCCTTGGCCAGAAGTGCCGTTATGAGCACCCCTTTAGGGGTAAACTGCCCAGTTGCACCAGGAAGCCTCCAAGGCTTCAACCTTATGCCTCAGATGATGGCTCAGATGATGGCGAGCTTCCCATGGCAACACTTCATTAATCAAGTGCTAGCCACTCAAGGGAACAACAACAGCAATAACACGAGTACAAGGGTGGAAGAGGATTTGGCCAAACCCTATAAACCCAGTAATCTTTCATGCTTCTCACAGCAAATAGCCGATTATGATTTTCAAATGAAGATCAAGATGCCATCCCATATCAAGACATATGACGGAACCGAGGATCCCAAAGATCACCTTCAGATCTTCACTGGTGCCGCCAGAATTGAGAAATGGTCAAATGCTGAATGTTGCCTCATGTTCATGCAAACCCTCGCTGGGTCAGCCCGGATATGGTTCAACGATTTACCAGCCAGAAGCGTTCGGAGCTTCGACGATCTGAGCAAAGGGTTTCTAGCCAACTTCTCACAACAAAGGCGGTACGTCAAAGATGCTACAGTAATCTTTCAGATAAAATAGAGGGATGACGAAAGCCTCCGAGAGTTCATAGAAAGGTACAAGAAAGAAGGTCTCACATACGTAGGGGCAGACGAAAAAATGAGAGTGGTCGGTTTTATGAACGCCATTACATCCAAGTATCTCACAAGAGATTTCAACAAATCCCTGCCTAAGACCTTAGAAGAAGCTCTCGAAAGGGCTGAAGCCCACATTAGAGGAGAGGAGGCTGTGGATATTAAAGAGCAAAGGAAAAGGGGATCAAGCTGGAGAGGCAACAGTCCAGCTAGAAAAATGGGAAGTTTTAATCCCTATGACAAACGCCAAAAGGGTTCAGAGCAACGAAAGCCTGAAGGCCGGAACCCCTCCAGCAGGGAAAAAGGCATGAACTTCACACCCCTTACCAAAACCCCTCAAGAAATTCTAGCCACAGAAGAAGTGAAACAAAGCTTCTGACCTCCAAGACCTCTCCCTAAAAGCAAAAGAAACGAAAATTCCACCCAATTTTGTGAATTTCACGAAGAGAAAGGTCACCATACTAATGATTGCTTCCAACTCAAGAAGAGGATTGAAGAGGCCGTCAAGTCAGGGGAGCTTGCCCACTTAGTAAAGGGAGTAAGGGACAAGATGGCCGAGTCGAAGGGGAAGGAAGTCAACATGGTGGATTTTGATGGAAGGGTTCCAAACAAACGACAGCGGTTGGAAGCTTGGGAGCTTCAGTGTGTCTGCTTTCCTCCAACCGAAAAGAACCCACTTTCTGACCCCCTTGTGGTTAAAGCAACTTTGGGAACACTAAAGACAAGCAAAGCATACATAGACACTGGAGCAGCCACCGAAATCATGTTTGAGAAGTTCTTCAACCAATTGAGCAATGAAGAACGTTTGAAGCTTCAACCCTCCGGAACCTCCATAAAAGGTATTGTTGATATACCCCTCAAGCCTATGGGGCAGCTAACTCTTGATGTCCGATTCAGCGAAGGAAAGATGGAGAGAGTACAATCCCTGACTTTTGTGGTCATCAATATACCTTCAAACTATTATGTCATCATAGGAAGTCGGGGCAGTGTGCGTTTTACATGGCTGTTTCTATTGGCCACGGCACGGTCAAGTTTCCTACCAAGAGAGGAATCGCAACCCTTCAACCTGCTCAAGAGGCCTACATGGTTGAAGGAGAGAGCTCTAAAAACGAAGAAGATAAGAAAAGTTTGATCATCAACCCAAAGTATCCTGAACAAAGGATACGGGTTAATCCAAGCCTTTCACAAGAAACTCTCTCGTATCTCGAAAAGTTGTTAGTACATTATAGTGATGTTTTCGCTTGGTGCCTGGAAGACATGACAGGTATCCCTTGAAGCATTGCTGAACATGAGTTGAGAATACCACCCGAAGTCAAGCGCGTTGTTCAGAAGAAACGGAGCCTTGCACCTGAAAGAAGCTTAGCAGCCTGCCAAGAGGTTGAAAAGCTTGTCTCAGCAGGAATTCTCTGAGAAGTAAAGCACCAGTCCTAGGTTGCAAACCCAGTCATGGTCCGAAAGCCCGATAATTCCTGGAGAATGTGCATTGATTTTAAGGACTTAAACAAGGCTTGTCCTAAGGATTGTTACCCGTTGCTAGAAATTGATCTCAAGGTTGATTCCCTCACCGGTTACCCTTTCAAGTGTTTTCACGATGCTTACAAGGGTTACCATCAAACTCTCATGAAGGAAGAAGATGAAGAAAAAACCTCCTTTCATACGGACAAAGGAATCTTTTGTTACCAAAAGATGCCTTTGGCCTAAAAAACGCGGGTGCAACCTACCAACGCCTAGTCGACAAGGCTTTTGCCAGTCAAATTGGTAAAAACATGGAAGCATACGTCGATAATCTGGTCATCAAAAGTAAAACGGAATACCAAATGCTGGATGACATCCAAGAAACCTTCAAGAACCTAAGAAAGGTCAACATGAAACTCAACCCCGAGAAATGTTCATTTGGGTTTCAGGAAGGAAAGTTCCTGGGGCACATCGTTGGAAAACAAAGCATAAAGGCCAATCCAAACAAGGTAAAAGCTGTCCTCGAAACCAAGCCACCACGAAGTAAAAAGGAGGTAGAAAGCTTAAATGGGAAGCTTGCAGCCATGAAGCGTTTCACCTCAAAGTTGGCTGAAAGGTCATTGCCTTTTTTCAAAACGCTCAAGGGATGCTCCGACAAAAAGGATTTCAAGTGGACTGAGGAAGCTGAGGAAGCCTTCAACCAAATGAAGCAACACCTAGCTTCGCTCCCAGACATCGCAGCCCCAGAAACGGGAGAACTAATCTCTGTATACCTTTCAATTGCTGAAGAAGCGATAAGTGCCCCACCATCGAACGAGACAAAGTTCAGGTACCCGTTTATTTCTTCAGCAAAACTCTAAAATTGGCAGAGATCAAGTATCCTCCTTTGGAAAAACTTGCCCTAGCCCTAGTACAAACGACTAGAAGGCTTCGAAGGTATTTCCAAGCACACCCTATACAAGTGGTCACCGACCAACCCATTAAGAGTGTGCTTGAAAAACCGGAAAATTCAGGACGATTAGCCAAATGGGCCATGGAACTAGATGAACACAACATCACCTATGTTCCAAGAAAAGCCATTAAAGCTCAAGTCCTGGCTGATTTTATCGTAGAAGTCCCAAAGCAAACAATCACTGAAGTAAATACAGCTGCCACTGAACCCTCCGACCTTGAAGCCTGGAAGCTTTTTACCGATGGGGCTTCAAGCGTTGAAGGGTCAGGGGTTGGGCTCATCCTAATCAACCCTGAAGGGTTAGAATTCACGTATGCTCTTCGATTTGAATTTTAGACCACCAACAACGAGGCTGAATACGAAGCATTGATAGCCGGCTTGAGGTTAGCAAAGGAAATGAAGGTCAAAAAGCTTCAAGTCTTCACAGACTCGTTGCTGGTGTCAAGTCAAGTGAATGATAGCTACGTTGCCAAGGAGCCCAATATGAAGAGGTACAAAGAAAAATCCAAAGAGCTGATGAACACATTCCAAACATGTACCATCAAGCAAATTCCTAGGTCTCAAAATAAGAAAGCTGATGCCTTGAGTAAACTCGCTTCTCTCACCTTTGCCCATCTCACCAAAAAGGTCCTGGTAGAAGTGTTGAAAACTCTATCGATTGAAGAATTGGAAGTTCAAGACGTAATCACCGAAAAAGGCCCCAATTGGATGACTCTAATTAAAAAATTCCTTAAAAATGGTGAATTACCTGCTGATCAAATAGAGCCCGAAAGGGTTAAAGTCAAGTCTAGACAATACGTGCTGCAAGGTGAAGTCCTCTACAAAAAGGGTTACCTTGCACCCTTGCTAAGATGTGTCGGTCCCAAACAAAGCCAGTATTTGATCAGAGAGGTTCATGAAGGGATATGCGGAGCTCATTTTGGAGCAAGAATGGTGGTTGCTAAACTAATAAACCTTGGGTATTTTTGGCCCTCCATGCACCGAGACACCGCTGAACAACTGAAAAAAAATGTGATTCTTGTCAAATCCATGCAACGGTACCAAATAGCCCCAAGCATGACCTTGTCCCAATATCCTCAGCATGGCCATTTTATAAGTGGGGAATGGATATTGTTGGTCCATTCCCACCAGCTAAAGGTGGAGTGAAGTTCCTACTAGTTGCCATAGATTACTTCACCAAGTGGCCAGAGGTTAAACCACTTGCAAAAATCACAGGGAAACAGGTCATTGACTTCGTTTGGGAAAACATCATTTGTCGCTATGGGTTGCCAGGAGTGCTTGTCACCGATAATGGAAAGCAATTCGCTGAGAAGCCTTTTAGCGTTTGGTGCAAGGAGTTCAGAATAACTCAGGTTTTCAGCTCAGTGGCATATCCACAATCAAATGGACAAGTTGAAAGGATGAATCGAAGCATAGTAGAAGGAATCAAAACAAGATTGGGAAGACACGAAAGCAATTGGCTTGAAGAATTGCCAAGCGTTCTATGGGCTATAAGAACAACCGAAAAAACAAGCCACAAAAGAATACCTTATAGCTTGGTGTTTGGGTCTGAAGCCGTGATTCTAGCTGAAGTAGGAGTTGTAACCCAAAGAACGGTCAACATGGATCCCGAAACAAACAAAAAAGAGACCATGTTGAACTTACAACTCCTAGAGGAAGCACGAGACCAAGCTGTAATTCAAGAAGCCAAGTACAAACAAATGATGGAAGCCTATTACAACAAAAGAGTTAAGCATGAACGCTTCAAACCAGGAGATCTGGTGCTCAGAAACAACGAGGCTAGCAAACAAGAAAACCAAGGAAAGCTTGGCCCAAAATGGGAAGGGCCATATACAATCCTTGAGGCACATAAGGGCGGATCCTATAAGCTAGCCGACTCAGAAGGTAAAAGGCTTCCCAGACATTGGAATGGAAAACCCCTCAAGAGGTTTCATGTCTAATCAAGAAAGATTGGTTTGTATTTCACAAGTTGTATTTCAAGAGTTGTCCTATGATCATCTTTTGTAACACAATATCTCTTGAATGAATGATGATGTTTTATCAAATTTGTCTTTCTATCCTAAAATCAGGCTGAGAACCTAGCAAAAAACTCCATGGCAAGGGCCATGTAAGGGGATGAGCTCCCAGGCCACATTGCTCAATAGGTTCAAGGGTTGAATGAACCTATATAAGGGGTGAGTTCCTAAATCAATACAACTCCATGAGACTTAGAATTGAAAACAAAGTCGTCTCATAGACAGGTCTGAACAGCCTACAACAAATGTTCCTTAAGCCTTAGTAAATTCATCAAAAACAGGCTTACGAACCAAAATCAAACTAAGGAAAATAATAGGATAGGTGCTATGTCTTCTTGTTAAAAATACCAAGGCTAAGTGACTGCAGCACTGAACCCTTTAAGGTATGAAAAACATAAAGACAACACAAACACAACAAAGACAATACCATAAAGAAATAATTCAAGGGGCATTGCAATAACACAAGTAAAAAGGTTGCACACAACCCAAAACTCAAAAATACAAGCCAAGACATCAGGTCACAAAACTAAAGTAGTAACCGGAAGCCTTGAAGGCTTCATGTCACACCCTGGCTTTGCGGAAGCGTGGGTTTTATTTTGGTGTGACTTCTTAATACCATAGCACAATCACAACCATGCTATATGAAAATAAAACCATGATGTTCATCCATTCAACAAGTTTAAAGAGTTACACGACAACATTGTTTAAAAGTCGACACATGAAACGAATTACAACCATGACATAATTAAAAACTTGTTCACGAGACACAACCAAAAGAAATGAATAAAAACGCAGTTTAAGACTTGTGACCCGTCCAGGCAAAGATCACATTTCCTAAACTCGGATGACATCATTATTCCTACGCATCTTGACGAGATTTGCATACCTTGCCAGATCCCCTAGTTTCCTGAAATACATGTAGTTTGAAAAATCAACAAAAAGTTGAGCGAGTTCATGTAAAAGTGAGTATGTATAAACCTTTGTAATATGTCTGTATGTATGAAAATCCCTGGTATGTAGCAATTAAGGAAAAAGAGATCACCATTGGGTTGCAAAGCCAATGATATGTGTGAAGTTATGCAGGAAGACTCAAACCTAGCAGATTTTTGCGTCGGGCTCAAAGTCACCCCATGGTCCGTACAGTGGACTCTGGAGCTGGGCTCGCTACACCCAAATAGATCTACCGCTCTTGACCCTCGGTCCTACAATGAGGATTAATGGCCCCAAGTAATACCTACCCACTCACATGATCTAAGTAGTAAACCCTCCTTAAGCTAACCAAACCATGTATATAAAAGTCTGTAATAATTGTCGCATGTATTTCACCCCCGGAGTATAAAACTGAAAACAGTAAAGAGAAAAGGGGGACATGAACTCACAGAAGTGCGTATCCTGAAATGTAAGTCTCCAACTCAACCTGCTGCGTGACGACCTACACGTACTAATGCCTATTAGACGGATGGCCGTGCCTTGGCTTAGGGTTAACGTTTTTGGAGAAATAGTTAGGTAACTATTCCGTATTCACACTTCTCATTTATTTTATATTTCCTTCCCAAGGATGAGGGTTTCTATACATGTACGCGTTATAATTCCGAAAATATATTTTTAAGTCTCACTTGGAAAATATATTTTAATCACTTGTCTAAAATATCTAAATTCCAAAATATATATATTTTTCCCAAAAATATTATATTTTATTTCATAAGTTTTTCCAAAATAATACTTGTCAAAATATACATATGAGAGTATTTTTCCGAAATATACATAAGTTACATTTTAGAGTTCGCGTTGTAATAACAATACCGGTGTAACTTAAATATTTATTTGTGAGAGCGTTGGTATTATTTTGGAGTTGTAATCTCGTGATATTTTCAAGTTATATTATTTTTACCCTAAAAATAATATAATTTGTTCTCAAAATAAACAACTAATCACACAGGAGTTTTAGTAATAAATATATATTCTAAATATATATTTATCAAATTTTATTTACGAAAATCAACCTCCGGCACTTTAATATTTTTGTAATAAAAATCATGGCGAAGTTTATTTCGAAAATAAAGTTAAAAATATATTTGTAAATACTTGTTAGAAAAATAATTCTAAGTGTTAAAATTCTAGAAAAATTTCGCCAGAGTTTCCTTTGTAAATGGAGGTGTCCACGCTTACTAGCGTATCATTTTCTTTTCAAAATTTACTCAAATAATCATCAACCAACAACATACAATTTTTTATCATCAACTTTGACAAAAATAAACATGAACCATAAACTTGTGAACTTGAAGGTTTGTAAAAATATGTAGTAAATCACTAACATATTTAGTAGGTCTTGTTATATTTAAAGATATGATTAGTTTCTTAAAAAATTTATTTTTAAGGAATTTGAAGTTTCACAACTTCTAGTCAAGATTCACAAAAATATTTTTTTACGAAATTTCCTTGTTACACAAGTGTTCATACACTTGTTTATTTACCAAGAATGCTTTTAGTTCATAAAATAACCGGGTTTTAACAAAACTAGTGTCCTTCACTTGGTTCTTCCGAAAAACCACTTGTAGATCTTTAGATCTACAAGTTCATAACCTTATTTTTCAAGAAAAATTATGTTTATTCAAGTTTCAAGTTCATGGTGGATGGTTTCATCATCTTTCATAGTTCTAACACTAACATCTTACTAGTTCATGTTCTTGAACATGATCTAGCATGTCTAGATGATGATCCATCCAACTTTTACTAACAAAAAACATCAAATAATCATAACTACACAAGTTTTACATGATTTACCCAAATAACTTCTCTTTATCCACCCTTTATCCCTTATGTTCAAGACTTTAGATTATGTTCATTAGTGTTCTTTAACATTTCATCATTCTATCATCTATTAACCACTAAATACAAGAACAACATGAAGTTTTAGAACACTTACTACTAGCACAAGGCTAGGGAAGAAACAAGGCGTAAAAGTGGTGGATAAAAGAAATCTAGGGTGGTCCTTGAACTTCCGAGTGCACCAAGCTTGTTTGTTGATCCTCTTACACCTTTGTATGTATGGAAAAAGGCTAGAACGGAAGTTGATGGTGGTGGTATGGTGGTGATAGGTGGCGGCCGAAAGCAAGGAAGAAGGGAAGGAGATGAGAGCTTGTGTTGTTTGATGAGAGAAGATCAAGACCTTATGTGTTAATTTATAATCCAATTTCACTATTAACCATCATATAATGTGCCCCATTAACCAACAACAATCTTAATTAAATAATCAAAGAAAATGGGAGTGTGGGTCACCCTAAGGTGACCGTCGCATGGGGGGGGGGTATGGGTTGGGTTTCAATCCTTGGTTACTAGTTTAGTTAGGATCTAGTTAGGATTAATTTAAATGTTTAGTGATTTAAGGTGTGTTATATGCTATAAGGGGTGTTAGGGTGTTCGGGGACCCTAACTGGCTCAGAAAAGTATAAACAATGCATTTGGCAATATTTTTGTGTTTCGGGTAAAGTTCGGTTGTTCGGTTGGATATTGATCCGTTAATGTGCTAAATAAAGCTTTAAAGTGTCTTTTATATGGTTTTTAGTGACACATTAAATTCCCAACACTTTGGAAAATATCTAGGACTATTTTGTCAAGTTTTTGCACTTTACTAGCATTGTTAAATGCTGAATTTTGGTATTATAGTGCAGAATTCTGCACTTTAAGTATGTTTTAGGCACTTCCGGGCACTATAACTATCACCTAGTGACGCAGTTTTATGGTTCTCACCTCCCTACACTCCCTACTAGTGTAGTACTTTATTCCCGGCTCATACTGGGCCTCAAAAATATTGTCTGTCTAGGTGCTGGCATTGTCAGCATGTTGTCTGGGTTATCCGCTCACTGTGCTAACTATGCTTTGTGCATCATGGTTGTCACTAAAGTTTGTGTGTAAGTAATAGAGTGACAGTATAAAGTGTGATGCATGAGTATGTATGTATCAGAAATCAGTAAGCAGTTTAATCATAGTTGAAATCAAGCACAGTAATTAAGCACTAATTAAATACTAATTAATTGTACAGATACCTGGATTTGTGAGGTTTGTCACATTCTCCCCCCGTTAAGAAAATTTCGTCCTGAAATTTTAGGCTCTGCTTCTAGTTGCAGGGGTCTTTGGAAATAAATGGGGGTATTTCTCCTTCATGCGATCCTCATGCTCCCACGTGAATTCTGGTCCATGTCTTGCATTCCATCGAACCTTGACGAGTTTGACACTGCTCCTGCGTGTTTTGTTAACTTTCCAACCCGTAACCTCAACGGGTTCTTCGGTAAAGTGGAGTGTGTCGTCGATATGAACTTCGTCCGCAGGAATGATCACTGTCTCTTGTGTTGGACTCTTTTTCAGGTTAGATACGTGAAACGTATCCTGAACGCCATTAAGTTCAGCAGGTAGGTCCAATTTATATGCTACAAGCCCAATCCTTTGCAGGATTCTGAATGGGCCAATGTAACGCGGATTCAACTTCCCACGCTTTCCAAAGCGTGCCACACCCTTCCACGGTGAAACCTTCAAAAAAACCATATCTCCCACCTCAAACTGTAGTGGTTTTCTTCTTTGATTTGCATAGGCTTTCTGTCTGTAGCGAGCCGCCTCAATGCGCTTTCGAATTTGAGAAATCTTGTCTGTTGTCTCTTGGACTATTTCGGGACCAACAAGTTGTCTATCACCCGCATCAGCCCAGCACGGCGGTGATCGACACTTGCGTCCATAAAGAGCTTCAAATGGCGCGGCTCCAATGCTGGTGTGGTAGCTGTTGTTGTATGAAAATTCGACCAATGGTAAATGATTATCCCAGCTACCACCTAGGTCCATTACACATGCTCTCAGCATATCTTCCAATGTCTGAATAGTTCGTTCACTTTGGCCATCAGTTTGTGGATGAAATGTAGTACTTAGATTCAACTGTGAGCCAAAAGCTTCTTGGAAAGACTGCCAAATCCTTGATACAAAGCGTCCATCTCTATCAGAGATAATCGAGAGAGGCACTCCATGGCGTGCAACAATCTCTCGCATGTATATCTCAGCTAGTTTACTAGTGTTGTCCTTCTCCTTGATTGGTAGGAAGTGCGCAGACTTTGTTAGACGGTCTACTATCACCCAGATTGTATCGTGGCCTCTGGGCATCTTTGGCAATTTCGTTATGAAGTCCATTGAGATATGCTCCCACTTCCATTTGGGTATTTCGGGCTGCTGTAAGAGACCTACAGGCTTTTGGTACTCGGCCTTTACTTTGGCGTAGGTTAAACATTTACTAACATATATTGCAACACCGCCTTCCATCCTAGGCCACCAGTAGAAATCCTTGAGGTCTTGGTACATCTTATCCGCACCTGGATGAATTGAGTACTGAGATTTGTGAGCTTCATAAAAAATAACCTTCCTTAAACCACCAAACAGAGGAACCCAAATTCGTTTCGAGAAGCATAAAGTCCCTTCCTCGTTTGGTACCAACTGCTTCTCCATCCCACGGAGATACTCGTCCTCAATATTCCTTTCTTTCAAAGCTTCTCTCTGCGCGGCACGAATGCGCGAAGGGAGGTCAGTCTGGACAATCATTTCCAAAGCCCTAACCCTTATGGGCTTAATCCTTTCTTTTCGACTCAGGGCATCAGCGACCACGTTTGCTTTCCCTGGGTGGTATTTGATCTCGCAATCATAATCATTCAACAGCTCTACCCAGCGCCTCTGTCTCATGTTAAGCTCCTTTTGATCGAATATGTGCTGTAAGCTTTTGTGATCAGTATAAACTGTACATCGCGTACCATACAAATAATGTCGCCAAATCTTCAACTCGAATACCACAGCACCTAGTTCCAAGTCGTGCGTGGTATAGTTTTTCTCGTGAATCTTCAACTGGTATGACGCATATGCTATAACCTTCTGGCGCTGCATCAGCACGCAACCCAAGCCTTGACGCGAGGCGTCACAATATACCACGAAGTCGTCCGTTCCTTTGGGTAGCGATAAGATCGGTGCATCACAAAGCTTGTCTTTCAACAACTGAAACGTTTCTTCTTGCTTGTCAATCCAATCAAACTTTTTGTCTTTCTGTGTGAGCGCGGTTAGAGGTTGAGCGATTTTAGAGAAATCCTCAATGAATCTTCGATAATAACCAGCCAAACCTAAGAACTGTCGAATCTCGGTTGGCGTCTTCGGAGTTTCCCAATTCTTGATCGCCTCGATCTTTGTTGGATCCACATGGATTCCATTTCCATTAACCACATGTCCAAGAAATTGGACTTCACGCAGCCAGAACTCGCGCTTAGAGAACTTAGCGTATAACTTCTCCTTTTTAAATAGCTCTAGAATAGCTCTTAAGTGATGTTCGTGCTCGTCCTTCATCTTCGAGTAGATTAGAATGTCATCAATAAACACGATCACGAACTTGTCGAGGTACGACTTGCAAACTCTATTAATTAAATCCATAAAAACTGCTGGTGCGTTCGTTAACCCAAACGACATGACCAGGAACTCGTAATGTCCATAACGAGTCCTAAAGGCCGTTTTCGGGATACTTTCCTCTTGTATCCTTAGTTGATGATATCCTGATCGAAGGTCGATTTTTGAATAAAAGCTTGAGCCTTGCAGCTGATCAAATAGGTCATCGATTCTCGGCAGGGGATATCTATTCTTGATAGTCAACTTATTGAGCTCGCGGTAGTCTATACACATACGAAAACTACCATCCTTCTTTTTAACGAACAGTACTGGAGCTCCCCAAGGTCAGAAGCTTGGCCTGATAAATCCTTTATCCAATAGCTCCTGGAGTTGTGTCGACAACTCCTGCATCTCTGAAGGCGCAAGTCGGTAAGGTGCCTTAGCCACAGGATCGGCGCCTGGGACTAAGTCAACGTGGAACTCGACTTGTCTTTGCGGCGGTAATCCTTGCAAGTCTTCTGGAAAGACTACAGGATATTCTTTTACTACTGGGATGTCTTCGATCTTTGGTTCAGCGGCTTCTTTATCCACGATGTGTGCCAAGAAGGCAACACATCCCTTCTGTAAACACTTTCTAGCTTTCAGGCAGCTAATGATTCTCAGAGGTGTATCGCACTTTTCTCCATGAACTACGATCGTCTCTCCATCTTCTATTGGGATGCGGATGGTCTTTTCAGGATAAACAATCTCGGCCTTGTTGCTCGATAACCAGTCCATCCCTACCACCACGTCAAAACTTCCCAATTCGACGGGTAGTAGATCCAAAGTGAACTCGCGCTCTCCCAGCTCAATCACACATCCTCTGATGACTTCGCCCGTTTCAACTAGTTTCCCATTCGCCAACTCAATCGAGTACGGAACGTCTAACTTACTAGGTGTCAACCCAAGTATATTCTTAAATTCAAATGATACAAAACTATAATCGGCACCAGTATCAAACAAAATAGATGCAAAGCGTTGGTTTACAGGGAACGTACCAGTGACTACGTTTGGATCCTGGCGCGCTTCCTTTGCGCCGATGTTAAAGACTCTTCCCCGTGCTTGGTTCAGTTTTGGGCATTCCCTCTTAAAATGCCCAACATCTCCACAATTGAAGCATCCTGGCCCTCGGCCATTCCCATTTCCATTCCCGCCCCGATTTCCGTCTGCTCCCCGGTTACCAGCTTGATTTGCAACATTTCCTCGGTTTCCATTTCCTCCATTATTTCCTTGCGGGCGGTTCCCATTACCCCTGCGGTTGTTGTTATTAAAACCCCTTTGGCCACCCTTGCATGAACCAACCCAGTATGTATACTTTGTGTGGCCGCTCTTTCCACACGATTCACATTTCTTCAATCCGCACGGGCCAGAATGATGGCGCTGGCACGTATCACACTTGGGCAGAGTGCCCATATAACCTCTTCCTTTATTTTCGACACCGGTTGTAGCTCTTGCCGGTGTGCTCGACTCTCCCTTCTTGCTTACATGGCTGGTTCCTTGCTTGAAGTTTGAAAATTTTCGCTTGTTTTCCCCAGACGACTCCACGTTAGTCTCTTTCTTCTTCTGTTCAGTACCCGAAAACTTGTTCAACCGAATTGCCTCCTCAGTAAGCGCCACACTAAGATCAATTGCTTCTGTAATCGTCACAGGCTTGGACGTGGTAACCATACTCATTATCTGGGGTGCCAATCCCCAGATAAATCTCTCAACACGTTTAAACTCGGGTGTGACCATGTACGGCACTACGTGAGATAAATCATGAAATCTCTGAACTTACTCTGCAATCTTAGGACCATCCATTCTTAGATGCCAGAACTCAGTTTCTAGCCTCTGTATTTCAACATGCGAGCAGTACTTCTTTCTCATTAGTTCTTTCAACTCGGTCCAGGTTAACGCATAAGCAGCAGCTTCTCCTAACGTCTGCACTTGCAGATTCCACCACGATAGGGCTCCATCCAGAAACAGCCCTGAGATGTAGGTTACTTGTTGCTCGGGAGCGCATTTGCTCATTCTTAAGACAGAGTCTGTCTTTTCAGCCCACCTAACAAACGCAACGGCACCTCATGTGCCATCGAAATTCACGGGCTTACAGTCGAGAAACTGCTTGTAGGCGCACCCTGCACATACATTAAAATTTACAGATGGTATTAGCGGACGTGCTATAAATATCCAAATGTATGGTAATATGTCTCAAGCTACTTGACATTACCATGGGGTGGATTGTTGTTGCCGTTGTTGTTGTTGTTATTCGAAGTGTTCCTGCTCGTTTCTGTTTGGGATGCTGCGTACTGCGCTATAGCTGCAGCAATGATTCCTTGAAGTTCCGCCTCGTTAGTAGGCATGCGTACATCGCGTCTTGGAGGCATCTTCTAAAAGATGATCATGTAGGTCAGGTCATAGTAAGTATAATATGCATACGTACTAACATTCATCAATCACGTAACATCACATGTTATAACATAAAACATATAACTCAACCAAACATGTAGTGAGAATGTTGCCATTGAGCCTTCATTAATCACAACCACAATACTGTTTTTACAAGTTTTATAGTACACCATTCATCCAAATGATACCAATGGGTCACATCACCCTCAAAAATACAAGTCAAGCTACAACTATCATATACAAAAGTGTGATCACTCAACAGTCTTCGTAAGCTGGCTCAATAGCGACCTTCTCACCAAAAGATCGACCTGCGTAAAACCAAAAATATGCCTATGCTGATGGCGGTGGAGGAGGAGGAGGAGGGAAATGAGAGAAAAGTAAACGACGCATGTGTAACCAGTCCTCCTCTAAGGCACGAAAGGCACGCAGCAAATATGCTATCTGCTGCTCAGAAGTCCAAAAGCGAGCGTCTGAATCGGGGGAAAGTGGACGAGGAGTGTGTGGTGCTGCAAATGGGGTCTGACAATGACAAGATCGACGTGGAGCTCTCTCCAAATCCTGAATACGACGCGTCAATGCATCCTGGTGTATCATCAAGGAAGTAAGGATGTCCTCCGCGGAGTACCCAACATGGTACGGGTGGTACGGATCAGACAGTGGCATGATAGGGGGCGTAGTCCATAAAAATGTCTCGCTAGATGGAATGAAAGATGGTGCAGTAGGTGGTGTAACATGAGGAAACTGAGGTGTGAACGGTAAGGATGATGGCAGCACGGGTGGAACAAAAGTAGGATGAGTAATCTGTGGTGTAAGCTGGCTGCCTCCTGACATAAAAGGAGCGTGACCAAAAGGCTGTCGCGATGAACCCTCCCCAGGACGTGGCGGTTGTATGTCCTGGAGAAAGGTAATCGAAAGATCGTAATGATGGACATCGGTCGTGTGTGGGTGGGATAGTGGAATATCAGTGGGTACGGAAACAGGTACTACTGGAGGTGTAACAGGTAACACAAATGGTGGGTAATCGTCATCATCATCGATCCACCCGTTACGGGTGTCAGCGTAACATGGATCTATATGAGTAGCAAAAGGTGCACGGTCAAACAGTACCGGCACGGGATCAGGAAACGGTGCATCAACAACAGGATCATCTATCAAGAGTGGAGCAACAACGAGAAGATCAGCAACAGGTATATCAACAACATGAGGTGCAACAGCTGGTGCATCATCATGGACAGGGTCATGCTCTAATGCGGGATCAGGAGCAACTACAGGCTCTGGGACCACAGCAGTCTCCGGGTCAACAAGATCCATATCAAAATCAGCAGGGATGTCAAGCAAAGGATCAATAGGATCTACGGGTGCCTCTAGGGGCTGATCCATGTGAATAAACTCAATATCATGCTCAGGATCGAAATCAGGGGGAAAGATCGGCTCAAAAGCGTCATCGACCTCGTGGTCGAGCTCGAACTCGTGCGATGGACCGGGTGCAGCTGACATCGCCATGTCAGGGTTAGAAGAGTGAGACTGCACACCATGGTCGTGCAAAGATGCAGATGCCACAGACTCCAATGATTCTGGGACAGGTGAACCAACAGGAAGCTCCTCTACAGGGGCCTCAGCTATGGGAAGAATAACGTCAGCACCAATAGGGGCCCCGCCCTCATAGTCAGCCTCAGGCGGATCCTCCTCAAATAGATCGATGTGGTCATCAGAAACGACAGCGAGTGGCATATCTATTACTGGGAAAACAGCAAGTGGTACGGGAGCAGGGATCACCGCAAGTGGTAAATCCCCCGTAGGAATGCCATCAGCAGGCTCAACTCCGACGTCAGGCAGCGCGAACGGCTGGAAATCATCGTCGTCTGTGCTGGTGGTGTCTGATGTGTAGACCTCTCGCTCTGACGGAATCTCGTCATCCGACACGATCGCCATGGGGTCTAGTGTGTCCGATACTCCTAGTGATCATAGTCTAGACTCGAGATATAAATTTTGAAAAAGTGTATTTGTGCCTTTTATTTGTAAAAATGTTTTGTATTCTGGATCTGGACATTTTAGTGTATGCAATGTAAAAAAGTTTTCGTGAGAGCCCTAGTGATCATAGTCTAGATTCGAGAAAGAATCCTATTTCGCTATGATCGATGCTCTGATACCAAGCTGTCACACCCTGGCTTTGCGGAAGCGTGGGTTTTATTTTGGTGTGACTTCTTAATACCATAGCACAATCACAACCATGCTATATGAAAATAAAACCATGATGTTCATCCATTCAACAAGTTTAAAAAGTTACACGACAACATTGTTTAAAAGTCGACACATGAAACGAATTACAACCATGACATAATTAAAAACTTGTTCACGAGACACAACCAAAAGACATGAATAAAAACGCAGTTTAAGACTTGTGACCCGTCCAGGCAAAGATCACATTTCCTAAACTCGGATGACATCATTATTCCAACACAGCTTGACGAGATTTGCATACCTTGCCAGATCCCCTAGTTTCCTGAAATACATGTAGTTTGAAAAATCAACAAAAAGTTGAGCGAGTTCATGTAAAAGTGAGTATGTATAAACCTTTGTAATATGTCTGTATGTATGAAAATCCCTGGTATGTAGCAATTAAGGAAAAAGAGATCACCATTGGGTTGCAAAGCCAATGATATGTGTGAAGTGATGCAGGAAGACTCAAACCTAGCAGATTTTTACGTCGGGCTCAAAGTCACCCCATGGTCCGTACAGTGGACTCTGGAGCTGGGCTCGCTACACCCAAATAGATCTACCGCTCTTGACCCTCGGTCCTACAATGAGGATTAATGGCCCCAAGTAATACCTACCCACTTACATGATCTAAGTAGTAAACCCTCCTTAAGCTAACCATACCATGTATATAAAAGTCTTTAATAATTGTTGCATGTATTTCACCCCCGGAGTATAAAACTGAAAACAGTAAAGAGAAAAGGGGGACATGAACTCACAGAAGTGCGTATCCTGAAATGTAAGTCTCCAACTCAACCTGCTGTGTGACGACCTACACGTACTAATACCTATTAGACGGATGGCCGTGCCTTGGATTAGGGTTAACGTTTTTGGAGAAATAGTTAGGTAACTATTCCGTATTCACACTTCTCATTTATTTTATATTTCCTTCCCAAGGATGGGGGTTTCTATACATGTACGCGTTATAATTCCGAAAATATATTTTTAAGTCTCACTTGGAAAATATATTTTAATCACTTGTCTAAAACATCTAAATTCCAAAATATATATATATATATTTCCCAAAAATATTATATTTTATTTCATAAGTTTTTCCAAAATAATACTTGTCAAAATATACATATGAGAGTATTTTTCCGAAATATACATAAGTTACATTTTGGAGTTCGCGTTGTAATAACAATACTGGTGTAACTTAAATATTTATTTGTGAGAGCGTTGGTATTATTTTGGAGTTGTAATCTCGTGATATTTTCAAGTTATATTATTTTTACCCTAAAAATAATATAATTAGTTCTCAAAATAAACAACTAATCACACAGGAGTTTTAGTAATAAATATATATTCTAAATATATATTTATCAAATTTTATTTACGAAAATCAACCTCCGGCACTTTAATATTTTTGTAATAAAAATCATGGCGAAGTTTATTTCGAAAATAAAGTTAAAAATATATTTGTAAATACTTGTTAGAAAAATAATTCTAAGTGTTAAAATTCTAGAAAAATTTCGCCAGAGTTTCCTTTGTAAATGAAGGTGTCCACGCTTACTAGCGTATCATTTTCTTTTCAAAATTTACTCAAATAATCGTCAACCAACAACATACAATTTTTGATCATCAACTTTGACAAAAATAAACATGAACCATAAACTTGTGAACTTGAAGGTTTGTAAAAATATGTAGTAAATCACTAACATATTTAGTAGGTCTTGTTATATTTAAAGATATGATTAGTTTCTTAAAAAAATTATTTTTAAGGAATTTGAAGTTTCACAACTTCTAGTTAAGATTCACAAAAATATTTCTTTACGAAATTTCCTTGTTACACAAGTGTTCATACACTTGTTTATTTACCAAGAATGCTTTTAGTTCATAAAATAACCGGGTTTTAACAAAACTAGTGTCCTTCACTTGGTTCTTCCGAAAAACCACTTGTAGATCTTTAGATCTACAAGTTCATAACCTTATTTTTCAAGAAAAATTATGTTTATTCAAGTTTCAAGTTCATGGTGGATGGTTTCATCATCTTTCATAGTTCTAACACTAACATCTTACTAGTTCATGTTCTTGAACATGATCTAGCATGTCTAGATGATGATCCATCCAACTTTTACTAACAAACAACATCAAATAATCATAACTACACAAGTTTTACATGATTTACCCAAATAACTTCTCTTTATCCACCCTTTATCCCTTATGTTCAAGACTTTAGATTATGTTCATTAGTGTTCTTTAACATTTCATCATTCTATCATCTATTAACCACTAAATACAAGAACAACATGAAGTTTTAGAACACTTACTACTAGCACAAGGCTAGGGAAGAAACAAGGCGTAAAAGTGGTGGATAAAAGAAATCTAGGGTGGTCCTTGAACTTCCGAGTGCACCAAGCTTGTTTGTTGATCCTCTTACACCTTTGTATGTATGGAAAATGGCTAGAACGGAAGTTGATGGTGGTGGTATGGTGGTGATAGGTGGTGGCCGAAAGCAAGGAAGAAGGGAAGGAGATGAGAGCTTGTGTTGTTTGATGAGAGAAGATCAAGACCTTATGTGTTAATTTATAATCCAATTTCATTATTAACCATCATATAATGTGCCCCATTAACCAACAACAATCTTAATTAAATAATCAAAGAAAATGGGAGTGTGGGTCACCCTAAGGTGACCGTCGCATGGGGGGGTATGGGTTGGGTTTCAATCCTTGGTTACTAGTTTAGTTAGGATCTAGTTAGGATTAATTTAAATGTTTAGTGATTTAAGGTGTGTTATATGATATAAGGGGTGTTAGGGTGTTCGGGGACCCTAACTGGCTCAGAAAAGTATAAACAATGCATTTGGCAATATTTTTGTGTTCCGGGTAATGTTCGGTTGTTCGGTTGGATATTGATCCGTTAATGTGCTAAATAAAGCTTTAAAGTGTCTTTTATATGGTTTTTAGTGACACATTAAATTCCCAACACTTTGTAAAATATCTAGGACTATTTTGTCAAGTTTTTGCACTTTACTAGCATTGTTAAATGCTGAATTTTGGTATTATAGTGCAGAATTCTGCACTTTAAGTATGTTTTAGGCATTTCCGGGCACTATAACTATCACCTAGTGACGCAGTTTTATGGTTCTCACCTCCCTACACTCCCTACTAGTGTAGTACTTTATTCCCGGCTCATATTGGGCCTAAAAAATATTGTATTTCTAGGTGCTGGCATTGTCAGCATGTTGTCTGGGTTATCCGCTCACTGTGCTAACTGTGCTTTGTGCATCATGGTTGTCACTAAAGTTTGTGTGTAAGTAATAGAGTGACAGTATAAAGTGTTATGCATGAGTATGTATGTATCAGAAATCAGTAAGCAGTTTAATCACAGTTGAAATCAAGCACAGTAATTAAGCACTAATTAAATACTAATTAATTGTACGGATACCTGGATTTGTGAGGGTTGTCACACTTCAAGCTATATACATTTAAACAGCCAGAAGCCTTGAAGGCTTGAAGGCAACCGAGCCGCCTTACCAAACAGGCACAAGCACAAAAACATAACACAAGACAAGTAATAGAAGCTTAGTAACATAATAAAGGAAGCTTTAAAGTGCTTCCAAACATCCAAGTTAGAGCAAGCCTTAGTGGCTTGTAAACCTAAGAAATTGTTTAAACGGCCACCAAGGCAAAACCATAAAACGGAAACCTTAAGGGTTTTCTGCCAAAACCTAAAAGTGTTTAATAACATTATATAACATTGTCTAGAAAGATGCTCAGAAAGGTACGAATAAGCCTTAAAAGTTGTCACTTTGCATCACTTACCACAGGCTTTGATGCACCGGCTTCATCACCCTTCGCTTTCTTGGCTTTTTTTTCTTTTTCTTACCTTCCTCAACCGCCGTCCCCGAAGCTTCAAGGCTTGGATCCTTTGAAGATTCCTCAGCATGAGAAGGAGTATCCTCACTATCCCCCGAGTAAGAACGCTTCCTTGTCAAAGAACCAAGCACTTCTTTACAGACAACCTCATCAAGCCCGCGTGGCTTCAAATCCTGCAAAACAGATATAGGCTTGCCAAAACACTTCGAAACCTCACCAACATAGGGATAAGTCAAGCGCTCCATCTCAGGGACGGAATCTTGAAAGACCTTGAGAGCTTCGGGCCGATAAAGGGTCACCAGACTGACAAGCCTTGTAACCAGCAACATAACCCTGATGCTTCCCATGCTCCAAAAACTTACCATACACACCACCCAGAACACTATTAAATTCGGCCGAACGCAGAAGATAAGTGACGACTTGTCCGAACACGTGTTCAACCAACCATTTGTTGTCATCAGAAAATTGAACCCTCGAAGCCTCCAAGGCTCCCACCTGTTTCTTCAGCTCACCAACCTCTATCTCATGTTCTTGGGTTAACTCCTCAACCTTCTTAGACAAAGTTTCCGCCTTTTTCACCAAACCTTCATTCTCCTTCTTCAAAGTACTCATAGTTATAACAACTCTCCTGAATATTTTTCGACACCCTAATATATTTTAAAATACCCCTATATGTCTTAAAATACACCCCGTATGTGAAAACCGAGCCCAAAATATGAAATACCATTAAAAGTAATTAAAAAATAAAATTTTAGGGGCGCTCGCGGGCCGCGTAGCCCTTGGCTACATATTACGTGGGCCGCGACAGCTCTAGGGTCAGGCGAGCCCCGGTGTTGACACGTGTCATAACGCGTGTTGAACCTAGTCGTGACCCGGATCACCTACGGTCTAAACCCCCTATTACGCGGGCCACGTAGGCCTTAGCCTAACCTTACGCGGGGCGTGAGGAAATCAGATTTTAGCTCAATATAAGAAGGCATCGGGATTTCATTTTCCGTCGCTCATTTCTTTTCTTTCTTAACGAATTTCTGAGAAGTAGGCATAATATTCGGGTATTATATACCCCTAATTAACGAAGTTCTGCTCCGTTGTAAGTATTATAACCCCAGTTACGTATTAGATACGCTGCCCGATTGATCCAGGGTTCCGTAACGACTGTCGTGGTTCTGCCCGACGTAGTTGTTGGAATGCCGTCTCGGGGAGGGTATCGTTAATATAAATAAAAGGGTTATTATACTAACATATGTACATTTGTGTAAATTATAGATTAACACCAGCAAACCCTTAAACGAAATCTAAAACAACAATGTGAGTTTATCCTCTTTTTGTAAACCTTTTGTGAACTGTTTTACAAAACCTTAAATGCTTTACAATATGATTAAGCAGTGATTGAGTCTTTATAGTTCTTCAATTACTGCCGGTATGTTGGGGTTTTGTATACAAAATGTGGAACACGTTACAATTGGACAACGAGTTAGCCAATGTGTAATATGACCCACCAGTCAGGATTGACAGTACTGAATGAGTAATTGTGTAGAAATAAACAATGTGATCGCTCTCAATACTGTATCAGTTGGTAAAATGTTTCTTGATTAAACTTGGATTCACTCACTAGTATTTCCCACTGACAAATGTTTTTTAAAACGCGTTTCAGGTAACACAATGTGAAAGCCAATTAGGAAAAAGCCAGCTGGAGAGCACTGACGGTTTGGAAAAAATGTGGCTATAAAAGTTACCTAAAAGACGATGTTTTAAATTCAATAAAATAGGGTTTATCCCTATGTTGTAATAAGAAACTTGGGTTTTACCCATGTGGTTATTAATATAAAATATGGTGGTTTTACTCTGATAAACATTACCTAACTACGGTCCTGATGAATTTTCATTGCCAAATTAATAAACAAAATGATACCACCACAACTGATGTTCGCGGCCGCCCGTTCCCGGGACAGATAAGGGGGCTGGGGTTGCGACAGAAGGTGGTATCAGAGCTAGCCACTGATTCAGTCACAGGAGTGTTCTGCTGACATAAATATATTATCCAAATTGTTAGGAAATAAATTTTGAAAATACGTGAATCTCTGTATTTTATTGTTATGTGTTATTTGACTATTTGTTAGTTTACAGTATGAGTGATCAAGGACCCTCAGACGTGTATCGTCAGTTGTCCGATTCACCTAGGAGTGAAGGTATCTCTTCCCAGCCTACCCTCTTTGGGTATTCCGCTGATCAGGAAGAAGGAATGTTTGCTATTAAAGCTCAGTCTGAAGAGCCATTCCCTCAGAAAAAAAGAGGATAGTTCAGTAAGGGAGCATTTGAGCGTAGAAAGAGAATGTGAAAGTTGCAACAGCAAAGAGTCCTAGCAGCTGCTAAGTGAAAGTCAGATGCCCATACACAGGAAATGCTTAATAGGAGCTTAGCCAATTTCCATATCCTAGCAACAACTGCTGCCGACCCAAGTCTGGAACAACTAGTAGCCCCACAACCCTTACCTTTAATTCCCACTCAGCCGATGGAGGTAGAAATGCATGATTTCAACCCTGAGGAGATACCTAGGATACCAGCCCCTTAATCCCTTAGACCCAAATTATGATCCATGGTTTGATGATCTTAGGGATTATGTGCCACGCTACCATCTAAACGACAAAACCTTGCCAAACATAGCAGCGTATCCAGGTCTGGACCCTCTAGATCCCTATTATGACAACGAGGAATACATTAGGGAAATTTTAGAGAATCCGTACCCTCAGGAGAATCCCATGCCACAGTACCCAGATCCAGTACCAGCACCTGCACCCCCAATGAGTGAAGAGAATTTGCAAGAACTCTGAACTTTCGGAGAAGAAATCTTAGAGAGTAGTGAGAGGATGATGTATGTAGGAGAACAACTCGTCTGGAAATATGACGAGCGTCAGATGGATTTCAGGAGAAATCCATATCCATGAAGATGATAGTGGAGGTGGTAATAATAATAATAATATAATAATATATAATATGTTTGTAGGAAAAAAAATCTATATATATGTAATAATAATAATATATTGTAGTATAGACCACTTTGTGGTTAGTGATGCATAGTGTTGTAATTTTTAAATTCCTGTTTTAGTGTGTATTTGACAAAAAGAGTAAAGTCGCAATGCTCGACGTTTTTGACCAAAATGTGTATTATGTGGTTGTTACTTAAACTATTAATTATTTTGTGATATTAACAATTGGTAAATGTTTAAATTCAGATGGTCGACGAAGTGAATCAAGAAAATCTGAATAACGATAACCAGAGTAACAATAACCCGGGTAACGAAAATCTAAACAACAATAATGGAAACCAAGTGGATTACAGTGCCATCCAACACATAGTGGCACAAGGAATAATAGATGCAATGCCATATATTCTTCAAACGGTTAGGGAAGCAGAAAATAAGAGTAGACATGATAGCAAGCGACCCTCTGAACCTGCAAACAGCGTAAACAATGGACCCGTACTTCAAATGCCCATCCCCAAAAGAAGAAGAACCGTGTCTTACGGTTGGTCTTACAAAGAATTCTGGTCTTGTAAACCAATGGAATTCTCGGGCAACGAACGGGCCATTGTAACTCTACGTTGGATAGAAAAGACTGAGGCAGTCTTAAGAATAAGCAAGGATGCAGAAGAAGATAAGATAATGTTTGCTTCTAATCTATTTAAGAATTCAGCACTAGAATGGTGGAACACTATCCTTCAGTCTAGAGGAAGTGATAGAATTTACAATATGGAATGGGAGGAGTTTAAAAACATGGTAGAAAGGAAATTCTGCCCTCCTAATGAAAAAGAACAGATCGCAAACAAGTTCTTAAACCTTAGAATGACTGGTGTAGATAGTAAGGGGTATACTAAGTTATTCTTTGAATATGCTAGAATAGTGTCAACCCTTGCTTCACCGATAATGGAAAGCAATTCGCTGAGAAGCCTTTTAGCGTTTGGTGCAAGGAGTTCAGAATAACTCAGGTTTTCAGCTAAGTGGCATATCCACAATAAAACGGTGAAGTTGAAAGGATGAAACGAAGCATAGTAGAAGGAATCAAAACACGATTGGGAAGGCACGAAAGCAATTGGCTTCAAGAATTGTCAAGCGTTCTATGGGCTATAAGAACAACCCAAAAAACAAGCCACAAAAGAATACCTTATAGCTTGGTGTTTGGGTCTGAAGCCGTGATTCTAGCTGAAGTAGGAGTTGTAACCCAAAGAACGGTCAACATGGATCCCGAAACAAACAAAAAAGAGACCATGTTGAACTTACAACTCCTAGAGGAAGCACGAGACCAAGCTGCAATTCAAGAAGCCAAGTACAAACAAATGATGGAAGCCTATTACAACAAAAGAGTTAAGCATGAACGCTTCAAACCAGGAGATCTGGTGCTCAGAAACAACGAGGCTAGCAAACAAGAAAACCAAGGAAAGCTTGGCCCAAAATGGGAAGGGCCATATACAATCCTTGTGGCACATAAGGGCGGATCCAATAAGCTAGCCGACTCAGAAGGTAAAAGGCTTCCCAGACATTGGAATGGAAAAACCCTCAAGAGGTTTCATGTCTAATCAAGAAAGATTGGTTTGTATTTCACAAGTTGTATTTCAAGAGTTGTCCTATGATCACCTTTTGTAACACAATATCTCTTGAATGAATGATGATGTTTTATCAAATTTGTCTTTCTATCCTAAAATCAGGTTGAGAACCTAGCAAAAACTCCATGGCAAGGGCCATGTAAGGGGATGAGCTCCCAGGCCACATTGCTCAATAGGTTCAAGGGTTGAATGAACCTATATAAGGGGTGAGTTCCTAAATCAATACAACTCCATGAGACTTAGAATTGAAAACAAAGTCGTCTCATAGAAAGGTCTGAACAGCCTACAAAAAATGTTCCTTAAGCCTTAGTAAATTCATCAAAAACAGGCTTACGAACCAAAATCAAACTAAGGAAAATAATAGGATAGGTGCTATGTCTTCTTGTTAAAAATACCAAGGCTAAGTGACTGCAGCACTGAACCCTTTAAGGTATGAAAAACATAAAGACAACACAAACACAACAAAGACAATACCATAAAGAAATAATTCAAGGGGCATTGCAATAACACAAGTAAAAAGGTTACACACAACCCAAAACTCAAAAATACAAGCCAAGACATCAGGTCACAAAACTAAAGTAGTAACCGGAAGCCTTGAAGGCTTCAAGCTATATACATTTAAACAGCCAGAAGCCTTGAAGGCTTGAAGCCAACTGAGCCGCCTTAACAAACAGGCACAAGCACAAAAACATAACACAAGACAAGTAATAGAAGCTTAGTAACATAATAAAGGAAGCTTTAAAGTGCTTCCAAACATCCAAGTTAGAGCAAGCCTTAGTGGCTTGCAAACCTAAGAAATTGTTTAAACGGCCACCAAGGCCAAACCATAAAACGAAAACCTTAAGGGTTTTCCCCCAAAACCTAAAAGTGTTTAATAACATTATATAACATTGTCTAGAAAGATGCTCAGAAAGATACGAATAAGCCTTAAAAGTTGTCACTTTGCATCACTTACCACAGGCTTTGATGCACCAGCTTCATCACCCTTCGCTTTCTTGGCTTTTTTTCTTTTTCTTACCTTCCTCAACCGCCGTCCCCGAAGCTTCAAGGCTTGGATCCTTTGAAGTTTCCTCAGCATGAGAAGGAGTATCCTCACTATCCCCCGAGTAAGAACGCTTCCTTGTCAAAGAACCAAGCACTTCTTTACAGACAACCTCATCAAGCCCGCGTGGCTTCAAATCCTGCAAAACAGATATAGGCTTGCCAAAACACTTCGAAACCTCACCAACATAGGGATGAGTCAAGCGCTCCATCTCAGGGACGGAATCTTGAAAGACCTTGAGAGCCTCGGGCCGATAAAGGGAAGACTTTTCTAAAGGGTCACCAGACTGACAAGCCTTGTAACCAGCAACATAACCCTGATGCTTCCAATGCTCCAAAAGCTTACCATACACACCACCCAGAACACTATTAAATTCGGCCGAATGTAGAAGATAAATGACGACTTGTTGGAACCCGTGTTCAACCAACCATTTGTTGTCATCAGAAAATTGAACCCTCGAAGCCTCCAAGGCTCCCACCTGTTTCTTCAGCTCACCAACCTCTATCTCATATTCTTGGGTTAACTCCTCAACCTTCTTAGACAAAGTTTTCGCCTTTTTCACCAAACTTTCATTCTCCTTCTTCAAAGAACTCATAGTTATAACAACCCTCCTGAATATTTTTCGACACCCTAATATATTTTAAAATACCCCTATATGTCTTAAAATACACCCCGTATGTGAAAACCGAGCCCAAAATATGAAATACCATTAAAAGTAATTAAACAACAAAATTTTTGGGGCGCTCGCGGGCCGCGTAGCCCTTGGCTACATATTACGCGGGCCGCGACAGCTCTAGGGTCAGGCGAGCCCCGGTGTTGACACGTGTCATAACGCGTGTTGAACCTAGTCGTGACCCGGATCACCTACGGTCTAAACCCCCTATTACGCGGGCCGCGTAGGCCTTAGCCTAACCTTACGCGGGCCGCGAGGACATCGGATTTTAAACCTATATAAGAAGGCATCGGGATTTCGTTTTCCGTCTCTCATTTCTTTTCTTTCTTAACGAATTTCTGAGAAGTAGGCATAATATTCAGGTATTATATACCCCTAATTAACGAAGTTCTGCTCCGTTGTAAGTATTATAACTCCAGTTACGTATTAGATACGCTGCCCGATTGATCCAGGGTTCCGTAACGACTGTCGTGGTTCTGCCCGACATAGTTGTTGGAATGCCGTCTCGGGGAGGGTATCGTTAATATAAATAAAGGGTTATTATACTAACATATGTACATTTGTGTAAATTATAAATTAACACCAGCAAACCCTTAAACGAAGTCTAAAACAGCAATGTGAGTTTATCCTCTTTTTGTAAACCTTTTGTGAACTGTTTTACAAAACCCTAAATGCTTTACAATATGATTAAGCAGTGATTGAGTCTTTATATTTCTTCAATTACTGCCGGTATGTTGGGGTTTTGTATACAAAATGTGGAACACGTTACAATTGGACAACGAGTTAGTTAATGTGTAATATGACCCACCAGTCAGGATTGACAGTACTGAATGAGTAATTGTGTAGAAATAAACAATGTGATCGCTCTCAATACTGTGTTAATTGGTAAAATGTTTCTTGATTAAACTGGGATTCACTCACCAGTATTTCCCACTGACAAATGTTTTTTAAAACACGTTTCAGGTAACACAATGTGAAAGCCAATTAGGAAAAAGCCAGCTGGAGAGCACTGACGGCTTGGAAAAAATGTGGCTATAAAAGTTACCTAAAAGACGATGTTTTAAATTCAATAAAATAGGGTTTATCCCTATGTTGTAATAAGAAACTTGGGTTTTACCCGTGTGGTTATTAATATACAATATGGTGGTTTTACTCTGATAAACATTTCCTAACTACAGTCCTGATGAATTTTCGTTGCCAAATTAATAAACAAAATGAGACCACCACAACTGATGTTCGCGGCCGCCCGTTCCCGGGACAGATAAGGGGGCGGGGGTTGCGACAGAAGGTGGTATCAGAGCTAGTCACTGATTCAGTCACAAGAGTGTTCTGCTGACATCAGTATATTATCTAAATTGTTTGGAATAAATTTTGAAAATACGTGAATCTCTGTATTTTATTGTTATGTGTTATTTGATTATTTGTTAGTTTACAGTATGAGTGATCAAGGACCCTCAGACGTGTATCGTCAGTTGTCTGATTCACCTAGGAGTAAAGGTACCTCTTCCCAGCCTACCCTCTCTGGGTATTCCGCTGATCAGGAAGAAGGAATGTTTGCCTTTAAAGCTTAGTCTGAAGAGTCATTCCCTCAGAAAAAAAGAGGATGGTTCAGTAAGGGAGCATTTGAGCGTAGAAAGAGAATGCGAAAGTTGCAACAGCAAAGAGTCCTAGCAGCCGCTAGGCGAAAGTCAGATGCCTATACACAGGAAATGCTTAATAGGAGCTTAGCCAATTTCCATATCCTAGCAACAACTGCTGCCGACTGGAACAACTAGTAGCACCACAACCCTTACCTTTAATTCCCACTCAGCCGATGGAGGTAGAAATGCATGATTTCAACCCTGAGGAGATACCTAGGATACTAGCCCCTAATCCCTTAGACCCAAATTATGATCCATGGTTTGATGATCTTAGGGATTATGTGCCACGCTACCATCTAAATGACGAAACTTTGCCAAACATAGCAGCGTATCCAGATCTGGACCCTCTAGATCCCTATTATGACAACGATGAATACATTAGGGAAATTTTAGAGAATCCGTACCCTCAGGAGAATCCCATGCCACAGTACCCAGATCCAGTACCAGCACCTGCACCCCCAATGAGTGAAGAGAATTTGCAAGAACTCTGAACTTTCGGAGAAGAAATCTTAGAGAGTAGTGAGAGGATGAGGTATGTAGGAGAACAACTCGTCTGGAAATATGACGAGCGTCAGATGGATTTCAGGAGAAATCCATATCCATGAAGATGATAGTGGAGTTGGTAATAATAATAATAATATAATAATATATAATATGTTTGTATAAAAAAAATCTGTATATATGTAATAATAATAATATATTGTAGTATACACCACTTTGTGGTTAGTGATGCATAATAGTGTTGTAATTTTTAAATTCATGTTTTAGTGTGTATTTGACAAAAAGAGTAAAGTCGCAATGCTCGACGTTTTTGACCAAAATGTGTATTATGTGGTTGTTACTTAAACTATTAATTATTTTGTGATATTAACAATTGGTAAATGTTTAAATTCAGATGGCCGACGAAGTGAATCAGGAAAATCTGAATAACGATAACCAGAGTAACAATAACCCGGGTAACGAAAATCCAAACAACAATAATGGAAACCAAGTTGATAACAGTGCCATCCAACACATAGTGGCACAAGGAATAATAGATGCATTTCCATATATTCTTCAAACGGTTAGGGAAGCAGAAAATAAGAGTAGACATGATAGCAAGCAACCCTCTGAACCTGCAAACAACGTAAACAATGGACCCGTACTTCAAATGCCCATCCCCAAAAGAAGAAGAACCATGTCTTACAGTTGTTCTTACAAAGAATTCTGGTCTTGTAAACCAATGGAATTCTCTGGCAACGAAGGGGCCATTGCAACTCTACGTTGGATAGAAAAGACCGAGGCAGTCTTAAGAATAAGCAAGTACGCAGAAGAAGATAAGATAATGTTTGCTTCTAATCTATTTAAGAATTCAGCACTAGAATGGTGGAACACTATCCTTCAGTCTAGAGGAAGTGATAGAATTTACAATATGGAATGAGAGGAGTTTAAAAACATGGTAGAAAGGAAATTCTGCCCTCCTAATGAAAAAGAACAGATCGCAAACAAGTTCTTAAACCTTAGAATGACTGGTGTAGATAGTAAGGGGTATACTAAGTTATTCTTTGAATATGCTAGAATAGTGTCAACCCTTGCTTCACCTGAACCAATATTAATCTCCCGTTATATCTAGGGATTAATTGGAGAGATAAGGCATGTAGTCAAGGCAGCTAGACCTCAAACCATAGAAGAAGCTGTAGAACTAGCCAACACCTTGACAGATGAATTAGTTTGTACGCGAGAAGAGGATCAAAGGAGGAACCTAACCAAGAAGCTTACACAAGAATTTCGTTCTGGAAATTC